>JBBDGP010001135.1:4420000-5110000 GCA_037952835.1 Lithobates septentrionalis | reverse complement strand
AGAGTGGCCCCGAACACCGACTTCTGGGGTCCCTCGGCTGCTCCTCCTCTCTTATCAGATAACCCCCTAGGAGAAGCGCTCTCCCAGGGGGTTACTTTGCGGGCGTGCTCCCGAGTCCAGCATTTGCGTCCATAGACATGAATTCTGGACTCGCCCCCCCCTCCCCGGCATTGGATTTGATTGACAGCAGCAGGAGCCAATAGCTGCGCTGCTATCATGCTATCATGTTTTTTTGCACACCATACCCCTAACAAAGGACCATGGTAGAATAGTATTTTGTAGCCCCCCCGAATACATAATCCATCTTGTGACAATTCAGTGTTTTTTTTTCTTGTATTGCAGTTGTTTCATCGGCAGCCTCCGTGGTTCTCTGCTCCTACCTTTATGTGTTGCTCCATGATGAAGTCCGCTTCCAGGTCATGAAGCCCCCAGCAAACTACGTAAAAATGGGAGAAAGTTTCTACTTTGCCATCTCTACCTTCCTGGCTGCTGTCTGTGCAACTCTTCTTAATTGTTGTGCAAGGAAGTACCGAAGAGGCTATGGCACGGAAAATCTGGTCTCAGACACTGACATTACCACTCCCCTTCTGCAGGACTGTGAGAGCCCGGATACCCCAGGGGAGTATGGGTAATACGTAGGACCATGCTACATGGGCAGCCCAAGGTCCCCGAGTGGGGGACACGGAAGCTGTCCAGGATTTGCAGCTGCTCGGCTGATGGCTGACTTATACTGTGCAATCTAGCGTAGGGCCAAATATTTACATCGAAGGAAACCTTTTATCAGCAAATCAAATACAAAGATCCCGCGCACTTTATAACAGGCCGCTCTTCAGTACCATCATTTATCGGTAACTTTCCTGTCCGCTAGCTTAAAGAAGAACTCCACTTTTGTTGTGCAAAGAACAATCCTCTCTGGTTGATCTATGTACATTGCAGGGAATTCAACAAACTTTGTAACATTCCTACCTGTTTGTTTTTCTTCATATTTTTGGGATTTTTATTGTGAATAAGAGTATGCAGGGGGTGCCCAAAATCTGACATGCATCTTAGTGCAGACTTCTGGGAAATTCTGTGAGCCAATCACACAAACAGGATTTGACATTTCTGGAGGGCGTTTCCATACACCAACTGTGTACAGAACACCTCCAGGTTGCCATATTGAATTTTACAGAAAATTAGAGGGCTGCAGATTGAAAGGGAAAAGTAACTTTTAATAACGTTTACTTCCAATATGGCTTGTGTCACAATTATCCAGTTACAGACCGGCCCATTGTAGCTCTACTGCTACAGGGCGGCCACTTTGTGCAGATTATCTATCTATCTGTCTATCTATCTATCTATCTATCTATCTATTCTATCTATTCTATCTATTCTATCTATTCTATCTATCTATCTGCAGAAGCTGATCAGAAGGTACCGGCCAATGGATGAGCACCGGCACCCACTGATCGGCGAGGAGACAGACTGGACAGCGCTCTGTCTATGTAAACGAGGCCGAGCTCCGTCCTGTCAGTGGGGATGTGCTGGATTTTGTTTCCCTGATTTGAATAAAATCCAGCACAGCTCCTATTGAAAGCACCACACAGTACACACAAACACTGGTTAGGCAGACATTTAACCCTTTGATTGCCCTGGATGTTTAACCCCTTCCCAGCCAGTGTCATTATTACAGTGGTAGTGTATATTTTTAGAACTGTTCACTGTATTAGTAGTGTCACTGGTTCCCAAAAAGTGCCAGTTTCAGATTGTCCACCGCAATATCGCAGTCCTGCTATAAGTCACTCATCACCATTACTATTAAAAAAAAATGCCACTATATATCCCATGGTTTGTAGACGCTATACTTTTTACACAAACCAAACAATATACGCTTATTGGGATTTTTTTTTTTTTACCAAAAACATAGCAGAATGCATATCTGCCTAAATTTATGAAAAAATTGAATTTTTTTTAAATTTTTTTATTGGATATGTTTTATAGCAGAAAGTTTAAAAAAAATTGTTCTTTTTTTTGTTTATAGCGCAAAAATGGAAAAAAAAAGCAGAGGTGATCAAATACCACCAAAAGAAAGCTCTATTTGTGGGAAAAACTTGTTAAAAAATGAATTTATGTACAACATCGCATGAACGTGCAATTGTGCGTTAAAGTAACGCAGTGCCATATCGCAAAAAATGGCCTGGTCATGAATGGGGGGGGGGTAAATTTTCCTGAGGTCAAGTGGCTAAGATACATTATTGTAGAGAGGATAGCTCTGTGGGGGGATTTCCTTATGTATTATATCTATATAATTTTTTTTTGTTTTTATGGGGGCTCTGGATCTGGTCAATGCAGACCTGATTTGCAGCAACAGATAACTTCTTATAGGGCGTACACACGGTCGGACTTTGTTCGGACATTCCGACAACAAAATCCTAGGATTTTCTCTGACGGATGTTGGCTCAAACTTGTTTTGTCTACACACGGTCGCACAAAGTTGTCGGAAAATCCGATCGTTCTAAACGCAGTGACGTAAAACACGTATGTCGGGACTATAAACGGGGCATGCGTGGCACTTTGTCCGTCGGATTTGTGTACACACGATCGGAATTTCCGACAACAAAATCCGTTATCTCCTGCTCTCCAACTTTGTGTGTGATGGAAAATGTCCGATGGAGCCCACACACAGTCGGAATTTCCGACAACACGCTCCGATCGGACATTTTCCATCGGAAAATCCGACAGTGTGTACGGGGCATTAGTGTGATCTGTGGCTGGCTGCAACCAACCATATATAGGAGTGATCTGCTGCTGCAGGTAGGGGGCTGCTCCAGCCCTGGCCAAGCCCCCATATGAGGAAGTGCGCTGATGTCACTGTTGGTGACATCACTGATAGCCGGCAGTTGCAGCCTACAAGCTGGCAGGAACCCAACAAAACGGCACTGGGATGAATACCTGCCTACCCTGTGCCATTTTAAAACCTCAGTCAGGACCCACGGGGTTAAGACCTAATGCTTCCAACCAAAGAACGGTCACATTACAGGGAAGGGACTGGTGAGAGGCAGGACATGTCTAACAACAATATAAAAGTTTTGGTATTTGTTTAGGATCTTTGCAGGGGCTGTAGATCAGAGCAATATACAGAAGTGGTAATGATATGCTGTGGAGGGTGTCTGCTAAATATGTGGATTAGTATTATTTAGGGCTGCAACTAACGATTATTTTCATAATCGATTAGTTGGCCTATTATTCTTTCGATTTAATCGGATAATAACCTTAAAAGTGTGGTGTATAATTTAAATATGTAAAATTTAAAATAAATGTATTCTTAAATATCTCTATGCAGTGGTAAATATAAATAACCAACTATATGGTTAGGGAGCAAAATCTCTAATCCACTCTGAGAATAACAGACAGAGGAGAGATATACTGTATATACTATTAATGGAGATATACTGTATATACTATTAGAGGAGATATACTGTATATACAATTAGACGAGAGATATACTATTAGAGGAGAGATATACTGTTCATACAATTAGAGGAGAGATAATACTGTATATACTGTATATAATATTGGAGGTTGAATCTGGTAAATAGACTCAGAGATCACATTTTTTATTTAGATCCCTTGTCACTTTAAACAAGCTGCTAGCAGGCTTTTAACAAGATTCAAATAGTGCTAAAGACTGCTAGCAGCTTGTTTAACCACTTACAGGACCGCCAGTCGTCATTATACATCGGCACTTTGAAGGAGGGTATCATTATTGCAGTAGATAGCTACCATAACCCCGATATCCTCTTCTTCAGCGGGCGGTCCGATTTCAGATAAAAGTGGTCTCTGTGGCGGATTCGCCGCAAGATCACTTTTATCGGCGGCGAGAGAGGGCCCCCTCCCGCCACGATCCGGTGCAATCCGCCGCTTACCGGAGCCGTCGTTGGCGGCAGAGGCGATCGGATCCTCTTCCGCGTGTGCCCTGCTCCCACATAATCTGCCCTGCCCCCTGTAAGGTTCCCTGCCTCCTTGTAATGTGTCCTGCCCGCATGTAATATGCCCTGCCTCCTTGAAATGTGCCCTACCCCCTGTAATGTTCACTGTCTCCTTGAAATGTGCCCTGCCTCCTTGAAATGTGCCCTGCTCCCGTGTAATGTGGCTTGCCTCCATGTAAAAGTTTACTTTTAAATGTAATTGTAATGCCTTCTATTACCTCCAGTCTATCAGCCTCCACCTTCTCTGGGTTCAGATCTTCCCTGCACACAGTCTGTTGTTTAAAAAAAAAAAAAAAAAAAAACATGTTATACTTACCTGCTCTATGTAATGGTTTTGCACAGAGCAGCCCTGATTCTTCTCTTCTGGGGTCCCCCACCAATGATTGTGGCTCCTCCTGCCTTCAGAGTCCCCCAATAGCAAGCTGCAAATTATAGTATAGAGTGCCCCTATAGCAAGGAAAAAAAACTTTTGCCTTTTGAGCCACTCACTTCCTGCCGAGGACTACATGTCCCATGAGGCATTGCTCCTCACACATTCACAAGTTCTCAGGCACTTACTGACATGTATGGATGGTGTACTAAGTATGTGTGCTGCACTGTATTTCCTGATATGTAAATAAATAATGCATTCTGTATGCAGGCCAACTAAACGGCTGGCCGATTAATCGATTATTAAAATAGTTGACAACTCTTTTCATAATCGATAAGTTATCGATTAGTTGTTTCAGCCCTATTATTATTATTTATTATGATTTCTTTTTGATTTGCTGATGACAAACATGGTTTTTACGTCACCACCACCCAAAGACGATTACATTTTAAACCGTTTCAGGCAAGCTCTGTCAATCGCTGTCTTTATATGTTTCTCGGGGACTTCCAGTGTTGAGAGATTCCCATGTCTCAGCCACTACAAAGCGAAATAAGGGTGTCGCTCACCCCAGTGGATTCTCCATTGTGCCGTATAAGCAGATCATTTGGGAGTCCAGCTGTGAGAGTGACCCCCTTCATTATGTGACGGGGGTGGGGGACACAGACCACTGCTAGGAAATGTCACCGTCATTTCTGAGTAATGGAAGAAGTCGGCTGACGATTTGTTTACTTGTGCTCATCCAAAATGAAGGGGATCCACTTGGCTGTTGACCTTTTAACTTGCACTTCTTACACTGGTGTACTATGTGTGTTTTTTTTTTTTTTTCTTTACAGTGTTATATTTATGTGATATTTTATGTGAACATATCCTACAGGCACTAAACTGTAACCACTGGCCTTATGACTGATAAACCTCACATACAGGAGATTTTGCATTTTGGTAAATTGATTACTGTTCCTTCTGCAATTTCAGTGTTATGTTGTCTGTAATATCATTACATTGCACTTAGCCATTTTTACATTTTTATGTTCGCAATCAAAATAAATAATTCTGAGGAAATGACTGAGTGTACATTAATATTTTACAAGGTTGAACAGATGATGTATCTGAGTGTGAGAGAGAGCCTGGCTTCCCAGGGGAGAATGAGTATGTGTGTAGGTAGATAGTGATTATATAATGTACAGTATATTCACTATATTGTCAAAGGACGCCTGCCTTTATACACGCACATGAACTAAGACTTTCCCAGTCTTAGTCCGTAGGGTTCAATATTGGGTTGGCCCACCCTTTGCAGCTATAACAGCTTCAACTCTTCTGGGAAGGCTGTCCACAAGGTTTAGGAGGGTGTCTATGGGATTGTTTGACCATTCTTCCAGAAGGGCATTTGTGAGCTTAGGCAGTGATGTTGGATAAGAAGGCCTGGCTTGCAGTCTCTGCTCTAATTCATTCCAAAGGTGTTCTATCGGGTTGTGGTCAGGCCAGTCAAGTTTTCTCCACCCCAAACTCGGTCATCCATATCTTTATGGACCTTGCTTTGTGCGCAGTCATGTTTGAACAGACAGGGGCCATCCCCAAACTGGTTCCCACAACGTTAGCGGTAGCCCCGAGCCACACTCGGGATTGCACCGCAGGATCCTGGTGCAGGTTACCTACCTTGTCCCCAGGATCCTGCGATGTCCCCCCCGCTGTGTCTGCGGGCTGTGTCCTCCGCCCGATGCCTCTGTGTGCCAGGCTCCGTTCCCTGCGAGGGACGCAACGCACAGGGGCGGAGCCCGGCGGCAATTAAAAATTGAAAATTCATAACACAGTACACTGTAATCTTACAGATTGCATTACTGCATGAAATATTTTCACATGCCTTTTGTCCCTAGTGCTTTGTCCAATGCCCTACATACACTTTTATATTATATATAAACTGTTCTTTCTGTCTGGAAACTTGAGATTGTTCCTTTACGTCAAAAGTGTTTTTTAGACCAGCTAGAAAACAGCGATAGTAAATTAGAACACTTGCAGAATTGAGCAATTAGTGAATCGTGGGGAAATGTATTTTATTATTATAATTTTTTTTTTTTTTTATAATTATTTATAGTTATTTATCATATTATAATTTTGATGATTTTGTGTTTCAAACTTTATTATACCCGGGATATCTACTACACTCTTCTTTGGACAGATTTAAGTGTTTTATTGCTGAGAATTACAGCCCTATAATATAAAACACCAAACAGGAACAGTTCTCTTTACCCCACACTCACTTACTGTGGGTCTTCACTCAACCAGCTCCATCCACTAGCCACTGGATCCCCTGAGCTCTTTCACTGTAGCACACAGTATCTTCCTCAAGCGTCACCCCCCATTTCCCTGCTGGGTCCCTGGCTTGGCACTTACAGATATTCTTCAAGCTTCACCCCTACTGACACTTTAGGTCCCTGGCTTGGCACTCCACAAGCGTCACCTCTGCTGTCCTGCTGGGTCCCCGACTTGACACTTGCTGAAGTTTTCCCACTTCTTCACTGTCCCCGGTCTCCAGTAGCAAGGTGGATGGCCCCTTAGTGGTGACAGCTTTCCTTTTACCTCCGACCACGACTACTTCTGGTTGGATTACAAGCCCGCAGTCCCAACCCTACACTGCTTTCCTGCTTCTGGATAGACCCTCAGACAGATGCCCCCGGGATAGGTCTCTGGCCTAGCAGCCCGGGGCAATACAACACACGTCCGCCCAGACAGCCATCCAGGTGGCGCAGAACCCCGATCGCCTGACTCCACCCAAATAAATAGGCTCTCCCAGCAGGCCAAGGGACCCAATAAAATCCCTGCCCATTGGCTGAGACACCCCATTCATTCCTAATCTGTTCTTGCAATGCCCTTGTCTTATCTAATGTCACCAGATATCTGGCCATCTAGCCACAGAAGAGAGAAATGGAGCAATTCCTGAATTAAGGCGAAATTAATTGACCTCCTAACAATTGGCCAAGGCAACTATCACTTGGCAAATTTAATAGCAACCCTGCCTAAACATCAGGGTGCTACATCTGGAAGGTCAAAAGCGCAATGGGAAATATCAGCTGTACCATGTCCCAGGAACATGCAATGCAGATGGTGTACGTCTTTCCAACCGTCCACCCCAGATACGTTTTTGGTTCCTTTTGGCTCCACTGTAATCAGTGGAGCAGCTTGTGAATGCTTTGGGCTGTTCTGGGTTCCACTGGTTGCAGAATGTAGTGGGCTTAAACGTATCAAAGGGGGTCATACACACCCTTTCAAAATCCTAAAGAACACATCTAGCTGATGATAAAGATCCTTATCCTTGTGTTAAAGCTTTAGGAATGGATCTGCATGTCTTCAGGAGAAGGTCACAAACACAACATTAGTTGCTTCTGCAGGCAAATCGCTTAACTCCTTTTAAGAGCTGTTTTTTTTTTTTTGTTTTTTTTTTAACTAGTGTGCATGGAGCCTAATGCCTTGTACACGCAATCGGACTTTCCGCCAACAAAACCGTGGAATTTTGTCCGAAGGGTGTTGGCTCAAACTTGTCTTGCGTACACACGGTCACACAAATGTTGGCCAACAATACGAACGTAGTGACCTACTACAGGGCTCAAAATTTCAAGTCCTGAGCTACTAGTCAGGCCTCAAGGGTTACTCGCCACCAGTTGCCCCACCCAATCCCTACCCTGCCCTGCCCCTTAACACGACCTCATAAATTATCTCATGAAATTACCCTTAAATGTTTTATGCAGAATTAAGCAATTTTATCCATGCTCATTAATGCAGCCTCACCCATATCCATCAATGAGAGGCATCCACCAATGCAGCCTTGCCCATGTCCACCAATGCAGCCTTGCCCGTGTCCACCAATGCAGCCTTGCCCGTGTCCACCAATGCAGCCTTGCCCGTGTCCACCAATGCAGCCTCGCCCGTGTCCACCAATGCAGCCTCGCCCGTGTCCACCAATGCAGCCTCGCCCGTGTCCACCAATGCAGCCTCGCCCGTGTCCACCAATGCAGCCTCGCCCGTGTCCACCAATGCAGCCTCGCCCGTGTCCACCAATGCAGCCTCGCCCGTGTCCACCAATGCAGTCTTACCCTTTTCCACCAATGCAGCCTCGCCCGTGTCCACCAATGCAGCCTCGCCCGTGTCCACCAATGCAGCCTGCCCGTGTTCATCGTGCTGCATACCTGTGTCCATCATGCAGGGGAGAAGAAGCATTGCTGGCCGGACGATAAGAGCACCGAGGGACATTACTGGAACAGCTTTGATTTCAATTGCTGTGTGTTCCCAATGCTCGGCGTCCCGTACAGCCCCACCCCCTGGCCGGGGGACTTTGATACACATCACTCGTCCCGGGTTGGACGGGTGATCTGCCTATCAAATTCCCCGGGACTAGGGGGCGGGGCTGTGTGTGACAGCGAGTGCGGGGAACACTCGGCTATTGAAATGAAAGCAGCTAGTGATGTCCCTCGTGCTCTGATCATCCAGACGGCTCTCTCCTCTCTCTTCCCCCTCTGCGAGCGCTGTGAAAAGGACTCCAATACAACCTGCTGGCCGGCAGTGCATGCCCCCCCTCGCTCCCAGGAAGTCCTTCCTCGCCAGCTATCAAAATTCACTCGCAAAATGCGAGCAGGCGAGTGTAATTTTTGAGGGCTGACGTATTAGATGCACTATGTGGTTTTTCAGCTCTTTAGCGCCACCCTTTGGGCTCCTTCTGCTAATTTTGTGTTAGTAGAAGTTTGGTGAGTGTTGATTCGCGCTTTTCTTTTTCGCGTTTCTCATTTAGCGCTTTTCAGTTAGTTTCTGAACAGCCGTTCGTCAACCAGACATGTTGCGGAATCGGAGGAGATAACGTGTTATTTATTATTGGTCTTGGAGTTATTGCTTTGACATTATTTTTTTGGTTGAATAATGATTTGATTTGGTATATTTTCTATATTTTTGGATGCATAGAATGCACTTTTTGGTTAAGTTCTATTGGCAGATAGCATGTCTAATTTTATTTTTTAAAATGCACAATAAAGAAATTGTGTAGAATAATACTTGGCTATGTGTTTTACTTCAAATGACAGTTTTGGAGTAGGCAGTTACATTTAAAAAAAGTACAATGTAAAATTGACAAGGGACACCAACATAGTTGTATCTTTGATCTTAAAAACTACGGGATAATAGTGTTGTGGTAACTTGTCCAAATAAAAAAAAAAAAAAACATAATAATATTATTCTTGATATCACTAGAAAAAAAAGCCTTTGAAAATTTGTTTGCAATAACTCCATCAGTATCACCAGCAAAGCAGCTTCATTATTATCCCATTAAAGAAGAAGAGAATTGTGCGCTGCATTTCAAGATTTCATAATTTGCCTCGTCACAAATGTTAATTCTCCATTACGAATGCTAGTTTACAAGACCGACCGCTTCTGGCTCGTCCTTGCTTCCGAGCATGTGTGTTTGTACGTTGGACATTTGTCCGACGGACTTGTGTACACACGCTCGGAAAATCCGACAACACACATTTGTCCGCAGAAAATTGTAAAACCTGCCAGCCAACATTTGTCCGTGGAAAATCCGACAATTGTCCGATGGAGCGTACAGACGGTCGGATTTTCCACCAACAGCCCGTCGGAAAATCCGATTGTATGTACGCGGCTTTAGTCTTGACAAGACCCAAACACATGTATTCTGACAGCGGCACTCTCCGCTGTTACAATACATTGATTAGCGTCTGCATATGCTGATCGGCAAAAGTTTTCCAGCTTGTCCGTTTGACGGAAGTAAAGCTACAGATTGGCTTCTGTTGAAGGGGGTCGGCCACACATGGACTGAAAATCAGCCGGTTCAGCAAGGAACGGACAAATTTCGATTCAGCTATAACCAGGTTTACAGTATTCTAGTGTAAAGGTTTTGTCACAGATGTAATCATCAATAACAATCTCTCTGCTTGCCGTGGTACAGCAAGAAATGTTCTGATAAAACTTTGATCTTGTGTTAATCTAAAAACAGAGGGTTTTATTTGTAGTTGTGTCCGAATGAAGATCTGGGCTTGGCCCATCAACCAACCATATTCTCCCTTTTTTATTCTACTAGTCCACCATGGATGCAGAGGACATTTCCATTTGCCAAGGCTGACTATCCTTCAGGTTCTTTGACCAGGGACCAAGTGTGTTTTCTCTTACAACCTGTATGCCGAAATTTGTAGCTGCAACTGTCCTAAGTGACCACATGACCAGGCATTAGAACAATGCATCACGTTTACATGCTGCGATTATAGCAAAATCAGTTTTTGTGCAGTTAGTATTCCATATCTTGTCTACAGATGGCAGTCACCTAAAAGTAAAGATTGCAGCCACAACATTCTAGTTCTTCTGGGTAGAACTGCATTTCCTACTTTATGTAGCCAGGCACTGTGGACTTTCAGGGCAGGTTTGTTTGTGATGTTTAAAGAGGAGCTCCAGTCTCCCCCCTCAAAAAAAATAAAAGTCTGCAGCTACAAATACTGTAGCTGCTGACTTTTAATATAAGGGCACTTGCCTGTCCAGGGATCCAGCGATGTCCTCACAAGAGCCGATTTTTCAATCAGCTTTGGGTACAGGTGCCAGCATCTTAAGTGAGGGAACCTGGCAGTGAAGCCTTCTGGCTTCAAAGCTGGTTTCCTACTGTGCTGCGCTTTGTGAATGGTCCTGAAGTATTCTGGTACCCGCGATGTGTCCCAGAAGGCTGGGGGGAGCTGAACCTCTGGTCTGGCGATCTGCCCGGAACTGGGGGCTAGCACCTGTCAAAACCAGGGGATGCAAGCAGAACTTCCCCTTTTGGGTGAAGTTCCGCTTTAAGACCTAAGAAAGTATGTACAGTCACCCATACTTTTTTGTTTTTTCATGGTAAAATGATTCTGCGATTTAACAAGCCACAAGCGAAACTGGCAGGTTGGTTGTAGACAAGTTGATCGATCGAACAACTGGGTACATTCAGCCTGCCCATTAACGGTTCGAATCTCGGTGAGTTCCTGCTGAACCGGCTAAGATTCAAACTGTTTATGGTCGGCTTTAGAGAACTTAGCGCTTCCGTGATCTAATGTAGTGTGACTTTACAGGAAAGGGTGTAACCAGATCCTTAAAGTGTCATTAAACCCAAATCATAAAAAAATATCAATAAATGGTGTATTGCATGCTGTTCATACTCACTCAGTCACTATGAGATTCATTTTCTGTATTCTGCAAAAAACCTGGTTGACCCTGCTGCTCTCTATCTCCTCCTTCAGTCCATGTCCCCACTACAGTTGGGGATTTTGCAGAGCGGTGTTGGTAGCTCTGCACATGCTCAGTTTTCAGTGAGTTTCTATGCTGAGCATTTCCTCCCTATCACATCTAAGCAGCCCATGTGACTATAGAGTCAAACATGTGGGCGTATACACTCACTCCTTCCCTCCTCCATGCCCGCTAAACACAATGGGGGGCAGGATAATACATGTAGATTGATGGAGGCTTCACCTCCCTGTTATTCTAAGACACTGGAGGGGGATGACACAGCCTGTGACTAGCAGAAATCCACCCACACCAGGTTATTGCCAAAAAACAATTAAGGTTTTATTTCAAATATATATTTGTATGACAATTTATAGTGGTTTATTGATATTAATTATTTATTATTACTCTCTATGCTGGAGACTTTTTTTTTTTGAACATGTGACCAGCAGCAGAGGACTAGAAGCTCCTCCTGCTTATGTTTCCCTGCAGACAGGCTGGGAAAGAGTTGAGATGTGACAGCTGTATATCAATTAGGAAAAATATACATAGAGGTTTTTTTTAATGAAAATAATTATAGTGCCATCATCCATATACAGAAAGAGAAGGGATAATGTAAATTCAACATTGTGTGTTTGGTATCACTTTAAGACCATAAGCTTGAAAAATGATTTGTCTGAGCCACCGAGAATTAGTGGAATGAGAAGCTGATGACACCACATCAGAGAAGTGAGAGTGAGAGAGTCAGTCTTTACATTAGTAAGCAGTCAATGTGAGATAAATTCACACAGCTAGAATAACATCCAATGAAGGCAAATCTCCATCTGGTGTACAAGAGTCGGGCAGAGGCACAATGTCCTTGTTGAGGTGGATAGGCACCCGATAGGTGGGAGACACCCAGGACAAAGGTCCTATTCAAAGAACGGGAGGCACAAGTGGGAATATCACAAGTGCTTAGAGCGGACCTTGATGATTCAAGCCTGATTGCAAAAAAGTCAGAATCTGTGTTGTAAGCCTTCCATGTGCAATGGAACACCTTAGCGGAAATGGACTTCCTAGCTTTTAACGCTGTAAGGATCACTGATTTGGAGAGGCCCTGGTCCCTAAAGGCCATGGCTTCAATAGTCATGTTGTTAAAGCTAGAGACTGTGAAGCAGGGTAAAAAACTGGTCCTTGGGACAGAAGATGCGGTTGATCTAGCCCACAGAGCGTCTGCCAGGAGTATGATCAGATCAGAGTGCCACACTTGCCTGAGCGACTCTGGAGATATAAGGATCACTGATCCTTATCAGTGATGCCCTCCATCTCAACTTTGCAGAGCAGATTGGGAAGACATTTATCAGATTTTACTGACCCCACAGAGCCACCAGAGCATCCACTGGTTCCACCGGAGGATCTCTGCACCTGCTGATAAACCTATCCAGTTTGTTGTTGAACCAGAAAGGGCAGGAGGTCCACATCCATTGTCCCCCACCTGTGACACAGATTTTGAAACACTTTTAGGTGTAGGGAGCATTCCCTCAGGTCCAGGTATTCTGCCAACCAATCTTTAACGCCTGGAATGTGAAAGGTGGATAAATCAGGAATGTGAAGTTCTGCTCAGGACAATAACCTTTTTACTTATCTTGCTGCATCAAAACTTCTGGTTCCTCCCTGATGGTTGATGTATGCAACTACCATGGCATTGTCCAACTGTGTCCTGATCAGAAGACCTTCCAGTTGAGAGATGTCCAGAGTTGTATAGGTAACTAAATTACTTGAAGCTCTAGAATGTTAATTGGGAGTTGGGACTCTTCCAACATCCAAGTCATCTGCACAGACATGGTGTCGATTGTGATGATCTTCAAGAGATCTGAAGTTATTAGTTCCCAGTCAGCATACAGGACTTCTTGGAATAGCTTGTTAATGGGAAAAGTTTCAGTAGTTTTGGAGCCTCTTGGGGAGCCTACGGCTCCTCAGGGATAATCTCATCCTGTAAGCATTTATGAGACTCTTCATCAGAAAAATCTTTCACTGTCAAAGGCTCAGTGGCTGCTAAGGCTGCAAGAAGGTCCGACAATGAATCTGCAGGGGAAGACATGGAGGCGCATTTATGCAATCTACAATTAAAATTGCAATTTGGCCCATAAAATCATGCATAACTGTGGTGAAATCCTCCTGGGTTAAAACTGAGTTGGCTACACCCAACAGAGCAAAGGAGGACTCCAAGAATTTGAGAAGTCAAGTAGGAGACAACATTTCAGATGTTGGTTTCAGGCCCTTAACAGGGAACACTACAGACCACCTCAGAACTATTATGGATCATGAGCTGGAGGCACCAGATACAGCAGGGATCCTCAAACTACGGCCCTCCAGCTGTTGCAGAACTACACAACCCATGAGGCATTGTAAAACTCTGACATTCACAGACATGACTAGGCATGATGGGAATTGTAGTTCCTGAACACCTGGAGGGCCGCAGTTTGAAGACCCCTGAGATACAGGGTAGGGACTACTTAGCTCTAATACAAGGTAAAACTTTGAGCATTTACAACAGGAGAGGTTCAAATGGCTGAAGGTGATCAGGTCACTATAAGCGGCAGCCACGACTAGCCAACATGAAACTGTGTGTCCCTTGCCATAAGGAGCAGTGGCGGGAGGCTGCTATCTCATGCTGAGCGTGCGAGACACTCCACCTAGTGACACAACAGTCGATTCCTTTTAATGCTTTCTGTGGAAATCAACAGGAACAAAGGGAATAACACATTATGCCCAACAGACATTCTAAGATGCAAAGTAGCTCCTAGTGCTCAGCCCACACAGCCTACTCATTAAGGATTCTTCAAAGACTGGGTCACACCTGAGGCTGTGCCACAGCTCTGGACCTGAAAAGCGCTCTGCAGCTATCCAACCCTGTTTGCAAGGTCTGGAAAGTACCGCAAGCAGAGCCCTATGCCCAAAGGTCATATTCCGAGCAGCCCTCGCAACCATCTACTCTAGTGGAGTCCTGGGGTCTAGTGGGCACAACCTTTAAAGCTGTTCCCCATGATAGCTCCATAAGAGACCATCTCAAGCAACATGTAGATGCAGGGCTGCTGTTAGAAATCACGGGGCCCCATACAGTCTACCTGACAGGGCCCCTCCCGGCCAGAAGTGACTGAGGACATAGATGTATCACTCCTTTTCTTTTCAGCCTCAGTTGCAAGGATAAGTGAATTGGAAGCTTTCTGAAGCTTCTTGATCATTCAAAAGCTGAAGCATAGTAAACACAGTTTACTATGCCTCAGTGATGAATGGACACAGGAGTGATCGGTACTGATCACTCACTGTGTTCATTCAGGAAAGGAAGAGGCCAATAAATTTGCCCTGTGTGCCTGCAGCAGCTGCCGGCAGGTGAGGAGAGGAGGGAAGCCGGAAGCGCTGCAGGGAAAAGGGGCACATGGGGCCCGGACAGAAGAGGAAAGGGCTGCATGTGCCAAAACCACTCCCCTGCAGTGAAGCCGGAGGAATAAGGTGGCAGCTCTGCAGGGGGGAGGCAGAGGAGGATTGTTGTCTGCAATAAGACAGCACAACCGGCCCTCCTGCTTAGCAGGTGCCTGGGCCCCCCTTTTGAACTGATTGGGCCCAGACCCAGTACAGGAGGGCTGGCTGTACTGCCTTATCGACGGCCCTGTGTAGATGAAGAGTAGATTGAAGAAAAAAAAATCTGGAAACAAGAAAAATGGCTAGTAAAAACTTTTGAACTTAGAGAAAAGCTGTCCATCTTCCTTGGATACCAGCAAAAAACAGAGGCATGCTGGGAATAGGAGGGGTCATATGAAGCTAGTCACTGTTTTTTTGTTCTTTAGCGTCCTAATCCTCCTGTAGACAGCAGTATAACCCAATTGTTTCTGGATCCTGTGACCCTTAATGAACAAGAAAGAAATAAACAGTTTATTGACCATTGTTATTCTTTCCGAAGTTGTCCATTGTGTTATTTCTCAGTCATTCCCTGTCCCTCTAGATCAAAGTCCATTTACCAGCAAAGCATTTCACTTTCCAGATCCCCGAGGGGACCTCCTGTCAGGCCGCTTCATCAGACACCTCTATGCCAGAGATAAAACAACTGTGTTCAAGTGATAGCGTTTGAGGAGCCTGTGGAGCCGAGCGCGTGAAGCACGCAGCGATCCTTCGTGTACGCACTCATCTTTATGTCATTGTTTACAAGTGTAGATGCAGCACATCCGGCTGAATTAGCAAGCGTGTCATCACATTCTGGTTTCTACATGATGAAAGTCGTCCTACATTTTGCCATACACTCGTGAGACAAATTGAGCAATTAACAGATGATATTAGATTAGTTTGGACATCTGAACACTCTGGACAAATAAACTGCCAGTTAAATGGATAATTTTTCCTATCCAGCCATCTTTCCTCTTTTTTAAAATGTTACTTTCTACATGAATATGTCCATCTGTCCTTTAATTTGGGAAATTGCATTCTGTACATAGCGTACCCCTGAACTCTGTACATAATGCAGCCCCAAACCCTGCATTCTGTACATAGCGCATCCCTTAACCCTGTACTCTGTACACAATGCACCCCTAAACTCTACACACTGTACATAGCACACCCCTGAACTCTGTACATAACGCACCGCTGAGCCCTGCACTCTGTACATAGCTCACCCCTGAACTTTGCACTCTGTACATAGCACACCCCTGAACTCTGCACTTTGTATACAGCATAAACTCTACACTCTGTACATAGCGCACCCCTACATAGCGCATTCTGTACATATCACACCCCTAAACTGTACATAATGCACCCCTGAACCCTGCACTCTGTGAATAGCTCACCCCTGAACTTTGCACTCTGTACATAGCACACACCTGAACCCTGCACTTTGTACACAGCTAAGCCCAAACTACTCTGTACATAGTACACCCCTAAACTCTGTACATAGCGCACCCCTGAAACCTGCACTCTGTACATAGCGCACCCCTAAACCCTGCACTCTGTACATAGCGCACCCCTAAACCCTGCACTCTGTACATAGCACACACCTGAACTCTGCACTCTGTACACAGCACACTCCTAAACTCTGCACTCTACATAACGTACCCCTAAACCCTGCACTTTGTACACAGCCTAAACTCTATATTCTGTACATAGCACACCCCTGAACTCTGCACTCTGTATATGGTGCACCCCTGAACCCCGCACTCTGTACACAGCACACGCCTAAACTCTGCATTCTGTATATAGCGCACCCCTATACCCTGCATTCTGTACACAATGCACCCCTAAACTCTACACTCTGTACATAGCGCACCCCTAAACCCTGCATTCTGTACATAGCACACCCCTGAACTCTGCACTCTGTACATAATGCACCCCTGAACCCTGCACTTTGTACATAGCCAACCCCCGAACTACTCTGTACATAGCACACCCCTAAACCTTACATTCTGTACACAGTGCACCCCTGAACCCTGCACTGTGTACATAGCGCAGCCCATAAACCCTGCATTCTGTACATAGCACACACCTGAACCTATATGGTGCACCCCTGAACCCTGCACTCTGTACACAGCACACCCCTAAACTCTGCACATAGCGCACCCCTATGCCATGAATTCTGTACATAGCGCACCCCTGAAGTCTGCACTCTGTACATAACGCACTCCTAAACCCTGAATTCTGTACATATCGCACCCCTGAACTATGTACGTAGCATACTTCAGAATTCTACACTCTGTACATAGCGCACCCCAGATACAACCAACCCTTTGAGGGCAACCATACTGCTGATATGGCCCATGCTGAAATTGAGTTTGACATCCCTGCTTTAAGTGTGTGTGTAAACCCTAAACTAATTCCCCAGTATGTTTGCCATCGATTCCTACCTGGAGGTTTTACCAACAGCAGCACTTCCTGTTGGTGCCAACAACACTAAGCCAATGCTTCTCAATTAGCAGCAACGTTGTTAGTCTGCTAGGCCTGCCCTTCATTTGACAGTTGGGCTGCCATCTGATAGACCTGATAGATTTTGGGTTTATATACACTTTATAACTGACCTAAAATGATTTTTTAAACACTTGTACAGTAAAACTAGATTGGCTCCGATGACATGTGTCCCATCTCTGGATGCTGTTGCATTTGTAAGATTCATTTACTCAGGTAGAACTCTGCTGTCGCTGCCAAATGTCCAGCACTGACACTAGTTCTGGCTGCAGCACACTGGTTACACTCAGCACCTCCTCCATTTATAAAAAATGATGCATTCTTTTCAATAAAGGCGTTCTGTGATTGAAGGAGGGGAGAACGTGACGTTCATTTGCACCTTCATTCACAGAGCGCCTTTCTTTCAGCCAAACTCGCCTATAGGAGTCATTGGGGCCACGCCGCAACTATGTGCCAAACTCTTGCTTAGCAGTTGTGACTCACTGTTTCACTACAAAATTCATATTTAACTAGAAACCGCTGCTGTGTCGCTGTGGTGGTTCGCTTTTCAGAGAACAGTTGAAACTGCTCCTCGTGTGAAAGAGTAAAAAACACAGTGCCTGTGTGGTGAACTACATCTTCATAATGTTTATAAATACAGAGGTGAATGCAGGCTTGTTTTAAAATGCTTTTGCTGCTTGTTCAGAATATGTAAAGACCTAGTGCCCCGTACACACGGTCGGATTTTCCGACGGAAAATGTGTGATAGGACCTTGTTGTCGGAAATGCCGACCGTGTGTGGGCTCCATCACACATTTTCCATCGGATTTTCCGACACACAAAGTTTGAGAGCAGGCTATAAAATTTTCCGACAACAAAATCCGTTGTCGGAATTTCCGATCGTGTGTACACAAATCCGACGCACAAAGTGCCACGCATGCTCAGAATAAATAAAGAGATGAAAGCTATTGGCTACTGCCCCGTTTATAGTCCCGACGTGCGTGTTTTACGTCACCACGTTCAGAATGAACGGATTTTCCGACAACTTTGTGTGACCGTGTGTATGCAAGACAAGTTTGAGCCAACATCCGTCGGAAAAAATCCTAGGATTTTGTTGTCGGAATGTCCGATCAATGTCCGACCGTGTGTACGGGGCATTAGTGTGCATGTTCTGGGCACAGATTCATTTAAATAACACATTTTGTACTTGCATATTTCCATATGATTTGTTGTCGGTCAATAAACTTTAAATAAAACAAAATTAAATACAAAGAAGAAAAAAAACTATTTGAACACAGTCACTATGTATTTGTGTTTGCTTGTAGCAGTTTAGAATTAAAGTGGTATTTAACCAAAACAAAAAAAATTAAATTGCAGCTTACCAGTTTTTAGATGTGGTGGCTGCATTAGTTTTCGTTTTTCCCCTTTATCTACACCTTGTTATCTGGCCAGTATGTCTGTTGTTTGTCAACTTCCTTTAACAGACCAACAAGTGCCAAGACAAGGTCACCCTTCAACCCATCCCTCCCTCCCTGCTACCCCACTACCAGCCATTCACCATTTATATTTATTTATTTTTTTGTAAAAAAAAAAAAAAGCCCTCCAAAGCCCTTTATATAAAATTACCCAACCTCCATTCGGCAGCGGCAACCCCCCCGCCCCCCTCCGGAGAACAGACGGAACATCAGTGTAAACCGTCTCACTGCCACTTACCCCATCTAGGAAGCGAGCGGGCAGTGTGTCCGGCAGCTTTCTTCCTCTTCCTGTGGTGTGCATCCCCCTCCTCCTCCTCCTAGGCGTCCAATATGATCGCCTGACCTTTTAGCCAATCGGGAAACGGGTATCAGACCCACGCTTCCTGATTGGCAGAAAGGTGATTTAGTGTTAGAAAAGCGAATATTAATTTGCTTTTCTAACACACCTGGGTGGGCTAGTCCTCCCTATTTTGACCCTATTTTGATGCCTATTAGAGCCTATGGCTCTAATCAGGTTCTTTAAAAAAAAACACCGCCCTGCAAGGGGCCAGACGCATGAATAGGGGGTGACGGCGGCGGCCGTGGATGGATTCATGCTATGCATGAATCTATCCATTACTCATATAGGGGGTGGCATGGATAGAGGGGACGGCACCTGTGCACCCTAATGGACGGGCCGCCCCTGTGTGGCACCTTCTCTTCTAGTGGAAACTGGTAATCCAGTGTTGCAGTCCTGGTCTGCCACCAACTGGTCATGTTGCCCCCTTTTTTTTTCAGGACCTATAAGGATCCCACTGATGGACAGAGTGGGAAATGCCCATGTCATCAGACTGTGATATAGAATCCAGAAGAAGGGCCATCCTATTTTGCAAGGAGGAAGATTTTTCTATACAATTGTACAATAAAAGTAATATAAGGATAAAAACCACAATGAAATAAAAACCACAGGTAAATAAAAATAAGTACATTACAGAAGGAAACTTGCGCTGATAGAGTATACACACTAATAAAACAATTATGCAGACGGTCTGTTTATAATGCGTTATGTGTATGAGGAACAAGGGACTATTGCATCTATATTTGTCCTGTGGAATTGTGAAAGCTTGTTATAATGTTATATGTAGTACAAATGCGCAAAGGGCCAGAAAGGTAGGTTGTAACATATCTCACGGGATACTCAAAGCTGATATCATGCGACTAATGTTCTATTACATATTACTAGGGGTACTTACTTTGGTTAAGATGATGAAGACCTTAAGGGTCTTATATGAAAAAGTGAATGAATAAAGCCTGAATAAAAAACATAATAAAAATGGGTTACTCATAAAAAAATGTGAAGGGAAAGGGGGGGGGGGGGGGAGGAGAGGAAATGGGGGAAGGAAAAGGAGAGGGAGACAGGGATAAATTGGAAAGAAAACATGCCCCCCCCTCCAAAGCCGAACTTTGTGAATGCGACAAAAAGTGCCCATGCAGTGGGCCCCCCTTGAATGAAAGGGATAAATGCTAGTTTAGTGTAGGTCAGTGGTCTTTAAACTGCAGCCCATTGCTTTCCTTTATCCTACCCTTGGGTCACTATTTCCCATTGATACAAGACACTATTATGCCAACTGACATCAACAATGAAGCACCATTTCTCCCACTGACACCAACAATAGGGCACTATTCCTCCCAGTGATACCATCCATGGGGCACTATTGCTCCCTCTAATACCAAATGGGCCAAATGGGGCAATGTTTACTTCCAAAGATGCCAGGGAAATTTCCACTCCCACTGACCACAGTCTGGCCCCCCTGAAGTCTGAAGGACAATAAACTGGCCCTTTGTTTAGAAAGTTTGGGGACTGGTTTGGGCACAAGGGATTAGGTATATTACTTACCTTTTATTCCTGTCTCAGGCTGGGTCCCTCAATGTATGCGACAGATCCCCACAGCATCTTCTCTTCCCTTTTTTTTTAATTTATTTTTTTTAATGTAGTGCTGGTAGATTTACAATCTACCGCAGATTAGGTAAATTTAGTAAATTGTGTGTTAGGAAGGTTAAAAGTTCACCTCTGTTCCAGCTTGGCTGACATTGTGTGTGCTTCCGTGCTGACCGGTGGGTGTCGCTGTTACCATTAGTCAGTGTTGGAAGGGCAACGTGTCGAAGTGTATAGATGCTCCTCTCTCTCGGAGACAAGCTCGGTGGAGGTGGTCCTCCGAGTTGCATTCTGGGCGAGGGTATTTATGGGACAGACCATCCACAGCCACCTGCTGGCCCTCCTGGCCGACAGGTATGCGTTAAGGAGCTACCTCGTGGTCCTCCGATTGGGAGGCCCACGATGCTACGGGGCAGGGGTGGGTCCAGAGGCTTGTCTGGGGCCTACCACCGCGGAATGGTCCTGAGCTGTCGGTCCTGTGTGACGAAGCTGGACAGCCGAGGAGATCCCAGGGGAGGACCCGTCTTGGAGAGATCACGCGGTGAGCTGGTCTATAGAGGGGCCTGGTGACTCGGTTGGAGGACGTATCCAAAAGAAGCAATTATACAGCATAGTGTCGCCGGTTCGGCTTAAAGGTTCAGGCACTGTGACTGACTGTTCACTGCAGAAGATCTGATACATCCTGTGGCAGAGGATCGTGCAGATTTACCCCCCAAACAAGTCTGTGGCAGAGACTTTAGATTCGTGCTGCGTACTGGCTGCTAGACCGGTGAGAGAGGCCTATCCAGACGAGCAAAGAGTGCGTCCCATGAGGGGAGCGCATTCCACATAATCATCTGAATTCTACCGGGACATTTGTCGCTAAGAACTTATAAGAAGATATTTTAGTTTCTCCTGAAGGTTTCCTTTTCCATCTCTTTCCTGCTACTTCCTAAAGTTTGACTGTTTAATAAAGCATTGAAAACGTACTCCAGTGTTGGTGCGTGTGTCGTCCAGAAGTAAACTCAACGGAACCCTAGACCCGGTGCCGGTGAAACAGAGGGAAGCAATGTGAAGGTAACAGACCCACCTAAACCAGCAGCTCCACCGTGAGTTATTGCTATGTGTTGGGATGCAAAATCTGATGCTTCCAAAGAGAACTATTTCCAGGAATCTGAGACTTCAGGCAATAGGGGTGCATAGCATTAGGAAAACAGACAGAACAAGAACCACCTCCACAGAAAGAGCTAAGGAAATGGCCATAATAATTGCTTAAAAAAAAAACATTATTTTCTGACTGGAGTGTCCCTTTAAGCACAAGCTATTCTTTGCCTCTTAGGAACTTTCTCTACATTCCGGTATTATTATTACAAATATATGAGAAGTGAAAAGTGTGAGTTTGGTTTAGCTAGCAGCTGCAGGCAGTGGTTGTGCTTTCACCTTGCCCGAAGCAGCATGGGTCGGGGCTGAGATTCACAGCAAGGTGTCAGCGGCTGCGTCTTTTAGCACCTGAGCTGTGGATGCTGCTGGTCACCATAGCAATGCTCATCAGCGATGCACGTCTGCAGCACGGAGGAGGAAAAGGAGGAGGGGGGATATAGCAAGATGACAGCTTCTATTTTCAGCTGTGAGCCAACAAACACACATTCCCCTGCTCAGGGCTCTCAGCTGCAGCACTGACATAGGAGCCGGAATAGAGGCAGACACTCAGTGACAAGTGACAAGACTATCTGGAGGTGTCCAGGGACATACTGTATCTAGGGTTTAAAGCAGCCCTTTTCAACCAGGGTTCCTCCAGAGGTTGCTAGGGGTTCCTTGACTAACCTCTAATGAAAGCACTAATGTAAAGGACATTTTTCCACCTATTGTCCATCAATTTGAGCTCACTTGTCTTACTAACACCAGCGTAAGGGCCCTTCTCTGCGGACTGCCAATGTAAGGAAGGCCCATCTCCACTGTCCTTCAATATAGGGGAATTTTTCCACTAACTGCCAAATTCAGTGAAGGGCCTTTTTTACTAATAATGTAAAGGTCACTTTCCAACTGTCCACCAATGTGAGGGTTCCTTGGCCCACTGGTTATAAATTTAAGTGGCACTTTTCTGCTAACCGCCAATGTAAGGTGGCCCTTCTTCATTGGCCATCAATGTAAAGGGCACTTCTCCACTGACTATAAATGTAAGGGGCATTTCTCCACTGTCGACCAATGTAAGAGGGCCCTTCTCCACTGACCATCAATGTAAGGGGGACATTTTCTACTATCCATCAATGTTAGGGGCATTTCTTCACAGGGCACCAATGTAAAGGGGCACTTTTCCACTGACAACCATATAAAGGAGGGCCTTTTTTTTACCGATCAATAGTGTGAAGTACATCCTTAAACTTTCCACCAATGTGAGAGGTCCCACTGGCCATAAATGTAAGAGGCACTTCTCTTTTAACCGCCAATGTAAGGGGGGCTCTTCTTCACTGACTATCAATCTAAGGGGCACTTTTCCACTGACCACCAATGTAAGGAGGTGCTTTTCCCTGGCCATCAATTTAAAAGGGAGCCTTCTTCACTGATCAATAATATGATCTTTAACTTTCCACCAATGTCATAGGTCCCTTGGCACACTGGCCATAAATGTAAGAGGCACTTCTCTGCCAATCACCAATGTAAGGGGCCATTCTCCACTGACCATCAATTAAAGGAGAACTTTTCCACTGACCACTAATGTAAGGGGGCACTTTCCCCGACAACCAATATAAATGGGGGGCTTCTTCACTGATCATTAATTTGAAGGACATTTTCAACTGTCCACCAATGTGAGAGATCCCTTGGCCTACTGCCCATAAATGTAAGAGGCACATCTCTGCAAGCCACCAATGTAAGGAACCCTTCTCCACTGACCAAAGGAGCACTTTTCCACTGACCACCAATGTAAGGGAGCACTTTTCCCTGACAACCAATATAAAGGGGGGCCTTCTTCACTGATCATTAATATGAAGAACATTTTCAACTGTCCACCAATGGTCCTTTGGCCCACTAAACATAAATGTAAGAGGCCCTTATCTGCTAACCATCAGCGTAAGGGGAGCCCTTGTCCACTGACCACCAATGTAAGGGGGAGTTTTTTCACTGACTAACAATTTAAGGGGGCACTTTGCCACTGACCATGTAATAGAGGACCTTTTTTCACTGGTTAATAATGTAAAGGACATTGTTCAACTGTCAACCAATATTAACGCAAATAAAACAAATATCACATGCAGTATTCCCTTCTTAATTGTTTGATAAAGCTGAAGTTTAATGTTCTTTTATTTTGCCTTCTCTTGTTCCTCCCCCCACCCCCCCATCCACATGCTAATGCCATTTTTAAATATAAAATTTCTGTTTTCAATACATTCCTCATTTTACACCCAGTAATACCATCTCTGGGTCTATGTGCCTCTCTATACAATGCAGGCAGATCATGACTGGTGGGAAGGGCTGGCTTTTGGGAAGAGTTATGCAAATATTAAAATGCTTTGATTGGTGGATGTCAGTCTGGAGGACTACACGTACATATGAACTGTGAGAAGCTCACAGTGTGCAGTGAAATCAGACCAAGCAATTCCAGTACAACTGAGCAAGACAGTGCCCCAATGAGTATGATAATTACAGTATATTGGTAAAACCTTAAAAAAAACACATTAAAAGGTAGAGTAATGCCCTGTACACACGATCGCACATTCCGACAACAAAATCCATCGGATTTTTTCAGACGGATGTTGGCTCAAACTTGTCTTGCATACACAAAGTTGGTCAGAAATTCCGAACGTCAAGAACGTACCACGAGCCGAGAAAAATGAAGTTCAATAGCAGGTGCTGCCATTCTGCTTGATTCTGAGCATGTGCGTTGGAATTGTCCACACAGATTTTGTTGTCGGAAAATTTTAGATCCAGCTCTCAAATTTTGTGTGTCAGAAATTCCGATGGAAAAAGTCTGATGGAGCCCACACACGGTCGGAATTTCCGACAACAAGCTCCGATCGCACATTTTCCGTCGGAAAGTCCGATCGTGTGTACGGGGCATAATGCCCCGTACACATGGTCGGACATTGATCGGACATTCTGACAACAAAATCCTAGGATTTTTTCCGACGGATGTTGGCTCAAACTTGTCTTGCATACACACGGTCACACAAAGTTTTCGAAAAATCCGATCATTCTGAACGCAGTGACATAAAACACGTACGTCGGGACTATAAACGGGGCAGTGGCCAAAAGCTTTCACCTCTTTATTTATTCTGAGCATGCGTGGCACTTTGTGCGTCGGATTTGTGTACACACGGTCGGAATTTCCGACAACAAGGTCCTATCACACATTTTCCGCCGGAAAATCCGACCGTGTGTACGGGGCATTACACTTTTTTCCGTTGAAGGAATGAGAACAGCATTTTCCTAATAAGCGTACATCAAGCATTTTCCATTGTTTCTTGCAGGTCACATTTTACAGATGCAGAAAACACACCATACAGATATCGCCCAGTCATTGTACTAAAAAAGCAAAATGTGTGCAAAATCTGAACTAATAAAAAAACCAAGAGCCCTTCTAGTAGTAGTATTCTGCATATAATAAGATAGAAACTTTTATTACTGATGCGGTCTCCTGCATGTTGGAACTGGAGAAAAAGAAAACTTATGAAGGACAAAGAGGTCGAGACTTACTAGACACAAGATGACATTTCTGGGGCAGCTCTGTGCTTTCAGCACGCTCTTCTTCTTTCACAGTTCCTATCAACCCCCAGGAAGGCGCTCCATGCTAAGTAGCTGTGTCTGCGGAGACCCTTTGGGGACGAATCTATACATTCCCTCCACCTGGATATATGTTAGACAAAACAGAACCTCCACTGTTGCAAATGGAAAGATTTAAGACGCACAAGGACACCATTTTGTCTTCAAACAGAACACTGTAGGTATCATAGTTGCGCATGGTCTCAGGTTGTACAGAGCGATCCCTGGATATTTCCATGTTTTGTACGATGAACTGAAGCTTTTAATGGTATACCTTCAGTGGAAAGGAGAATCGTAAAGGTTTCCAGTTACAGCTCCAGTGACAGATCAGCAAAACCCACAGATATATACAAAACAGCCTGTTGCGACCTTTCTTTTTAATTGAAGAGGTCATGTCCATTTGGATACGATTCACAGCACAAGAGATTACTAATGGATTTTGAAAAATTGATCTATGAATGTATCACCATTATTATGAATTGATATTTATTTAGCACGATGCAGTAGTCCATAATATAAATTTTTTTGATATATATATATATATATATATATATATATATATATATATATATATATATATATATATTTTTTTTTTTTTTTATTATAATTTTTTTGATATTAAAGTGGAGTTCCACCCACTTCTACAACTCTTCAGCATCCCTCACTAAACTGTGCACTATAAACGAATTGGATATTTTTTCATTTTTTTTTCTCAGCACCTACTGTATATCTGCTGTATTCATTTTTCACTTCCTCCTCCCTGGCCGTGGCCCATCGCATCATTTCCTGTTTGCAATGCCTTCTGGGAAGGGGCGGCAACTTCCTCTGACACTGCTGTTGCTATGGAAACCTGACCTGAAACCTATTACACTGCTTGTGCTGCACTGAGCATGTGCGAGATCTACAAGGATGAGATCCAGGAAGAAATACAGTCTGGCTTCAGATGCCCACACTTAAGATGGCCACGGCCTGCTGTAAGTTTATAAAATAACAAACTACTGCTATAAACTAACAAAACAGACCTTAGTTTACAAACTAACTTTACTAGAATACATTAAGCTTGTGTATTATAGGGGTATTTTTATTTAAAAAGTATAATTTCGGCCGGAACACCACTTTAATTTGAGGATTCTAGTTCTCTAGCGCCCCCTATCACTTATCACTCTAACTTTTGGTAATATAGTGTATATTAGTCTAAGCTGATCCGTTGTAACTAGGTAAAAATTGCCATACCCGAACTTCAGCTATAAACCCCAATGAAGGGTTATTGGCCCCAAATTGCGTTGGTCATTTCTAATCTGTGAACAATTAAAGGAATTGTGATTCCTTTACCACCTTCTGTTTGATATTTGCTTGGGACCATTGCTGTAGACCAGGGGTCTCAAACTGGTGGCCCTCCAGCTGTTGCAGAACTACAATTCCCATGAGGCATTGCAAGGCTGACCGTTACAAGCATGACTCTCATAGGCACACAGGCATGATGGGACTTGTAGTTCTGCACCAGCAGAAGGGCCACCAGTTTGAGACCCCTGCTGGAGACACATGCTGTATGGATGCTTGGTTTAGTTTTGTCCCAGAAAGGAGAAGCATTTGGAGAATAAAGGTACCATCCACCAGTTGGAATCTGTTCATAAATAGATTTCCCCTTTTCAGAACATGGCGAGTGTGAAAACATTTCAATAGGGAAAGGACTTTCATTCAATTCACAGCTATTTCGATCGGCCCCAGTTAAGCGCTCTACAATGCACAAAGCGCGCTGGAGGTGCGCGTTTTCCATTCCATCTGTAGTGGAAGGGAAGAGGTGTTTTTAAGCGATGCCGTTATGTAATGTTTCTCAGAATTTGCTGGAAGGGTGATATCCCTGCCCTTGTAACAACACATTGCATCCATCCCAATTACTTTCTTTGCATTCTAGTGGATTCAGGGCCATATTCCGTTGTCATGACAACCGACAAGACATGTCAGAAGCACTGAGCAGACAGAAGCTGAGGCATTACATAATCTGTAACAAGGATAAAGTCCATGTGCCAGTGTAGATCAGGAGACATCCTTTGTATACTAAGAATATTGTGCCATTTACAGAAATATGTCAGTTAACACTTTCACAGAACGCGGACTAACAACTCCAAATCAAAAAGATTAAAATTACTTGATTTAGAACTGACTCCTTCAGTCCATTTTTTTTTTTTGCATTTTCAAATTGCTAGTAAAACTTCCTGAAATCTGTCTTTATATTTTCACCCAAAATCCCCTGCACATCACAGATCAGCTTCTGAGCCAATCAGATTTCACTGCATTGCACAGTACCACCCCAATGCTTTTCTATGTTTTAGACAAAATGGGGCCTAGAAGTACATGAAGAGGAAGGGAGAGTAAAAAAAGATGCTTTATTCATGTCAGTAGAAGCAATAATAACCCTCAGCATTGGTGCCAGTGGCAACAATAATACCTACAAGTATTAGTGTCAGTGGCAGCGATAATAACCAGCCAGCATTGGTGCCAGTGGCAGCAATAATGCCCCCAAGCATTGGTACCAGTGGCAGCAATAATAACCAGCCAGCATTGGTGCCAGTGGCAGCAATAATAACCAGTCAGCATTGGTGTCAGTGACAGCAGTAATATAGCCCAGCATTGGTGCCAGTGACAGCAACCATAACCCCCAGCATTAGTGTCAGTGACACCAGTAATAACCTCAGTGATGGCAGTAATAACCCCCAGCATTGGTGCCAGTGGCAGCAATAATGACCCTCAACATCGGTGCTAGTGGCAGCAACAATAACCCCCAGAATTGGTGCCAGTGGCAGCAGTAGTAATGCCCAGCATTGGTGCCAATGGTAGCAATAATAACCCCCATCATTGGCATCAGTCACAGCAGTAATAACCCCCAGCATTGATTCCAGTGGCAGCAATAATGACCTCCAACATCGGTGCTAGTGGCAGCAACAATAACCCCCAGCATTGGTGCCAGTGACAGCAGTAATAATGCCCAGAATTGGTGCCAGTGGCAGCAACCATAACCCCTAGCATTGGTGTCAGTGACAGCAGTAATAATGCCCAGCATTGGTGCCAGTGGCAGCAATAATGACCCTCAACATCGGTGCTAGTGGTAGCAACAATAACCCCCAGCATTGGTGCCAGTGGAAGCAGTAATAACACCCATCATTGGCGTCCGTGACAGCAGTAGTAACCCCCAGCATTGGTGCCAGTGGCAGCAATAATGACCCCCAATATTGGTGCTAGTTGCAGCAACAAAGACCCCCAGCATTGGTGCCAGTGGCAGCAATAATAACCCCTAGCACTGGTGTCAGTGACAGCAGTAATAGCACCCAGCATTGGTGCCAGTGGCAGCAATTATAGCCCCCAGCATTGGTGCCAGTGGCAGCAATAACCCCCAGCATTTCAACTAGGGTTGCCACCTTTTCTTCAAATCAAACCCGGACACTTTAGCAGCGCACAGCAATTTTGTTATGTAATATAAACTATACATATATTTCTTTATCGTACATCACGGGAAACAGAGCAGCATAGTAATTACTATGTGGGTTATAGGCCACCTTCAGGTGATGGACACTGGCACACCCAAGACAGGAAGTTTCCTTCCTATATAACCTCTCCCATATGGGGAGTACCTCAGTTTTTTCGCCAGTGTCTAAGGTGTTGGTTATGGTTAAGGAAGGCCAAGAAGAGCTCCGCTGGAGGATCCTTGCTGGATCAAACAGACTTTTGAAAACCGGATCCATTCAAAGTGCCACTGAGGCCAAAGTGGATGGTACCCGGGCCTCACGAAGAAAGGACGAGGTTTTGCCTGTAACGCCTCTCTTGGAGGGCTGGACCTTGGGACCCAGTGCTTTGGTCATGCATCTAATACCAAAGTTTTTTCTGGAAAGGTGCTATACAGGTCCAAGGGAGTGGACCCCCGATAAAAAGGCACCCGGGTCCTTGAATGTTTTTTTAAACCTAGCCTGCCGTAATGGGTAAAGATTGGATTTGTATGGTTACCAGCACTATCCTGCGGCGGGAAGATTCCTAAGGAACTCTAAGTTCACTTATGGATTCTTCTTTGAAGTAAATGTTGTCTTGCCTAAGTTTCGCCACATGCCCTTCAGTATCTCGCTCTGTGTCAGCAGGTTAGTAAAAGCTGCTAGGCTTCCTCCAGGTAACAGTGCAGCCACCAGGAGGATATTGGGGGGGTTTCCTTTGGTTAAAGCAGGATGAGGCTTAGCGCCCCTCACTCCGGGCAATGCGGCTTCTTCTCCCCAAGGAGCAGGCAGATGGAGGCTATGGCCCATGTTGCGGCCCCCCCCCCCCCCCTGTTAGGGGTCACAGTGGCTCCTTGTTCCTCCTCCCCCCCACACGCCTGATCCAAACGTTCCCGCGCGTGCGGGAATTAACTTTTTAAGAAAACAAAGAGGGGGAGTGTCAGAGAGGGGAGGGGCGTGGCTTAGCGCGGCGGTGTGCGTGTGGCTCGGAGTCCATGTTCCTCACACGGCGCAGGCGCAGGACTACTGAGTCTATATGTGCCTCTTGTCAGATGCATTTGGCTGAACGGAGGCACACGGGAGCAGACTGGGGCATGTGAGTGGTGTATACAGGCATTCCTAAAGACACATTTACTCAGCATCAGGCTGAAGCATTAACCGCTTCAGCCCCGGAGGATTTTACCCCCTTCCTGACCAGAGCACTTTTTGCGATTTGGCACTATGTCGATTTAACTGACAATTGCGCGGTCGTGCGACGTTGTATCCAAACAAAATTGACGTCATTTTTTTCCCACAAATAGAGCTTTCTTTTGGTGGTATTTGATCACCTCTGCAGTTTTTATTTTCTGCGCTATAAACAAAAAAAACGCGAATTTTGAAAAAAAGCAATATTTTTTACTTTTTGCTATAAAAAATATTCCCCAAAAATATATAAAAAAACATTTTTTTTCCTCAGTTTAGGCCGACATGTATTCTTCTACATATTTTTGGTAAAAAAAATTGCATTAAGCGTATATTGATTGGTTTGTGCAAAATTTATAGCGTCTACAAAATAGGGGATAGTTTTATGGCATTTTTATTTTATTTTTTTTATAAATTTTTTTATTGCATTTTCAAGACAAACAATACATATACAACTTAAAAACTAAAAGAGAAAAAAAACAAAACAAAAAAACAAAACTGTGGTGCCTACATAAAGTATCTCACACATCACATGACAAGATATTATAATTTGTGTTATTTATCGCATGATGAGTTAACCTATGGCTCGCTTCTTCTTGTATCTATTTAGAGGTCCCTTGAGACGTCAAGTCCTCTCTCCAATCGTAGCCAATAAATTCTCACCACTCCCCCCCCCCCCCCCCGCAACCCCCATCATATTATTGAGGACTCAACCAGCTGTTTCCACATCCTTTAACCATGTACGCCAGACTCTATCGTACTTCATCGGGCACCCTCTATTGAAGTATGTGTCTCTATATAAAGGAAGGTTATTATTGACCAGACTTTTCCATTGTGTCAATGAAGGGGGGGTGGGCTTCTTCCATTGCATGGCAATGTTTTTCCGGGCATAGAATAGCAATAGCCCTACCAATGTGCGTTTTGCCATTGTTGGTACAAGTGTTTCAATTAACCCCAATAGACAGACTTCCATGGCATGTGGTAGTGTAGTTGATGCGACTCTATTTACTGTGTCGAGTACCTCACTCCAATATTGCTGAATTTTAGGGCAATGCCAGAAAATATGAGAGAAATCTCCTGGGGAGATTCCACATCTCCAACACTCCGATGGAGTCTATGTGGAGTAAAGTATGCTCTATGCACTATTTTAAATTGGATCAGCCTATCCCGCATAGAAACTAAGGAGCGGAAAGGGAAATCCCAAACATCATCCCAATCATCATTGTCCAGCGAGGGTATATCAAGCTGCCAGCGAGACCAGAGCTTATCTAGAGGTGGGAGAGACACATAGACCAAATGCTCATATAGCTGTGAGGTAGGTTTCTCTGCACATTTAGTTCTAAGTGTCTTCTCCAGTCCCGACTGGACAACGATGCAGGAAGCGCGTGGAAACTGCGCAGCAAAAGCATGTGACAATTAGAGATAGCGAAATTGGTAATGATGAGGTATGTTATACATGGACGAAAGGTGTGAAAGGGGAGATAATGACATTTGTGACACTATGTGAGAGATAATTTTTATACCATACTTAGTCCAAGCAAAGGGGTCTGGAAGTTTGTAAATGTGTGGCAAAGTAGGGTTCAGCCAGATCGGGGTGTTAGGAGAGATCTCGGTTGATTTGTATTTTTCTATATCTAGACCTGCCCGCCAAGCCCGCAGGGTGGTATGCATAGAGGGTGTCAAATGATATGGGGCTCGAGGGCCTCTGAATATCAGGAATTGCAAGGCTTCAAAAGAGCCCACTATCGTGGCCTCTAGGGCTGTGGAAGAGTTAGTTTTGTCAGGGTGCAGCCACCAGGCCACTGTCACCAGTTGGGTAGCCAGAAAATATTTGTAGCAATCAGGAAATGCCATACCACCCTGCGTTGTCGGCCGCATCAAAGTCGACAGCCGATACCTGGGTGGCGAGGAGCCCCAGATAAAGGATGAGAACAATTGATTCATTGTATTAAAAAACGATTTAGGTATCCACTGAGGGGAGTGGCGGAACAAATACGTGAATTTGGGGATAATTTTCATTTTAAGGAGATTTATTCGTCCCCAGACTGACAGAGGTAAATTACTCCACGTTTTAAGTTTTGTCTTAGTGTCCAAGAGTATAGGGGTAAGGTTAAGTGAGATGAAATCTGATGCCTGTGTGGATATGTGGACCCCCAGGTACTTAAAAGTTTCCACCCATTTTAGTGCACAGTCTGGGGAGGAAGTAGTTTTGGCCGCCTGATCTATCGGAAAAAGTATGGATTTGGACCAGTTGACCTTTAGCCCGGTGACTCCCGCAAAAGTGTCTAACACGTTCAAAACACCCTGTAAGGACGGGCCAGCGTCATTGAGGAACAGTAGCATGTCATCCGCGTACAGGGCCAGCCTCTCCTCCAGCAAGCCAATACGAAGACCTTTAATATGCGGGGACGTACGGAGCGCCTCCGCCACTGGTTCAATAGCTAAGGCAAATAAAGCTGGAGAGAGAGGACAGCCCTGCCGGGTTCCTCTGGTGAGCCTAAAAGGGGCCGACAGTCCACCCCCCAGTCTTACCGATGAAGTGGGGCATTTGTACAATACCTGGAGCCATTGAATAAACAACAAGGGGAACCCCATTCTACACAATGTTTCCCAAAGAAAAGGCCACTCTACGGTGTCAAAAGCCTTTTCTATGTCAAGTGAGGCTATAGTTCTCGAACCCGTGTTGTGATGTTGGGCATGTATGTTGGTATATAACCTTCTGAGGTTGACATCCGTGGATCTACGGGGCATAAAGCCAGTTTGGTCCGAATCAATGACTGAAGGCAATAGGGGATATTGGCATTTTTATTTTAAATTTTTTTAAATTAGTAATTACGGCGATCTGCAATGTTTATCAGGACTGCGACATTATGGTGGACACATCGGACATTTTTGACACTATTTTGGGACCATTGTCATTTATACAGCGATCAGTGCTATAAAAATGCATTGATTGCTATATAAATGACACTGGCAGTGAAGGAGTTAACCACTAGGGGGACGGTGAAGGTGTTAAGTGTGTCCTAGGGAGTGATTCTAACTGTGAGGGGGCTGGACTTCAACACAGAGGACAGTGATCACTGCTTTCGATGACAGAGAGCAGTGATCTCTGTCCTGTCAATAGGCAGAACGGGGAAATGCTTTGTTTACAAAAGCATCTCCCAATTCTTCCTCTCTGTGACACGATCGCGGGCACCCGGCGGACAGAGTCCGCGGGACCCGCGGTCATGGTCGTGGAGACTCCGGCGGGAGCGTGCGCCCAGCGACGCCTCTTTTTAAAGGGGACATACCTGTACGCCCTTTTGCCTACCAGTGCCATTCTGCCGACGTAAATCGGCGTGCGCTGGTCGGCAAGCGGTTAATAGCAGCGTCAGGGCTGGACTATTGCTCAGCAGTGGATGCGTTTTTTGTACCTCTGCTTTTGTGCTCAGGACTATGCCTTCCAAAAAGGGGGGTACAAACACCTCAAAAAAGGGATCAAAGGCATCACCTTCGGGCTCTGAGGACCCTAATCATGCCTCCACAATGCCATCCTCCTTGGAAAGACCAGAGGTGGCTGTCCAGGGTGAGCCATTGGGTCTGTCAGGTGTTGCAGCTGTTTCCAACATTTCAGCCTCTGTATATGTTATTGAAGACGTTTTGTTCTCAGCACTGGTGGGGTTAGAAGACAGGTTAGCTGCTTTAATCGCATCCTCTTCCCAGAGTGGGAAAGAACACGATAGGTCCCCCTCCCCCGCCCCGGGCCCTTCAACAAGGGAGCAGTGGGCAGAGGAGGATGAGTCACCCTCAGGGGATCGGGATGAAGGACAGACTAATGATTCCTCATCTGAGGAATCAACTGTAGAAGAAACCTTTTCAGCCTTGCAATCTGAGATATTGCTGGTGCAATCCCTTAAAGAAATGGTCCAGTCTGCGTTTAAGCTATCCTTAACTGAGTCAGCCGAAAGGCCCGTTTCTTCTTTGGGTTCTCTTAAACCCTCTCAGGCTCTACATACCTTCCCTGTTCCATCCATTGCTGGGGCAACTTGTATATGCTGAGTGGGATCACCCAGATAGGCATTATCTTCCTCCTAAAAAGTTTTCAGCACTTTATCCCATGGAGGAAAAATTCACCAGAAAGTGGAGCATACCATCAGTTGATGCTTCTATATCCTGTGTGAATAAAAGCCTAACTTGTCTGGTGGAGAATGCCCAAATGTTTAGAGAACCAAGGGATAAAAGGTTGGAATTCTTGTTAAAGACCTCCTTTTCCTTGGCAGGTGCAGTAACTCAACCTGCAGTTGCAGCAATAGGCATTTGTCAATCCCTAAAGGACCAGTTGAAGGTGCTCACGGTTGTCCCCGCTCAGCCTGGGACTTAGCCGAACTGCCAAGGGCATTATGTTTTGCAAATGACGCTATTAAGGATTCTATTCATCAGGCATCATGCCTTACACTCTTGCTAGTGCATATGCGTAGGATCCTGTGGTTGAAAAAATTGGTCAGCCGAGGCGCCATGCAAAAAACTTTTGGCTGGTTTTCCGTTTAATGGGGAACGACTGTTCGGGGATGATTTGGACAAATACATCCAAAAGATTTCAGGTGGGAAAAGTATCCTTTTATCAGTTAAGAGAAAGATTAAACGTCCCCTATTTAAACGGTCCTCTTCTCCAGGGCCTTGGGCTACAGCCTCTAGGCAGTCGCGACGGCCTCCACCGTTAGGTTCAAGAGGTAAACTTCAAGGTCAATCCCCGGGACAGAAGAAGTTCTGGGGGAAGAAACCTTTAAAACAGAATTCTAAAGCCTCTATATGAAGGGACGCCCCCCACTTGTTCGAGTGGGGGGAAGACTTCTGCAGTTCTCAGGAGTTTGGCAGGAAAAAATTCAGGACAGATGGGTCGTCTCCACAATAGCTCTAGGTTACAAACTAGAGTTCCGAGAGTTCCCATCTCCTCGTATTCTGAAATCGAATGTCCCCAAAGATGCAGGGAAAAGAAAATCTCTGTTTCTAGCATTAGACCGGTTGTTGTCTCAAGGGGTGATCATGGAAGTCCCCACGGGGGAGCAGGGGTTGGGGTTTTATTCAAACCTCTTCACGCATGGTACCAAAACCAAATGGAGATGTCAGACTCATTCTAGATCTCAAAGAATCAATTTCTGAATATCCGCTCCTTTTGCGCGGAGTCGATCAGGTCAGTAGTTTCTGTTCTACAAGGAGGGGAACTTCTGGCGTCAATCGACATTAAGGATGCATACCTGCATGTGCCTATTTTCCCCGCTCACCAGAAATTTCTGCGGTTCGAAGTAGAACAGCATCATTCCCAGTTTGTAGCCTTGCCCTTCGGTCTAGCTACTGCACCCCGAGTATTTACAAAGGTTCTGGCCCCACCTCTGGTCAGACTAAGGGTGCAGGGTATAACAGTCATGGCATACCTGGATGACCTGCTGCTGGTAGACTGGTCTGTAACCCGCTTGGAACAAAGCGTGGTCCGCACAGTCAAATACCTGGAATACCTAGGTTGGATTCTAAACCTAGAGAAATCTTCCTTAAAACCACTAAAAAGGCTGGAGTACTTTGGTCTGATCTTAGACACAGCCCAGAGAAGGGTGTTTTTGCCCCAGGCAAAGATCAGCGCCATAAAGGAGCTGGTCCAGGTGGTCAGGACAAAGAAAGATCCCTCCATTCGCCTTTGCATGAGGTTGTTAGGAAAGATGGTGGCTTCATTCGAAGCGGTCCCCTATGCCCAGTTTCATTCGAGACTGTTGCAAAACAGTATCCTATCTGCTTGGAACATAAAAGTCCAACTCTAGAATTCCCAATGCGTCTGACCCCAAAGGTGTGCCAGAGCCTCAGTTGGTGGTGGATAACCAAGAGTCTGCAGAAGGGTACATCCTTCATACCAGTTACCTGGAGGGTGGTAACGACAGACGCCAGCCTTTTGGGTTGGGGAGCAGTACTGGAAAAGATAACTGTCCAAGGGAAGAGGTCCAGAACTGAAAGGGCCTTGCCCATCAACATCCTAGAGATTGGGCAGAGAAGCATGTACCTTGCCTATCGCCAGTCTTCAATCCAGGAATTGAGAATTGGCAGGCGGACTACTTGAGTCGCCAGCAGTTGTTCCCAGGGGAATGGTCCCTTCACCCCGACATCTTCCTGGCTATATGCCAAAGATGGGGGATCGCGGACATAGATCTTTTAACGTCTAGGTTCAACAAGAAATTGGACAACTTTGTGTCAAGGACAAGGGATCCACTCGCATGCGGGACAGATGCGTTGGTGACCCCTTGGGATCAGTTCTCACATATTTATGCATTCCCCCCTATTCAGCTGCTACCATGGCTTCTTGGCAGAATCAAGCAGGAAAGGAAGCCGGTGATTCTTGTAGCACCGGCATGGCCCTGAAGATCTTGGTATGCAGAGATCGTAAAGATGGCGGTAGGGGACCCATGGACCCTTCCACCATGTCCAGACCTGCTATCGCAGGGTCCAATATTCTATCCTACCTTACAAACTCTAAGTTTAACGGTTTGGCTATTGAAGCCCACATTCTGAAGAAACGCAGGCTCTCTGGGTCAGTGGTATCTACCTTGATTAATGCAAGGAAACCAGCTTCCAGAGTCATATATTATAGAGTCTGGAGGGCTTATGTTTCCTGGTGTGAATCCAAGGGTTGGCATCCTCGAAAGTATGCCATAGGTACAATTATTGCCTTTCTGCAATTAGGGGTAGAGATGAAGTTGGCCTTGAGTACTATCAAAGGTCAGGTCTCGGCCTTATCGGTATTATTTCAAAGACCACCTGCTTCTCATTCCTTGGTCTGGGTTTTTATACAGGGTAGTCCGCCAGTTAGGTCACCCTTGAACCCTTGGCACTTGAATTTAGTTTTGTCAGTATTGCAAAAACAGCCTTTTGAGCAGATACAGCATATTCCCTTGGTCCTTCTGACAAGGAAATTGTTTTTTCTGGTTGCTATATCCTCTGCGAGAAGCATATCAGAGTTGGCTGCTCTTTCTTCTAAAGAGCCATATTTAATTTTTCTTAAAGTGGAGTTCCACCCAAAAGTGTAACTTCCACTCATCGGATTCCCCCCCCCCCCTCCGGTGTCACAGTTGGCACCTTTCAGGGGGGAGGGGGGTGCAGATACCTGTATATTACAGGTATCTGTACCCACTTCCGGCATAGATAGCCGCAGAATCTGCGGTTATTTATGCCACTTCCTGTTCCCCCCCCCCGCTGTCTGCTGGGAAACACACGGGTCCCAGAGACAGCAGGGACCAGCCGTATTGCGCAGGTAAGTGTCCATGTTTTAAAAGTCAGCAGCTGCAGTATTTGGAGCTGCTGACTTTTAAAAAAAAAAATTTCTGCGGAGCTCCGCTATAAGGACAAGGTGGTTTTCTCATTCGTCCTCATTCAAGCTTTTGCCTAAAGTGGTGTCAGGCTTTCATCTGAACCAAGATATTGTCCTACCGTCGTTTTTTCCAGAACCCTGTTCTACGGAAGAGAAGTCACTACATTCCCTTGATGTAGTGAGAACAGTCAAGGTCTATTTAAAGGCGACTGCTCAGATCGGAAGACTGATGTTTTATTTGTGCTGCCAGAAGGTCCTAGGAAAGCACAGGCAGCGTTGAAATCTACTATTTCTAAGTGGATTCGGCAAGTTATTTTTCAGGCTTATGGTTTAAAGAGGAGAATTCCACCCTTTCAAATCAAAGCACACTCCATCAGAGCAGTTAATGCTTCATGGGCAGTGCATCACCAAGCCTCCATGGCTCAGATCTTCAAGGCCGCAACTTGGTCTTCAGTCCATACATTCACTAGATTCTATCAGGTGGATGTAAAAAAGCATGAGAATATTGCCTTTGGGTGCAGTGTGCTGCAGGCAGCAGTATAGGTCCTCAAGTCTGATGGCGCCCTGCTTGTTTGTGTCTTCCTCCCCTCAAAAAGCATTGCTTTGGGACGCCCCACATAGTAATTACTATGCTGCTCTGTGTCCCATGATGTATGATAAAGAAAATAGGACTTTTATTACAGCTTGCCTCAGCTGACTGCTGAGCTCTGATGAAGAAGGGACGTTCCCTTTGAAACGCGTCAGCTGGTAGTGATGCTTGTGTGTTCCACCACGACCTTTGGAAGGTTTCGCTCATCATAGAACTGTATGCTGCTAGTCGGTGCATTTTCACATTGCGCCTTGTTCTACAACCGCTTGTGAGTAATTCCTTTTATCATTTTATTCAATAAATACCTTTACAAAAAGATAATGCACATGGCTGGTGCGCCCCTTTTTTCTTTCTTTCTCGTTGTCTATTAGGATTCCCCATCCTTGAGGGCAGCAAGGCCTGTGTCGTTGTATCACCTGACTGGTCACCCACTTGTGTGAAGGAGTTATTTCTTTTTCTGCTATCTGCAGCAATTATAACCCCCAGCATTGATTTCACTATGAAACAACCCCCCACTTTCAGTAGGAATAAATCGAACCCCCCCTCCCCCTCTATTGGGGTGTATAGTGGCAGTAATGTTAAATCCTCCCTCCCTTAGGCAGTGGTCAAAAGCTCCTCATTGGTAGTCAGTGTAATATTGTAATATTGTGTAATATTAAAGAGGGAGTCCACCTGAAAAAAAAATATTAAAAGCCAGCAGCTACAAATACTGCAGCTGCTGACTTTTAATAAATGGACACTTACCTGTCCAGGAGTCCAGCGATGTCGGCAGCCGAAGCCAAGCAACAGCTCGGCTCTCGGCTGCTGCCGCCACCATTCTCGGTGAGGGAATAAGGAAGTGAAGCATTGCGGCTTCACTTCCCGGTTCCCTGCTGTGCATGCGCAAGTCAGGCTGGGCGTCCTAAGTGGTTCCCGCTATCTCCTGGGACCTGTGTGTTTCCCAGGAGACAGAGGGGGGGGGGGGGCGGGAGGGGGCGTGACTCCCGTGGGAGTCTATTGCTGGAAGTGGGTGCAGATACCTGTCTAATACAGGTATCTGCACCCCCTCCCCCCTGAAAGGTGCCAATTGTGGCCCCGGAGGGGGGGAAGAATCAGATGAGCGGAAGTTCCACTTTTGGGTGGAACTCCGCTTTAAACATTCCCCTCATGGTGTTTTGTAAAGGTAGTGTTACCCCAACCAAACCCAAAGTACCCTATGCACTTCATTGGTGGTAAGTTGCAGTAATAATAAACCCCCCCTTCATGGGTGGTCATTGGCACTAATATTAGACACTTCCTTAGTTGGTAATCAGTGGCAGTGATACTAAACCCTCCCTTCATTGGCGGTCAGTGGCAATCATATTAAAGAAAACCCTCTCAGTGGAAGTAGCATTAAACCTTCCCTTACAGTGGGGGGCCAGTAAAAGTAAAATTACCTGGTAGTAATAATAAACCCTTCCTTTATTGGTGGTCAGTGGCAGTCATATTAAACATTTTCGATGGTGGTCAGGGGCAGTAATATTTTCCCTCACTATTCATTGGTGGTCAGTGGCAGTAATATTAAACCCTACCTTCATTGATGGTCAGAGGAAGTCATATTAAACTATTCCTTTATTGGTGGTCGGTAACAGTAATATTGAATCCCCCCTTCATTGGTGTTCAGTGGTTTTACTCACCTTAGCACACATTTCTCCACTGATGCCTTTCTCCGATGACATCTGGCCAGGGCTATACTTGTTTATATTGTTGTCTGGGCCTTCCTTCTATCATAGGCTCAGGAAATTAGACATTTCTTCAACGGCGTCCCAGATAAAAATAAAAAAAATTACAGAAATGTGACCTCTCCCCACTCTATCCAAAAAATTTTAGATTAGTCTTTCTAAGCCTTTTCAAAGCAAGAGGACCCCATGAAATAAATTTCTGGTTTCAGGGAACCGCTACTAAAAATGACTATACAGTATCTACAACTCATGATACATTAGTGTGATGATCAGTGGGAAGAATACTCCTTACACTTGTGGTTATTGGGAAGAATTACCCCCTTACAGATAAATAAAAAGATCAATGATGTCAGTGGGAACTTATCTGAGAAGCAGAAATTTCTCATTGCTCAAGGAACCCCTAACAACCTACACCTGTCCATCTAAATGCATGTGCTTCCATTGTTGGAGACTCACAGAAATTAGAGTTTAGGTCCACAGAAAATGGGGTGCCTTGCCCGGGCTCTGTGGCTTACGCATGTATTTGCAAATGTGTGCAACTAAATCCCTGCTTTTAACGCATACTGTTGCGGTTGGTCACAGGCTGGTCAGGAAGTTGAGCTTGGAAATGTATTTTTATTTTTTTTAAACCTCTGGAGAAACCCTAGTTGAGAATCCCTGCTTTAGAGGAATCAAAAGGGTCACCTCAACAGCTCCTACTCCATTCTAAGCCATGTGCATTGCTTGTCTGCCTTTGTTCACCATCTCTGTGAGCTATCCTGGAGACAATACCGCCGATGATGAAATGTGTTTCCTCTATGAAAATAAAAGAAGGCCAAAGTAATTATCAGATGGTGTATAACAGTACACGGCAAAGTTCCCTCTGTCAAACAAACTTCATGTAAGTACGACATTGGAAAATGTTCTGTACTGAATACTGGAACATTAATCATATTTTCCAGCAATTTTAAATCCATTTACGCTTGTCTTGTCAATGTTTGATTGGCATGGAGGAGATAAACATAGGAAAAGACAGAAAATACATTTAGAGAACAGAAGTTGGTGAAAAAAATTATACAGCACAGACTGCAATGAAACACCGAGCCTAATACACAGAAAGAAAGAGAAAGAATAACTCTCAGTATATATATAACAACCAAGCAGAGTTACCTATCATTCATCCAGGTTACTTGTGTGATAACCTGGATGGTGTGACATGAAGGTATCCATAGGCATTAAACAATCTCCACTACACCCCTTGGCCAATTGATAAGAAAAGTTGGGTTTTTATTAATGAAAACTGGCACCACGGTCATCTGCTTAAAGTGGAACTAAACACTGAAAATAAAAACTTGTTAGGTGGTAGGGATTTTTGGCTTCGACATACACAGTGCAGTGTAAAATAAAGCCAGGCGGCACTGATGGGCACTGATAAGCTGCACTGATAAGCACTGATGAGGCTGCTTTGATAAGGTGGCACTGATGGGCACTGATTGGCAGCAATGATATGCTGCACTGGTGAGCACTGATATGCTGCACTGATGGGTACTGATATGCTGCACTGATGGGTACTGATATGCTGCACTGATGGGTACTGATATGCTGCACTGATAGGCACAGATGAGGCTGCTTTGATAAGGCGGCACTGATGGGCACTAATATGCTGTAGTGATATGCTGCACTGATGGGTACTGATAGGCGGCAATGATATGCTGCACTGGTGGGCACTGATATGCTGCACTGATGGGTATTGATATGCTGCACTGATGGGTATTGATATGCTGCACTGATGGGCACTGATATGCTGCACTGATTAACACTAATTGGCACTGATGGAGCTGCACTGATGTTTTAGTTCCACTTTAACAAAGCAGATAAGCCTGTTTCAGGTCCATCCAAACCACCCACACTAGTTTCTATGTCAGAGTGAAATAGAAACTGGTGCAGATTCTGCATCTTAGGCTGGATTCACATATGCTGCGGCCGCGGTTCACAGCATGGGGTCTGGTGATCCCTGTTCACTAATTCAGGTATGAATCAGGTCCGAACGCTTGCCTGAATTCGCACTAGGGTTGCCACCTGTCCAGGATTCACCCGGACAGTCCGGGATTTGAATCATGTGTCCAGGTCTCAGTCCGCCTAAAACCCAGACACATTTTTTGCAGGCGCCTGTCTGGGGGCAGGTTCAGCATCACTTGGAGGCTGGGCGGTGATGTCAACAAGAGCATTTTGGCCACACCCATTGTTCACCCCCGCGTGCTATACGCGCCGGTTTACTACTTTCCTTGGGGTACCCAAAGGTGTACCAGGTCTTTTATAATCCCATAGTGTATACTACAAAAAAACAAAAAATTTGCCATGCGCCGCTAAAGTGTTTGGCTTGAAGAAAAGGTGGCAACCCTAATTTGTACCTGAATCGGAACCAAAAACGCACAGGACCCTTTAAATGCAGACCTCGGCCTCCCTGGAGCTGTGTGTGTCATGTGATTTGGATGCAGGAAAACCACATTTCGTTAATTAGAAGCAGCATCTACTCTGTTTTTTTTTATTTTAGAAGAGTGATCACACCAACCCAGAGGTATACTTTAAAAATCAAGTATGTATAAAAACAATGGGGGGGGGGGGGGGGGGGGCAAAGAGTGGTGCAGGCAGCCTGGACCATTCTTTGTTACCCACCCCCCCATTGTTTTTATATGTACTTTATTTTTAAAGTGTACCTGTGAGTTGGTGTAATCATAGTTAGCTGGCTGCTTGCCTGGGTAGCAGGCAGTTCTAAGTACCCGCACAGAATGCACTAAGGTGAAAAACCTTAAGACTTTACAACCACTTTAACCACTTGCTTACTGGGCACATATACCCACTTTCTGCCCAGGCCAATCTTCAGCTTTCAGCGCTGTCACTCTTTGAATGACAATTGGGTTTTTATTTTTGCTAAACAAACAAACAAACAAAAAAAAATTAAAAACAAAAACAGTTTTCATGGTTTGTTATAAAATTTTGCAAACAAGTAATTTTTCTCCTTCATTGATGTGCGCTGATGAGGCTACATTGATGGGCACTGATAGGTGGCACTGATGGGCACTAATGAGGTGGTACTGGTGGGCACTGGTTAGCATTACTGATGGGCACTAGTAGGTGGCACTGGTGGGCACTGGTTAGCAGCACTTGTGTTTACTGAGTGGGACCAATGTCCGATGTTACAGAAGACAACAATCAGCTTTATTTTTTTACTGGCTTCTGTCTACATCATTTTATCAGCTGTCATTGGTGCTATTTATTCCAATCTGTGATCAGCCAAATCCCAAGGCCTCGTGATCACAGAGCGTGCCGCCCTCACATCGCAGGGGGACCGCGGGCAGCGAGAGCACGGGAGGACGTACATGCACACCAATGGTGGCTGATGGGCTTTTCTTTTGGGGGCGGCAAACAACCAACCCCTCCGGGCGGCCGGCGGCGCGGCACCAACACCCCTGTCCCAGGCGGACGGCGGCACGGCACTAACACCCCCCACCCGGGCGGCCGACAGCATGGCACTAACACCTCCTCCCCCGGGCGGCAGGCGGTCCAGCACTTACCCGATCTAGATGGCCGGCTGTGGTGTCCTCCAGCCTGGTCCACCCACCGTACAAGCGGCGGGGTGCGGGCAGCGGCTCCAGTGTACACTCCTCCAGCAACTTCCTCCGCTGTGTTTCTCCTCTCTCTTCTGCCTAAGTGCTAGGCATTCAATAGGATTGCCAACGGTGTATCCTGGCCTAGGCCGACAAGGCCCAGGCCTAGGGCAGCACTTTGCAGGGGGGCAGCACAGAAAGAGTCCCCGCCGGCTTGCGCTGTTAGTGTAGCGCCAGTCTTATGGGGCCGACTGGTCTGAGAGGCAAATTAGCAAATTAGTCTAGTGCCCCCATAAAGCGGCCACACTGCTTCCGGTATGCGGGCGGTCGGCATTCCGCAACTGTAGGGGGGGGGCACCGCTTCTAATTTTGACAGTCCTATCATTCTGGACCACAAACCTTCCTCACTCTGCTATATGTTTTCTGCTGCACCATTGGCATTGTTATATCTTCTTAGTCCTCTCCATAAAATTATCAGAAATTTGTGCTTAAAGTAGAACTATAGGCAACACTTTTTTTTTTTCATTTTGGAAAGAGTAAGGGAGGGTTATAGCCCCTGTCAGTTTATTTTTTACCATCCATGTCCCATTGCAGAGATTTCCCTTCACTTCCTGCCCCATAGCCAAACAGGAAGTGAGAGAAAATCTATGCAAATTAAGGGAATCCAATCCCCCCCCCCCCCGCCCTCAGAACTAGTGTCCCCACTCGAAAATTTCAGGGGCGGGTCTTAAACAGCAAGAGGTGTGGCCTTGACAGGAAGGGGTTGGTCATATTTAAATTAGGGGATGCACGAGTTTAGTCAGGCCTAGGGCAGCACAAAACCTAAATACACTACTGAGGATCGCCTCATGCTTTGGCCAATCGGGAAACAGGCCTGCCTCCTGATTGGCAGGGAAGAACTTTAGTGTGAAAATAGTGAAAATTCATTCGCTATCGTCACAAAACTAGGTGGGCTCTAATTACGTGCTTCAAAAAAACACCCACCCCGCATTGGAATCCATGGTCCGGCGGCCTGATATGTAGATCAGGGGCCGGACGCATGGATAGGGGGGCGGCGCTCGTGCACCCTCTATGGACGGGCCGCCACTGATGGACACCCTTCTGGCAATCTAAGCTGTAGCCATCTTTTGGCTATAATGTGGGCGTGAAGTGGTTAAACTGGAATATAGGCAAGGATTCAAAGATAAAGAAGCTGCCTACTCAGTAAGGGACTAAATCAGCTGCTGAAAGTGATTAAATATTGAGGGTTTAATATCACTTCCACTTTACCCACTGTTGCACAAAGGAACCCCTTCCCATACTGAATGTAAAATCTTCTTTCGTCCATATGCAACATATCCCCTTGGCCTTTATAAAGGGGCAATTCATTGAGCCATGTTTGGTAGACAGGTACACTTGATGGTGATAGATGGGAGAAGAGTGTAGAGAAGTGTAGAAAATATTCTCCCCTAGCTGAAATAGAAGTGGGAAAGTTTGCTTGGCTGCTCTGTTAACACCAGGAGGGGTCTGCTGAGTGTTGCGATTTGCAGAACGCGTTTCATCCGCCTGCCTCTGTTACATAAAAACCTCGCCATTTCCCTTTGATGCCTCTCCTGACTGCTGGGACGCTGGCTGGCAGCCTTTACAAATGCTCACATGTGAAGCAGCACGGTTTAAAAAGGAATATTTTAAATGCGGGTTCATTAAGAGTTCACATTCTGGTATATAACCGATATGAGTGACATCTCATTCCCACATAAAAAGACAATTTCAACCCAATAACTGGGGCATTAGAAGATCAGGCTGAGCCCCATTCTTCACTTATGGATGGAGCCGGCTTACAAAGGCATCATTTGACAAGGCAGTCAATATATAATATACCGTATGTGAAGTCAAAAGTGCATATGACTGTTAATGCAAGGACTGCACACCCGTCTGTAAGCCGCATTGAAAAGAATAACTACGATTTACCTCCATCCCCGATAATTAGGAGTAAGGAAAGACGTTGGGACTTTATATGAAACAGACTGCTACATATCATGATATGAACCAATAAGTGTATACATAATTTATTAAGTATTAGAGGCATACAGTACATAATATAGTAAAAATTTAATAGAATAACATAGTTGATAATAGGTCACATATAAACTCTAAAATACCATCAATAAATATAACATACGGCACTTAGAACAGGTAACAAACTGGTAAGCCTATGATATATATGCCAAATTGTAGTAATATCATATGAGTGTATAGATGACAAAAAATCGGTTCATACAGGTATTATGATATAAACAGATAAAATAATAGAACATAAGAGACTGTGACATTGCATCATAGGAAAGCTCTACGCGTTTTGTGGTTAGTATACCACTCGTCAGGAGCAGATGCGGAGGTTGGATATATCTAGAAAAAAATACCAAAATTGGTAAAGTAAGCAAACAAGATATAAAACAAAAAAGGGGAAAGAGGGGGAGCAAGAAAGATCCCAATCACTCTTACCTATTTTTAGTATATGGGTAAAATTGTATATAGTGACCATAATGGATTAATGCTAGATATGGCGTCATCCCCGGGAGCAGAGGCAGTATGACCTTGAGGCATACTTGAGTCCCACATCTCTGTCCTCTGTCCTGATGATAATGTGACCTGAGATCACAGCATCACCCTTATCTGAGTTACTGAGCATGCAGAGTACCCCCGAAGATGAGGAGATCTAGGCAGCAAGTGGGTGGTTCCCACATAATTAAGGGTGGGACTGCCCAAAAAATGGGTGTTATCTGGGCAGGACCATCTAGAAAATGGGAGTATCAAATCTGGGAATTGGGTTGGGGTAACAGTGCCCTGAGGACTGGGACAAAGATATTGTAATGTCTCGGTCAGGGGTTAGGTTCAGAGACCAGTAGCTATAGCAGTAGAGAGACTTCCACTGACCAGCTGGATAAGTACTCAAGCAGGTCACCCTCGCAGATGACACTGGCTCAACCAAAGTGCGGGGTCTAAGCACTAACCGGTACTCACTGGAGCTCCTGATGGTGTAGATGGATTTTCCTCAGTGGCAGCCCCTCAATTAGGGGCTTCCGGGCTCCGCCCCCTCTCTCCAAGCCATCTCTTATATGCAATGGATAGATTCATGCATAGCATGAATCTGGCCACTGCGGCCACCCCTTATTCAGCAGCCAGGTTTTTTTTTTTTTTAAGCACCTGATTAGAGCTAGAGGCTCTAATAGGCTTCAAAATAGGATGAGCTTGGGTCGCAGAGAATGTGCTCCGATCCCACCCAGATGTGTTGCAACAGCGAATTAAAAATCGCTGTTGCAACACTGATAACCCTCCCGGCCAATCAGGAACGGGTATGAAACCCGTTTCCCAATTGGCCAAAACGTCAGGCTATCCTACTGGATGCCTAGCACCGGGAGGAGCAGAGTGGAGACGCACCGTGGAAGCTGCTCCAGGAGAGGACACTGGAGCAGTTTTTTTCCCAAGCCCGCTGCTCTTAAGGCTAGGGGCAAGCGCACTGGAAGATGGCCGCATCAGCTCCGCACTCCATAAAGACCCGACCGCTGCTTTCACCACCCACATCCAGGATAAGGACTGATCGGCAGATGGGTGGGGGGGTTTGCTGGGGGTTTAGTGCTGCGCACAGGTGGGCAGTAGGGACAGTTGTGCTTGTGCCGCTCTACCGGTGGCTCGGGGGGGGGGGTTGTTTGCCCCCTCCCCCCCAAAAAAAACCCACCAGCCGCTACTGGTTTTGCTGCGTGGTAGAACCAGGAGGTAAGCAAGCTGGGGTCCAGTAGCAGATAAAGTAGATGGGCTCAAGCAGAAGCTTAGTCAGTAAACAAGCCAAAGGTCGATAACAAGTGGTTGCAGGTTGGTATCAAGCAGAAGTGTAGTCGAGGATGGTAACGAGTGGTAGTGGAGATAAGGACTGTTGCAGGTACACAAAGGAGCAAGATGTTAGCTGGAGAGATCATAATAGTCACGTACCTGATCGGAGACTTAAATGACGAGGTTGGCCTTTCTTGTATCTCCAGCCCGGGCCCCACTGAAGGTGGAATAGAGGGTACGGAGGGACAGGAGGAGCATGAGGCAGGCTGGAAGAACATCAGGTCAGAAACAGTAGCTGTGCACAGAGATCTAGTGGAGGTTAAAGGGGCATTCCACATTTGCTGCAGGTTCCACACTGTGGTGAGCAAAGCTGGTACAGATGACTGCCAGGTAGGCACACGAGGAGGACGTGGAAACAGAATCAGGAACAGAAACGTGGTCACAAGGATAGACGAGGTCAGCAACAGGCGGGCAGCGTGGTACAGAATCATAGGGCAGAGACATAATCAGGAACAGAACAAAATAGATTATAGCACACACATACAAAAATAACATTTAAATCCTACAAGTCTATTTAAAAACAACTGAATCCCCATATGGGGATTTGGTCACACTATGTGGTCATTAGTGTTAGGCCCACTTACTGTGTCAAAGTATCCCATTATCAGTGGGTTCTACACTATTAATAGAATGAAAGATTCTGCCTCTCAACCATGGGAGGCAAACTCCTCTTTATGGGAGAACTGAACGGACACCTCCTATAACACAGGTGGACACTAATAAGAGGTAAGGAAGGGGGGGTGGGGCACTCCGGACCAAGGGACCTGGTCAGGATCCATACAATCTACAAACAACAGACTTGGGGGGCACACCCTAAAAATGCGTTTACATTCAAGATGGTGCTGCTATAAGACTGCAAACAGAACAACATTCTATTAATAGTGTAGGACCCACTGATAATGGGGTACTTTGACGCAGTAAGTGGGCTTAGCACTATATGACCATATAGTGTGACCAAATACCCATATTTTTGAATATGTTCAGGTGTTTTTAAATAGCCTTGCAAGATTTAAATATAATTTTTGTATGTGTGCGCTATAATCTATTTTGTTCTGTTTGCGGTCATGTAGCAGCACCATCTTGAATGTAGACGCATTTTAAGGGTGTGCCCCCCAAGTCTGTCGTTTGTATATTGTATGGATCCTGACCAGGTCCCTTAGGCCGGAGCACCCCATCCTCCCTTCATTACCTCTTATTAGTGTCCACCTGTGTTATAGGAGGTGTCCTTTCAGTTCTCCTATAAAGAAGAGTTTGTCTCCAATGGTTGAGTCTCAGGATCTTTCATTCTATTAATAGTGTAGGACCCACTGATAATGGGGTACTTTGGCACAGTAAGTGGGCCTAACACTATATGACCATATAGTGTGACCAAATCCCCATATTTTTGAATATATTCAGGTGTTTTTGTAGTCAGGAACAGAGCCAGGGTCAGGATCTGGTGACAAAGCAGAAGCAGGATCCAAGTTCAGGTCAGAGGCAAGCCAGGTCAGCAACAAGGGAACAAGCAAAGAAATAGCAGGTCACGGGGAACAGCTGAAAGACCAGTCAGCACTTGAGCAAGGGCAGAAGCATCCTGAAATAGTCCGTCTGGCACCAACATGCACTGTGTGCATGCCCGTGCATGCATTCCCGTGCACATGCACATGCCTGGTCACCATTCTGTGGAGATGGCTGCACACATGCACATTTCTGTGAGCCAGACATCTCACAGGAATTACCTGACAACAATAATCTGGCAAACAGGAAGCTCAAAGACATGGCTTAAATAGGAAGCTCATTTGAAGAGCAAGGAGTTCAGGGTTGACCAGAAACAAGGTACAAGGCAAGGTTATCCAAGGGTTCAGTTAGGCTGCTGTCCAGCTTCTCAGGTGGCTCAGCAAGCAGAGCCACTGCCAGACGCAGCAAAAGTTGTGGGTTCAGAACCTGGTCCTGCAATGTAAATGACCCTCTTAAAGTGTAACTTGACTGCTTGTGGGGGGGGGGGGGGGCTTAGCTTATTGCATAAATTACCATTATGGCGCACTTACCCCACAACGTGCCCTCCTCTAGTGAAATAAACATCTGCCCTCCCAAACTCACTTTATCCAACCGCTGACACCATCTATTGGTCTTCTTCCAGGTGTGGCATCTTCTTTGTTGGTCATTTAGCAACCAATCATGATATAATTCCTGAGCATGCACACAAGAGTTGTGTGGCTCCAACAACTATCTGCATTCCAGGGAATGAGCCAGCGCATACACTGCTCTGCATATGTAGTACGCTAAATGAAAAAATGGCTAGGAGTAAGAGGTTTTTTTTTTCGGTAGAGGACAATTTGCATGCCTCTTCCACCCAAAACAAGCTTTTTACTTTTTACTTTCAGACTTTGGTTCCACTTTAATAGTCCCGCTGCTGATACTTATCTTTTCATTGCTGCCCACACTGCATTGACTGCTCTCTAGAACCAAATAAGGAAGCCCTGTTGGCCTGGTTAGAGCTTTCACTGTGGACCCTCTTATTGCCTCCAGGTGACAATGCTTAGGCCTGCCAACTGGCTGCTCACATACCCAGTGTTGCATTGTGGGAGGAAAAACATTGTATGTTCCCCTGAATCTAAAATTACCAAATAAATCACCTGGCAAATGGAATGGTGGGTGAGCACAGAGCCAAAAAAAAAGTATCTGTAGTAAAGAGATTTCGATCTAACAAGTGAACCTGTTAATTTGCCCTGAACCAGGCGGTGTGTAGGTTAAAAGTTGACACATCAAGGAGCACTCAAAGCACAACCTCACATTTTGCTATTGAATAAAAGTGCTCTTCCAGTGTTTTTTAAGAATGTTGGCAATAAAAGTGCTCTTCCAGTGTTTTTTAAGAATGTGGCCAATGCCTTTGCACCCCAAGTGGGATGCGGTCTCCCTGAAAGAAGCATAGCAAAAAAACCTGAAAGGACTGTAATATCTTTCCACACAATCTTTTCTGGCTCACAAACAAATTTTCCCACTTGTCATAAACATATACAAATTGTACCAAGGAACTGGTTCCCGGTAATGTCCACTTCCCCAGCAGCAGATGTTTGCTTTTCCTTGACTTCACTGCTGCTTTGTTCAGCCATCAGAAGCAAAGAAATAATTAGTACTTCAAATTGAGGAACATGCAGCTATATTCATGTGACAGCACAGGTGCTTGGCGATTAGCCCAGTGCTATAACATGGGGGCAGGGAGAGTCATCATCCCAACATAAGATCCAACTGGAATGACTTGAAGCTCACATCTTTCTTTGCTCCCAGCAGTTGGGCAAAGTGACAAGTTTTTCGTTACTTGTCACTCACATTTGGTTCAAAAAACACTCTTAAAACGATCAGTAATGCACGCAGCTTTCCTCCTCACTACACATCCGGTGTAGTAAAACACCAAAGGTGATGTCACTGGCTCCTCCCGACGCGTTGTGTCACAGGTCACATGACTTTCTCAAGGGAAATATTTCATTTTCATTTGGATTTTTGCTGATACATAATGCTCAAACATCTTTGGGGGAGGGGGGCAATTTGGCATTTTCACCCTGGGCTCTAGATGACCTTGTCCCGGCACTTCTTGTTGGCATTTTAACTGCTGCTTTCTATAAATACCTTTTGTACCACCACCCCCTCCCTTTAGAATGTAAGCTCTACGAGCAGGGCCCTCCTGTACCTTTTGTATTGAACTGTACTGTAATTGTGTTGTCCCCCTTATACATTGTAAAGCGCTGAGTAAACTGTTGGCGCTATATAAATCTCGTATAATAATAATAATAATAATAATAATAATAATAATAAATAGTGCAAAAAGTGAATTGTGATAATAAACAGATCTAGACGTAGAAACTGACATTGGATAAAGATTTGTCAGATACCAGACAACTGCTCTGTGCTACTAACGTCTCCATGAACAACCGCCATATCTGCCGTCTGTGCGACCTTTTCAGATAGGTTGTCACAAAAATAAGAAATAAAACTTGGAACTTTTAGAGGTGCATAAACTTCTCCAGAGACAGCACATTTTATATAGCAAAATAAAAGTTTAATATAAACATTATTGGCACATATCATATAAAAAGCACATTGAAATATGCACAAATCATACAACTGCCCCTTTTAACCTCCTGCTATTCAACCTCATAGGAAAATATCTGTTATAGTCATATATCATATCTCATCACATACAGTGCCTTGAAAAAGTATTCATACCTCTTGACATTTTCCACATTTTGTCATGTTACAACCAAAAACATAATATACGGTATATTTTATTGGGATTTTATTTGATAGACCAACATAAAGTGTCCAAGCTCTGTAGTCATCCTTATTCTTATTAAAGTGAATCACATGACAGTGGAGCTGGAATAAGTGGGAGTTAAAAAACCAGAGTTAGAATGTACAAGTCTTGCTGTTTGTTTGCTGTTTGCTTGCTGTTTGTTTGCTGTTTGTTTGCTGTTTGCTTGCTGTTTGTTTGCTGTTTGTTTGCTGTTTGTTTGCTGGGTTGCATTTTTGGGGCTTTTAATTTTAGTTTTTAATTTGCCTTTTGCTGTCACTTTTTAAATAGCTTTTTTTTTTTTCTCTGGTTCCATCAGTCTATCAATTAAGGGGTGTGGTTAATTGCTCACAGGTGCCTATTTAACTGGTTGTAGGACTCAGTCTGAGCGTGCTCAGTCTGAAGCTGTGGAACTTGGTGTAAGTGGAGCTGGAATAAGTGGGAGTTAAAAAAACAGAGTTTAAAACAGGAGGTTATAATAGGGGTCATAGTACCTGTGTAGTGTGAGTACATGAGTGTTGTCTGAGTAGTGTGTGTGGATCGTTAGTACTTGTGTATGGTGTACTGTATACTTGTGTATTGTGAGTGCACGTAGGTCTGTGAGTACCTGTGTATTGTCTTGTTGTGTACCTGTGTATTGTCTTGTTGTGTACCTGTGTATTGTCTTGAGTATTAGTGCCAGGAAGCTAGCTGTTAGGTAAATTGGACAGGGTAAAATCCCCAAATCCTCACTATATTTAATAGGTACGATGCCCGGCGGGTGTGGAGAGGCGACTCTTTGTACATCTTGCCGCATGTATGCGTTCCTTGATCATCCGATCGAGGGCGAATTCTGCTGTGCAAAATGTAAGCCCATTGTTTCCTGGAAGCCCAGGTTCTGAATCTGGGGAAGCAACTGTCAGCACTGAGAAGTCCCTCCATACTAAAGGTGAGCCAGGAACGTACACGGCAGGTGCCGGCAGGGGCCAGCACAGAGGCGGGTGGAGACAAAGAGGTGCAGGCACTAGCAAAGAGTAGATGGGTGACAGTCAGGAGGGGTAGAGGGGGAAGTGCCAGAGAGGCCGATCCAGGACTGGAGCATCCCAATAAGTACGCTCCATTGAGTGACATTGGTGAAACCAGTCAGGGACCAGCACTGCTGGAGATGAGGGACTCTCCTAGCTGCCAGGGGAAGAACTCCTCCAGTGAGAGTGGGGGGGCAGCAAAGGGAAAGGAAAGACAGATTCTGGTGGTAGGGGACTCAATTCTTAGAAGGACAGAGAGGGCAATCTGTAACCAAGACCTGAAGCGCCGAACAGTATGTTGTCTACCGGGCGCTCGGGTTCGGCACATCACGGATCTTGTGGACAGATTACTGGGAGGGGCTGGGGAAGACCCGGCTGTCATGGTGCACGTTGGCACCAATGACAAAGTCAGAGGCAGATGGAGTGTCCTAAAGAACGATTTTAGGGATTTAGGTGCTAAATTGAGGAAAAGGACCTCCAAGGTAGTGTTCTCAGGAATACTACCGGTACATCGAGCCACACCAGAAAGGCAGAGGGAGATTAGGGAAGTAAACAAGTGGCTGAAGAGCTGGTGTAGTAAGGAGGGGTTTGGGTTCCTGGAGGACTGGGCCGACTTCTCAGTCGGTAACCGGTACTATAGAAGGGACGGACTGCACCTAAATGAGGAGGGTGCAGATCTGCTGGGAAGGAAGATGGCCAAAAAGTTAGAGGGGTTTTTAAACCAGGCGATGGGGGGGAGGGTCCAGAGACAGTGATAGCCAGCGCGGAAGATATTCCAGAGGGTAGTATTGGGGGCATTAGTGGTAGGTTAACCAAAGCACAAAAACACAAGGTGAGTATAGTAGCAAGTCCTAGTTGCAATCTTGAAACACCCAATACGAGGACAATATGCGACCGGTCTAAACTATGTGGCATGTTCACTAATGCCAGGAGCATGGCGGACAAGATGGGTGAACTAGATATACTGTTGTACAAGGAGGATTTGGATTTTGTGGGAATTTCAGAGACATGGTTCAACAGCTCTCATGATTGGCTGGCAAACATTCAAGGGTATACCCTATACCGCAAGGATAGAGAGGGTAAAAAAGGGGGAGGGGTATGCCTATATATCAAGAATAATGTACAAGTGAATGTGAGAGATGACATCACTGAGGGAGCTAGGGAGGAGGTGGAATCTTTATGGGTAGAGCTCCAAAGGGATGAAGCTAAGGGGAAAATAATACTGGGAGTATGCTATAGGCCCCCTAACCTGAGGGAGGAAGTGGAGACGGATCTCCTATCACAAATTGGATTAGCAGCAAGGTTGGGAAGTGTTATCATAATGGGGGATTTTAATTATCCAGACATAGACTGGGCGGAGGGAACCGCGCATTCATTTAAGGCTCGCCAGTTCCTTAATGTCTTGCAGGACAATTTTATGGGTCAGATGGTAGACGCACCAACTATAAATAAAACATTACTGGATCTACTGATTACCAACAATACAGACCTGATCACGGATGTGGAAATACGGGGCAATTTAGGTAACAGCGATCACAGGTCAATTAGTTTCAGTATAAATCACACAAATAGGAAACATGAAGGGAACACAAAGACACTGAATTTCAAAAGAGCCAACTTCCCTAAACTACAAACCTAGCTAAAAGGCATAAATTGGGATAAAATATTAGGAACAAAGAATACGGAGGAGAGATGGGTTTGCTTTAAGAGCATATTAAATAAGGGCATTAGCCAATGTATCCCATTGGGTAATAAATTTAAAAGAGCGAACAAAAATCCTGGATGGCTTAACTCCAATGTAAAAATGCATATAAAAGCAAAGGAGAAGGCCTTCAAAAAATACAAGGTTGAGGGATCATCCTCAGCATTCAGACTTTATAAAGAATGCAATAAGAAATGTAAGGGTGCAATTAGGACGGCTAAGATAGAACATGAAAGACACATAGCGGAGGAGAGCAAAAAAAATCCCAAGAAATTCTTTAAGTATGTAAACAGTAAAAAAGGGAGGACAGACCATATTGGCCCCATAAAGAATGAGGAAGGACATCTGGTTACAAAGGGGAGATGGCAAAGGTATTGAATTTATTCTTCTCCTCAGTCTTCACGAGTGAATCGGGGGGCTTCAGTAACCAAAACTGCAGTGTTTATCCTCATGACACAACACAGGAAGCACCTACATGGTTAACAGAGGACGAAATTAAAATTAGACTTGAGAAACTTAACATTAATAAATCACCGGGACCAGATGGCTTGCATCCGAGGGTACTTAGGGAACTCAGTCAGGTGATTGCCAGACCGTTGTTCCTAATTTTTACAGACAGTCTATTGACTGGAATGGTACCAGCTGATTGGAGAAATGCCAATGTAGCACCAATATTTAAAAAGGGCCAAAAAAACATCCCTGGGAATTACAGACCAGTTAGCCTAACATCAATAGTATGTAAACTCTTGGAGGGGATGATAAGGGACTATATACCAGATTTTAGTAATAAGAATGATATCATTAGCAGTAATCAGCATGGATTCATGAAGAATCGTTCTTGCCAAACCAATCTATTAACCTTCTATGAGGAGGTGAGTTGCCATCTAGATAAAGGAAGGCCCGTAGACGTGGTGTATCTGGATTTTGCAAAAGCATTTGACACAGTTCCCCATAAATGTTTACTGTACAAAATAAGGTGCGTTGGCATGGACCATAGGGTGAGTACATGGATTGAAAACTGGCTACAAGGGCGTGTCCAGAGGGTGGTGATAAATGGGGAGTACTCAGAATGGTCAGGGGTGGGTAGTGGGGTTCCCCAGGGTTCTGTGCTGGGACCAATCCTATTTAATTTGTTCATAAACGACCTGGAGGATGGGATAAACAGTTCAATCTCTGTATTTGCAGACGATACTAAGCTAAGCAGGGCAATAACTTCTCCGCAGGATGTGGAAATCTTGTAAAAAGACCTGAACAAATTAATGGGGTGGGCGACTACATGGCAAATGAGGTTCAATGTAGAAAAATGTAAAATAATGCATTTGGGTGGCAAAAATATGAATGCAATCTATACACTGGGGGGAGAACCTCTGGGGGAATCTAGGATGGAAAAGGACCTGGGGGTCTTAGTAGATGATAGGCTCAGCAATGGCATGCAATGCCAAGCTGCTGCTAATAAAGCAAACAGAATATTGGCATGCATTAAAAGGGGGATCAACTCCAGAGATAAAACGATAATTCTCCCGCTCTACAAGACTCTGGTCCAGCCGCACCTGGAGTATGCTGTCCAGTTCTGGGCACCAGTCCTCAGGAGGGATGTACTGGAAATGGAGCGAGTACAAAGAAGGGCAACAAAGCTAATAAAGGGTCTGGAGGATCTTAGTTATGAGGGAAGGTTGCGAGCACTGAACTTATTCTCTCTGGAGAAGAGACGCTTGAGAGGGGATATGATTTCAATTTACAAATACTGTACGGGTGACCCCACAATAGGGATAAAACTTTTTCGCAGAAGAGAGTTTAATAAGACTCGTGGCCACTCATTACAATTAGAAGAAAAGAGGTTTAACCTTAAACTACGTAGAGGGTTCTTTACTGTAAGAGCGGCTAGGATGTGGAATTCCCTTCCACAGGCGGTGGTCTCAGCGGGGAGCATGGATAGCTTCAAGAAACTATTAGATAATCACCTGAATGACCGCAACATACAGGGATATGTAATGTAATACTGACACATAATCACACACATAGGTTGGACTTGATGGACTTGTGTCTTTTTTCAACCTCACCTACTATGTAACTATGTAACTTTGTAACAAACCCAGGACAATATTATTTTCTTGGTTTTCCTGATATGCATCGCCTGAGGGCCAGTTCACACCACATGCAGTCCAGTGTGGTTTTTTTCCTGCATCAAAAACACATGGAAAGGTAGTTATATGGTTTCCAATGGCATACTTCACACCAGTGCCCTCAGTTCCAGGGCTTTCCAGTTCCAGAAAAAAAAGTAGGACATGCTGCATTTTTCCTGCACTGGACTGTACTAGAACGTGGTAAAACGCATCAAAAATGCTCCGGAATGCACTGGAAGGCATCACAAATTCATCAAAAATGCACCGAACCCTAGTACAGGAAAAAAAAAGGAAAAATGCATTCGAAATGTACCTGGAAACGCATCAAAAATACATCAGAACACGCCAAAAATGCGAATGCAGAAAAGCATCTGGAACACATTTTGAGTGTGTTTTTGTAGTGTGAACTGAGGGCCAATTCACACCATAAAAATGCAGTCTGGATGTGTTACCCAAATAAAATTGATGTCCCTTTTCCCCACAAATAGAGCTTTCTTTTGGTAGTATTTGATCTCCTCTACTTTTTTTTCTACTAAAAAAGAGTGACAATTTTGAAAAAAAAAAAAAACAATATTTTTTATGCCGCGTACACACGATCGGACATTCCGACAACAAAATCCATGTTTTTTTTCCAACGGATGTTGGCTCAAACTTGTCTTGCATACACACAGTCATACAAATGTCGGAAATTCCGAACGTCAAGAACGCGGTGACGTACAACACGTACGACGAGCTGAGAAAAATGAAGTTCAATAGCCAGTGCGGCTCTTCTGCTTGATTCCGAGCATGCGTGGAATTTTGTGCGTCGGAATTGTGTACACACGATCGAAATTTCCGACAACGGATTTTGTCGGAAAATTTGAGATCCAGATCTCAAATTTTGTTTGTCGGAAATTCCGACTGAAAATGTCCGATGGAGCCTACACACGGTCGGAATTTCCGACAACAAGCTCCCATCGAACATTTCCCGTTGGAAATTCCGACCGTGTGTACGCGGCATTAATTTCTGCTATAAAACATATCCAATAAAAAATAATGGAAAAAAAAATCTAATTTCTTCATTAATTTAGATCAGTATGTATTCTGCTACATATTTTTGGCAAAAAAAATTTAAAAATAACTGTATATTGATTGGTTTGCGCAAAAGTTATAGCGTCTTCAAACTATGGGATATTTTTATTTATTTATTTATTTATTTTTTTACTAGTAATGGCGGTGATCAGTGACTTATAGCAGGACTGTTATATTGCGCCGGCCATTCTGACACTAACTGACACTTTGTGGGAGCCAGTGACACTGATACCGATTGCCTCTCTTGGATCAGGAAGGAATTTTTTCCCCTGCTGTAGCAAATTGGATCCTGCTTTTCTCGGGGGTTTTTTCGCCTTCCTCTGGATCAATTGTGGGTATAGGATTGGGTATATGGGATTGTATGATATTTTTTATTTTATTTTTTTTATTTTTTCATAGTTGAACTAGATGGACTTGTGTCTTTTTTCAGCCTGACTAACTATGTAACTAAGATACAGTGATCAGTGCTAAACGTATGCACTGTCACTGTACTAATGACACTGGCTGGAAAGGGGTTAACATCAGGGGCGATCAGATGGTTAACTGTGTGCTTAGCCAGTGTTTTTCTACAGAGGTGGAGGTACTTTTACTAGGGGAAGACGTGGATCCTTGTCCGTGCTTTGCAGAGACACAGGACCCATGCCTTCCCTCCTGTCAGTTCTGTCTCTCTGCTGGATGATTGGCAGGGGCTGGCAGACATTGAGTCTGCGGTACCTGGCACTGATCTCCAGCTGTGTGTGATCACAGTGCTCGGGTTAACGGCTCATTTTTTTTCTAGGTGTGAATAAAGATATACTTACCTAATTCTCCCAGCAGAAGACTCCAGGTCCTGCACCCCCACACTCCAGCGGTCTTGAATAGTGGAATTTTCCTGGTGTCATCATGTCCAGAGCAGGCTCCATAAATCAGGAACAGTCTACCACTGGAACATGGGGGAGCGCTGTTTTAAGGAAGATTGAAGGATCGGGTGGGTATAAGCTTTCTCCTCCCCTCTAGACAAAATGCGCAGTTGACCCGTGCAGTCCGGGGACAGCCCCACTGCATGGGAGAAGAAAAAAAAAATTTCCCCAGAGTTGGGATTTAAAACACTCAAAAAAATGGTGAAAAAACCTGGAATTTCAATAAAATCCAAAAGCAAGTATAGTTGAATCAAATTCCAGGAAACACCCAGTGAATCTTCAGATAATGGTGACTTCACTCCAGAGGTGGCTGGTGCTCAAATTTTTTGGGGGGGCGCAAACATTTTTTGAAAAAAAAATCATCAATTGCAGCCACTGTGCCATCAAACACTGCCACTGTGCCCATCAGATGCTGCCACTGTGCCATCAATTGCACCCACTGTGCCATCAAATGCTGCCACTGTGCCCATCAGATGCTGCCACTGTGCCCATCAAATGCTGCCAGTGTGCCCATCAAACGCTGCCACTGTGCTATCAAATGCTGCCACTTTGCCCATCAAACGCTGCCACTGTGCCATCAAACGCTGCCACTGTGCCCATCAAACGCTGCCACTGTGCCAATAAATGCTGCCATTGTGCCCTCAAACGATGCCACTGTGCCATCAAACGCTGCCAATGTGCCCTCAAACGCTGCCACTGTGCCAAACGCTGCCACTGTGCCCATCAAATGTAACCACTGTTCCCATCAAATGCTGCCACTGTGCCATCAAATGCTGACACTGTGCCATCAATTGCAGCCACTGTGCCATCAAACGCTGCCACTGTGCCCATCAAATGCTGCCACTGTGCCCATCAAACGCTGCCACTGTGCCATCAAATGGTACCACTGTGCCCATCAAACACAGCCACTGTGCCTTCAAACGCTGCCACTGTGCCATCAAATGTTGCCACTTTGCCATCAATTGCAGCTACTGTGCCCATCAAACGCTGCCACTGTGCTATCAAATGCTGCCACTGTGCCCATCAAATGCTGCCAATGTGCCCATCAAATGCTGCCACTGTGCCCATCAAACACTGCCACTGTGCTTTCAAATGCTGCCACTGTGCCCATCAAATGCTGCCACTGTGCCGTCAAACACTGCCACTGTGCCTATCAAACGCTGCCACTGTGCCAATAAACACTGCCACTGTGCCATCAAACGCTGCCACTGTGCCCTCAAACGCTGCCACTGTGCCATCAAATGCTGCCACTGTGCCCATCAAACGCCGCCACTGTGCCATCAAATGCTGCCACTGTGCCATCAAATGCTGCCACTGTGCCATCAATTGCAGCCACTGTGCCATGAAACGCTGCCACTGTGCCCATCAAATGCTGCCACTGTGCCCATCAAACGCTGCCACTGTGCCATCAAACTGTGCCACTGTGCCCATTAGACACTGCCACTGTGCCCTCAAACGCTGCCACTGTGCCCTCAAACGCTGCCACTGTGCCATCAACTGCAGCCACTGTGCCAAACGCTGCCACTGTGCCCATCAAACACTGCCACTGTGCCAACAAACGCTCCCACTGTGCCATCAAATGTTGCCAGTGTGTGCCCATCAAATTCTGCCAGTGTGCCCATTAAATGCAGCCACTGTGCCCTTGAAGGCCCCCAGTGTGGCCCCCGCCCGCTCGCCGTCTGCCTGGCACTTACCCTGTCTTGGTGGGGCAGCGGGTGAAGGCATGGCGCTCTTAGGTCACCTTTTTTGACGCCTATTAGAGCCTATGGCCCTAATCAGGTGCTTCAAAAACACCCCCTGCCGCTGTAATTCAGGCGCCCTGCGCCCAAAAAGGGGCAGGGCTCCTGAATAGGGAGTGGCAACAGCGACCATAGATAGATTCATGCAATGCATGAATCTATCTATTGGTGATAGAGGGGGTGGCAGGAGAGAGGGGGCGGCACCTGTGTGCCCTTAATGCACGGGCCACCACTTCTTCACTCCCTTCACCCATTATTTAGAATCTCACTCACCAAAACGATTTGCCTATCTTATTAGGCTGACAGGGCTTGTATCTCCTTCTTCTGATTAGGGCAATCCACCAAAACAGCCTTTAAGCCCCCCCCCCCGTTCACATCGATGTGACATTTGACAGTTCCAGATCGCAGGACAAGTTGCACCCTATTGTCGGCAATGAAACCGTTCATATCGGTGCGACTCTGACTTTGCGGTGCTGCGCCAATTTGAAAAAAAAATATTCCTGCATTATTTTTTGCGATTTCAGGTGCGACTTGTATAGACTTCTGTGCATGAAGCTGCACAGATGTCAGGCAAGTCGCAACTGAAATCGCAATGACCCGCGGCTTTAAAATCGTGATGCTTCAAGTGAAGTAGCGCGATTTCAAAGTCGCATTCAGTGTGAACCAGGGCTAAAAACCGCAGCAGTCCTCCACTGTCTCTTTCTTACACAGCTCCAGAAAGACCCCACGTGGATGGATGGAAGGAGACTTACATTGTGTAATACAATCACCACAACTCTTCATTATACACTAATAAATTATACTCACGTTATAAAGGAAAATTACAGGCTGAAAATCCAATATACTTCAAGAGACACTTCAAAAGAGCTCAAGCCGGCAATACACAGAAACTGTCTCCTCTGTTCCTACTCGCCCTGAGTCGATCGTGTGGATGGGATGCTTGGTGTTATTTAACCACTTCAGCCCCGGAAAATTTGCCCCCTTAATGACCAGGCCATTTTTTGCGATTCGGCGACGTTGTACAAAAACAAAATTGACGTCCTTTTTTCCCCACAGCTTTCTTTTGGTGGTATTTGATCGCCTCTGCGGTTTTTATTTTTTGCGCTATGAACAAAAAAAGAGCGACAATTTTGAAAAAACAAAAACAATATTTTTAACTTTTTTGCTGTAATAAATATCCCCAAAATTTTTTTTAAAAAACAAATTTCTTCCTCAGTTTAGGCCGATATGTATTCTTCTACATATTTTTGGTAAAAAAAAAAAGGGTATATTGTTTAGTTTGCGCAAAAGTTATAGCGTTTACAAAATAGGGGCTATATTTATGGAATTTTTATTATTATTTTTTTTTTTTTACTAGTAATGGCGGTGATCTGTGATTTTTATTGGAACTGCGACATTGCGGCAGACAGGTCGGACACTTTTGACACTTTTTTGGGACCAGTGACATTTGTACAGCGATCGGTGCTATAAAAATGCACTGATTACTGTATAAATGACACTGGCAGCGAAGGGGTTAAAACACAAGGGGGCGATCAAGGTGTTAAGTGTGTCCTAGGGAGTGATTCTAACTGTGGGGGGATGGAACTGCCTGGGGGAGGAAACCAATCATTATTCATACTTAGTATGAACAACAGATCAGTCTCCTCTCCCCTGACAGCACGGAGATCTGTCTGTTTACATTGACAGATCTCCGTTCTGTCTCTGTGTGGAGCGATCGCGGGTGCCCGGCGCTCATCGCGCCCACCGGGTACTCGCGCGCCCCCTAGTGGTCTGAAAGTGAGCCGACGTATAGCTACGACGGCTCGCCCAGGGGAGCTGACCTGCCACAGTATAAATGCGGCTGGTCGGGAAGTGGTTGTAAACCCTTACCTAGTGAAGTGACTGGCCTCAGGTGAAACACATAAATGAAGGAAATGCTCCTACATAAGTTGTACCTGTTTATCTGCAGTCTATTCTCCTCTACAGCTGTTCAAAGTGCAGAATTTATACAGCTTGTTTGAGCTGTCAGAAAAAAGGGGCAGAGAGCTGAAGTTTCACTCTGCAGAGCTCGGTGAGAGGAGCTCTATGAGCTGATTAGAGTGAAGGGACAAGAGACACTTGTCCCATTCACACAGGAATAGAGCTGAGGCTGTCAATCAGCTTGAGGTCCCTCCCCTGTCACCATTTTTCTGTTGGTGTCAGGAAAACGTGTCAGAAGTGATTCATGCTGACAGCAGAGGAAGAAAGCAGCAAACAGAAATGACACTTAGCGGTCATAATTGAGACAACTACACACTATAGAGAGATGTGCTTGGTTCATATTTTATGTCTGAGGTTTACAAACACTTTAAAACAGAAGTATGGGGTTTGTGTTTTTTTCAGATTCATACTTACCTAGGTGGATGCTGCATCTGTCCCTCACTGGCTCTAACACTGAGAACTGAGCAATCAAACACAGCTGATCGCTCGGTTCTCACAGCTCCCTGAGCAGAGAGCTGCTGACTGTCAGTCACTGACTCTCTGCTCTGCCCCCCCTCCCCCCACCTCGCTAACTGGATCGCTGGGCGGTGGAAGTGGCCGGCTGAGGCTCCCAGTGGCTCGTTGAAAGGCTGAGCCGGGTGCTGGTGCAGGCACGTGGGCAGATCCTGACCAAAGGATCACAATCCTTCCCAAGCCTGGACAGGTGACATCAGCCGACAGCAGTCTACAGCCCGCTGTCTGCTGAAAACAGGTGACAGGAGTGCGGAATGAACTGCACTTGTGATCCACAGGAGAAGTCCAGCCAAACCAGCTCAGGTTGTACTTCTCCTTTAATCTATGGACATTTGTGGTGAACCATGAGTGACATCACTGTTTGTTTGTAGCACTTTATTTTGCTAGTTTGCATTATGTTTTGCAACATTGTTTCATTTGAGGTCTGAGGGCTGTATTTATGGGAGGTTTATAGTTCTCACTTTTTTAGACATACAGTATTGACACTTTGAGCGGGGTTATCAATATATAGCGGCTAAAATTGATTTGCAGGGTGAGGTTGTTATTTTAAACATAGCGGAAGGGTTCATTTATTGATCATGGCACTGCTTAGTGCATCACAACCCAAAACTGGAGTATTTATTGTTGGATCTCTTGGTATACATTACTTGCATGTCAGGGGCTCTCCAGTTAGTGATGGAAGGATAAAGATGATTGACTGCTTAGTGCATCACAACCCGGGACAAGCAGAGTTGTCCTGATATGTATTGCTTGAATGTCAGTGACTCTCCAATTGGTGATGGGAGGATGAAGATGATAGTCCATCCATGGGGCTCCAACCTTCAAATCAAGACCACACACTGACTGACCCCACACTGACTGACCACACACTGACTGACCACACACTGACTGACCACACACTGACCACACACTGACCACACACTGACTGACCACACACTGACTGACCACACACTGACTGACCACACACTGACCACACACTGACTGACCACACACTGACCACACACTGACTGACCACACAATGACTGACCACACACTGACCACACACTGACTGACCACACACTGACTGACCACACACTGACCACACACTGACTGACCACACACTGACCACACACTGACCACACACTGACTGACCACACACTGACCACACACTGACCACACACTGACTGACCACACACTGACTGACCACACACTGACTGACCACACAATGACTGACCACACACTGACCACACACTGACTGACCACACACTGACTGACCACACACTGACCACACACTGACTGACCACACACTGACTGACCACACACTGACCACACACTGACCACACACTGACTGACCACACACTGACTGACCACACACTGACCACACACTGACTGACCACACACTGACTGACCACACACTGACTGACCACACACTGACCACACACTGACCACACACTGACTGACCACACACTGACTGACCACACACTGACCACACACTGACTGATCACACACTGACTGACCACACACTGACCACACACTGACTGACCACACACTAACCACACATTGACTGACCACACACTGACTGACCACACACTGACCACACACTGACTGACCACACATTGACTGACCACACACTGACTGACCACACACTGACTGGTCACACACTGACCACACATTGACTGACCACACACTGACTGACCACAAACTGACCAAAAACCAACTGACCACACACTGACCACACACCGACTGACCACACACCGACTGACCACACACCGACTGACCACACACTGACTGACCACACACTGACTGACCACACACTGACTGACCACACACTGACCACACACTGACTGACTACACACTGACCACACATTGACTGACCACAAACCGACCAAAAACCAACTGACCACACACTGACTGACCACACACTGACCACACACTGACTGACCACACACTGACTGACCACACACTGACTGACCACACACTGACTGACCACAGACAGACCACACACTGACCACACACACTGACCACACATTGACTGACCACACACCGACTGACCACACACTGACTGACCACAGACTGACCACAAAATGACCACACGCTGACCGCACACTGACTGACCACACACTGACTACACAATGACCACACACTGACTGACCACACACTGACCACAGACTGACCACACACTGACCACAGACTGACCACACACTGACTGTTCTCTTCCAGTGACAAACCTAAACCAGGAGCAATGGTGGGAGATCCAACATCTGTCATGGACAAGTTGTCCTATTATGATCAGAACCCGACCACATCAATAGGTAAGGAGTGACTTGATTGCAGCTTCAGCTCTGGGATGAGGACTGTGATGAGGAGATGAGGGCTGTGATGATGATGATGAGATAAGGACTGTAATGAAGAGCAGAGGGCTGTGATGAAGAGATTAGGACTGTAATGATTTCCAAATCTCTACAATGAGAAGCAGAGGGCTGCAATGAGGGAATGAGGACTGTAATTATGAGGCGATGAGGACTGTGATGATGATGAAGCACAGAGGGCTGTGATGATGAGGAGCAAAGGGCTGTGATGATGAGGAGCAGAGGGCTGTGATGATGAGGAGCAGAGGGCTGTGATGATGAGGAGCAAAGGGCTGTGATGATGAGGAGCAAAGGGCTGTGATGATGAGGAGCAAAGGGCTGTGATGATGAGGAGCAGAGGGCTGTGATGATGAGGAGCAGAGGGCTGTGATGATGAGGAGCAAAGGGCTGTGATGATGAGGAGCAAAGGGCTGTGATGATGAGGAGCAGAGGGCTGTGATGATGAGGAGTAAAGGGCTGTGATGATGAGGAGCAGAGGGCTGTGATGATGAGGAGCAGAGGGCTGTGATGATGAGGAGGAGATAAGGACTGTGATGATGAGATGAGGACTGTAATGATGAGAAGATGAGGTCTGTGATGAGGAGATGAGGAGGAGGAGATGAGGGCTATGATAAGGAGGAGGAGATGAGGACTGTAATTATGAGGATTTGATGACTGTGATGATGTTGAGGAGATGAGGGCTATGATGAGGAGGAGAGGACTGTGATGATGAGGAGCAGAGGACTGTGATGAATAGATGAGGGCTGTTATGAGAAGATGAGGAGTGTGATGATGATGAGGAGAGTGTTGAGGAGGAAATGAGGAGTGTGATGATGAGGAGGAGAAGAGGAGTGTGATGATGAGGAGGAGAAGAGGAGTGTGATGATGATGAGGAGGAGGAGAGGAGTGTGATGATGATGAGGAGGAGGAGAGGAGTGTGATGAGGAGGAGAGTGGTGATTAGGAGATGAGAAGTGTGATGATGAGGAGGAGGAGGAGAGGAGTGTGATGATGATGAGGAGGAGAGTAATGAGGAGGAGGAGATGAGGAGTGTGATAATCAGGAGAAGAAGAGGAGTGTGATGATGATGAGGAGGAGAGGAGTGTGATGATGATGAGGAGGAGAGGAGTGTGATTATGATGAGGAGGAGGAGAGGAGTGTGATGATTATGATGAGGAGGAGAGGAGTGTGATGATGAGGAGGAGAGTGGTGATGAGGAAGAGATGAGAAGTGTGATGATGAGGAGGAGGAGGAGAGGAGTGTGATGATGAGGAGGAGAGTGATGATGAGGAGGAGATGAGGAGTGTGATGATGATGAGGAGGAGAGGAGTGTGAGGATCAGGAGGAGGAGATGAGGAGTGTGACGAGGAGGAGGAGATGAGGAGTGTGATGAGGAGGAGGAGAGGAGTGTGATGATGAGGAGGAGGAGGAGATGAGGAGTGTGATGATGAGTAGGAGAGTAATGAGGAGGAGGAGATGAGGAGTGTGATGATGATGAGGAGGAGAGGAGTGTGATGATGAGGAGGAGATGAGGAGGAGGGGAGGAGTGTGATGATGAGGAGGGGGAGATGAGGGGTGTGATGATGATGGGGAGGAGGAGAGGAGTGGTGATGATGAGGAGGAGATTAGGAGTGTGATGAGGAGGAGGAGAGGAGTGATGATGATGAGGAAGAGATGAGGAGTGTGATGAGGAGGAGGAGATGAGGAGGAGGAGAGGAGTGTGATGATGATGAGGAGGAGGAGAGGAGTGTGATGATGATGAGGAGGAGATGAGTGTGATGATGATGAGGGGGAGAGGAGTGTGATGATGAGGAGGAGGAGATGAGTGTGATGATGATGAGGAGGAGATGAGGAGTGTGATGAGGAGGAGATTAGGAGTGTGATGAGGAGGAGGAGAGGAGTGATGATGATGAGGAAGAGATGAGGAGTGTGATGAGGAGGAGGAGATGATGAGGAGGAGATGAGTGTGATGATGATGAGGAGGAGGAGAGGAGTGTGATGATGATGAGGAGGAGATGAGTGTGATGATGATGAGGAGGAGAGGAGTGTGATGATGATGATGGGGAGGAGGAGATGAGTGATGATGAGGAGATGAGGAGTGTGATGATGATGAGGAGGAGAGGAGTGTGATGATGATGAGGAGGAGAGGAGTGTGATGATGAGGAGGAGGAGATGAGTGTAATGATGATGATGAGGAGGAGGAGAGGGCTGTACTGGACCGGTGATGCTGGCATTGCGGGCGGGGAGGTGGGTGGAGGAGGACGGTGTGAGTGACTGCTGCCCTCCGGGGCACACTGACAGCTGGATCTATTCCTGGCACAGGGGATGGAGGGGGCGCCCAGGTGAGCCGGCTGGGTGGGCAGCAGGACATGTAGATCCCGGCCACCCTCACCCTCCTCACCCTCCCCCCTCTGCGATCATACATGACCCGATGCCTTCCCCGCACAGGAGCCGAGAAGATGCCAGCTGGAGGATCCCCGACACAGAGGTGGGTGCAGATCACTATGGGGGGGTCGGGTGGTCGGGGAGGGGGGATGGAGATACTGCAGTGCACCAAAAGTCATCATCCGATGATGTCATCCTAAACTAGGGGGACCGAGGAGATCACATACTGGGAGGATCTATCATTGTCACTGGAAAGGATCTGTAAAACCAGTATAGACGCTGGAAGGGGTGTGTGATTCCAGCGTTGTCACTGGGAGAGATATGTAAAACCATTGGAAGGGCTGTGTGATACCAGTATAGTCACTGAAAGGGCTGTGTGATATCAGTATAGTCACTGGAAAGAGGGGCTTAAAACCAGTATAGTCACTGGAAGGGCTGTGTGATACCAGTATAGTCACTGGAAAGAGGGGCTTAAAACCAGTATAGTCACTGGAAGGGCTGTGTGATACCAGTATAGTCACTGGAAAGAGGGGCTTAAAACCAGTATAGTCACTGGAAGGGCTGTGTGATACCAGTATAGTCACTGGAAAGAGGGGCTTAAAACCAGTATAGTCACTGGAAAGGGGGGGGGGGGGGCGTAAAACCAGTATAGTTAATGGAAGGGCTGTGTGCTTCCAGAATAGTAACTGGAAGGGGTGTGTGATACCAGTATAGTCACTGGAAAGGCTGTGTGATACCAGTATAGTCACTGGAAAGGGGCTTAAAACCAGTATAGTCACTTAAAAGGGGGCGTAAAACCAGTATAGTCACTGGAAAGGGGGGCGTAAAACCAGTATAGTCAATGAATAGGGGGGCATAAAACCAGTATAGTTACTGGAAGGGCTGTGTGCTTCCATTATTGTCACTGGAAGGGGTGTGTGTTACCAGTATAGTCCGTGGAAGGGGTGTGTGATACCAGTATAGTCACTGGAAAGGCTGTGTGATACCAGTATAGTCACTGGAAGGGCTGTGTGATACCAGTATAGTCACTGGAAAGGGGCTTAAAACCAGTATAGCCACTGGAAAGAGGGGCTTAAAACCAGTATAGTCACTTAAAAGGGGGCGTAAAACTAGTATAGTCACTGGAAAGGGGGGTGTAAAACCAGTATAGTTACTGGAAGGGGTGTGTGCTTCCAGCATTGTCACTGGAAGGGCTGTCTAATACCAGTATAGTCACTGGAAGGGCTGTGTGACACCAGTATAGTCACTGGAAAGAGGGGCTTAAAACCAGTATAGTCACTGGAAAGGGTGGCATAAAACCATTATAGTCACTGGAAAGGGGGCCGTAAAACCAGTATAGTTACTTGAAGGGTTGTGTGCTTCCAGTATTGTCACTGTAAGGGGTGTGTGATACCAGTATTGTCACTGAAAGAGGGGCTTAAAACCAGTATAGTCAATGGAAAGAGGGGCTTAAAACCAATATAGTCACTGGAAAGAGGGGCTTAAAACCAATATAGTCACTGGAAAGGGGGGCTTAAAGCCAGTAAAGTCACTGAAAAGGGGGGGGGGGGGGTAAAACCAGTATAGTTACTGGAAGGGCTGTGTGCTTCCAGTATTGTCACTGGAAGGGGTGCGTGATACCAGTATAGTAACTGGAAGGGGTGTGTGTTACCAGTATAGTCCATGGAAGGGGTGTTTGATACCAGTATAGTTACTGGAAAGGCTGTGTGATACCAGTATAGTCATTGGAAAGGGGCTTAAAACCAGTATAGCCACTGGAAAGGGGGGCTTAAAACCACATAAAAAGGGGGCGTAAAACCAGTATAGTCACTAGAAAGGGGGGCGTAAAACCAGTATAGTTCCTGGAAGGGCTGTGCGCTTCCAGCATTGTCACTGGAAGGTTTGTGTGATACCAGTATAGTCTGTGGAAGGGGTGTGTGATACCAGTATAGTCACTGGAAAGAGGGGCTTAAAACCAGTATAGTCACTGGAAAGGGGGGCGTAAAACCATTATAGTCACTGGAAAGGGAGGCGTAAAACCAGTATAGTTACTGGAAGGGCTGTGCTTCCAGTATAGTCACTGGAAGGGGTGTGTGATACCAGTATAGTAACTTGAAGTGCTTTGTGCTTCCAGTATTGTCACTGAAAGAGCTGTGTGATACCAGTATAGCCACTGAAAGAGCTGTGTGATACCAGTATAGTTACTGGAAGGGCTGTGTAATTTTTGTGGACATGGGGGCAGTATCTGAGTGCCCCCTTATTGTTAATGGAGTCTTCCAGATTCTGATAAGTCCTCTACCTGCAGACCCTCAACCACTTGTGCAGGGTAGTAGGAAAATGCCCTTGTCCCCATCAACATAGGGACAGGGTGCTTTGTCAGAGGGGGTCTCCCCCTATCAAGGTACCCCACCATGTTGAGGGCATGTAGCCTGGTATGGTTCAGGAGCCCCCCCCCCCCTTTACTGGCCTGGCAGTCGGCATGTTCAAATAATGGGATAGTATGAATTTTTGAAGGGGCCCTTATGCTTTTTTCTTGATATTTGTGTGTGATTCTATCCTAAATCACACCCTTATATGATTTGGGGAGTCTAACGCTGTTTTTTCTTTTTTTTTTTTGCATGAGATCCCTTGTAAAATGTATATCAGTCCTAAAGGGCCTTGTAGGAAGTGGGAGACATGCTTTTTTTTAGACTATGCCAGCCATGTAAGTGAACAAGGCCAGTGGTGTCGCTTGGTGTTAAGGACTCAGCGGTGTCGGCACCTGCCAGCATCCTGAACAACCACTGACAGTGGGAGGCTGTCATGTATAAGAGCAGAAGTAATACTGCCAATTTACATGACGGTAAACTAACACCGAATGTGTAAATGTTCAGGCATTTGTCTGTACACTCAAACAGCCACAGTGCTGTTGGATACCAGTATAATCACTGGAAGGATGTGTGATACCAGTATAGTCACCAGAAGGGCTGTGTGATACCAGTATAGTCACTGGAAGGGCTGTGTGATACCAGTATAGTCACTAGAAGGGCTGTGTGATACCAGTATAGTCACTGGAAGGGCTGTGTGATATCAGTATAGTCACTTGAAGGGGTGTGTGATACCAGTATAGTCACTGAAAGGGCTGTGTGATACCAGTATAGTCACTAGAAGGGCTGCGTGATACCAGTATAGTCACTGGAAGGGCTGTGTGATACCAGTATAGTCATTTGAAGGGCTGTGTAATATCAGTATAGTCACTGGAAGGATGTGTGATACCAGTATAGTCACTTGAAGGGGTGTGTGATACCAGTATAGTCACTGAAAGGGCTGTGTGATACCAGTATAGTCACTAGAAGGGCTGCGTGATACCAGTATAGTCACTGGAAGGATGTGTGATACCAGTATAGTCATTTGAAGGGCTGTGTGATACTAGTATAGTCACTGGAAGGATGTGTGATATCAGTATAGTCCTTGAAAGGGCTGTGTGATACCAGTATAGTCACTGGAAGGGCTGTGTGATACCAGTATAGTCACTAGAAGGGCTGCGTGATACCAGTATAGTCACTGGAAGGATGTGTGATACCAGTATAGTCATTTGAAGGGCTGTGTGATACTAGTATAGTCACTGGAAGGGCTGTGTGATACTAGTATAGTCACTGGAAGGATGTGTGATACCAGTATAGTCCTTGGAAGGGCTGTGTGATACCAGTATAGTCACTGGAAGGGCTGTGTGATACCAGTATAGTCACTGGAAGGGCTGTGTGATACCAGTATAGTCACCGAAAGGATGTGTGATACCAGTATAGTCACTAGAAGGGGTGTTTGATACCAGTATAATCACTAGAAGGGCTGTGTGATACCAGTTTATTCACTGGAAGGGCTGTGTGATACCAGTATAGTCACTGGAAGGGCTGTGTGATACGAGTATAGTCACTGGAAGGGCTGTGTGATACGAGTATAGTCACTGGAAGGGCATTGAGATACCAGTATAGTCACTGGAAGGGCTGTGTGATACCAGTATAGTCACTGGAAGGGCTGTGTGATACCAGTATAGTCACTGGAAGGGCTGTGTGATACCAGTATAGTCACTGGAAGGGCTGTGTGATACCAGTATAGTCACTAGAAGGGCTGTGTGATACCAGTATAGTCACTGGAAGGGCTGTGTGATATCAGTATAGTCACTTGAAGGGGTGTGTGATACCAGTATAGTCACTGAAAGGGCTGTGTGATACCAGTATAGTCACTAGAAGGGCTGCGTGATACCAGTATAGTCACTGGAAGGGCTGTGTGATACCAGTATAGTCATTTGAAGGGCTGTGTAATATCAGTATAGTCACTGGAAGGATGTGTGATACCAGTATAGTCACTAGAAGGGCTGCGTGATACCAGTATAGTCACTGGAAGGATGTGTGATACCAGTATAGTCATTTGAAGGGCTGTGTGATACTAGTATAGTCACTGGAAGGATGTGTGATACCAGTATAGTCCTTGAAAGGGCTGTGTGATACCAGTATAGTCACTGGAAGGGCTGTGTGATACCAGTATAGTCACTAGAAGGGCTGCGTGATACCAGTATAGTCACTGGAAGGATGTGTGATACCAGTATAGTCATTTGAAGGGCTGTGTGATACTAGTATAGTCACTGGAAGGGCTGTGTGATACTAGTATAGTCACTGGAAGGATGTGTGATACCAGTATAGTCCTTGGAAGGGCTGTGTGATACCAGTATAGTCACTGGAAGGGCTGTGTGATACCAGTATAGTCACTGGAAGGGCTGTGTGATACCAGTATAGTCACCGAAAGGATGTGTGATACCAGTATAGTCACTAGAAGGGGTGTTTGATACCAGTATAATCACTAGAAGGGCTGTGTGATACCAGTTTATTCACTGGAAGGGCTGTGTGATACCAGTATAGTCACTGGAAGGGCTGTGTGATACCAGTATAGTCACTGGAAGGGCTGTGTGATACGAGTATAGTCACTGGAAGGGCATTGAGATACCAGTATAGTCACTGGAAGGGCTGTGTGATACCAGTATAGTCACTGGAAGGGCTGTGTGATACCAGTATAGTCACTGGAAGGGTTGTGCGATACCAGTTGTCTGGCACGGGCACAATAACCCTGGCAGCGCTAAATAATATGGATACTGCCTCCTTCACGTCTGTGTAATGTCTATAGTTGCTGGCCATATTATTTTCTTATAGTATGTAGATAGTGACTGTCCCTGATGTCTAATGTGAGATAAGACATTGGCAAGACTGTGTATATTAGGAATATACACAGGAATTCTATAGTTGGCATTAATACTTCAAACAGGTAATTTTGTTTACTGATATCATTTGGGTCACTGGGGGGGATTGTCAGTATTGTGTAATCTGTATGTTGTCACTGGCAGTATGTAAATGATGACTGATAGTGACGTATAGCATAAGTTGGATCACTGGAAACTTCGTGAATAGTAGGTGACAAGTCTTTGTAATACACTAGTATTGCATATATACAGTATATATATATATATATATATATATATATATATATCGATGACAACGCTGTAGTATGCCTCTGGCAAAGTTGAATCGTATGTATATAGTCACTGGAAGTGTAATGTGAGACAGGTCACAGGTATGGATGTGTAATAAGACACAGGTTAAAGGTATTGCTGTTTAATATGCAACAGGCCACAGGCATGGATAAGTAATATAAAACAAGTGACAGGTATGGATGAGTAATATGGGACAGGTCACAGGTATGGCTCTGTAATATGAGGCTGAGTAATATGAGACAGGTCACAGGTAGGGATGAGCCGAACACCCCCTGGTTCGGTTCACAGCAGAACATGCGAACAGGCAAAAAATTTGTTCCAACGCGCGAACACCGTTAAAGTCTATGGGACACGAACGTGAAAAATCAAAAGTGTTAATTTTAAAGGCTTATACACAAGTTATTGCCGTAAAAAGTGTTTGGGGACCCGGGTCCTGGCCCAGGGGACATGTATCAATGCAAAAAAAAGTTTAAAAAAAGGCAGTTTTTTCGGGAGTAGTGATTTTAATAATGCTTAAAGTGAAACAATAAAAATGAAATATTCCTTTAAATATCATGCCTGGGGGGTGTCCTTAGTCCTTCAAATTTAAAAAAAAATGGAGTGGGGGCCCCCAGGCAGTATATACTCTGAACAGCAGTATAAATACTATACGGCCTGCCCTATATACTCTGCAGAAAATTGGTCCTTAGATGTTGTTTGTACCAGAACACTGTAAGCCCTCACAGTTGACAATTTGGGGGTTTTAGTGAAACAAGGATTGGTGATAAAGCATCAGTGGAGAGGAGACACGTTTTTCCCAAATTAACTCTTACAGGAGAAAATTTCCCTTCCTAGGGGTAGATTTCATCTCACTTCCTGTTGTCTCCTTCCGTTTGCAAGTAGGAGTCGTTTGTAAGTTGGATGTTTGAAAGTAGGGGCCTGCCCTATATACTCAGCAGAAATTGCTGCATAAGGTGTTGGTGTTGCCACAACACTGTAAGCCCTCACAGTTACTCTTGGTGAGCGCAGGAACAGGCCCTGCTGTGAAATACTGTATCAAAAATTGTAATTACATGCCCCTGTTAAACAGGGGCAGAAAAATTGGGCCTTGGGTGGTGGTGGTGGTGCCACAACACTGTAACCCCTCAAAGATACACTTGTTGGGCGCAGGAACGGGCCCTGCATTGAAATATTATATCAAAAATTGTAATTACATGCCCCTATTAAACAGGGGCAGAAAAATTGGGCCTTGGGTAGTGGGGGTGGTGCCACAACACTGTAACCCCTCACAGATACTCTTGTTGGGCACAGGAACGGGCCCTGCGTTGAAATATTATATTAAAAATTGTAATTACATGCCCCTGTTAAATAGTGGCAGAAAAATTGGGCCTTGGGTGGTGGTGGTGCTTGATAGCTGCTGATCCAAGACTGCTGATTCATTTTTATGAATGTGAGCCTATCAACAGAGTCTGTGGACAGGCACACTCTATGATCCGTTACAAACCCTCCATCAGCACTGAATGTGCATTCAGAAAGAACACTGGATGCAGGACAGGCCAGTAGCTCAATTGCATAATGAGCAAGTTCTGACCAGTGGTCCATCCTCAAGACGCAGTAACCCAGTGGATGCTCTGTTGGAAAGGTCTCCAAGTCTGCTCTTGCCCCTAGATATTCCTGCACCATGTAATGCTGGTGATGGTTGTTTGAAGCGATCAGACCTTGGCGCTGAGGACTGAAAAATTGTTTAAAGGCATTGGTCAGACGGCCACCTTCTCCACCGCTCTTCCTCTGACTGAACAAAGCCTCAGCAACACATTGTCCAGCACCAGGAAATTGTAACCTCCCAGGGTCTGGAAATGCATTGCACAAACCTTTCTTCAAGGCCTCCTGAAGATGTTTCATCCTCTGCTCCCTCTGCGAAGGCAGGATGAGCTCTGCAACCTTACCCTCATAACGTAGATCAAGAAGGGTTGCCAGCCAGTAATGATCCCTCTCCTTGATACCACGAATCCTAGGGTCCTTTCGCAGGATTTTCAGAATAAGGGAGGCCATGCAGCGTAAGTTTGCATAGGCATTCGATTCTGAGTCCTCTGGGTCACTAAGGATCACATGAACCGTAACTACCTCCTCCCAGCCACGTACAACTCCTTGGGTTTCTAGGGACTGAAAACCATCCCTTGAAGACTGCTGCTGAGTGTTATCCTCTACATCCATGCTGACACAATCCTCCTCCTCTTCTTCCTGTGTGTTTGGCGGGCCCACAGGAATGCAATCTGGATAAAGGGGGCCTTGAGAGGTAAGGAAGTCCTCCTCTTCCTCCCGCGGTTCTGCCTCAAATGCCCTGTCCATTATTCCACGAAGCATGTGCTCCAACAGGAAGACTAGAGGGACAGTGTCACTGATGCATGCATTGTCGCTGCTCACCATCCTTATGGCCTCCTCAAATGGTGATAGGACTGTGCATGCATCCTTGATCAGTAGCCACTGGCGTGGCGAAAAGAAGCCAAGCTCCCCTGACCCTGTCCTGGTGCCATACTCGCACAGATACTCATTGATGGCCCTCTGCTGCATGTGCAGCTGCTGCAGCATTGCCAACGTTGAGTTCCACCAGGTGGGCATGTCACAAAGGAGGCGGTTGGTGGGCAGGTTGCATTCCCTTTGAATGTCAGCCAGCCGAGCACTGGCATTGTATGATCAACGGAAATGACCACAGACTTTTCTGGCCTGCCTCAGAAGCTTGGGTACCTGCTCAAGAATCAAATTCAGGACGTGTGCCAAACATGGAACATGGGTCAAGTGTCCCTGTCGGAGGGTGGAGAGAAGGTTGGTGCCATTGTCGTATACAACCATTCCTGGCTGAAGCTGGCGGTGGCGTCAACCACCTCTGAGCCTGCCCCTGCAGAGCTGACAGAATCTCTGCCCCAGTGTGGCTCCTGTCCCCTAAGCAGACCAACTCAAGCACCGCATGGCATGTTTTTGCCTTACTGCTTGCGTAGCCCCTTGAATGCTTATGGAGCACCGCTGGTTCAGAGGAAAAATCTGCAGAAGAGGTCATAGAGGAAGAAGAAGAGGAGGGGGTGGAGGAGAGAGCTGTGGCAGAATCACCACTAGCATTTTGGAGGTGTGGTGGCGGAACAAGCTAAAACAATACTGAACCCTGTCCTGCATCCTTCCCAGCTGCCAGCAGAGTTACCCAGTGCACCGTGAAGGAAAGGTAACGTCCCTGTCCATGCCTGCTGGAGCATGAGTCAGCGGTAATATGCACCTTACTGCTGACCGCCCTGTCCAATGAGGCCAAAACATTGCCTTCCACATGCTGGTAGAGACTTGGAATGGCCTTCCATGAAAAGAAATGGCGTTTTGGAACCTGCCACTGAGGTACAGCACATTCCACATATTCATAAAAGGGGGTAGAGTCTACCAGCTGAAAAGGCAGCAGTTGCAGTGCTAGCAATTTGGCCAAGCTAGCATTTAGACGCTGAGCATGTGAATGGCTGGGACCGAATTTCTTTTTTATGGTTCAGCAACTGGGGCAGGGAAATCTGCCTGCTAAAGTCAGATGGTGATGTACTGTCAGCAGATTGACTGCAAGTACTTGGGACACCTATTGCTATACCTTCATCCCTCTCAGTCCAGGTTTTTGAGAGGACTGGAGGTATAGTCCATGTTGATGGGGACAAGGGCGGAGGGGACAAGGGTTGTGGGGGTCTGCGGGCGGAGGGCTTTTTGGAATCTGGAAGCCCCCTTTAACGAGGGGGCCCACAGATCCCGGCCTCCTACCCTATGTGAATTGGTAATGGGTACATTGTACCCCTACCATTTCACCAAAAAAGTGTCAAAAATAGTAAAAAAGTCAGGAAACGAGTCCTTTATTAACTACTTAACAACCGCTCTATAGACGAATGATGGCTACAGCACGGTTTGATAACTCTGGGAGGGCGTACATTGTCGTCCTCCCAGAATCTTGCTCCCGCACGCCCCCTGGGGCACGCAGCCGGGAACATCCGTGACCGCCGGGTCCTCTGGACCCGGTGCATCACGGATCACGGTAAGTGACTGCTGACAGCGGCCGTTTACCATGTGATTGCTCCGTCAAATAACTGAGCAATCACTTGTAAACAAACCGGCGTCACGTCCGGTTCCTCTCTCCCTCTCTGTACAGATCGGTACAGAGAGGGGAGAGATCAGATGCTGCTGCAGCACTGTGAGCTGGATGTGTAGTGCCCACAGCACTGATTTGTGCCCACTCCAGCCATCCATCCATACTGAGCCATTTATACTGAGCGAGCCATCCATCCATACTGAGCCAGCCATCCATCCATCCATACTCATCCAGCCATCCATGCTCAGACAGCCATTCATCCATCCATGCTCAGCCATCCATCCATCCATGCTCAGCCAGCCATCCATCCATCCATGCTCAGCCAGCCATCCATCCATGCTCAGCCAGCCATCCATCCATACTCAGCCAGCCATCCATACTCAGCAATACTCATCCATGCTCAGCCATCCATACATACTCAGCAATACTCAGCAATACTCATCCATGCTCATCCATCCATCCATACTCAGCAATACTCATCCATGCTCACCCATCCATCCATACTCAGCAATACTTATCCATGCTCATCCATCCATCCATACTCAGCAATACTCATCCATGCTCATCCATCCATCCTTACTCAGCAATACTCATCCATGCTCATCCATCCATCCATACTCAGCAATACTCATCCATGCTCATCCATCCTTCCATACTCAGCAATACTCATCCATGCTCATCCATCCATCCATACTCAGCAATGCTCATCCATCCATCCATACTCAGCCAGCCATTTATACTCAGCAATACTCATCCATCCATCCATGCTCAGCCATCCCATCCACCCCCATCCATACTCAGCAATACTCAGCCATACCCAGCCGTACTCAGCCGTACCCAGCCATCCCATCCGTATTAAGCCGCACCCTGCCATCCCATCCGTACTCAGCCGTACCCAGCCATCCCAGCCATACCCAGCCGTACCCAGCCGTACCCAGTCGTACTCAGCCATACTCAGCTATACTCATTCATGCTCAGTCATCCCATCCCATACTCAGCCATCCATACTCGGCCATCCCCATCCACGGCTCATCCATCCCCATTCATGCTCATCCATGCCAAATCAGTTCTCATCCATGCCACTAGAGTGCCTCACAAAAGTGTAATAGGTAGTCAAATTAGATTCAACATGTATGCCCCTAGAATGCCTGACGGTGCTCCCTGCATGTTGGGCCTCTCTATGTGACCAGGCTGTGTAAAAGTCTCACACATGTGGTATCGCCGTACTCAGGAGGAGTAGGAGAATCTATTTTGGGGTGTCATTTTTGGTATGTACATGCTATGTGTTAGAAATATTGTATAAATGGACAACTTTGTGTGAAAAAAATTGCGTTTTCATTTTCTTTATACATTTTCCAGAACCTTGTAGAAAAAAAGTGTTCAAAAGACTCAATATGCCTCATAGATAGATACTACGTTGGGTTGTTTTATTTCCAAAATGAGGTCATTTTTGGGGAATTCCCATTGTTCTGGTGCTCCAAGGCCTTCAAAATTGTAAGAGGTAGTCAAGAAATTATGTGTGTAATTTATGCTCCAAGAATGTCTGACGGTGCTCCCTGCATGTTGGGCCTCTGTATGTGGCCACAATGTTTAAAAGTCTCACACATGTGGTATTGCCATACTCAGAAGGAATAGTAGAATGTGTTTTGGGGTGTAATTTGTGCTATCCATATGCTATGTGTGAGAAATAACCTGCAAATATAACAATTTTGTAAAAAAAAAAAATAGAAAAAAAAAATCTTGATTTTGCAAAGAATTGTGGGGAAAAAAATACAGCTTCAAAAAACTCACCATGCCTCTTACTAAATACCTTGGAATGTCTACTTTCCAAAAAGGGGTCATTTGGGGAGTATTTGTACTTTCCTGGCTTGTTAGGCTGGATTCACACCTATGCATTTTTAGTGCTTTTTGCATTTTGCAGATTTGCACTACAGTCCATTCAACATGGTTTACTATGGAACACGTTCTGTAGTGCAAATCTGCAAAATGCAAAAAGCACTAAAATGCATAGGTGTGAATCCAGCCTTAAGGTCTCAAGAAATGAGATAGGCCATCAGTACATCAGGTGTGATCAATTTTCAGAGATTGGCACCATAGGTTGTGGACTCTATAACTTTCATAAAGACCAAATAATATACACCGATTTGGGTTATTTTTACCAAAGAAATGCAGCAGTGTAAATTTTGGCCAAAATTTATGAAGAAAAATGACTAATCAGCAAAATTTTATAACGGAAACTAAGAAAAATGCATTTTTTTACAGAATTTTCAGTCTTTTTACTTTTATAGCGCAAAAAATAAATAAAAACAGAGGTGATTAAATACCACCAAAAGAAAGCTCTATTTGTGTGAAAAAAAGGACAAAAATTTCATAGGTACAGTGTTGCATGACTGAGTAATTGTCATTCAAAATGTGAGAGCACCGAAAGCTGAAAATTGGTCTGGTTAGGAAGGGGTTTTAAGTGCCCAGTGCCCAAAATTTAAGAAATATCCAGCGATGTCCATTCATCTTCTATCATACCGCCTGACGAACCGAAAAAAAAAAAAATAACAGCTCCGCCTCCATGGGAGTGAGGCTTCTTCTCATTTTTGACAGCTGTTATATAGCTAAAGATAGGGCCACTCGGTGACGTAAACCGTCCTCTGATGTCACGAGGTGTCAGAGGGAGGTGGGGTCACCTGTTTACATCACGTGGCCCCACCCTCCGCTATATAACAGCTGTCAAAGCGAGAAAAAGCGCCACTCGACTGGAGCTGTTGCATTTTTTTCCTTTTTTTGGTTTGCCGTGCGGCGTGATAGAAGATGAATGGACATCGCTGGACTTTTTTTTTTTTTAATAAAGGACTTGTCCCAAAGTGTCTCTGGTCTTTTTTACTATTTTTGACACTTTTTTGGTGAAATGGTAGGGGTACAATGTACCCATTACCAATTCACATGGGGGGGAGGCCGGGATCTGAGGGTGTCCCTTGTTAAAGGGGGCTTCCAGATTCCGATAAGCCCTTCACCCACAGACCCCCACAACCACCGGGCAAGGGTTGAGGGAGTGAGGCCCTTGTCTCCATCAACATGGGGACAAGGTGCTTTGGGGGCTACTCCAAAGCATTCTCCCCATGTTGAGGGCATGCGGCCTGGTACGGTTCAGGAGGGGGGGAAATGCCCTCTCATCCCCCCTCTTTTCCTGCGGCCTGCCAGGTTGCGTGCTCGGATAAGGGTCTGGTATGGATTTTGGAGGGGCCCCTACGCCATTTAAAAAAAAAAAATTTGTGCAGGGTTTCCCTTAAAATCCATACCAGACCTGAAGGGCCTGCTATGGATTTTGGGGGGACTCCCAGGCAATTTTTTAAAAAAACTTTTGGTTCGGGGTTCCCCTTAATATTCATACCAGACCCAAAGGGCCTGGTAATGGACTGGGAGGGGGGGGGTGGACCAATGCCGTTTTTTCAATAAATCTTATCTTTCCTTTAGAAATGTAATTTTGCTGTTGAGCTGGAGGCAGCAGGGCTGTGTTGCAGAATGAGGTCAGTGGCTGATCATACGTGCCAAATTAATGAGGATGGGGGGCCACAATCTATCCTAAAATAAGCGGAGCCAGATCAGTGCTGTGACTGCTGCAGGTTTGTCAGTTGCTGCACTGACTGTTTTTTTTTATTATATCTTTTCATGTGACAACACTGAAGAAATTACACTTTGTACAGTGTACAGCTTGTATAACAGTGTAAATTCGATGTCCCCTCAAAATAACTCAACACACAGCCATTACTGTCTAAACCGCTGGTAATAAAAGTGAGTACACCCCTAATGCCACGTACACACGAGTCCAATGGGAGTTTATCATCGTATATTCCGTCCGTGTGTATGCCCCATCGGACTTTTTCTGTCAAAAATTCAGATGGACTTAGATAGAGAAAATGTTCTATATTTTTCCGACGGAACAAATTCCTATCGGGAAAACCGCTCGTCTGTATGCTGTTCCGACGCACCAAAAACTACACATGTTCTGAAGCAAGTATGAGACAGAAGCTATTGGCTACTGGCTATTGAACTTCCGTTTTCTAGTCCCGTCGTATGTGTTGTACGTCACCGCGTTCTGGACGGTCGGAATTTAGTGTGACTGTGTGTATGCAAGACAGCTTGAGCGGTATTCCGTCGGAACTCCGTCGTAACAACCTTCAGAGTTTATTCCGATGGCAAAACCGGTCGTGTGTACAGGGCATTAGTGAAAATGTCCAAATTGGGCCCAATTAGCCATTTTCCTTTCCTGGTGTCATGTGACTCGTTAGTGTTACAAGGTCTCAGGTGTGAATGGGGAGCAGGTGTGTTAAATGTGGTGTTATCACTCTCACTCTCTCATACTGGTCACTGGAAGTTCAACATGGCACCTCATGGCGAATAACTCTCTAAGAACAGTTTGCTGAAGACAAGCAGACTAAGGACATGGATTACTGGCTGAATGAATTTTCACACTCTTGCATTTTATTTTTATACGTTTTTTACATGCTTTCAACATGTATGTGATGTATGGCATTTTTATGTGTGGGAAAAGTAATACTTACTTTAATAAATGCCAGTAAAAGTCACGTATTGTGCATTTCAAGTGCATTTTACAGATGATTTTGAAAATGAAAACACGCTGTAAACAGTGCCATTTATTATAATAACTCACCATTTATTATATGTGCAGTTTTTCCTGCTTTTAAATATGTACAAGTGTAATGGGGCCTAATGTTAGACATGCACATAACAATATAATCATTCCAGAGAAAAAGGGTTTGATCAAATAACAGTATGCATTTTATTTTCACAAAAGGCTTTTTTTAATGTAATAAATGTTTGTTCTATACAAATGGCACCCTATACAATAAGAGTAATGGCTCTGTAGTGCTATCACAGTGAGGCCGGCTGACTGATACTCAGCAATACTCCGCATGCCTGTTGTGCTGAGATGACAGCATGACCTGAATTTGTCTCTCAGAATTAACACTGTTGCATAGATTATGTGAACGGTGTATATTTATTCATCGTAGAGAGGCAGGTAAGTCTGCCTTAGCTCTGTCAATAATTATTCCCTCACTGGTTGCTAGGGATGAGCTTCGAGTTCGAGTCGAACTCATGTTCGACTCGAACATTGGCTGTTCGCAAGTTTGCCGAACAGCGAACAATTTGGGGTGTTCGTGGCAAATACGAATGCCGCGGAACACCCTTTAAAAGTCTATGGGAGAAATCAAAAGTGCTAATTTTAAAGGCTTATATGCAAGTTATTGTCATAAAAAGTGTTTGGGGACCCGGGTCCTGCCCCAGGGGACATGGATCAATGCAAAAAAAAGTTTTAAAAACGGCCGTTTTTTCAGGAGCAGTGATTTTAATAATGCTTAAAGTCAAACAATAAAAGTGTAATATCCCTTTAAATTTCGTACCTGGGGGGTGTCTATAGTATGCCTGTAAAGGGGCGCATGTTTCCCGTGTTTAGAACAGTCTGACAGCAAAATGACATTTCGAAGGAAAAAAAAACATTTAAAACTACCCGCGTCTATTGCATTGCCGACAATACACATAGAAGTTCATTGATAAAAACGGCATGGGAATTCCCCACAGGGAAACCCCGAACCAAAATTTAAAAAAAAAATGATGTGGGGGTCCCCCTAAATTCCATACCAGGCCCTTCAGGTTTGGTATGGATATTAAGGGGAACCCCGGCCGAAATTTTTTTAAAAAACGACTTGGGGTTCCCCCTAAATTCCATACCAGACCCTTCAGGTCTGGTATGGATATTAAGGGGAACCCCGCGCCAAAAAACCCCCAAAAAAACGGCGTGGGGTCCCCCCTAAAAATCCATGCCAGACCCTTATCCGAGCACGTAACCTGGAAGGCCGCAGGAAAAGAGGGGGGGACGAGAGTGCGGCCCCCTCCCTCCTGAACCGTACCAGGCCACATGCCCTCAACATTGGGAGGGTGCTTTGGGGTAGCCCCCCAAAACACCTTGTCCCCATGTTGATGAGGACAAGGGCCTCATCCCCACAACCCTGGCCGGTGGTTGTGGGGGTCTGCGCGCGGGGGGCTTATCGGAATCTGGAAGCCCCCTTTAACAAGGGGACCTCCAGATCCCGGCCCCCCCCCCTGTGTGAAATGGTAAGGGGGTACTTACCCCTACCATTTCACTAAAAAAGTGTCAAAATAGTTAAAAATGACAAGAGACAGTTTTTGACAATTCCTTTATTTAAATGCTTCTTCTATCTTCCTTCATCTTCTTCTTCTTCTGGTTCTTCTGGCTCTTCTGGTTCTTCCTCCGGCGTTCTCGTCCAGCATCTCCTCCGTGGCGTCTTCTATCTTCTTCTCCTTGGGCCGCTCCGCACCCATGGCATTGGGGGGAGGCTCCCGCTCTTCTCTTCATCTTCTTCTTCATCCTCTTCTCTTCTTCCTTCTTCTCTTCTTCTCTTCTTAATTTTCTTCTCCGGGCCGCTCCGCATCCATGCATGGAGGGAGGCTCCCGCTGTGTGACGGCGTCTCCTCATCTGACGGTTCTTAAATAACGGGGGGCGGGGCAACCCGGTGACCCCGCCCCCTCTGACGCACGGGACATGACGGGACTTCCCTGTGGCATTCCCCGTGACGTCACAGGGAAGTCCCATCAAGTCACCGTGCGTCAGAGGGGGGCGGGGTCACCGGGTGGCCCCGCCCCCCGTTATTTTGGATATGTTGTGAAACCAGTTCCATTGGGTTTGCACACCAAATTTGGGGTTCCTAGCATAAAGTGGCCTTGAGATACGGGGCCCCAAAGTTGGTTCGGAAAATGACATTTTTTGCTGCAGAAAAGTGCTTGACTCGAGTATAAGTCGAGGGGGGCACTTTCAGCACAAAAAAATGTGCTGAAAAACTCGACTTATACTCGAGTATATACGGTAATTTGTGTTTTATACATTTAGACTTCTCCCAGGGTATTTTCCTGAGGCTTCCTACAACAGTTAGTATAGTGCTCACTTTGTGTTTTATACATTTAGACTTCTCCCCGGCTATTTATCAAGGCTTCTTACAACAGTTGGTATGGTGCTGACTTTGTGTTTTATACATTTAGACTTCTCACAGGGTATTCCCCAAGGCTTCCTACAACAGTTGGTATGGCCCTCACTTTATGTTGTATAAATTTTCACTTCTCCTGGGGTATTCCCTGAGGCTTCCTACAACAGTTGTTATGGCCCTCATTTTCTGTTTTATACATTTAGACTCCTCCAGGGTTATCCCCGAAGGCTTGCTACAATAGTTGGTATTGCCCTCACTTTGTGTTTTATACGTTTGCACTTCTCCTGGCTATGCTCTCTGAGGCCCTAATGAAGGGGGACTTTAGTAACTAAAACACGTTGGGTATAACATCTTGTGTCATTCCAAATAAGCACTAAAAAACTTTAGATTTTTGAACACTTCAACTATTGGTGTGACCTTCGCATTGTCTTTTATACATTTGGACTTCTCCTGGGACGCTCCCCAAGGCCTCCTACAACAGTTGGTATGGTGCTTACTTTGTGTTTTAAACATTTGGTGTTCCCTGGGGTCAGAGTCGTATCTAGAACTTTTAGGGCCCCTGAGCAAGAAACCATGAAGTACCTCCTGACTGCCGGAGCCCTTTTCATCAGTCCCAGGGGCCTTCCCTCTTGGCCAAGGGCTCTTCCCACTGATGCTGGGGTCCTTTATAAGCCCCAGTCCCCAGTCCACACTGCGACACACAAAGTCTCATGACAAGTCAAAACACATTCATTTCCATGGGTGCCATCTCAATCAATGTGACTCAAGTCACAGCGACAAAAAAAAATCATCCCACCAATATGGACTAAAATAGACTATGATCCATATCCTTCCAATACTGCATTGGCAAGTTATCAGGGTCCCATGAAAGTGTATCAGTGCAATAACCACGCAGGTCAAAGCAATAGGTTCAATTGAATGCAGACCTCCCAGCAGCATAGACTTACAGTACCTTCGAAGAGTAATGCATATACTTGGTTGCTTGACTTTAGTTATATTTTTACCATAGGCATTATTTGGCCAGGTCAAGTTCACGTTAGGACAGAATTACCTAGAATATTTTTACATAGAAAAGAACAATTAGCAGATATAGAGGAAAGGACGTCCAAAAAATGCCAAAGTGATATTGAACATAACGTTTTTAGAGTTACTGTCTCCTTCATTCTTGAAGAGTTACTCAAAGGTGAAAATTGCACTCAAACAGAGGAAGAGCCATTGCCTGACCATAGATGTGTTAGAGTAAAATGATTTGCATGTTTCTGTGTTGTCTGTTCCCGAGAGACCCAGCTGACTTGTGTCAGCACTTTCCATTACATTGTCTAATGTTTTGCTATATAAAGTACTAGAGAATATAAAATGACTCTGTTTTTTTAACCCATTCACTGTTAGTGTCCTTCATCTGCCAATGGATGTAGATTATGATGACCAGTCGGGGTGGACCTTAGAGGGTTAGTCCACCAAAAAAGTCAGGTTTTGCTTAGATTTTGGAGTGTTGAATCACCCATTGCTAAAATTTCATGAGCTGTATTTCTGTATTTGAGTTGGCCACTCTTCTCTACTAGCATAACTATGAGAGTCTCTCTCTTTCTGTTGGGTTGTTAATATGTTCCTCAATATGGAATATATTGGTAAAATGTATTGGTAAAAATCCCATATTGCAGCAAGAAGAGGAAAGCTTCATAGCAAAAGTAATACTCTCAATCATTCCACTGTAATTACTGAAAGATAATAAAAGCCATTACAGGATGTACCAACTGGAGCCCATTCTTAACCTAGATATTACCCTGTTTCCACGAAAATAAGACCTAGCGTGATTGTCAGTGATGGCTGCAATATAAGCCCTACCCCCCAAATAAGCCCTACACTTTTTCCCCAAAAATAAGCCCTACCCTGAAAATAAGACCTACAAGGACTTTAATTATGGCTTATTTGGGGGGTAGGGCTTATACTGCAGCCATCACTGTCAATCACGCTAGGTCTTATTTTCGGGGAAACAGGGTAGTTTGGGTGGACTGACTCTTTAATTTAAAGGGAAATCCCCTTTATCTTCCAACTGACTTTCTCAAGGACAATTTTAAATCTGGTTGATCACTGCATGACAGCAACATTAGTAGGTGGGTTGCAGAGCGGTATAACACACTCAGACCCAGTGCATTGAAAGAAGTTGTATTGAAATAATGCAGAAACAGTTCACAAATAACCCGGTGGGGAGGCAGCCCAACTGGGAACACTCACAGTTTCAACAGCATGTAGAGAGCAGAATGTAGCCAAACTGTCCGCGTCTATAGAGAGGGCCGTCTTGTGCCCAACAAGCAGGTATCCAGAGAAGTTGTGAGTCCTATGCTTTTCCTCCTCATTTATCTGCCACTAGTTCTGTCCCTACAAGGCAGGGTACCAGGCCCTACCCAACCAACTTGCAAATATGCTGCAAACCTGGGAGCCAGGGCCTCAAAAAGTCTCTGCCTGACCCAAGATGGCTGCCAGAGTCACATAGAGCGGCAGCATCCAATTGGATGCTTCTCCAGTGACCCACGAAACCATAGAGGAACTGTATTCCTCTTGACTTCCTCTCCAGCTGCGGAAGTGCCCCACCTGCAGTGGAGAAAATAGACTGCACCTGCCTACACGTGTCCTGTGTTGATCAGTTAAGCCATTGCCTTCAGTTCATTCATGACAACTGTCAATAACCACTTGCCTACTGGGACAATTTTTGCTAAAAAATTATTTGGAACCCCCAAACATTATATATATATATATATATATATATATATATATATATATATATATATATATATATATATATATATATATATATATATTTTAAGCAGAGGCCCTAGAGAATAAAAAGGTGAGTGGTGCAATTTTATGTTACACAGTATGTGGGCAGCTGTTTTTCAAATGCAAATTGTTTGGAAAAAAATACACTTTAACCACCTCAATACAGGGCACTTTCACCCCCTTCCTGCCCAGGCCATTTTTCAGCTTTCAGCGCTGCTACTCTTTGAATGACAATTGCGTGGTCATGCAACACTGTACCCATATGAATTTTTAATCATTTTCTTCACATACTTTCTTTTGGTGGTATTTAATCACTGCTGGGTTTTTATTTTTTTTTAAAAAAAGAAAAAAGACCAATTTTTTTTCTTAGTTTGTCAGTAAACTTTGTAAATAAGTAATTTTTCTCCTTCACTGATGTGCGTTGATGAGGCGGCACTAATGGACACTGATGAGGCGGCACTTATGCGCACTGATGAGGTGGCACTTATGGGCACTGATGAGGAGGCACTATTATGCCGCACTGATAATTGGCACTGATATGCGGCATTTATGAGCACTGATAGGTGGCATGGATGGGCACTGATAGGTGGCACTGATGGGCACTGATAAGCAGCACTGGTGGGCACTGATAGGCAGCACGGATAGATGGCACTGATGGGCACTAATGGGCGGCACTGATGGGCAGCACTGATGGGCAGCACTGATGGGAATTGAGCAGCACTGATGGCCACTAAAAGGCAGCACTGACTGGCACCAGTAAGGGGCACTGATTTGTGTCACTCATGGGCACTGATTGTTGGCAATCATGGGCATTGATTGGTGGCACTTCCAGGGCTTTAATGTAATCAGGGCACTGATGATCAGTGCCCTGATTACATGCCCTGTTCTCGCCTGCGAGGAGATGCTGCTGATTGGCTCTCCTCGCCACACACTCTGTCAGTATGAGGCGAGGAGAGACGATTACCGGCACATCCTGTATTTACATGTGACCGTCTGTGATTGGACACAGCCGATCACATGGTTAAAGAGTCGCATCAGCGGGTTTTTACAGAGATTTGGGTTGCGCCATGTTCTAGCAACATGGCGACGTGCCTCTGCGGGCGTTCAGGTGCGCCGTCATTTGACGTCCACCCAGAACGAGAGCCGCATCATCCCTCCGTCATTTGACGGTGGGCGGGCGGTAAGTGGTTGATGACTTTTTACAAATACAATATAATACCCAATTTTTTTGGTAAAATATAAAAGATTATGTTATGCCGAATAAATAGCTATCAAACATGTCCAGCTGTAAAATTGTGCACGCCAGTGGAAAGCCGTTAAACTAAACTATGGTGCATTAAATTATCCATAGGTGACGGGTTAAAAGCCTTCACAGGTTACCAGTTTAGAGTTACACAGGAGTTCTAGCTCTAGAATTGTTGCTCTCACTCTGACGCTTACGGCGATACCTCACATGTGTGGTGCGATTGGCCTTTACATATATATATAAAAATGCTTTGTATGGCCCGCCTAAAAAAAGCACAGCTCAGCGCCCTGGATATATCAATTGAGGTCACTGTGTAGTAAAAATGTCAGAACATAAAGATGAAAATATAACCTTAATTATAAAATCACAATAACAGCAGCCGCTTAAAATAAAAAACACTTATAAAAACAACACTAAAAAACACTCTAAGTGACAGAGTCCCTTAAAATATTGCAGCAGCGCTCTTGTCATGTATTTAAAGATGGCAAGCTTCAATATACTGTTCATATATGGAATATTGCAATGCGGTTCAATAGTGCCATATGGTAAATTTGATCGTGAAGAAAACACCTTCCACCAAACACTTCACCATGCGAAGTTGATCTCCCCTTTGGAGATGCACTCAGCACATATGCAGAAATAATGTGCCTTAGATCTTATCACTGACCATCCACCGCTCTGAAAGAACTCTCACCAGACTTATAGCCGTATCATGCAAGGATCCATGTGAAAAAACAGACTGGCCACATAGCGTAATACTTTGATAAGCATTTAATGAACCCCAATCATCCCCTTACAAAATATACGTACTAGAAATCAAATACACTCAAGCAATGTAGTGCCTGTGCAAAAATCACCCGATAGCCAGTAATGGTGAGGGGAACGTCTATAGACAGCAGTTCGATCCTACTTCCTGATACCTCAGCTGTCTGTGACACGCACAAGTCACTTCCGGTAAAACCACTGAGATCATGCAGCTGACGCGTTTCGCCACTTCCTGACCTCGTCTGAGGCCCTCAAACAAGGTCAGGAAGTGATGAAACGCGTCAGTGACGTGATTTGGCGGTTTACATCTATCACCTTACATGGTGCGTCACTTGGCTCCAATGGTTGGAGCTCTGTGCTTGTCCGTGCCTTACTACCTCCCACACTAGGCATACTCTGCCCTAGTTGGCAGTAGTACTTCTCTACGGAGTTTCTATCTTGCAATAGGCTCTTTTTCTTTACTTTTTCCTTCATTTTTTACATATATATAATATATATATTTTTTTTCTCTTTCTCTTTCTCCCTCTACCCCTCCCTCTTACCCCCACACCCCAAGATCAGGTGGCAGTAGTAGCAGGATCTTTGGCAGTATGTCTGTCAATATCCTCTCTTGGAACATAAAGGGGTTGAATTCCCCGGAGAAGCGTACTAGTTGTCCAGCCGAGCTCTGGAGACACAGGGTACATATTTCATTTCTCCAAGAGACTCATTTTAGGGCAGACAAGATACCCAAACTATCCAACAAATACTTTCCCCATGGCCTATCATAGTCCGTCCTCAACCTACAAATCTAAAGGGACGAGTATCCTCATATCCAAATCCCTTCCCTCGCATTTCCTTGATGAGTACCATGATTCCTGCTTCTAAAGGGGAAAATTTATTCTCATACCTTAACTTTTGCGAACATTTACCTCCCAAATTCCAATCCACTTCCAAACCCTTGAGGCCTTTTTGTCCACCCTTGAACCTTTCCTTGAACGAACTCTTGTCTTAGGAGGAGACTTCAACTTAACCTTGGATCCCCACAAGGATTCTTCTTCAAACTTATCTTCTTTACCTCGTGGAACCCGACTTCACCTTAAAGACCTTTTGCACACCCATCAATTGGTCGATATATATGGAGAATATTTCATCCACAGGAGCAGGACTGTACCTTTTATTCTAATGTTCACGGTTCTTACTCCAGAATTGATTTTTTCTTTCTAAAACATTCCGCGACCCCCCTGGTCACCAAAACAGACATCGGCCACATCGCACTCTCTGACCACGCTCCAATTATTTTGGAACTTGCTGTCTCACAAGCGTCTCCCAAGACTTCTATGTGGCGACTCAACGAGGCGCTCTTGAAAGATTCTGAAATCGCGGCAGATATTCTCAAGGAAATTTCCTTATACTTCTCCACTAATGTAGGCTCTGTGGACAATCCAATTTCTGTGTGGTCTTCACACAAATGCTACATTAGGGAAATTCTACTTAAAGATGGTCATGCGGCCAAACAACGTCGCAACAAAACCTTGTCCGACCTTCAGGCTCAACTCTATTACCTAGAACGTCAACATAAGTCCAGACCAGACTGTATCATTGAAGGGAGGGCATAAGGGATCATTCTCTATACAAAGTGAAACATCTTTTGTTGAAAGCCCATCGTTCTTTTTATGAATACGGAGATAAGTGCGGCCCCCTACTGGCCAATTCCTTACGCACCAAGCGCTCATAGACATATGTTCCAAGATAACCCAGCTGCAGTCCTACTTAACCTTACCCCCCTGTCAAGAAAACTGTACCACAAATCCCTTCTCAAGCATCTTCTTAATGCTGCACGGGCTTGCATTCCACCTCTGTAGAAGCAACAGTCTGCTCCAACTGTGGCCCAGTGACTCGCAAGAGTGAAAGACATAGAGCAAATGGAAGATCTGACCTCCGCTTTATGGGATAAGTCAGTGGAACACAAGTCCAGGTGGGTTCACTGGAACCTCTTCCTCTTCTCTGACAAATTCCTCCAATATACCTAATAAAGATTTACTGTCAGTGGTCCCCACTGCCTGACTCACGCTGTTGATTCCTGCTCTTTGGAGGTGACCCCTCCATTTCCCTACCACCCCCCTTAACTCTTCTCTTCTCAACTCTTCTCTTCTCAACTCTTCTCTTCTCAACTCTTCTCTTCTCAACTCTTCTCTTCTCAACTCTTCTCTTCTCTTCTCAACTCTTCCCTTCTCAACTCTTCTCTTCTCAACTCTTCTCTTCTCAACTCTTCTCTTCTCAACTCTTCTCTTCTCAACTCTTCTCTTCTCAACTCTTCTCTTCTCAACTCTTCTCTTCTCAACTCTTCTCTTCTCTTCTCTTCTCAACTCTTCCCTTCTCAACTCTTCCCTTCTCAACTCTTCTCTTCTCAACTCTTCTCTTCTCAACTCTTCTCTTCTCAACTCTTCTCTTCTCAACTCTTCTCTTCTCTTCTCAACTCTTCCCTTCTCAACTCTTCTCAACTCTTCTCTTCTCAACTCTTCTCTTCTCAACTCTTCTCAACTCTTCTCTTCTCAACTCTTCTCTTCTCAACTCTTCTCTTCTCAACTCTTCTCTTCTCTTCTCTTCTCTTCTCCCCCTCATTTCTTCTTCATCTGATCTCTTCTATTTCTTTCACAACAAATAAGTGAAAAACATGGTGTGTACAGGCATGTGTAAACGACCCCGTTTTAGACTTCCTTCTATGACGTCATAGATTTTTATGCCAACTTGGGATCACCCCCCCCCCCCCCCCCAAAAAAAAAAACCAAACACAACATGCTCGAAAGGTTCTACACATTTAGGTATGATTTATTTGTATCTCTTACCGCATTTAACGTTTGCCTTAATCTTTCACAATACAATACGTAGCTTTTGGTTGTGCCTTATAAGCTTGACCCTGATTGATTGTACTGAGAAGTTATCTTTTTGTTGTGCCTGTGACACATCTTTAAAATAAATAAATAAATAAATGTAAGCGGTATTAATCCCCAAACCAGAAATGTAATATTTTGCAGCTTACCAATCATTAGATGTGGTGGCTGCATTCGTTTTCTTTTCTCAGGCTTTTTTCCCTCTGTTTTCATCTGGCGATCTGGCCAGTAACACCCCTCCTGTTTTAGAACGCCCCCACTCTGGATGAAGGAGCACAAGGGCACGTTTGGACAGCAGCATTGTCAATGTAGGGGTAGGGGAGTGTTAGATGGACTAGCAGATTTAAATACACTATATAACAATAGGAAGCTGAACTCCAGCTCACACTTTCTAAGCATCAGTAGTGTTGAATGAAGTGCTATTTTGTGAAATCTCAATAAAGTTACAAAAAAGACACAAAGCATTGCACCGCCCCTACACAACCTACAGACCAGTGGTGGCCCATCCATACGGGGTGCAGGGGCGCCGCCCCCCCCCCAATCCATGCGTCCAGCCCCTAATCTACATGCAGGGCGCCAGATGCATGGATTCCAATGGGGTTTATTTATTTTTTTTGAAGCACATGATTAGAGCCTGAGGCTCTAATTGGCTTAAAAAAGGGTGGGTTTGGGGCGCAGAACACTAATATTCACTATTGTCTTCCTGATTTTCCTCCCGGCCAATCAGGAAGTGGGTGCTGAGACCTGATTGGCCGGGAGGAGATGCGACCATATTGGCCGATGAGGAGGAAGCTGCCGGGAAGCCGCAGAGGAGTAGGAGACGCAGGAATGATCCGATGATGTCCGCGATCTAGATGGGGTAAGTGCGGGGCTGCGGTGCGAATTGATGGACGGACGGACAAGCGAACGACGGGGGGAGGGCAGACCAAGCGGCGGGGGGAGCACCAATGGAGCACCAGCCGCCACTGCTACAGACCATCACATGTGCTCACTGATGTGCACGGGACCTTACCCACTCAGCTGTCAAACGCTAAAAAAAAAATAAAAAATAACCTGTTTTTTTTATTCTTTTCTTTTTTGTATTGGTTTCCTATAACTTGAATAAAAATTGATTGATGAAAAAAAAACAAAAAGGAATAAAAAATAATTAAAAAAATTGTGGGTGATCTAATATAGGTGTAACGCTACTAGTGGGCAGTACGTAGGGTTCCCACCTTTTCTTCAAGCCAAACCCGAACACGTTGGGTGCCGCAGAAAAACGTGGGTGTGGCCAAATTGCTTTTGCTGACATCATCAGCCTGCCCCCCCCCCCCCCCCCAGTGATGCCAAACCTGCTCCCAGACAGCCGCCCGCAGCTCCCGGAGGGCAACAGATTTGTGTGTGACTATCTCGGTTACTTGGGGGACCACAGCTCAGTCTAAATAATGTGTCCGGGTTTCAGACCACCTGAAACCCGGACACGTGATTCAAAAACCCGAACTGTCCGGGTGAATCCTGGACAGAGGTGGCAACCTTAACAGTACGGTCCAGCAAAGTTGACTCTTCGAATAAAAAAGCTGTCTCTCGCAAAGCAGAGAATCTTGTGACTCCTCTCAGCAGCTCTGAGAACCCTTCCTCTTTAGCTCTGTTGTTGGAAGAACACAAATGTCTACAAAGATGGCCAGACAAAGGAAAAATTCATATGAAAAAAAAAAATATTCTACCTTGGCGATCCATGTTGTTTTTTTTGTTTTTTTTGCCGCTGTCTGCAAGTGCCTTGTAACCAGTTCAGCCCTGGAATCACTGTAAGCACCCCTGTCAGTAGTGTTGAATGAAGTGTTATTTTGTGAAATCTTAATAAAGTTACAAAAAAGACACAAAGCATTGCACTGACCTATAGGCCTTGCAGCTGCATGGAAACTCATCTCAGTAATAATGCGAGTAACATACAGAGTTAAAATTGTGTATATATTCATATATATATATATATCTATATAGATATATCTATATAGATATATATATAATGCGAGTAACATACAGAGTTAAAATTACGATTTAATTTATAGCAATAATAAGAAAAATTATACTGAGTATATATAGATATATATATATATATCTATATATATATAGATGTATACATCTATATATATATAGATATATATCTATATATCTATATATATATATATCTCTGCATGACTCATCCTGGATGTACTATGGGTACAGGCCCAATCCAGGAATCACGGTTTCCATGGTGACTGCCCAGATAGTGATAAACTCCTGGCAGAAAAGAGGAGCTGAAACAAAGCCAAACTGCTAGACATCAAGAACAAGCCTCGTTGATGAAGAACCAAGGAGGAAAGGCTAAAGCCTTGCTTTGCTAGAAGTATCCTATGTTCCTGATTTTTAGGGGCTATCCCTATTTTTTCAACAAAAAAAAAAACACCGACAATTTTACTTTCTGCTAAAAAACACACCCAAGAAAAAAAAAGGTAAAAAATTGAATTTCTTCATAGATTTAAGCCAATATGTATTCTGCTACATATAAGCGTATATTGATCGGTTTGCAGAAACGTTATATCGTCTACAAACTATGGGATAGTTTTATGGAATTTTTATCTATTTTTATTTTTTTACTAGTAATGGTGGCAATCAGCACCTTAAGCCCCATACACACTATCAGATTTTCTGCTGATTTTTGTCTTCATATTTTCCAAAACCATATAATATGAGGTCAAACCTTAGGAGTTTCAATTTATATGCAATCAGGCAGGCCCTTGCACTACATGGTTTTGGTAAATCTGAAGACAAAAATCAGCAGAAAATCTGATAGTGTGTATGGGGCTTTATAGCAGGACTACGATATTGCGGCGGACAAATCGGACACCTAACTGAAACTTTTTTGCGAACCAGTGACACTAATTCAGTGATCAGTGCTAAAAATATGCACTGTCACTGTACTAATGACACTGGCTGGGGAGGGGTTAACTTCAGGGGAGATCAAAGAGTTAATTATGTGCCTAGCCAGTGATTGGTTACTGTGTTGTAGGTGCTTGTACAATAGGAAAGCAGAGATCCGTGTTCCTGCTTTGCAGAAACACAGGATCAATACCATCCATACTGACAGAACGCCGATCTGCCTTGTTTACATAGGCAGACTGCCGTTCTGCTTGTGTCCCGAAAGATCGGTGGATCCCGGTGGACATCGAGTCTGCCGGACTTGCTGATTGGCTCCCACTGTGTCACAGCCGGAGCGGGTCACCATCAGCACGCGTGCGCAGCCCAGACCCGGAAGTGCAAGGTATACTAGGTATGGGATCCTGCACAGGAGAGCCAACTTTCCGCCGCATATATACAGTGTTGCGGTCATGCAACACTGTACCCAAATGAAATTTATATCATTTTTTCACACAAATAGAGATTTTTTTGGTGGTATTTGATCGCCACTGGATTTTTTTTTAGATTTGTTTTTTAGATATTTTTTTATTATATAAATGAAAAAAGACCAAAAATTCCGAAAAAGAAAATATATATATATTATTTACTTTCTGCTATAAAAACATATCCAATAAAAAAAACGTGAACAATCAAATTTCTTCATAAATTTAGGCCAAAATGTAGTCTGCTACATGTCTTTGGTAAAAACAAAAAAAAACCTCAATAAGTGCATATTGATTGGTTTGTGTGAAAGTTATGTCTACAAATTATGGTTTATATACTGGAATTTTTTTTTTATATACTAGTAATGGTGGTGATCAGCGACTTCTAGTGGGACTGTGATGTTGTAGCGGCCAATCTGACACTAAATGTCACTGACATCACCAATGACACTAATACTGTGAGCAGTGCTAATTCTATACCCTGTCACTGTACTAATGACACTGGCTGGGAAGGGGTTAATATCTAGAGGCAACCAAGGGTTAAATTTGTGCCTTACAACGTGTAATGAGTTTATTATGCGCTGCTTTTACTAATTGATGTGGTTGTTTGTTTTTTTCTCAACCAGCCACATCGCTGCTCCGTGTGCAGAGCCCTGTGTTGTTAGTAAACACAGGGCTCTGTACTGTGATTCGTAAGCCGATCAGCAGGTTCCAGCCAAAAATCATTGGCTGGGACCTGCTGATGGAACTGTGCTGTACCGAATCACAGCACAGATGGGACTGAGAGCACGCGCACACGCGCCCCCTACCCGGATATTTCAGATCACGTACATGTATGTGATCCAATGCAGAGCGGCTGCCCTGTCGCAGTATTTTTGCAATGGGGTAATCCGCTAGTGGTGCACGGATAAGTGCACTTTAAAAGCGTACTTATCCTGTTCGCTTCTTTGCACTGATCTAAAATAACCCACCCTTTCCCTCCACAGATGTATAATTACTCACATGGATCACGAAGGATGAGGCCTCAAGTGTTTGTTTACATCCGAGCCACGCCTGCGCAGTACAGCCCTGGGGCTGCCTCTTACCATTTCCCTTATTTTCCAGGTTCTGGACAGAATCCAAGGTCACGGCTATGGTGGCGTCTTCCCATTCCGTCTCCTCTGTGTCCCAGCCGTCGCTACTTCTCCCGGCCAATCGGGTGTTCAGACTCCCGGCCAATGGGGTCTTAGGACCCCTGGCCAATGGCGTCTCCGGACCCGCTTCCTAATTGGCCGGGAGGAGAAACAGGAAGACATTAGCGAATATTAATTCACTAATGTCACACAACTGGGTGGGCTCAGGGCACAGTGCTCTGGACCCCGAGCCCACACTTTTTCTAAGCCAATTAGAGCCTCAGGCTCTAATCATGTGTGTCTAAAAAAAAAAAAATCAATTCAAATTCAATGCGTCCGACACCCTGGATGTAGATTAGGGGCCTGACGCATGGATCGGGGAGGGGCGGTGCCGTGCGCCCCTAATGAGCAGCCGCCACTGGCCCTGTCCCAACTTTTTGGAGACGTGCTGCTGCTATCAATTCCAAAATGATCTTATTTTTTTTCTTAAAATGGTTTTCTATATTCTATTGTGAATAAAATATGAGATTTGCAAATCATTTCATTTTGTTTTTATGTAGATTTTACACAGTGTCCCAACTTTTTTGGAATTGGGGTTGTATGTTTAGGGACTACAGATAAGCTCAGGTGGGTTTTAACAAAAGTCCAAACCCGCCTGAGCTATCTATACAACAATCTGCCAAAGCCAATAGCCAATCTTAGGTAAAGGAGGCATTCCCTGCCCTGCTGCCACATGTATGCAAGGAGCCTGTATATACTGCATGTGGCTGCGGGGCTGGAAATGCCTTTGCCATCCATGATTAGCTGTTGACTTGACAGCTTCCCAGTGGGATAGCCCAGACGGGTTTGTACTCCTGTCTGAACATGCCTGAGCTCATCACTGGTAGGGACCCTGCTATAAGCAGGAGTGTTCTTCTTCTAAATGTAGTGCTGCTAGGCTGTAGTCAGCAGATTGTTAATTCTGTTTTTTACAGGTTTCCCCCTAAGTTCATGTTATTGTTTACTTTTGTCTGCTGCTGTGCAGTGTCCCTGGCAATAGTCTGGGTAGATCCAGTAGCCTGGGTTGTGAAGATTTAGATCTCCCTGGCCAACCATTAGGAGAATTATTGCCGGTGGTGCATGATGGGGAAGGGTATAAATACTTGAGAGAACCTTCTGGAAGATCTCTTACCTCCCAAGTCTCCTTCCTCCCGACAATGATCTCCTTCCTCCTGACAATGGTCTCCTTCTTCCAGACAATGGTCTCCTTCCTCCAGACAATGGTCTCCTTCCTCCCAACAATGGTCTCCTTCCTCCCGACAATGGTCTCCTTCCTCCCGACAATGGTCTCCTTCCTCCTGACAATGGTCTCCTTCCTCCTGACAATGGTCTCCTTCCTCCCAACAATGGTCTCCTTCCTCCCAACAATGGTCTCCTTCCTCCCGACAATGGTCTCCTTCCTCCCGACAATGGTCTCCTTCCTCCCGACAATGGTCTCCTTCCTCCCGACAATGGTCTCCTTCCTCCTGACAATGGTCTCCTTCCTCCTGACAATGGTCTCCTTCCTCCCAACAATGGTCTCCTTCCTCCCAACAATGGTCTCCTTCCTCCCGACAATGGTCTCCTTCCTCCCAACAATGGTCTCCTTCCTCCCGACAATTGTCTCCTTCCTCCCGACAATGGTCTCCTTCCTCCTGACAATGGTCTCCTTCCTCCTGACAATGGTCTCCTTCCTCCCGACAATGGTCTCCTTCCTCCCGACAATGGTCTCCTTCCTCCCAACAATGGTCTCCTTCCTCCCGACAATGGTCTCCTTCCTCCCGACAATGGTCTCCTTCCTCCCGACAATGGTCTCCTTCCTCCTGACAATGGTCTCCTTCCTCCCAACAATGGTCTCCTTCCTCCCGACAATGGTCTCCTTCCTCCCGACAATGGTCTCCTTCCTCCTGACAATGGTCTCCTCCCTCCTGACAATGGTCTCCTTCCTCCCAACAATGGTCTCCTTCCTCCCGACAATGGTCTCCTTCCTCCCAACAATGGTCTCCTTCCTCCCGACAATTGTCTCCTTCCTCCCGACAATGGTCTCCTTCCTCCTGACAATGGTCTCCTTCCTCCTGACAATGGTCTCCTTCCTCCCGACAATGGTCTCCTTCCTCCCGACAATGGTCTCCTTCCTCCCGACAATGGTCTCCTTCCTCCCGACAATGGTCTCCTTCCTCCCAACAATGGTCTCCTTCCTCCCGACAATGGTCTCCTTCCTCCCGACAATGGTCTCCTTCCTCCCGACAATGGTCTCCTTCCTCCTGACAATGGTCTCCTTCCTCCTGACAATGGTCTTCTTCCTCCCGAGAATGGTCTCCTTCCTCCCGACAATGGTCTCCTTCCTCCCGACAATGGTCTCCTTCCTCCCGACAATGGTCTCCTTCCTCCTGACAATGGTCTCCTTCCTCCTGACAATGGTCTCCTTCCTCCCGACAATGGTCTCCTTCCTCCCGACAATGGTCTCCTTCCTCCTGACAATGGTCTCCTTCCTCCTGTGCCTCCAGCCCGCTGCAGATTTACTATACTACCACAGTGCCCCCCAACTGCCATCGTTTCCCCCAGTGCCCCTCAACCCCCCCCTTCCCTCTCTACATGAACATACTGCTCCAAGGCCCCATAAGAGCCCTCAGCTCCCACAGTGCCCCCTGCCTGCTGCTGAGCCTGCAGCCCTCCATAGTGTCCTCAATATCCATAAGTGTCCCACAGTTCCTCCCAACCCTCCATAGTGCCTAGCAGTCTTAGCCCTCTTGGTGCCCTCCTGTCTACCGTAGTGCCCCTGCAAAGCCCCCGGTCTCCCTGAGAAACCCTAGTTTTCTCCAGAAACCTCATCCCCAATATGGCAAAAGGTCTGCTACAGAGTCCCCTAACCCTCTCCAGAACCCCCACCCCCCAACAGTGACACCCAACCCCATCCAAAGCTCTCCAGCATTTCAATATATATAAACATTTTTTATTTTATTTTTTACTGTTGGGGCACCGAGGTTTTTGGAAGAATTTACCAAGCTTTAGTCTCAGTAAGGTTGGTAACCACTGCTCTAGGAGAGTAAAGGGGTGCTACACATTCATCTGTAGAGGAGCGTGGGTCAGGTCAGTGCAAAGGTGCAAAGAGAATAAGCGCCCTTTGTTTTAAAGTGTACTTATCCTTTTTAAGGATTCAGTTTGACCACAACTATTATGCTTTAGGATCAACGGGTACAGATATTCAACCCCAATCACTTAAAGCAGAAGTTCAATCGACCTATATTTTGCCTTTTCCTGGTTTCTCTCCTCTCATCAACATACTAATGACGTTTCAAAATAAAACCTTTCTTTTTTCGTTACATACCTTATTTGAGACCCAAGTACAGTATGTCATCGCTGGGTCTCTGTGCCTCTCTAAACCATGGAGGCAGATCATGGCTGGTGGAAGGGGCTGTACATGGATTCCTGAAAACATCACAGCACCCTGCCTCATTATACCTCATAGGAACCCTCAGGCTGAATTCACACTTTCGCATAGTGGGAACAAGCGTTCCAGCTAGGGTTGCCATTTTAAAACTGAACACATGTTAATTGCACAGTTTCTGTGGCTGATTGACCGCTTACCGACCAGCCGCCATCATTATACTGTGGCAGGTTGGCTCTCCTGGGTGAACTGCCGTAGGTGTACGTCGGCCGCTGTAAGAGTGATAGGGGGTGCACGTGCCCGAGGCGCAACACTGGAGCCGATGTGCGTGGCCCGCGGGCCACGATGTCCGCCGGCCACCCGCCATCACTCCACAGAGAGCCAGAATAGGGATCTGTGTATGTGAACAGACAGATCCCCGTTCTGACAGGGGAATAGAGACAGATCTGCTGTTCTTAGTGATCAGAAACAGCGATCTCTCTCCTCCTCCAGTCAGTCCCATCCCCCGACAGTTAGAAACACCTCCCAGGGAATACTTAACCCCTTGATTGCCCCCTAGTGTTAACCTCTTCCCTGCCAGTGTCATTTATACAGTAATCAGTAGCTATTTTTTAGCTCTGATCGTTGTATAAACGTCACTGGTCCCAAAAAAAGTGTCAAAAGTGTCCGATCTGTCCGCCGCAATGTTTTTTTTACCAAAAATATGTAGAAGAATGCATATTGGCCTAAACTGATGAAGAAATTTGTTTTTTTTTTAAATTTTTTTGGGTTATTTATTATAGCAAAAAGTAAAAAATATTTGTTATTGTTTTCATAATTGTCGCTCTTTTTTTGTTTATAGCGCAAAATAAAAACTGCAAAGGTGATCAAATACCATGAAAAGAAAGTTCTATTTGTGGGAAAAAAGGACATAAATTTTGTTTGGGTACAACGTAGCACGACCGCGCAATTGTCAGTTAAAGCGACGCAGTGCCGTATCGCAAAAAGTGGCCTGGTCATTAAGAGGGCAAATCCTTCCAGTCCTTAAGTGGTTAAGGTGGTAATTAAACTCACTTGGTGCCTTATTTGCATTAAATTAGCCTCAGAACCTGTATAATTCATATGTGTTCGGGTTTAAAGGGATGAGATGGCAACCCTAGTTCCAGCTTGCGATTTTGGTTGAGCGATTAGTACCGGATTTTGTGTGTTACACATGGGGCAGCCCATTCACTTCATGAGCTGCTCAATGCACATTTGTTGCCCAAAAAGAAGCTCATTCTCCTTTTTGGGTGAGAAGTGTGTAGAGAGTTTTTTTTCAACCCGCTTTTCACCTCAATTGCTTTGCGTGACAATCACAGCAGAATCCCATTGCGTTTGGGGTACCATTTAAGAGAGACGTGCGTTCTGCCGCGATTTAGGATCGTGGGCCAGAATTGGGCCAGAATTGCAGCGATTCAGCCCGAGATCCCAAATTGCGAGATGTGAATGGGGCCTCAGCCCTGATGTAAGCATGGGCCTGCCTCCTGGGATCAGTTCAGCAAATATCAAAATGCTTTGATGGGTGGGTGTCAGTCTGGAGGAACGGGTATTTATTGCACGCAGACCACTCTAGGTAATGCCACGTGTGATCCTGAGCCTCCATTATTGAAAGAACTGGAAACTAACAAATAGAGTTGGGCCAAGGGCAGTTAGACTGGGAAGGACTTATCTAGCTTGTTGCAGCACACTGTAAGAAGCTCACAGTGTGCAGTGAAATCAAAGTCAACAGTTTCAGTACAGGAAAGGAGCCTGTACAACTGTGCAAGTCTGTTTCCAACAAAACACGCCGGTGGGCACTGACGAGTTTCATGATGAAAGGCGCTTACTCATAATGATTAAGTGCCTTTCAGTGCGAAACGCGTCAACACATTTTCTTTGGTTCTGTGATGTTTTTGCCATGATTTTGCTTCAGTAAAGTATTTAAAAGTGACCCTAATACAGTGTGCAGAATCTTCTCGGTTGCAAGCTGGCAAGTGCCTTGATGTAAGGCTTCTTGGCAGTGCTGGGACAAGGGGTGGGCAGGAGGGGGGGCTGCCCTGGGCACTGTGGTATCATGCGAGTTGGGAGGGCGCCACAAGGAGATTGGGGGGGGGGGATTTGTGCTGGAAGGGGGAATTTTGGGTACAGCAGGGGGTAAGTGTTGTTCGAGAAGGGGAAATTTGGGAGGGGGAATGCTAAGAGTGGTGATTTAAGGGGATTTGTGTTGGGAGGGGGGCGGGGGGAAGAAGTTTGTGCTGGGAGAGAGGATTTGAGGGGAATATGTACTGGGAAGGGATTGAAGTGGGGGGGAAGATGTGTACTAGGAGGGGAATTTTTAGGGGTGAAGTCTTGAATTCTTTTTTTGGGGGGGTAAAGATTGGGCTGAGGGGGGGGGGGGGATTTCAGCAGGGGGTGGATTTATACTGGGAGGAGGGTGAATTTATGCTTAGGGGGTAAGCATAGGGATTAGTGCTTAGTGTTTTTTTTGTGGGGGGGTTACATCTTGGGGGGGGGGGGGTTGGCATGTTCGCCCTGGGCTCTAGGTGAGCTTGTCCCGGCACTGCTTCTTGTCATAGGTGTTGTGTGGACCAACCTGGAGCGGTGAGACTGATAGTGAGGCTGGAGTTCAGCTTTAAAACGGAGTTCCACCCATTTTATATACTTGATGTCTATTGTATACCCTTTCATCAACCTTTTACCAATGGCAATTGTTTTTTGTTTTTTTGCATGTAAATACCTTTTATTGTATGCTTTCACCCACACTTCCGGCATGTCCCCGCCTAGGCGATTTCGTCACTAGGCGATTCACAGGGGCTTCTGGGATAGTGGTGTCATGCAGGGGCAGACTGACAAGTTCATGAGGCCCCCGGGCAATAGGAGATTATGGGGCCCCCTGGCAATAGGAGATTATGGGGCCCTCTGGCAATAGGAGATTATGGGGCCCCCTGGCAATAGGAGATTATGGGGCCCCCAGGCAATAGATTATGGGGCCACACAGTATACACACATACAGTATACACACACAGACACACAATATACACACACAGTATACACACAGAATACACAAACACACACTGAAAAGGTACTGGAGAGGTGGGGCAGCTATAATCTTGGGATTTTTAAAAAAACACAGATTTTTACATACTGTCCCTGGTTTTATTGAGGCTGGCAACCCTGATGGGGCCCCTTAGTGGCATGGGGCCCTCGGGCAGTGCCCGAGTGCCCGAATGGTCAGTCCGCCCCTGGTGTCATGTATCCGAGGAGTCCTTGCGACTCGCCTACTGCCAAAATCTCACATTGGCAACCTGTAAGGATGAAGGAGAGCAGCGCAGAGGCATTACTGCGCATGTGGAAGATCGGGAGGTGCATGCTGGGTAGCCAGCTGCATGGAAATCCCGGGAATGAAGACAGAAGGGCTTCAGATGCCCACAGCTAAAATGGAACCTGCCTGCTTCTGGGATCTGTAAGTAAAAAACTATTAAAAAAAAAAGGAAAAGTGCAACACATATGACATGTTGTAAATGTTAATGCACATGTTTGGACAAATGCAGTCTTTAAAAAAAAAAAGTGTTTGGGGGACTGGAACTCCGCTTTAAATAATCCCGACGTCGGGATTGACGAGTGTTTTATGCCCGGCCCGCATTGTGAAACAATCAGACTTCAGACTATTTAGATTTTACTTCTGTTTATGTAAAACAACAGCTGCACCCAACTCCAGCCGCACTCTGCAAAATATGTTATTGCTTGACAAATCAAAGATGATTATAAAAACTGTTGCGATCTGACAATTACGCAATTTAGCCCAAATACCAGGCTTGTTTAATAAGGCAATGCGGATTGCAATGATGAGATGAAAGGCGTAGTCACCCACTGATATCAGTTCTGCTTTTGACTCCATTATCGGGCTGGGTACGGTGAACTGAAATCGAATTACTATAGGCTATTACGCACTGTCAGTGGAACTTTTGGAAGGGTTGGAACCCCTGCCAGGTTTTTATTGCTGTCTGCGATTCACCCTATTTCTCCTGGTGACTATTGTCCAATAATGGAAAATCCAAAATACTATAGTTGTCACCAGAACAGGAATATAGGGAAAATCTGGCAGTGGGGTCACCTGTTCTAGTCAAGTCAGAATTTTCCCTCATTTCCTGTTGTGTCTCCAGGACAGGAAGTGAAGGAAATCTCCTCAATGGGACACTGGCAGTGGGACACTGACAGGGGTTTTAACTATTTACAATGCAAAGCAAGACTGAGAAAAGAAGCTTTAACGCTTTCGTTCTAAATATATTTTAATTGCTTATAATCTGCGCATGTTGGAAAAAAATCTTGAGGAAATTAAAGTGAGCTTTTTATGGTAGGGAAAAAATGGCAGCTGCCACTGCTAAATTGTTTTTAAATGTACAGGTACCAGGGCTATCATCCTAATATTGGTTTCAGCACTCAGCAAGTCCTGGAATTAGCTAAGAAGCTGGGAGTTGGGCCATGAAAGGTTCACTTTAATTAGTGCCACAGAATACTTTGTGAGACAAGGATCAGGTCAGTGCTTCTCAACCTTTTTTTAGTTGCATCACCAATGCAAAATCTTGAGGCACCTCAATCTAGAATGTAGAAAATGTAAATGTTACTTATTAATGAGCCTTGTATGATGAACTCAAACATCTTGATGGAATTAACTTCTCATTAGAGGTTCCCCCATCACATCAGAGATCCCCAATCACATCAGAGGTCCCATCATATCAAAGGTTCCCTCATCATATCAGAGGTTCCCTCATCACATCAGACATTCCCTCATCACATCAGACGTTCCTTCATCACATCAAAGGTCGCCTCACTATATCAAAGGTTCCCTCATCACATCAAAGGTTCCCTCATCACACCAGAGCTCCCCCATTACATCAGAGGTCCCCAATCACATCAGAGGTTCCCCCATTACGTCAGAGGTCCTTCATCACATCAGAGGTCCCATCACATCAGAGGTGCCATTACATCAAAGGTTCCCACATCATTTTAGAGGTCCCATCACATCAAAGCTTCCCTTATCATATCAGAAGTCTCCCATAACATCAGAGCCCCCTCTCTACATCTAAGTCCCCCCATCAGATTAGAGGTTCCCTCATCACATCAAAGGTTCCCTCATCATATCAGAGGTCCCCATCACACCAGAGTCCCCTCTTTACACCAGAGGTTCCCTCTTTACATCAGAGGTCCCCTCATCACATCAGAGGTTCCCTCATCACATCAAAGGTTCCCTCATCATATCAGAGGTCCCCTCATCACATCAGAGGTTCCCTCATCAGATCAAAGGTTCCTTCATCACATCAAAGGTTCCATCATCACATCAAAGGTTCCCTCATCATATCAGAGGTCCCCTCATCACATCAGAGGTTCCCTCATCACATCAAAGGTTCCTTCATCACATCAAAGGTTCCATCATCACATCAAAGGTTCCATCATCACATCAAAGGTTCCCTCATCATATCAGAGGTCCCCTCATCACATCAAAGGTTCCTTCATCACATCAAAGGTTCCATCATCACATCAAAGGTTCCCTCAGCATATCAGAGGTCCCCCATCACATCAGAGGTCCCATGACATCAAAGGTTCCCTCATCATATCAGAGGTCCCTCATCACATCAAAGCTTCCTTCATCACATCAAAGGTTCCATCATCACATCAAAGGTTCCGGACTGCCCATTTAATATCGCAGCACTCCCCCTGCCCTCTGCTACTTTTATCACACAGGACGGGAAACATGACAGGTCTGGACAAAGGACCTTTTGTGTTAAGAAGCAGGTGATTGGTTACTAGGCATCGGGGAGGTCCCAGGAATCAATCACCTGCCTTTCACTTGCAAAGTCCCGCCCTTTGTCCGGACCTACCATGCTTCGTGTCTTGTGTGATACAGGTAACAGAGGGGAGTGCTGTGATATTATAGTAGGGGTCGGCAGTGTAATATCAATGAGGGGAGTCTGTGATGGGGGGCATCTGTGATAGGAGGCAGTCTGATATGGGGGGGGGACTGTGATATGGGGGGGCTCTGTGATGGCGGAGTCTGTTATGGGGGATCTGTGATAGGGGGGATCTGTGATATGGGGGATCTGATATGGGGGGGATCTGTGATGGGGGGATCTGTGATTGGGGAGTCTGATATGGGGGGATCTGTGATATGGGGGGATCTGTGATATGGGCGGGGGATCTGTGATATGGGGGGGATCTGTGATATGGGGGGGTCTGTGATATGGGGGGGGGTCTGTGATATGGGGGGGGGGAGTCTGTGATATGGGGGGAGTCTGTGATATGGGGGGGGGAGTCTGTGATATGGGGGGGAGTCTGTGGTATGGGGGGGTCTGTGATATGGGGGGGAGTCTGTGATGGGGGATCTGTGATATGGGGGATCTGTGATATGGGGGGGATCTGTGATATGGGGGAGTCTGTGATATGGGGGGAGTCTGTGATGGGGGATCTGTGATATGGGGGGGATCTGTGATATGGGGGGATCTGTGATGGGAGATATGTGATATGGGGGGGATCTGTGATGGGGGATCTGTGATATGGGGGGATCTGTGATGGGGGATATGTGATATGGGGGGATCTGTGATGGCGGAGTCTGTTATGGGGAAAGTCTGTGATGGGGCGTCTGTTATGGAGGGATCTGTGATGGCGGAGTCTGTTATGGGGAAAGTCTGTGATGGGGCGTCTGTTATGGAGGGATCTGTGATGGCGGAGTCTGTTATGCGGAAAGTCTGTGATGGGGCGTCTGTTATGGAGGGATCTGTGATGGCGGAGTCTGTTATGGGGAAAGTCTGTGATGGGGCGTCTGTTATGGGGGTATCTGTGATGGGGGAAGTATGTGATATGGGGGAGTCTGTTATGGGGGGAATCTGTTATGGGGGGCTTTGTGATGGAGAGGAGTTTGTGTTGGGGGGCTTTGTGATGGGGGGATCTGTCATGGGGGGGCTTTGCTATGGGTTGAGTCTGTGATGGGAAGGGGGGGGTCTGTGATTGGGAGTGGTTCTGTAATGAGGGGAGTCTGTGAAATACTGATAAGTTCATATTGATTACAATTGTTCTTTATATTAAATATTGTACTGTTTTTTCCTGTTTTTTTTTTTTGCACTACAAATAAGATGTGTGCATAGGAATTAGTTCATATTTTTTTAAACTATAGTGCGGCCCCCCAACAGTCTGAGGGACCGTGAACTGGCCCCCTGTCTAAAAAGTTTGAAGACCCCTGGTACAGAGGGATGGACGGCTAATGCCATAACAACAAAAGACCCAGTGTTGCCGGAGTTCGGCCTGCCCACCCCATGCCAACTTATGACACTGATCCAGGGCAAACTGGGTCCTGTGCACCTAGGGCAAAACACTGGATCAGGTAATTGGAAGCCAGGGAAAGACTTTAGTTCAGGAACAACCTTATTTTGTGGCTGGGCATTGGACGCAATGTGCAGATCATTTAGAATCCCGATGCGCCTGTGCATGACAAATGTTGGTGTAGGCAACCTGTTAGAAACAGATACATGAATTTGGGGAATGCACCGCATGCAGAGGCGCACTGAGACAGGAGTATCCATATGAGTGTCATTAGGACTTTACTAAATTCCCCCGAAAATGTATAAACACGGTACAGTCATTGGTTAATCACTGGAAAAGAATAAATATGAAGGTAATATTTTTCTTACAGCCTTTTTTTCTGACTTTCTTGACCTGTATACTTGTTTTGGGTCACTGACACAAAGTATTAAAGCCAGTGGATTGGCATAACAACCAGCATTTTGTAAAAGGAGGGCTAATAATGGCAATCCCCATATTTCATTTATGACAGCTTACTTTAACCACTTGACCCCCAGGCCAATTCTGAGATTTCTCACATACATGTAAAAATCTGCATTGTGTTGCTGGAAAATTACTTAGAACCCCAAACATTATATTATTATATATATATATACAGTATCTCACAAAAGTGAATACACCTCTCACGTTTTGTAAATATTTTATTCTATCTTTTCATGTGACAACACTGAAGAAATGACACTTTGCTACAATGTATAACAGTGTAAATTTGCTGTCCCCTCAAAATAACTCAACACACAGCCATTAATGTCTAAACCGCTGGCAACAAAAGTGAGTACACCTCTAAGTGAAAATGTCCAAATTGGGCCCAAAGTGTCAATATTTTGTGTGGCCACCATTATTTTCCAACACTGCCTTAACCCTCTTGGGCATGGAGTTCACCAGAGCTTCACAGGTTGCCACTGGAGTCCTCTTCCACTCCTCCAGGATGACATCACGGAGCTGGTGGATGTTAGATACCTTGCGCTCCTCCACCTTCCATTTGAAGATGCCCCACAGATGCTCAATAGGGTTTAGGTCTGGAGACATGCTTGGCCAGTCATCACCTTTACCCTCAGCTTCTTTAGCAAGGCAGTGGTCGTCTTGTAGGTGTGTTTGGGGTCGTTATCATGTTGGAATACTGCCCTGCGGCCCAGTCTCCGAAGGGAGGGGATCATGCTCTGCTTCAGTATGTGACAGTACATGTTGGCATTCATGGTTCCCTCAATGAACTGTACCTCCCCAGTGCCGGCAGCACTCATGCAGCCCCAGACCATGACACTCCCACCACCATGCTTGACTGTAGACAAGACACACTTGTCTTTGTACTCCTCACCTGGTTGCCATCACACACGTTTGACACCATCTGAACCAAATAAGTTTATCTTGGTCTCATCAGACCACAGGACATGGTTCCAATAATCCATGTCCTTAGTCTGCTTGTCTTCAGCAAACTGTTTGTGGGCTTTCTTGTGCATCATCTTTAGAAGACGCTTCATTCTGGGACGACAGCCATGCAGACCAATTTAAAAGCTCTATTTGTGTGAATGTAAACACGGAAATGCAGGTTATTGGCTCTCCTCGCCTCACACTGACAGAGTGTGAGGAGAGGAGAGCCGATCAACATCAACGGCATTTCGTCACAGGGCAGACCTGTAGAGATAATCAGGGCACTGATCATCAGTGCAGCCCCAACAGTGCCCAGCAGTGATGCCAATCTGTCCCCATCAATGATGTAAGTCAGTGCCACCTATCAGTGCCCATCAGTGCCACCAAGGACGTGCGGTGAGGTGAGTGGCTGGTGAGGCACTGGCTAGTATCAGAGCCAGATACACACAGGTAACATACGCCGTGATCGTTAGAGTGAGAGCAATAATTCTAGCACTATACCTCCTCTGTGACTCTAAACATGTAACCTGTAAAAAAATTTAAAGCCACGCCTATGGAGATTTTTAAGTACCGAAGTTTGGCGCCATTCCAAGAGTGTACGCAATTTTATAGTGTGACATGTTAGGTATCTATTTACTCGACGTAACATCATCTTTCACATTATACAAAAAAATCGGGCTAACTTTAGTGTTGTTTTTTTTTTTCATTTAAAAAAAAAAAAAGTTTGAAAAATTGCTGCGCAAATACCGTGTTTGCCACGACCACCATTTTATTCTCTAGGGTCTCTGCTAATATATATATATATATATATATATATATATATATATATATATAGTTTAGGGGTTCTGAGTAATTTTCTAGCAAAAAAATTATGATTTTTACATGTAGGGCCTGGGTGGCAAGGGGTTAATTACCATAAGTAAGTAATATACCATGAATTTATTATATATTGTTTTTAAGGTAAATTACTATATTTTCAAAAACTGCACTCAAGCAGGTGGCTTAACGGACAAATTACTGAAGTTTGAAGTTATAACTTCCAACCAGTAATTTCACAGTAAATAGATAAATAATAAATTATTATATTTTAATCAAGCTAAATCATACATTATTATGCTATATGTTAAAACAGTACCTTTTCAGCAGGCAGCAAATTCTAATTTTCCCTCTTAACTGTGTAAGAAAAACATAGGATTGTGGGTAAATCTTATACCCATAAACCCATGCTTTTTCCTTGTAGTTAAAGTGATTGTAAAGGTTCCTAATTTTTTTTATTTAAAATAACAAACATATGATACTTACCTCCACTGTGCAGCTCCCTTTGCACAGAGTGGCCCCGATCCTCGACTTCTGGGGTCCCTCGGCGGCTCCTCTCCTGCCCCCCGGCACCTGCGTCATTGGATTTGGGAGCCAATGGCTTCGCTGCTATCAATCTATCCAATCCAGAGCTGGGACCCCGTGCAGAGAGGGACAGCGCGTCTCCGCTGAGGGAAATACGGGCTCAGGTAAGTAAAATGGGGGGGGGGGGGGCTGGGGGGCCAGTGACTGCCAGAAGTTTTTTCATGCATAGGATGCATTAAGGTGAAAAAATACGAGGGTTTACAACCCCTTTAAGAGGGCTGGAAAGGAGCATGTGTCTGTTGGACACATGCTCCCTTCTATGACACTGCAGTGAGAGGCGTGCCTCCACTGCAGCATTTTTATTGGACAGCTTGGGCCAATGGTACTTTACCATTGGTCCAAGACTCCAAGCTGTCCATTGAGCTCAGTACCTCTGACAAGAAGTGAGAGGCACTGTGAGCTCATCCTCTCAGTCTGCTGCAAACAGAGTGTGCCGGCTTGTATTTAAACTGACCGCTCTGTATTTAGCTTCTGACAGGCTGCACAAGAAGCCCCGTATCTCCAGAACCATAGGTGGCAGGAACCCCAGTGTTGGGGTAGGACTTCAGCTACCTACCCCCCCCCCCCCCCCCCAAATTTGTGTTGCAATGTTCCTGGCCTGGAGATCTCTGGGGAGCCTTTCCCGTTTCAGGCTGACAATGCTAAGCCACTGTCTTGCCATTAACAGCAGCAATATCAACCTTGCTAAGTGTTGGACATTGAATTGGATTTTAACCACTTGAATACAGGGCACTTACCCCCCCCCCCCCCCCCTCTGCCTAGGCCAATTTTAAGCTTCCAGCGCTGTCTCATTTTAAATGACAATTTACCCAAACTTCATTTTTATCATCCCCCCCCCCCCACAAATAGAGCTTTCATTTGGTGGTATTTGATCACCACTGGGGGTTTTATTTTTTGCTAAACAAATAAAAAAAAAGATCGAAAATTAAAAATAAAAAAAAGTTTTTCTTAGTTTCTCTTATAAAATTTTGTAAATAAGTAAGTTTTCTCATTCACTGATGGGAACTGACATACCTCCCAATTTTTTGAGATGGCAATGATGGACACCTATCAGCAAAAGTATGCACACATAGGACACACCCCTTGCCACGCCCCCTGAAAGGAGAATTGTACAAAAAAACAAGATTGGTTAAACCCACAAGTCAGTGTTGCCAACCGTCAGTATTTTTACTGGCAGCCAGTAAAAAATGGGCACTTTTCTCCTGCCAGTAAATGCCAGTGACAGAAAAAGGTTGCCAGTAAAAAATATGGCTGTGACGCTTGGCCCGGCCAAGACCATTTGAGTGCCTTCTACAGTGTGTCCGGGCAACGCTGGCGGGTAACGGGTCTGGTGGAATCAGTGCCTGAGCATTTTGTGTGATGTCATGGTGCAAGGGAGCTGAGCCGAGCGTCTAGAACCTTGTGTGAGCAAGGCAAGCTGGGAGCGGGACCGTCAGTGCTGTTTGGACTGGAGTGGACTGAAGGGACCATCTGGCGTGGAGAGAGACTGTCACTGTGACTCAGGAGGCAACGTGTCGTGTCGGTGAGGTGTCATCATCATCTGTGCTGCTGCACACTGCTGTCAGTGTCACTGTGAGAGTCAATTTTATGTGTGTGTGCACCTGCCCATTTTCACTTCTTGTCCTCTTGAGTCCTGTCCCTGAGCTACTTACTTACTAGTAAATCTATCGTATTTACTATCGTAAATAAAATAAGAACTTTTTTGCCTTAATATCTACCTTAAATCACATTGCTAATTGCATTTTGTACTTGTTTGTAGCCTAAATACTAAAATGTGCACTTAAAACTGTAATTTTGTAACTTTTGGAAATGCCAGTTAAAACTTGGCTGTGCCAGTAAATTTTGGGTGTTGTGTCAGTAAATTTCAATCTGGTAGGTTGGCAACACTGCCACAAGTGCTTTTTTCCCCCACTACTATTCCTTTATATTGGCTTTTGGAATTTGCAAATGCAGCAATTTAGGAATCAGATGAAAGGTTTAGCGCTGGAAAACACTTTTTGATAGATAAAAAGTGCATTTTATATAAAACTCTATAGATCAGACCAAAATGAGGAACACATGAGGAGGAAAGAGGGACAGAGGGACATTGTTCCAAATCAGGGACAGTTGGGAGCTATGCACTGGTGAGGTGGCACTAATGAGACTAATGAGTGGCACTAATGAGGTGGCACTAATGAGGTGACACTGATGATGGGCACTGATAGGTGGCGCTGATATGCAGCACTGATGGGCATTAATAGGTGGCACTGATGGGCACTGATAGGTGACACAGATGGGCACTAAAAGGCCGCACTTATGGGTACTTATAGGTGGCACTGATGGACACTGATAGATGGCACTGATAGGCAGCACTGATGAGGAGGCACTGGCAGGCATTACTGATGGGCACTGATTGGCATCTATAATGGGCACTGATTGGCATCCCCGGTGGTCATGTGTGGGCATACCTGGTGGTCATGGGTGGGCATGGGGGGGGCTGCACTGATAATCAATAAAAGCAGGCTCTCCTCTACTCGTGTCTGTCAGTGTGAGTGGAGGAAAAGCCGATAAATGGCTCTTCCGGTTTACACTGTGGTCAGCTGTGATTGGACACGGCTGATCACATGGTAAAGAGCCTACGTCAGAGGCTCTTTACCGAGATCGGTGATGCGGTGTGTCAGACTGACAAACCGCACCAATGATCGCCGCGCTGCGCGCCCCCGGCTGCTCCTGTTGTCATATGACGCCCAGTCAGGATAATGAAACCACTTTCCGCCCGTCATTCTACTATATGGCGGGCAGGAAGTGATTAAGTCTGCAGGTGGCATTGCACAGACCTGATAGGCTGCCCAATTGAAAGGCAACACGCAACAGGCTGGTTCCACCTTTCCCTCCTCTATTTTCATTGCATACCATATTTGAGTCCCTGTGATGTCATCACTGGGACTCTGTGCCTCTCTATGCAATGCAGGTAGAATGGGGCTGGTGAGAGGGGCTGGCAGGTTGCTTTTCATAGCTTCCTGAAAAACATCACGACACTCCTTTCAAGAGCCCAGATGCAAGTAGTGGACTGGCTCTTGCGAGGAGTTATGCAAATATTAACTACTTCCCAACCACCCGCCACAGTTGTACTGCGGCAAGGTGGCTGGATAGCGCGAATCGTTGTCTGTGTACGTTGGTCTGCGGATGTGATCCGCTGTACACAGAGCGGGGATCTTCCTTTGTAAACAAGGCGGATCCCCGTTCTGACAGGGGACATCTCAGAGATCTTCTGTTCCCAGTGATCTCTGTCATGTCACTGCTAGCCCCTCCCCCTACAGTTATAAGGGAACACACTTAACCCCTTGATTGCCCCCTAGTGTTAAAGCGGAGTTCCACCCAGAAATGGAACTTCCTCTGATCCGGATCCTCCCCCCCTCCGGTGTCACATTTGGCACCTTTCAGAGGGGAGGGGGGAGCAGACACCCGTCTAATCCAGGTATTTGCTCCCACTTCCAGCAGAATCCGCAGCGAACTACGCCATGTCCAGCCCCTCCTCCGTCCCCCCCCACCCGATGTCTTCTGGGAGACACACAGGTCCCAGAAGACAGCAGGGACCATTCAGAATGCGCAGCGCGACTCGCGCATGCGCAGTAGGGAGCCAGGCTGGGAAGCCGCAAGGCTTTACTTCCTGATTCCCTTACTGAAGATGCCGGCCCCTCCACCCGGAGCCGAGGGGACGGGTCGGCTTTGGGTGAGGACATCGCGGGATCCCTGGACAGGTAAGTCTCCTCATTTTAAAAGTCAGCAGCTGCAGTAATTGTAGCTGCTGACTTTTAATTTCTTTTTTTCCGGCGGAACTCCGCTTTAACCCCTTTCCCGCCAGTGACATTTATACAGTAATCAGTGGCTATTTTTAGCTCTGATCGCTGTATAAATGTCACTGGTCCCAAAAAAGTGTCAAAAGTGTCCGATCTGTGCGCCGCAATGTCGCAGTCCCGCTAAAAATCGCTGATCTCCGCCATTACTAGTAAAAAAATAAATAAATAAAAATGCCTTTAAATCTATCCTCTATTTTGTAGACGCAGGATCAATGCATTTTTTTTTTTTTTTTAGCACTGATCAATGTAATAATGTCACTGGTCCCCGAAAAGTGTCATTTGGGGGTTTCCGAATTGTCCGCCGCAATGTCGCAGTCCCGCTAAAAATCGTAGATCCCCGCCATTACCAGTGAAAACAATAAAAGAGAATAAAAGTCACTAAATCTATCCCATAGCTTGTAGACACGATAACTTTTGCGCAAACTAATGAATAGATGCCTATTGCGATTTATTTTTTACCAAAAATATGTAGAAGAATATATATTGGTCTAAACTGATGAATAAATTAGTTTTTTTTATATATATTTTTTGCATATGTATTATAGCAGAAAGTTAAAAAAAGCGAAACGCGTTGACACACAGGGGCTTTTTTGGTGTCAACTCTTTCGGTTACACTAGATTTTCATAAACTATCATATGCCTATTGTATGTTTTCTAATTTGCCTCTATTTGGCCTGTTTGACATTATTTACTGTTAATAAAATACATTTTTGGACCATATTATTGTCCATTTTTTCCTGAAAAGTCTGAATTAGGGCCTTGTGGCTCTTTATCCCCTCCCTCTCCCAATTCAAGTCTATACGTATGTGGCTCTAGGAGTGTTTTCCAATTTTAGCAGAAAGTAAAAAATATTGTCGTTTTTTTTTTTTTTTCAAAATTGTCGATTTTTTTTGTTTATAGCACAAAAAAATAAAAAAACGCAGAGGTGATCAAATACCACCAAATATATTTGTGGGAAAAAAAAGGACGTCAATTTTGTTTGGGTACAGCATCCCACGACCGCGCAATTGTCGGTTAAAGCGACGCAGTGCCGTATCGCAAAAAATGGCCTGGTCATTAAAGTGGAGTTCCACCCACTTTTACAACTCTTCAGCATCCCTCACTGTGCACTGTAAAAAAATTGGATATTTTTTAATTTTTTTTTCTCAGCACCTACTGTATATCTGCTGTATTCATTTTTCACTTCCTCCTCCCTGGCCGCGGCCCATCGCATCATTTCCTGTTTGCAATGCCTTCTGGGAACTTCCTCTGAAACTGCAGTTGCTATGGAAACCTGACCTGAAACCTATTACACTGCTTGTGCTGCACTGAGCATGTGCGAGATCTGCAAGGATGAGATCCAGGAAGAAATACAGTCTGGCTTCAGATGCCCACACTTAAGATGGCCACGGCCTGCTGTAAATTTATAAAATAACAAACTACTGCTATAAACTAACAAAACAGATCTTAGTTTACAGACTAACTTTACTAGAATACATTAAGCTTGTGTATTATAGGGGTATTTTTATTTAAAAAGTATAATTTCAGCTGGAACACCACTTTAAGGGGAGAAACTTCCGGTCATTAAAGTGGTGTTCCGGCCGAAATGATACTTTTTAAATAAAAATACCCCTATAATACACAAGCTTAATGTATTCTAGTAAAGTTAGTCTGTAAACTAAGGTTTGTTTTGTTTATAGCAGTAGTTTGTTATTTTATAAACTTACAGCAGGCCGTGGCCATCTTAAGTGTGGGCATCTGAAGCCAGACTGTATATCTTCCTGGATCTCATCCTTGCAGATCTCGCACATGCTCAGTGCAGCACAAGCAGTGTAATAGGTTTCAGGCCAGGTTTCCATAGCAACGGCAGTGTCAGAGGAAGTTGCCGCCCCTTCCCAGAAGGCATTGCAAACAGGAAATGATGCGATGGGCCGCGGCCAGGGAGGAGGAAGTGAAAAATGAATACAACAGATATACAGTAGGTGCTGAGAAAAAAAAAAAAATCCAATTTGTTTACAGTGCACAGTTTAGTGAGGGATGCTGAAGAGTTGTAAAAGTGGGTGGAACTCCACTTTAAGTGGGTAAAATGCCTTGGTGAGTGGTGACAGTTTGGGGGGAGAGGACGTTTCTGTTGCATGCAGGTGATACCCACATATGATGCTGAACCTCCCTTTCTGAATGAAAAGGGCAAGCCAGGGACAGTCAGGATGGGGAGGAAGGTGCTAGATGATGCTGGATGTCTTCCAGCCAGGAAAACGAGGCAGGCTCTGAGTTGCTGCAAGTTCTCATGCACACTCTCAGACGCTCACAGTGTGCAGTGAAATCAGAGTAAGCCGTTTGAGTCCAGGAGAGGAGCAAGGCTGGGGGTCCAGCTTTAAGGCCGGTGAGGAGCGTCAGCGGACGTGCGGTTCCGTCCTCCGGAGGCTGCGCTCTTCTGATGGAGGAATAGTTGAATTCTCTTGGCAGTTGAGTTGGCACTGTGGGATGCCGGAGCCGTATACCCACCTACATACCAACCCACTCGGGCAGTCATCCCAACTGAACACTGCGTGCTACATAGAGACGTGACTCAGTGTGCCGGAGAACAGGCACACACACACACACACACCGGAGAAGCAGCGCCCGCTTCCTCTGTGTGTGCGATGAGGAGGATTCCGGGATTGCTGGCCGATGCTGCAGTGCTGGGGAAGGAGGAGGACGTGTGTGGCCGGTGAGGAGGGAGCGCAGGCAGCCGGGATTCAGGAGGCCCTGTGTACGCCAAGGAGAGAAGACTCCGGAAAGGTAACAGGAGGGGGGCTCCTTAATGCTCCAGCTAATCACAGCTTGCAGGATCCTTCCCCGGCGTCAGCACTCACATCTGCCTTTCACGTTTTCTCCTTTTCTTTTCCCCGAAGGCTGTAATGTGCATTTTCCAGAGAACATTATCAGCTCCGCAGGGAATACAGATTGTCATAGTGATGTGACCCCATAGTATACGTGTACCGCTGTCATATATCTATATACATATGTGTGTGTGTGCACCACTGTCATATATAGAAATACATACGTGTGTGTGTGTGTGTGCACCACTGTCATATATAGAGATACATACGTGTGTGTGTGTGCACCGCTGTCATATATCCATATACATACATATGTGTGTGCACCGCTGTCATATATCTATATACATACGTGTGTGTGTGTGTACCGCTGTCATATTTCCATATACATACATGTGTGTGTGAACCACTGTCATATAACCATATACATACATGTGTGTGTGCACCGCTGTCATATATAGATATACATACGTGTGTGTGTGTACATACGTGTGTTTGTGTGTGTGTGTGCACCGCTGTCATACATCCATATACATATGTGTGTGTGTGCACCACTGTCATATATCCATATACATATGTGTGTGTGTGCACCGCTGTCATACATCCATATACATATGTGTGTGTGTGCACCACTGTCATATATCCATATACATATGTGTGTGTGTGCACCGCTGTCATATATCTATATACATACGTGTGTGTGTGTGTACCGCTGTCATATTTCCATATACATACATGTGTGTGTGAACCACTGTCATATAACCATATACATACATGTGTGTGTGCACCGCTGTCATATATAGATATACATACGTGTGTGTGTGTACATACGTGTGTTTGTGTGTGTGTGTGCACCGCTGTCATACATCCATATACATATGTGTGTGTGTGCACCACTGTCATATATCCATATACATATGTGTGTGTGTGCACCGCTGTCATACATCCATATACATATGTGTGTGTGTGCACCACTGTCATATATCCATATACATATGTGTGTGTGTGCACCGCTGTCATATATCTATATACATACGTGTGTGTGTGTGTACCGCTGTCATATTTCCATATACATACATGTGTGTGTGAACCACTGTCATATAACCATATACATACATGTGTGTGTGCACCGCTGTCATATATAGATATACATACGTGTGTGTGTGTACATACGTGTGTTTGTGTGTGTGTGTGCACCGCTGTCATACATCCATATACATATGTGTGTGTGTGCACCACTGTCATATATCCATATACATATGTGTGTGTGTGCACCGCTGTCATACATCCATATACATATGTGTGTGTGTGCACCACTGTCATATATCCATATACATATGTGTGTGTGTGCACCGCTGTCATACATCCATATACATATGTGTGTGTGTGTGTGCACCACTGTCATATATCCATATACATATATGTGTGTGTGCACCGCTGTCATATATCTATATACATACATGTGTGTGTGTACCGCTGTCATATATCCATATACATACATGTGTGTGTGCACCACTGTCATATTTCCATATACATACATACATGTGTGTGTGCACCACTGTCATATATCCATATACATACATGTGTGTGTGCACCGCTGTCATATATCCATATACATACATGTGTGTGTGCACCGCTGTCATATATCCATATACATACATATGTGTGTGCACCGCTGTCATATATCTATATACATACGTGTGTGTGTGTGTGTGTACCGCTGTCATATTTCCATATACATACATGTGTGTGTGCACCGCTGTCATATATCCATATACATACATGTGTGTGTGTGTGCACCACTATCATATATCCATATACATACATGTGTGTGTGCACCGCTGTCATATATCCATATACATACATGTGTGTGTGCACCGCTGTCATATATCCATATACATACATGTGTGTGTGCACCACTGTCATATATAGAGATACATACGTGTGTGTGTGCACCACTGTCATATATAGAGATACATACGTGTGTGTGTGCACCACTGTCATATATCCATATACATACATGTGTGTGTGAACCACTGTCATATAACCATATACATACATGTGTGTGTACATACGTGTGTTTGTGTGCACCGCTCTCATACATCCATATACATATGTGTGTGTGTACATACGTGTGTTTGCGTGTGTGTGTGTGCACCGCTGTCATACATCCATATACATATGTGTATGTGTACATACGTGTGTTTGTGTGTGTGTGTGTGCACCACTGTCATACATCCATATACATACATGTGTGTGTGTGTGCATCACTGTCATATATCCATATACATACATGTGTGTGTGCACTGCTGTCATATATCCATATACATGTGTGTGTGTGCACCACTGTCATATATCCATATACATACGTGTGTATGTGTGCACCTCTGTCATATATAGCGATACATACATGTGTGTGTACACTGCTGTCATATATCCATATACATACATGTGTGTGTATACCACTGTCATATAGCCATATACATACATGTGTGTGTGCACCACTGTCATATATAGGGATACATACATGTGTGTGTGCACCGCTGTCATATATCCATATACATACATGTGTGTGTTCATCGCTGTCATATATACATATATGTGTGTGTGTGCACCGGTGTTATATACATAGAAATACATGCGTGTGTGTGCACCGGTGCTATATAAAGAGATACATACATGTGTGTGTGCACCGCTGTCATATATCCATATACATACATGTGTGTGTGCACCAGTGTTAGATATTTAGATACATACATGTGTGTGTGCACCGGTGTTATATATAGATATACATATGTGTGTGCACTGGTGTGCACCTGTGTTATATATAGAGATACATACGTGTGTGTGTACCGGTGTCATATATAGAAATACGTACATGCGTGTGCACCAGTGTTGCTGTATATTTTTGTATGTTCTGATAGAGTTCAGAATACATTTATACACATGTACCCCAGATATAGATAAACTCAGATGTAGACTTGCTCTTTTGGCCTGATATACAGCAGTATGATTCCAGGGATGTATGTACATAGGTGATTTATGTTGTCTTCTTGCACACTGTATCTGTAAGATTTATAGGTGCGGCTGTAATCTTGTTCTGTTAACCTTTTCCCTGGCAGCCATCTTGATAGTATGAGTACACTCTGATGGGCCAAATGATTCTTCTTATATAGCTGAGAGATACCTGCACATAGATCTCCTGGGCTAGTCTATGGTCCAGACTAACCTGACAAAGTCTTTTTCCACCTGCTGTGACAAGGGGGTCTTATTACTCATACCTCCCAACCGTCCCAGATTCACCGGGACTGTCCCGGGATTTTACAGCCTGAGGCTCTGGGTGAGTGAACAACTGAACTCTCCCCTCTAGCTCTTCCTTCAATCTAATCCTGCCTTCCACATAATATAGTGATCCTTCCTGCATTCCATGTGTCATAGTGATCCTTCCTTCCATGTACCATAGTGATCCTTCCTGCCTTCCATGTGCCATAATGATCATTCCTTCCTCCCATGTGCCATAGTGATCCTTCCTGCCTTCCATGTGCCATTGTTATCCTTCCAGCCTTCCATATACCATAGTGATCCTTCTTGTCTTCCATGTGCCATAGTGATTCTTCCTGCCTTCCATATACCATACTGATCCTTCCTGCCTTCCATGTGCCATAGTGATCCTGCCTTCCATGTGCCATAGTGATCCTGCCTTCCACGTGCCATAGTGATCCTGCCTTCCATGTGCTATAGTGATCCTTCCTGCCTTCCATGTACCCTCCCACTATCATGTTTGGACACCGCCAAATTCACTCCCTGAACTGTCCCCCATTCTCAAGTTCAAAAGTTGGGAGGTATGTTACTGCAGGATCCTCATTATAGTATAGAGAAGGGTTTCTCAACCAGGTTTCCACAGAAGGTGGCAAGTGGTTCCTTGAGCAATGAACAGTTTCTAACACCATCATATATGAATTATCTCTTCATCTGTCTGTAAGAAGGGCAGTCTCCCCGCTGGTCCACAATATTTTGTGCTTTTGCCACCAACCATCAATGATAGAGGTCAATCTCCCATTGACCACCAATGTATGGGACCACTATACTGACTGGCAATATAAGAAGACACTTTTCCACTAACCACCAATGTGCGGGGCACTACAATTTTCACTGTTGGCGTTTCTTTTCTGGCCATTATTATGTTTTGATCCATTTGATACTGAAACAATTTTTTCTTATAGAGTGAGGGGTGTTAAAAAAAAAACCTGTTCTGGGTATCAACTATGATAATGCAGCCCCCTCCTAGATAATTTGCTAGAAGGGTTAGGTACATTTATTTCATGCAGCTCTTCTGTAATCAGTAGAACTGCTTGTGATTGCTTTGGGCTGTTCAGGGCTCTGCAGGCTTGACTGCTTCCCCCAGTTTTCTAGATAGTTATGGGAGGTAGTTGGCTGGGAGAGTCAAACAAGCAGTCTGAATATTTATGTGGTTCCAGCCTATCCCTGAGGGGAGGCTGCCCAGTGTGGGGGTGGAGAGTGCATAAATAGCCTGGGGCCAGAGGCAACCCAGTCCTTGTCAAGGAGAAGTAGTTTCCAGCCTGGAGGGCTGCTGCCCTCTCAGGCAGCACAGCTGACATTTACCAGGAGCTTATCCGGGGTCCCAGCTAGGCTAAAGCTGGGGGGCCTACTGGCTGAGAGATTTTGAAGCTAAGGAAAGGGGGATTTCACCCAGGATCCAGTCTGGAGAGTCCACTAAGGAAATATCTGCCTGACTCTTAAGGGGACATCCAAAAACCAATGACTTGTGATTTCACACCTAAGTGTAGGATCTGGGTAACTGTTACTGCTTTTAACCCCCGGTGCACTAATACTAAGGCTTGCCTGGCCTGGAACATTATTTATGGTGTCCCAGTGCTGTCCATTTCCTAAGCTAATGCTGAAGGGGCTGTTCTAAGAAGTAGCTGCAGAAAAGAAGAGTCTCCTAATATTGTTTCCTCAGCGTTCTGGAATATCCCATAGCTCCCTGTGCCCTATCCAAGTTATTCAGCAATAAACTTTAAAAAGGCAACCCCTAGACTATTAATTGAGACAGGGGAGTAGATGTTGTTGTGTGCCTGGCTGCTGTTGCATATACAGTGCCTTGAAAAAGTATTCATACCCCTTGAAGTTTTCTACATTTTTTCATGTTACGACCAAAAAAGTAAACGTATTTTTCTGGGATTTTATGTGATAGACCATCACAAAGTGGCACATAATTGTGAAGTGGAAGGAAAATGATAAATGGTTTTCAAATTTTTTTACAAATAAATACTTGAAAAGTGTGGCGTGCATTTTTATTTAGCCCCCTTTACTCTGATACCCCTAATGCCGCGTACACACGGTCGGACTTTCTAGAAAGCTAGATCCGACGTACTTGCCGCCAGACTTCCGGCGGACTACCGCTGGACTTTCTGAACGGCCGGACTTGCCTACACACGGCCGGACTTTCCGGAATCCGGTCTTCCCGCCGGACTTCCAGAATGAACGGACTTTCCCACACACGGACAAGTCCGTTCATTTTGAACGTGACTCGGGTACGACGGGACTAGAAAAGGAATTCAATCTCGCCGCTTTTTTTGGCGAGATTGAAACCTTGCGAGCCCCGTCGCAGGCCCTTAGGTCTGGTATGGAACTTTAAGGGGAACCCCCTACGCCGAAAAACCGGCGTGGGGGTCCCCCCCAAAATCCATACCAGACCCCGATCCGAGCACGCAGCCCGGCCGGTCAGGAAAGGGGGTGGGGACGAGCGAGCGCCCCCCCCTCCTGAACCGTACCAGGCCGCATGCCCTCAACATGGGGGGGTGCTTTGGGGGAGGGGGCGCCTTACGGTGCCCCCCCACCACAAAGCACCTTGTCCCCATGTTGATGAGGACAAGGGCCTCTTCCCGACAACCCTGGCCGTTGGTTGTCGGGGTCTGCGGGCGGGGGGCTTATCGGAATCCGGGAGCCCCCTATAATAAGAGGGCCCCCAGATCCCGGCCCCCCCACCCTATGTGAATGAATATGGGGTACATGGTACCCCTACCCATTCACCTAGGTAAAAAGTGTTAATAATAAAACACAACACAGGTTTTTAAAATAATTTATTAAACTGCTCCGGGGGGGGGGTCTTCTTCCGTCTTCGGGGGTCCCTCCGCTTCATCTTCTCCCGGCGTCCGGTTGGTTCTTCTCCGCTCTCTTCTCCCGGTGTTCCAGTTCTTCGGCCGGCTCCTCTGCTGTGTTCAGGTAGCTCTCTTGCCAGCAGAGGTCCGGACTTCTGAGCTGCTGGGCTTCTTGTCTTCTCTTCTCTTCTCTTCCCCCAGATGTTGACACGACGCTCTCTCCGGCTGGACTGGTCTCCGAGGGCTGCGTTGTGACTTATATAGGCGGAGACCCCGCCCCCATATGATGTCACAGGCCCTGGGCATGCTGGGACTGTGACGTTTTAGGGGGCGTGGTCGAAAATTTGTTTTTCCTATTGCAGCGAGCGCGAGATGCAGTAACCTGCTCCTCCGTCGTATCTGGTCCTTCGGACCAGCATACAGACGAACGGGCTTTCCGTCAGGAACTGAGTCCGGCGGAGGTACGACGTAAAGATTTGAAGCAGGCTTCAAATCTAAAGTACGTCGGATTTCCGCCCGAAACGGTCCGTCGGAAGTCCGATGGAGACCACACACGGTCGGATTTTCCGCCGGACTTGGTCCGGCGGCGTCCGTCGGACTTTTGCAGGTGAAAAGTCCGACCGTGTGTACGCGGCATAACTAAAATCTAGTGGAACCAATTGCCTTCAGAAGTCACCTAATTAGTAAATAGAGTCCACCTGTGTGTAATTTATTCTCATTTTAAATACAGTTGTTCTGTAAAGCCCTCAGAGGTTTGTTAGAGAACCTTAGTGAACAAAGGGCATCATGAAGGCCAAGGAACACACCTGTCAGGTGAGAGATAAAGTTGTGGAGAAGTATAAAGCAGGGTTAGGTTATAAAAAATATCCCAAGCTTTGAACATCTCACGGAGAATAAACACAATAAGTGTAGTGCTAATAAAAATGAAAAAACGTCCGGTATGGAAAACGTTAAAACCACAGTTCCAAGTATAAATGTTGTAGAGGAATCATCAATATATACATGGATGAAAAATCTTCAGAGAAACACTTCAAACAAAGATGTATATCATCTGAGAAACACACCACCACCAAATATGAAAAGGCTTACCGGATGGAGTGGACCCAAAGGGGCGTACGCCGGATTGGGTCGGATAGGCTTAGGTGGTGAGTGGCTGGGGATAGCCCGGGAAGGCGATGGTGGTGGATGGACCCACGCGTTGCTGTGTCACTCAAGGCGATGCGGGAAACCAGAGAAATGTGTGGACCAAACCGCACATTGTTGTCTCACTCAAAATGATGTTGAAGGAGGTTGATAAAGGATGAAAAGAAAGGAAAAGGCCATATAGTGTAAATCCTTTGAGGAAGGAATTTATTGAATTACAAGGATGTACACTCACATGTAAATCGATATAAAACAGCGCTATGAATAAGATGTGGCGACAGTGGGGTCCTACCCGATGCGTTTCGTCTTCATAGACGTCGTCTGGGGGGTTCCCCCCACTGTAGCCACCAAGGAATATATAGGGGATACATCTGTGTTGATGGGAATCAGGTCCATGAACGTAAACAGCACTTCCGGTATCCGGCCAAAATGGCCGCCCGGCGTGCGTTCCAAGCCTCATTTTGGTTAAAGTATGGGCCCAGGAAATAAAAGAAAAAAAGATCACAGAGCCATAAAAAAGGTGAAGGCGTGCGGGAGCGTGTGATGTATGATTCATACAAGGTAGTAATGATAGTGTAAAGGTGAAGCCGTTCGTAAAGAACGGAAGACGGCGCAGTGATGTGCGCGCGCATGGAGGCATATAACCAATACCGCGCATGCGGTATAACGTTGCCGGGCAGCGATGCCTTCAACATCTGAGTTATGGTTATTTCCATAACAACGCACTGACGTCATCCACTACGCACACACACTATGTGTTTAACCTCCGGATGTTTATTTTCCCCATTGAGGTCCACCCTCATACTGACGCCACACCACTTCACACGCATCACGTACGTCACGCGCATGCGCGGTATTGGTTATATGCCTCGATGCGCGCGCACATCACTGCGCCGTCTTCCGTTCTTTATGAACGGCTTCACCTTTACACTATCATTACTACCTTGTATGAATCATACAGCACACGCTCCCGCACGCCTTCACCTTTTTTATGGCTTTGTGATCTTTTTTTCTTTTTATTTCCTGGGCCCATATTTTAACCAAAAATGAGGCTTGGAACGCACGCCGGGTGGCCATTTTGGCCGGATACCGGAAGTGCTGTTTACGCTCATGGAGCTGATTCCCATCAACACAGATGTATCCCCTATATAATCCTTGGTGGCTACAGTGGGGTGAACCCCCCAGACGACGTCTATGAAGACAAAACGCGTCGGGTAGGACCCCACTGTCGCCACATCTTATTCTCAGCGCTGTTTTATAACGATTTACATGTGAGTGTACATCCTTTTAATTCAATAAATTCCTTCCTCAAACGGATTTACACTATATGGCCTTTTCCTTTCTTTTCATCCTTTATCAACCTCCTTCAACATCATTTTATGTGAGACAACAATGTGCGGTTTGGTCCACACATTTCTCTGGGTTCCCGCATCGCCTTGAGTGACACAGCAACGCGTGGGTCCATCCACCACCATCGCCTTCCCGGGCTATCCCCAGCCACTCACCACCTAAGCCTATCCGACCCAATCCGGCGTACGCCCCTTTGGGTCCACTCCATCCGGTAAGCCTTTTCATATTTGGTGGTGGTGTGTCTGTTTTCTTCTCAGATGATATACATCTTTGTTTGAAGTGTTTCTCTGAAGATTTTTCATCCATGTATATATTGATGATTCCTCTACAACATTTATACTTGGAACTGTGGTTTTAACGTTTTCCATAGCGGACGTTTTTTCATTTTTATTAGCGCTACACTTATTGTGTTTTTTCTCTGTTTTGCTTTGTTGGTTGTGTTAGCTGCTTGTTTTCTTTACAGCAGCGCAGAATTGTTTTGTATATAACATCTCACGGAGCACTGTTCAATCCGTCATCCAAAAATGGAAAGAGTATGGCACAACTGCAAACCTACCAAGACATGGCCATCCACCTAAACTGACAGGCCGGGCAAGGAGAGCATTAATCAGAGAAGCAGCCAAGAGGCCCATGGTAACTCTGGAGGAGCTGCAGAGATCCACAGCTCAGGTGGGAGAATCTGTCCACAGGACAACTATTAGTCCTGCACTCCACAAATCTGACCTTTATGGAGGAGTGGCAAGAAGAAAGTCATTGTTGAAAGAAAGCCATAAGAAGTCCCGTTTGCAGTTTGCGAGAAACCATGTGGGGGACACAGCAAACATGTGGAAGAAGGTGCTCTGGTCAGATGAGACGAAAATTGAACTTTTTGGCCTAAAAGCAAAACACTATGTGTGGCAGAAAACTAATGCTACACATCACCCTAAACACTGTGAAACATGGTGGTGGCAGCATCATGTTGTGGGGATGCTTTTCTTCAGCAGGGACAGGGAAGCTGGTCAGAGTTGAAGGGAAGATGGATGGAGCCAAATACAGGGCAATCTTAAAAGAAAACCTGTAATAGTCTGGAAAAGACTTGAGACTGGGGCGGGGGTTCACCTTCCAGCAGGACAACAACCCTAAACATACAGCCAGAGCTACAATGGAATGGTTTGGATCAAAGCATATTCATGTGTTAGAATGACCCAGTCAACGTCCGAACCAAAATCCAATTGAGAATCTGTGGCAAGACTTGAAAATTTCTGTTCACAGACTCTCTCCATCCAATCTGACAGAACTTGAGCTATTTTGCAAAGAAGAATGGGCAAAAATGTCACTCTCTAGGTGTGCAAAGCTGGTAGAGACATCCCCAAAAAGAATTGCATCTGTAATTGCAGCGAAAGGTGGTTCTATATATAAGTATTGACTCAGGGGGGCTGAATACAAATGCCCCCACACTTTTCACAAACTTATTTGTAATAAATTTTGAAAACAGTTTATCATTTTCCTTAAACTTCCCAATTATGTGCCACTTTGTGTTGGTCTATCACATAAAATCCCAATAAAACACATTTATGTGTTTGGTTGTGTTGTAGTTAAGATGGTGATTATGTCTGTTCACTGGGGAAAAAGGGAGACATGGGTTATTTAAGGATGCATTATCCCAAAAGGCCGAAAGGGCACTTAATAGCGCAAGAGTATAGTGGAATTTCCACGACAGTTGTAACATGACAAAATGTGGAAAATTTTAAGGGGTATGAATACTTTTTCAAGGCACTGTATTTGGGAGAATAACCTGGGACAAAAATCAGCAACTGTGGGGGGTGAGAGCTACAATAAGTACACTACATTCTTTATTGTTTTTTGAAGCATCATATCCACTTTAGTACTGCCCACCTGCAATGTACTGTGAACTGGCAGCCTGTACAGACACAGCAACGCACCTGTACGTCGCTGGCCTCTTCCGAGTACAGGACACGCGTGCGCGCCCCTGTCTGCAACACCTGTTGTGATTAAGCACAGCTGGGTTTTGTCAGCAGGTCCCGGCCAAAGATTCATGGCTAGGACCTGCTGATCAACTGTGTCCCATCACAGCCCAGAGCCCTGTGTTGACAAAGGGAAAGATCTTTGTTTCTTCTCCTTGCAAAACAGGGAGAAGAAACAAAGATATTTTTAGTAAAAAGCAGCACACATTACACACATTAACACTTGTTAGGCACACACTTAACCCCCTTGATTACCTGAGATGTTAACCCCTTCCCAGCCAGTATCATTAGTACAGTGACAGTGTATAGTATTATCACCGATCACTGTATTATTGTCACTGGTGATGTCAGTGTCAGTTAGTCAGTTCCCACCTAGTGGCAGTTAGTGGCCATCACACTATCACAGTCCCACTGTAAGTCGCTGATCACCACCATTAGTAGTTAAAAAAAAAAATTCCAGTGTACATATACCACAGTTTGTAAACGCTACACACAAAACAATCAATATACACATATTGGGATATTTTTTACCAAACATGTGGCAGAATAAATTTTGGCCTAAATTTATGAAGATTTTTTTTTTCATTTTTCTATTGGATATGTTTTATAGCAGAATGTAAAAAATATTGTTTTTTTTTCCCAAAATACAAGAAAAAATAAAAAACCCAGTGGTGATCAAATACCTCCAAAAGAAAGCTATATTTGTGTGAAATAAATGATATGACAATTTTGTTTGGGTACAGTGTCACATGACCGCGCAATTACCAGTTAAAGTAGCGCATGCTAAATAGCAAAAAATGGTTGGTCATGAAGGGGGTAAAACCTTCCAGAGCTCAAGTGGGTACTTACAACTTACTTGCCACGCAAATGTACCCTGAGCTAGAGATGTAATAATTTAGCAGGGGTTCCTCGAGACATGAAAATTATTTCTTGGGTTCACACCGAAGGCTCGACTGTCTTTCCGACGGACTTTTAACGGACTTTTGACAGACTTCCGATGGACTTTCGAACGAACGGACTTGCCTACACATGGTCACACCAAAGTCCGACGGATTCGTACATGATGACGTACACCGGACTAAAATAAGGAAGTTGATAGCCAATAGCCAATAGCTGCCCTAGCGTCGGTTTTCGTCCGTCGGACTAGCATACAGACGAGCGGATTTTTCAACCGTACTCGAGTCCGTCAGAAAGATTTTAAACCTGTTCCAAATCTAAAGTCCGTCTGATTTCCGACCAAAAAAGTCAGCTGCAGGTCCGATGAAGCCCACACATTGTCGGATTGTCCGACGGATTTATCCCGTCGGACCAGTCCGGTCGAAAAGTCCGCCCGTGTGTACACGGCATAAGATACACTTTGGAGTTGGATGACCATTTTAATGTTATACATACTGAACATGACCTACATGCTGACCATGTAGATGTATTACTCCTATATATGAAAATTATATTTGAAAGGTTCTCCTTTAATCTGCCAAGAACTGTTTTCTGATCGGGTGATGTTGGAGGTGTAGCATGCTATGTATAGGGTATAACATAGTTGAATTCTAATCATACAAGTGTTCAGGTCATGTATAGAGTGTAATAGAATTGTATTCTGTTTTTTTGTCCAGTGGTCGGTCATGTTGGGGGTGTAGTGGTCTATATATGGAGTGTAATGCCCCGTACACACGGTCGGACATTGATCGGACATTGATCGGACATTCGGACAACAAAATCCTAGGATTTTTTCCGACGGATGTTGGCTCAAACTTTTCTTGCATACACACGGTCACACAAAGTTGTCGGAAAATCCGATCATTCTGAACGCGGTGGCGTAAAACACGTACGTCGGGACTATAAACGGGGTAGTAGCCAATAGCTTTCATCCCTTTATTTATTCTGAGCATGCGTGGCACTTTGTTCTTTGGATTTGTGTACACACGATCGGAAATTCCGACAACGGATTTTGTTGTCGGAAAATTTTATAGCCTGCTCTCAAACTTTGTGTGTCGGAAAATCCGATGGAAAATGTGTGATGGAGCCTACACACGGTCGGAATTTCCGACATCAAGGTCCTATCACACATTTTCCGTCGGAAAATCCAATCGTGTGTACGGGGCATAATTGTATTATGAACATGCGCCGCCGCACAGTGCATTGGAAGCCCTGATTGGCTGAAGCTATGAAAGCTTTGGCCAATCAGGGCACAGAGCACTGTCAGAGCCAAGATTGGAGAAAGTAATGATGACTCTATCCAATCATGGCTCATTGCTCTTCGTCCCACCGAACACTATAAAAAGTATTCTTTTAATAGCGGACATTTGTATTGTGATATTGGCGTGGAGAGAGCTAGAACAGGGCTCTGTTCAGTGCCACTAGACAGTAATGCCCTGTACACACGATAGGATTTTCCAACAACAAATGTTCGATGGGAGCTTGTTGTCGGAAATTCCGACCGCATGTAGGCTCCATCGACATTTTCAAAATCCATTTTCGGAAATTCCGATCATGTGTACAGGGCATTAGTGAGCTATAGTGTGTTATTCTGATTCTATTGTCAGTGTAGAATATCAGTTTAGCGTGAATCTCGTGATAGTTCAGTCAGTGTGAGTGTAGTTACCATTCATTTTTACATTAGTGTCAGTTTATTTTGTCAGGGCATGTTTACTGCAGTATAGTTCAGTGCGTTTAACGCAGTATATTTCTATGCATTACTGTACGTTTAACGCAGTATACTTCAGTGCAATATGTGCCATTTAATGTAGTATATTTCAGTGCGTTAGTGCTCATTTAAAGCAGTATATTTTAGTGTGTTACGTGGCGTTTAACACTGTATATTTTAGTGCGTTACGTGACGTTTAACACTGTATATTTCAGTACGTTACTGCACATTTTATGCAGTATATTTCTGTGCGTTAGTGCACGTTTAACGCGGTATATTTCTGTGTGTTAGTTCACATTTAACACAGTATTTTTCTGTGCGTTACTGCACGTTTAACGCAGTATATTTCTGTGCATTACTGCACATTTAATGAAGTATATTTCAGTGCGTTAGTGCACGTTTAACGCAGTATATTTCAGTGCATTAGTGCACAGTATATTTCTGTGCATTACTGCACATTTAATGCAGTATATTTCAGTGCAATACATGCCATTTAATGCAGTATATTCCAGTGTGGTAACGCACTAAAATATACTGCGTTAAACTTGCACTATGTGACGTTTACCACTGTAAATTTCAGTGCATTGCTGCACGTTTAATGCAGTATATTTCAGTGCGTTAGAGCATGTTTAATGCAGTATATTTCTGTGTGTTACTGCATGTTTAGCGCAGTATATTTCAATGCCTTAGTGCATTTTAATGCAATATATTTCAGTGCATTGAAGCACGTTTAATGCAATATATTTCTGTGCGTTACTGCACATTTAACGCAGTATATTTCAGTGCATTATGTGGCATTTAACACTGTATATTTCAGTTCGTTGGAGCACGTTTAACGCAGTATATTTCTGTTGTTACTGCATGTTTAACGCAGTATATTTCTGTGCGTTACTGCACGTTTAACGCAGTATTTTTTCTGTGCATTACTGCACGTTTAACGCAGTATATTTCTGTGCATTACTGCACGTTTAACGCAGTATATTTCAGTGCGTTTGCGCACATTTAATGCAGTATATTTCTGTGCTTTACTGCACGTTTAACGCAGTATACTTTAGTGCAATATGTGCCATTTAATGCAGTATATTTCAGTGCGTTAGTGCGCGTTTTAAAGCAGTATAGTTTAGCGCTTCCTTTACGTGGCGTTTAACACTGTATATTTTAGTGCGTCATGTGACGTTTAACACTGTATATTTCAGTGCGTTACTGCACGTTTTATGCAGTATATTTCTGTGCGTTACTGCACATTTAACGCGGTATATTTCTGTGCGTTAGTGCACATTTAACACAGTATTTTTCTGTGCGTTACTGCACGTTTAACGCAGTATATTTCTGTGCATTGCTGCACGTTTAACGCAGTATATTTCAGTGCGTTACTGCACGTTTAACGCAGTATATTTCAGTGCATTAGTGCACGTTTAACGCAGTATATTTCTGTGCGTTACTGCACGTTTAATGCAGTATATTTCAGTGCAATACATGCCATTTAATGCAGTATATTTCAGTGTGTTACCGCACTAAAATATACTGCGTTAAACTTGCACGCTTGTGACGTTTACCACTGTATATTTCAGTGCGTTGCTGCACGTTTAACACAGTATATTTCTGTGTGTTACTGCACGTTTAACGCAGTATATTTTTGTGCATTACTGCACGTTTAACGCAGTATGTTTCAGTGCGTTAGTGCACGTTTAATGCAGTATATTTCAGTGTGTTAGTGCATGTTTAACGCAGTATATTTCAGTGCATTGGAGCACGTTTAATGCAATATATTTCTGTGCCTTACTGCACATTTAACGCAGTATATTTTAGTGCATTACATGCCATTTAACGCTGTATATTTAAGTTCGTTGGAGCACGTTTATTGCAGTATATTTCTGTTGTTACTGCACGTTTAATGCAGTACATTTCTGTGCGTTACTGCACGTTTAACGCAGTATTTTTTCTGTGCATTACTGCACATTTAATGCAGTATATTTCTGTGCATTACTGCACGTTTAACACAGTATATTTCAGTGCGTTTGCGCACATTTAACGCAGTATATTTCTGTGCATTACTGCACGTTTAACACAGTATATTTCAGTGCGTTATTGCACGTTTAACGCAGTATATTTCAGTGCATTAGTGCACGTTTAACGCACTATATTTCTGTGCGTTACTGCACGTTTAATGCAATATATTTCAGTGCAATACGTGCCATTTAATGCAGTATATTTCAGTGCAATACGTGCCATTTAATGAAGTATATTTCAGTGTGTTAGCACACTAAAATATACTGCATTAAACTTGCACTATGTGACGTTTACCACTGAATATTTCAGTGCATTGCTGCACGTTTAATGTAGTACATTTCAGTGCATTAGTGCACGTTCAACGCAGTATATTTCTGTGCGTTAGTGCACATTTAATGCAGTATTTTTCTGTGCGTTACTGCACGTATAACGCAGTATATTTCTGTGCGGTAGTGCACATTTAACGCAGTATATTTCTGTGCATTACTGCACATTTAACGCAGTATATTTCAGTGCGTTAGTGCATGTTTAACGCAGTATATTTCAGTGCATTATGTGGCATTTAACACTGTATATTTCAGTTCGTTGGAGCACGTTTAACACTGTATATTTCTGTTGTTACTGCATGTTTAACGCAGTATATTTCTGTGCGTTTGCGCACATTTAATGCAGTATATTTCTGTGCTTTACTGCACGTTTAACGCAGTATACTTTAGTGCAATACGTGCCATTTAATGCAGTATATTTCAGTGCGTTAGTGCGCGTTTTAAAGCAGTATAGTTTAGTGCTTCCTTTACGTGGCGTTTAACACTGTATATTTTAGTGCGTTATGTGACGTTTAACACTGTATATTTCAGTGCGTTACTGCACGTTTTATGCAGTATATTTCTGTGCGTTACTGCACATTTAACGCGGTATATTTCTGTGCGTTAGTGCACATTTAACACAGTATTTTTCAGTGCGTTACTGCACGTTTAACGCAGTATATTTCAGTGCATTAGTGCACGTTTAACGCAGTATATTTCTGTGCGTTACTGCACGTTTAATGCAGTATATTTCAGTGCAATACGTGCCATTTAATGCAGTATATTTCAGTGTGTTACCGCACTAAAATATACTGCGTTAAACTTGCACGCTTGTGACGTTTACCACTGTATATTTCAGTGCGTTGCTGCACGTTTAACACAGTATATTTCTGTGTGTTACTGCACGTTTAACGCAGTATATTTTTGTGCATTACTGCACGTTTAACGCAGTACGTTTCAGTGCGTTAGTGCACGTTTAATGCAGTATATTTCAGTGTGTTAGTGCATGTTTAACGCAGTATATTTCAGTGCATTGGAGCACGTTTAATGCAATATATTTCTGTGCCTTACTGCACATTTAACGCAGTATATTTTAGTGCATTACATGCCATTTAACGCTGTATATTTAAGTTCGTTGGAGCACGTTTATTGCAGTATATTTCTGTTGTTACTGCACGTTTAATGCAGTACATTTCTGTGCGTTACTGCACGTTTAACGCAGTATTTTTTCTGTGCATTACTGCACATTTAATGCAGTATATTTCTGTGCATTACTGCACGTTTAACACAGTGTATTTCAGTGCGTTTGCGCACATTTAACGCAGTATATTTCTGTGCATTACTGCACGTTTAACACAGTATATTTCAGTGCGTTATTGCACGTTTAACGCAGTATATTTCAGTGCATTAGTGCACGTTTAACGCACTATATTTCTGTGCGTTACTGCACGTTTAATGCAGTATATTTCAGTGCAATACGTGCCATTTAATGCAGTATATTTCAGTGCAATACGTGCCATTTAATGAAGTATATTTCAGTGTGTTAGTACACTAAAATATACTGCATTAAACTTGCACTATGTGACGTTTACCACTGAATATTTCAGTGCATTGCTGCACGTTTAATGTAGTACATTTCAGTGCATTAGTGCACGTTCAACGCAGTATATTTCTGTGCGTTAGTGCACATTTAATGCAGTATTTTTCTGTGCGTTACTGCACGTATAACGCAGTATATTTCTGTGCGGTAGTGCACATTTAACGCAGTATATTTCTGTGCATTACTGCACATTTAACGCAGTATATTTCAGTGCGTTAGTGCATGTTTAACGCAGTATATTTTAGCGCGTTACATGGCGTTTAACGCAGTATATTTTAGTGCGTTACATGGCGTTTAACACTGTATATTTTAGTGCGTTACTGCACGTTTTATGCCATATATTTCTGTGCGTTTGCGCACATTTAATGCAGTATATTTCTGTGCTTTACTGCACGTTTAACGCAGTATACTTTAATGCAATACGTGCCATTTAATGCAGTATATTTCAGTGCGTTAGTGCGCGTTTTAAAGCAGTATAGTTTAGTGCTTCCTTTACGTGGCGTTTAACACTGTATATTTTAGTGCGTTATGTGACGTTTAACACTGTATATTTCAGTGCGTTACTGCACGTTTTATGCAGTATATTTCTGTGCGTTACTGCACATTTAACGCGGTATATTTCTGTGCGTTAGTGCACATTTAACACAGTATTTTTCTGTGCGTTACTGCACGTTTAACGCAGTATATTTCTGTGCATTGCTGCACGTTTAACACAGTATATTTCAGTGCGTTACTGCACGTTTAACGCAGTATATTTCAGTGCATTAGTGCACGTTTAACGCAGTATATTTCTGTGCGTTACTGCACGTTTAATGCAGTATATTTCAGTGCAATACCTGCCATTTAATGCAGTATATTTCAGTGTGTTACCGCACTAAAATATACTGCGTTAAACTTGCACGCTTGTGACGTTTACCACTGTATATTTCAGTGCGTTGCTGCACGTTTAACACAGTATATTTCTGTGTGTTACTGCACGTTTAACGCAGTATATTTTTGTGCATTACTGCACGTTTAACGCAGTATGTTTCAGTGCGTTAGTGCACGTTTAATGCAGTATATTTCAGTGTGTTAGTGCATGTTTAACGCAGTATATTTCAGTGCATTGGAGCACGTTTAATGCAATATATTTCTGTGCCTTACTGCACATTTAACGCAGTATATTTTAGTGCATTACATGCCATTTAACGCTGTATATTTAAGTTCGTTGGAGCACGTTTATTGCAGTATATTTCTGTTGTTACTGCACGTTTAATGCAGTACATTTCTGTGCGTTACTGCACGTTTAACGCAGTATTTTTTCTGTGCATTACTGCACATTTAATGCAGTATATTTCTGTGCATTACTGCACGTTTAACACAGTATATTTCAGTACGTTTGCGCACATTTAACGCAGTATATTTCTGTGCATTACTGCACGTTTAACACAGTATATTTCAGTGCGTTATTGCACGTTTAACGCAGTATATTTCAGTGCATTAGTGCACGTTTAACGCACTATATTTCTGTGCGTTACTGCACGTTTAATGCAGTATATTTCAGTGCAATACGTGCCATTTAATGCAGTATATTTCAGTGCAATACGTGCCATTTAATGAAGTATATTTCAGTGTGTTAGCACACTAAAATATACTGCATTAAACTTGCACTATGTGACGTTTACCACTGAATATTTCAGTGCATTGCTGCACGTTTAATGTAGTACATTTCAGTGCATTAGTGCACGTTCAACGCAGTATATTTCTGTGCGTTAGTGCACATTTAATGCAGTATTTTTCTGTGCGTTACTGCACGTATAACGCAGTATATTTCTGTGCGGTAGTGCACATTTAACGCAGTATATTTCTGTGCATTACTGCACATTTAACGCAGTATATTTCAGTGCGTTAGTGCATGTTTAACGCAGTATATTTTAGCGCGTTACATGGCGTTTAACGCAGTATATTTTAGTGCGTTACATGGCGTTTAACACTATATTTTAGTGCGTTACTGCACGTTTTATGCCATATATTTCTGTGCGTTAGTGCACATTTAACACAGTATTTTTCTGTCCATTACTGCATGTTTAACGCAGTATATTTATGTGCATTACTGCACGTTTAACACAGTATATTTCAGCGTGTTAGTGCACGTTTAACACATTATATTTCAGTGCGTTAGTGCACATTTAACGCAGTATATTTCTGTGTGTTACTGCACATACGCATATACACCTCTCCTTGTTGGCCTCCCAGACATGATGGGGGGTGAAGGCACCTCCAAGACCAATTTTTCCGCACCTGTTGGTGCATATCATTGCAATTTATGACAGCAAGGCCAATTCTTGCTTTCATTAAGAGTACCTCTATAGGGTTACAGTGTGAAGGCACCACGGACACCCAAAGAACAATTTTTCCGCACCTGTTACTTCTATCCAAAGTCTGCAGAAGAGACACCAGAATTTATCCAAAAAATCTCTAATCTTGTTTCCAGTGCACTACATTGTGACCTCATCATACAGACTGGCTCCCCAAGCCGATGTTTACAAAACAAAAAAGCTTGCAGGGAAAATGTAATTTTTTTGGCTTTATAAATGTAATTATTGCTGCAGCAGCTTCTATACATGATACAGATGTCCCGCTTTACAGGTAGGCTAAGGGGACCCCCAGGCACTATATTGAAAGGGTTTTTTTCATTTTTATTGTTGTTTCTCATTTTTATGCTTTTTAAGCAACAGTAAGGCACTAATTTAAAAATGAAGTTTTTTTACAAACTTTTTTCATTGATACATGTCCCCCAGGGCAGTATCCAGACCCCCATAACACTTATATGCCCAAATACTTACATATACGCCTTAAAAATGGGCACTTTTGATTTTCCCAGTTCGGGTCCCATAGACTTCAATAGGGTTCCTTATTCGGTTCCGAACTTTTGTGATGTTCTAACGTTCTGGTGCGAACCGAACAGGGGGTCTTTCGGCCCATCCCTATTATCCAGTGGTTGGTCATGTTGGAGGTCTAGTGTTCTATGAATGGAGTGTATTAGAATTGTATTATGATCATGCCCGGGCAATTTGAGCAGCCAATTTTCCAGCAACCGCCCAAACAATCTTTTGGCTATCAGGATCAAATGTTGGGGAATGTTACATTTGTCCAGCGAAAGGCAACAAAGAAATGATTGCACACATATTAGAAAGATCATGGGTATTGATGGTTATGCTTGCATGAATGTGGAGACATAATGCTGGAGATTTGATTTTCTTTGGCTTTTATATACTAAGCATTTGTCCTTTCATTATAGGTGCTTTTGTAATGCTTTTGTACAAATAAAAAAAAAATGCCACATTTTTGGCATTCTTTTCTAATCAGATTCAGGGCAGCACGTTTATTTCAAAGTAACTTGTACTTCTCCCCCAGCCATTGACTGAATGTGCCGCTAAGATGATAGGCTGCTTTATACTTTGTTTTATATCAAAAAACGTTTTGACATTAATACCTCTGAAGTGAGCTACATTCCATTGCTCTGGTGAGGGGAGGACATAAAGTAGATAAAGGAAAATCCTTGAGATTTGTGTATGTAGTTAGCAAAACTTCCCTTTGATCACCGGCTGACCCTGAAATACTGGAATCCTGCCAAAACTACCAATCATTGTGAGTCATCTTTTTTTATTGCAAGCAAATTAAATTTTTAGCAATTGTATAATTTGTGTGCATATTTTTTACACATTACAATGCAAAGTGTTATTTCCACTTTATAGAAAGTACACAGTATAAAATTCCCCAGCCCTTAAATATCCAGAGAGTGGGCCTGCTGTTTTTTTTTTGTTCATACATTTGATACACAATCTTATGTTGAAGCAACATCAAAGCAACTCTATAAGTGTGCCTACTGAAATGTAACCATTTGACAACCACGCTATAGCCGAGTGATAGTCGTCCAGTTCTGGGGGAGCGTCTATTGACGTCCTCCTAGAACCACGCCCCCCACATTCCCGCTGAGGCAAGCATCCGGCGTGCCCTGTGATTGCTGTGTCCTTAAAACACAGCTGATCACAGATCAAGGTAAAGGGCCAATAACAGAGGCCCTTTACCATGTGATCAGCTGTGTCCAATCACAGCCGATCACAATGTAAACACACTTGCTAGTTATCGGCATTCCTTTCCTCCAGCACTGTCACAGCATAAGGAGAGGAGAACCAGAAACCAGCAAGTTTGACAGGGGACATCTATACTGATAATCAGGGCATTGATCATCAGTGTCCTGATTATCAGTGCAGCCCCAAAAGTGCCAATCAATGCCCATCAGTGCTGCCTATCAGTGCTGCCAATCAGTGCCCATCAGTGCAGCCTATCAGTGCCCATCAGTGCAGCCCATCAGTAGTGCCCATTAGTGCCGCATATAATTGCTCATCAGTGCCGCCTCATCAGTGCCACCTATCAGTGCCCATCAGTACCGCCTATCAGTGCTCATCAGTGCCGCCTCATCAGTGCCGCCTTATCAGTGCCCATCAGTGCAGCCTATCAGTGCCCATCAGTGAAGGAGAAAAGATTTCATTTGCATAATTTTATAACAGAAAGTAAGATTTTTTTTTTTCTTTTCAAAATTGCCTGTCTTTTTTTTATCTTGTTTAGCAAAAAACAAACCCAGCGGTGATTAAATACCACCAAAAGAAAGCTCTATTTGTGTGAAAAAAAAAAGATAAAAATTTCATATGAATACAGTGTTGTCATAATGAGCACAAATGTAATTCAAAGTGTGACAGCGACGAAAGCTGAAAATTGGCAGCAGGGGGGTGAAAGTGCCCAGTAGGCAAGTGGTTAAGGTGGCTGAAATGAAAAATGAACAAAACATATCCTTCGATTGTGTGTACTTGCCTCTATACAAAGCACCTAGTGTGATTTCTGTCTGCTCTATCATTCTTCTGCTATCTGCATGGGTCATTTCTGACAGTCTATGCCGACACTAGAAAATTCAGGGAGATGGCCTTACCCCACCCCCCCCCCCAACATACAGCAGGTGATTGACAGCTTCAGCTGTGAATGTTTTCCTATGAGAGAGGGCGTGTCCATTCTCTCCACTCAGATCCCGGATAACACTCAGCTCTCTTCTCTGTGCTGTGCAGTGTATGACATCAGATCCCCGCCCCCTCCCATTCTTGCTAAGGAATGCTGTGTAAATTCTGGAATTCTGGAAGAATGTAGAGCAGAGAGGGCTGCAGATAAACAGGTACAACGTATGCAGGAGGATTTGCTTCATCTCTGTGTATCACCTAAGGCAATTCACTTTAGTGGCTATATGTAAGGATTTACAACCACTTTAAGGAAGGCCAACCTTAGGACATAAATAGCAATAAAGAAATTGAGAGTAAGCCTACCTTGAACTTTTTCCATAATTTCTAACTCCACATTGTGCACTTAAACTGAAACTTTAGTAAGAAATGTAAGTCTTGCTCAATCACTTCAGGCTGGCTCGTTTTGCAGGTATACAGTATCTCACAAAAGTGAGTACACCCCTCACATTTTTGTAAATATTTTATTATATCTTTTCATGTGACAACACTGAAGAAATGACACTTTGCTACAATGTAAAGTAGTGAGTGTACAGCTTGTATAATAGTGTAAATTTGCTGTCCCCTCAAAATAACTTAATATACAACCATTAATGTCTAAACTGCTGGCAACAAAAGTGAGTACACCCCTAAGTGAAAATGTCCAAATTGGGCCCAAAGTGTCAATATTTTGTGTGGCCACCATTATTTTCCAGCACTGCCTTAACCCTCTTGGGCATGGAGTTCACCAGAAATTCACAGGTTGCCACTGGAGTCCTCTTCCACTCCCCCATGACGACATCACAGAGCTGGTGGATGTTAGAGACCTTGTGCTCCTCCTTCTGTTTGAGGATGCCCCACAGATGCTCAATAGGGTTTAGGTCTTGAGACATGTTTGGCCAGTCCATCACCTTTACCCTCAGCTTCTTTAGCAAGGCAATGGTCGTCTTGGATGTGTGTTTGGGGTCCTTATCATGTTGGAATACTCTCCGAAGGGAAGGGATCATGCTCTATTCAGTATGTCACAGTACATGTTGGCATTCATGGTTCCCTCAATGAACTGTAGCTCCACAGTGTCGGCAGCCCCAGACCATGACACTCCCACCACAATGCTTGACTGTAAACAAGACACATTAGTCTTTGTACTCCTTACCTGGTTGCCGCCACACACGCTTGACACCATCTGAACCAAATAAGTTTATCTTGGTCTCATCAGACCACAGGACATGGTTCCAGTAATCCATGACCTTAATCTGCTTGTCTCCAATTTGATGCAGTGTGCAGTGTATGGTCTGAGCACTGACAGGCTGACCCCCCACCCCTTAAAACTCTGCAGCAATGCTGGCAGCACTCATACATCTATTTCCCAAAGACAACCCCTAGATATGACGCTGAGCATGTGCACTCAACTTCTTTGGTTGACCATGATGAGGCCTGTTGTGAGTGGAACCTGTCCTGTTAAACCGCTGTATGGTCTTGGCCACCGTGCTGCAGCTCAGTTTCAGGGTCTTGACAATCTTCTTATAGCCTAGGTTATCTTTATGTAGAGCAACAATTCTTTTTTTCAGATCCTCAAAGAATTCTTTGCCATGAGGTGCCATGTTGAACTTCCAGTGACCATTACGAGAGAGTGAGAGCGATAACACCAAATTTAACACACCTGCTTCCCATTCACACCTGAGACCTTGTAATACTAACGAGTCACATGACACCGGGGAGGAAAAATGGCTTTTTTGGCCCAATTTGGACATTTTCACTTAGGGGTGTACTCACTTTTGTTCACCTTTACAGAAAACTCTGTAAGGTGAACTTACACAGGTCCCACCCCCCCCCTCCCCCCCAGTCCCGCTGACCTGGACTGCGGCAATCTTGGATTCTAAGCCCCAGTATATCCGTGCCAGGTGCCCGGGGCTTATAAATTCTCTGAGCTGAATGTCCTAAACGTCCCTTGTCAGGAGGGACGTTTTGGAGCATTCTAACTGGTCAGCGCTTTCACAAGGGCAGTGCCGACCAATCAGCAGCCGCATAGCCCGTCCTGTCAGCTATGGAGAAGACGTGTGGCTGCAGAGAGGATTTCTAAGCCCCAGACTCCTGGAGCGGTTATACCGGGGCTTAGAACCGATTATTGTGGCATAGTGCTGAAAATCAGAACCACTAGAGGCTGATCTGCTGATAACATAAAGATTTACTGCTGCTCATGTGCTCTGAGCTTCAGCAAAATGGCAGCCCCCGGCAAGAAAAAACAGGAGCAATGCTGGAGGCAATTTACAGCACACACTCATTTTGGTAGAACAATTTATGAATGTGGAATGTATGTTCCTTGCTAAAGAACATTACTTTTTATGTAGTTTGTTATGGGTAAAGTTCCACTTTAAGGTAAATTCTGTTCCAACTTTGAAGAGGTTTTTCCTATTTTAACCAAATCTGGTTGTTCATCATGCCTCCATGGATCTTCCTTTTTTCTACACTGAATGCATAGATCTGTATAACCTGTATAAGGGGGGGATATGATCAACATGCTTAAATACATAAGGGGTCCATATAGTGAATATGTTGATGTTGAGTTATTCACTTTAAGGTCATCACAGAGGACAAGGGGGCACTCTTTACGTCTAGAGGAAAAGAGATTTAATCTCCAAATACAAAGGCTTCTTCACAGTAAGGGTCGGTTCACACTGGGGCGACTTGGGATCCGACTTGTACGCCCTCAAGTCGCCCCAAGTCGCCCCAGAAAGAGATTCAATGGGAGTGAACGCTAGCGTCTTAATAGACACTACTGAAGTCTCTCCGACTTCAGAGCGTACTCCCTGTACTACTTTGATCCGACTTGGTAGGCGACCTGTACCATAGAAATCAATGGAAGTCGCCTCCAAGTCGGATCTCTCTGTAAAGTCAAGCGACTTTGCAGGGAAAACCCCTCCCTCCCCCCCTCCCTCCCAGAGAGCTGATTGCCCCGTGATTGGCCACAGCCGAAGTCGCCTGTCATGGAGGCGACTTCAAGTCGCCTTGTAATTTGCTAAAGTCGCGCTGAAGTCGCGCTGAAGTCGCGTCGAAGCCGCGTTGAAGTCGCCGTGCAAAGTCGCGCTGAAGTTGTGTTGCCCCAGTGTGAACCGACCCTAATGCCGCGTACACACGGTCGTACTTTTCGTCTACAAAAGTCCAACGGACGCTGACGGACTAAAGCTGGCTGGTAATCCGATCGTGTGTGGGCTTCTCCGGACTTTCAACGTACTTTTTTAGCCTCAAATCCGACGTACTTTAGATTTGAAACATGCTTCAAATCTTTACTTCGTAACTACGACGGACCCCGAAATCCGCTCGTCTGTGTGCTAGTCCGACGGACAAAAAGCCACGCTAGGGCACCTATTGGCTACTGGCTATGAACTTCCTTATTTTAGTCCGGTGTACGTCATCACGTACGAATCCGTCGGACTTTTGTGTGGTCGTGTGTAGGCAAGTCCGTTCGTTAGAAAGTATGCCGCAAGTCCGCCGCAAGTCCGCCGAAAGTCTGCCGGAAGTCTGTCGGACAGGCTGTCTGACTTTTGTAGACGAAAAGTCCGACCGTGTGTACGCGGCATAAGAGCAGTGAAAATGTGGAATAGACTCCCTCCAGAGGTGGTTCTGGCCAGCTCAGTAGATTGCTTTAAAAAGGCCTGGATTCTTTCCTAAATGTACATAATATAACTAGATACTAACATTTATAAGTAAAGTTGATTGAGGGAATTTATTCCCCTGCGGTAGCAAATTGGATCATGCTTTGCTGGGGTTTTTTGCCTTTGTCTGGATCAACTGTGGGTATATTATTGTGTATATGGCAGGGACGTGCGGTGAGGTCATAGGCTGGTGAGGCACAGGCTTATGCTGGTAAATTAGTAAACTATGAAGACTAATGAAAGTGTCATATATAATCTATATAATAAAAGAATAGAACCTGAACCATTTTCTGATTATATAGAGTATATATTGCACCTTCGTTAGTTTTCATAGTTTACTAATTTAACCAGCATAAGGACTTGTTTTAGCATATGTAAACAGCGTTCAAACCACACATGTGAGGTATTGCTGCGAACGTTAGAGCAAGAGCAATAATTCTAGCACTAGACCTCTTCTTTAACCCTAAACATGTAACCTGTAAAAAATGTTAATGCGTCACCTATGGAGATTTTTAAGTACTGAAGTTTGGCGCCATTCCACAAGTATGCGCAATTTTAAAGCGTGACATGTTAGGTATCTATTTACTCGGTGTAACATCATCTTTCATATTATACAAAAAAAATCGGGCTAACTTTAGTGTTTTAGTTTTTTTAATTCATGAAACAGTGCGCAAATACCGTGTGACATAAAAAGTTGCAACGACCACCATTTTATTCTCTAGGGTGTCTGCTAAAAAATATCTATATAATATTTGGGGGTTCTGAGTAATTTTCTAGCAAATGAAAATATGATTTTTTTTACATGTAGGAGAGAAGTGTCAGAATTGGCCTGGGTGGCAAGGGGTTAATTGCCATAAGTAAGTAATATACAAATAATTATTATATATTGTTTTTAAGGTAATTTAATATATTTTCAAAAACTGTAGACGAGCAGGTGGCTTAACGGACAAATTACTGAAGTTTGAAGTTATAACTTTAAAGCAGTAATTTAACAGTAAATAGATAAATAAAAAAAATATTATATTATAACATATAGCATAATAATATATTATTTAGCTTGAATAAAAAAGTACCTTTTCTGCAGCAGCAGATTCTCCCCCTTAACTGTGTGAGAAACAGCCGTGAAAAGAGGGCTGTGTAAGCCTAGTGTAAATCCTCTCCCCCAAATCCCGCCTTCTAGCACCAATTCTCTCCCAGAAATCCCCACTCCTAGCTTAAATTCTCCTCCCAAATCCCCCCTCCTAGTACAAATCCCCCCCCCTCCCAGCACAAATCCCCTCCCCCAATTCCCCCCACCAATCCACCTCCCAGTACAAATCTTTCACCCCAAATCCCCCCCCCCCAGCACAAATCCCCTGAAATCCATCCTCTAAGCCAGGGTGAATTTGATTTAAATCACTAGTAAAAAGGCTTGATTTACATCAACTTGATTTAAATCATAATTTTTAAAGAGCAACTGTCATCTCTGTCCCGCAGCAGATTCTCCTCTGACCCGCTGTTGACTCACCGACAGTTTCATTCACTCCTATTCACTATAATGGGACGGCTGGTGATGCGGCAGGGACACAACAAGGTGAGGGACGTGGCGGCAGCAGGTGAGTGGACGCCCGCTAACAGGCGCTGCCATGATGGATCTGAAATGACAGGTGCTCTTTAAATGTAAGGACTCATTCTTGCTGGTAGTTAGAATCTTTAATATCTGCAAACAAATTGAAGGTTTCCTATTTAGAATTTTAAGCAGACGGGCAAGTAAAATTGCGATATCAGAACCGATTCAATCATACAGTTTGTTGTGTACATAGATTTGCAAAACAATGGGATAAAGGAATATTGAACTGAACTTTGGTTAATCCTACGGTTACTGTGAAATTGTGTGAAATTCTGTGAAATTGTGTGAATGCATCAATGCAGTGCATGTTATCTCAGCTCGCAGAGCTTGGATTCATTGAATGAGTTTACTAAAAATGTGAATATTGCAGAATATACAGCCTCATGCTACATAACTAAGCTCCATTTTATGCTGAATAAATTAAATTACTAATTTATCTTAATTAGAAAACTACCTTTAGATAGATTTTTACTCCAAAATCATTTTAATTAAAATAAATTAGATAAGAATTTAAAAAAAAAAATCGATTTACATCAAAAAAATCAGATTTAAATTTAAAAAATCAAATTTTTTGGATTAAAAAAAAATTAGTTGACTTATATCCACCCTGCTCTTAGCACAACCCCTCTCCAAATGACCTTTTCCTAGCACAAATCTTCCCCAATTCTGCCCCCTAATGGGGCGTACACACGGTCAGACTTTTCGACCAGACTGGTCTGACGGACGCCGACGGACCAAATCCGGCGGACAATCCGATCGTGTGTGGGCTTCACCGGACCTTCAGCGGACTTTTCCAGTCGCAAATCTGACGGACTTTAGATTTGGAACATGCTTCAAATCTTTACATTGTAACTCCGCCGGATCCAGAAATCCGCTCGTCTGTATTCTAGTCCGACGGACAAAAACCGACCCTAGGGCAGCTATTGGCTACTGGCTATCAACTTCCTTATTTTAGTCCGGTGTACGTCATCACGTACGAATCCGTCGGACTTTGGTGTGATCGTGTGTAGGCAAGTCAGTCCGGTCATTAGAAAGTCTGTTGAAAGTCTGCCAAAAGTCCGTCAAAAGTCTGTCGAAAGTTCTGTCGGACTTTTGTAGCTGAAAAGTCAGACCGTGTGTACGAGGCATAAAAATCCTAACTGTTTGGGATCGTTGTCTCGCAAAACGAGCAGGATTCAGGCCAAAAGCGGTGTGCAGTACCGCTTTTGGCCTGAGGTGAGGGGCGCCGGAGCCGAACAGCGGCGATCGTCGGCATTCGGAAATGCCCGGAAAGGCCCGAGGACAGTTCGGCTGCCCTCGGCAAACCTCAGAAAGGCTCATGAACGGAGTCTTTCCGAAGTTTGCCGAGGTCCGCTGAAGTGTGCTCGGGCCTTTTCGGCTGTTTCCGAGGCTCTCTGGCGCCCCCCGCCTCTGGCCTCTGGCCGCATGCGGTATTGCATCCCATTGAAGTCAATGCGGAACTAATTATTTTCGTTTCCATTGACTTCAATGGGAAAACTCGCTTTGCTATGCAAGTACTTTGGATTACGAGCATTCTCCTGGAACGGAATATGCTCGTAATCTGAGGTTCCACTGTATTAGGCCTTGCAGCATGGGTACAGCTCCTCTGCAAGAGATCTTTTTTTTTTTTTTTGCCCGAAGTTGAGCTTTTAAAGAAGATGTTTTTGACTTGCAATCTTAGACACAACCAGGCCTCTAGCAAATGCCAGATTACTAAATATGAGCCTTGTAAACCTTGCTGTGTTCCAAATAATAACAACAGATGAGAAGGAGCTGTGAGCGCAGGGCAGAAACGGAGGGAAACTTTCCTGGGACGCGTGGAAGGTGTTCAGAAAGAGAGCGATCACTGGGGATGTAATTAAAGCTTGACTCTGGAATGAAGGTTCCTCACACTCACTTCTGCTGATTAACTCATGGGGAGAACCAAGTTGCACTTTCCCTCTTTATTTTATGTAAATTTTCTGATTTCCCAGCCCTAACTAGATCAGAACGTCGGTTTTGTCCTCTTTTTTTTTTTTTTTTTTGTATTCTTTCTAATTTCAGTCTACAGATCTCCCTGCAGGAATGTGATCGCTGACCTTTTAGCTCACTTTACAGAAGATTAAATAAAAAGTTTGGAATGTAAACTTATTTGGTATTGCGGGCGGCGCTTTGCCGGCGGTTTGGTGGCCCTGCCCATTGATTTCAGCTAATTGATAATTATGAAACCACTCCCATTAGACTCACTTGGCACATGGACACAGACAAACACACAGGGATTTCTTCAGAAGAACAAAAGGTAGGACTCTGCAATAAAGTTTGTTAAAATCGCTGCAATGTACATAGATCACCCAGAGGGGAATGTTTTTTTCTCAACAAAAGTGGAGTTATGCTTTAAGGGCGGTTTTACACACCCAAAAGTCCTGCATGCTGCATCTTTGTTGTTCTTTCTGAAAACGCACCGAAAATAGAATGGGAAACCGTGGGTAACTCACAAAAGCCTCAGGGTTTGCAGTGCACACTGCACTGCAAACCCCATCTAATGGCTTTGAGTGCCACTCCATGCGCCAATTAATCCTCTCTGGTGATCCATTATGTAGCGGGTGCTCATCCAAGCTCGGCCTGAGATGGAAGGACGCCGCACTCCTAACAACCCGTGTGTAAGTTCAAGTGAAGAGCAGTCCCAGCCTAGGCTCCTCCCAGGCCACACCCTCTGATGTGTTTCACCCCGCCCACAGGACCAAGCCCCGAACTGCAGCGTGAAACCACCCTTAGAACCCCTGTTGTGTTTCTAAAATGTCAGTTGCTGAAGGGATCAATTTTTGGTCAAAGTATCAGCAGGACGCCATTCTTGCATCAAGAATAGAAATCTATTTCATCACAAAGTTTAAAGCGGAACTTCCACCAAATTTACGACAGTCTCTTTTCTTTCCTTTAATATAATTGCTTACTATTTGTCCCCCCTTTTGTAGATACATTTCTTGGATGCTTAAAGCCAAACTCCAAAAAATTCTCCCTTGCAGTGGGGCACACTTCAAAGGTTAACTGCTCGTTTTTTCTATGGGAGAGTAAAAGCATTTTCACTTACCTGACTCTCTGCTCCCCTGGCAGACGGTGCTCCCCCATGCTCCAGTAGTGGACTGTCCTTCAGTGTCATCACATCCAATGCGGGCTATGGACCCTCATTGGTCTTGACTACATCAGGACCTTAGACTTGTGGAGCATGGGGGAGATATATATATATAAAACTGAAATATATATATACAACATATAAAACCCCAAATTTTTAAACTGACTGCTATGTCTGAGGTTCATGAAGGAAGGTATTCTATTGCATCGGCTGTACCACCACCACCTCAGCATCCTGGCCCCTAGCCGCGATCCCACCAGCTCAGGGACAAACTATTGCCACCTTCTTGCCAATGCAGCCCGATGACCGATAGCCCATTATTTCCAGATAGGGAGGGTACCCATACCGAGATAGGTCCAACCCGTCCCCACACCATATCCTGTTTACCTTCCACTATTCCAACCTTCACGAACCAGAGACCCCTGCTACCATAAACCCAACACCATACACACAACATTACAAAAACATACTGCTAAAATCAGGGAAGGTGCATGGGAAAAAATCCTGCTTCTGTGCTGCCTCTTCTCCTGTTGCCCCCAGACTGAGTTGACCCCTCCTCCCACCAGGGACAAAATGATCTAATGCCACACCTACAACCTCCCCACTGACCGTAGCTCCCCTTTTGACCTGTACCACTTTTAACTAGGAATTAACCTGTGCTACCTCCACAGCTGTCCCCCAGGTCATGCGGGCCCTTCTCCCAGGTTCCCTTTTGCTCCAGGCCTGTTCTTTCTATCTTAGGGTGGCTACAATTACTCCTTCACTGGTTCTATGTTGCTACTCTTGGACAGCAGCAATATCAACCTGTAGAGAGAAGTGGCGACTGGTGCTCAATTTTTTTTGGGGGGGGGGAACCCCCCGCGGGAGATGGACGGCGGCGATCAATGGCCTTACCTTAGGAGGCCGATGCTGCTCCTCGCTCCAGCTTGCGAAGGGAAGAGCCGGGGGCCATTGCTCCTCCTCCCGGCTGAACAGGCGTTGCTTCTCCTCCTAGCCAAACAGGAAGTGGTTCCTGATAAGCCGGGAGTCCTAAGACTCGCTTCCTGATTGGCCGGGAGGAGAAGCAGGAAGACATTAGCGAGCCCAACCTTTTTTTAAGCCAATTAGAGCCTCAGGCTCTAATCATGTGCTTCAAAAAAACAAACCCATTGAAATCAATGTGTCCGGCGGACTACATTTAGATTAGGGGCCGGGCGCGTGGAGTAAGAGGGCCCCCAATGGATGGGCTGCCACTGGTATAGAGAGTAGTATTAGATGGACTAGTAGATTTAGATTTTACATAAGTGACTAAAAAATTGGTGGACCCACTGCATTCCCAGGGGCAACAGCTCATTAAAAGGCTGGACATGTGCCAGAATGGTGTTAAGCAGGGCTTTTTTTCTCAGAGAATAGGTGCAGGAACTCCTCCCTACTGAGTCAGCCCTTGACTCCACCCCCTACCCCTGTCCCTTGGTTCCGACCTTTACCCACCTCCTAGTACCACCCCTTTTAGAGAATACAGAGCCAAGTATCATTTTGTGGTGCTAAGTATTTTGTATGGAATTTGTTAATGATAACAAGAAAGGCAGTAAAATAGATCTAGCAACAATAGATACACCCCAGCAACAATGGACCCCCAACAGCCAGCAACAGTAGACCAACAATTGACTCCCTGCAACATAGGACCCACCCCCAGGAAAAATAGATCCCCCACCAGCAACAATAGACCTCCCCAGCAACAATAGACCCCCGTGCAAAAATAGATTCCCTCCAGCAACAATAGATTCCCCAGCAGCCAGCATCAATAGACCCTCCAGCAGCCAGCAACAAAGACCCCTCCCTCCCAATAACGATTGACCCCCCAGCAACAAAAGAACGACCCCCAGCAACAATAGATTCCCAATGAGCAACAGCAGAAATCCCAAGCAATAATAGACCCCCTTCCTCCGTAAAAATAGATCCCAGCATCAATAGACCCTCCAGCACACCCCAGCCAATCAGTTTTGGAGGTGCCGGAACTGCGTTCCCCCACGTTCCTGCTGAAAAAAAGCCCTGGTGTTAAGCTGATGTCACTCTAGTAATCCTACCACTGGTCAAAACATTCCAGTGGGACTATGGAGGGTCAAACATTCACCTGTTGACTTCTGTCACTCCCTCGCTGGATGAATGAGTGTGGCGTCATTTTGTCTCTGGGGACTGCCACCTGGATTTTCCCTTAAGGAACTGAATATTTCAGATGTCTCGTACCTGTACAAGGAGCCCAATATAACAAGGGTGGCCACTTGCACAATTCCCATCCAAGCACCCCTGGAACAGGGCTTGCAAGGGCAATGGGAGTAATTAAGAATTTGTGAGCCCTGGTATCAAATTTGCAGGAGTACAGCTGGTAATACACTAAGGAAGCACCAAGTTCAGATACAGGTGGAGTTGGGTCACAGGCCACGGTTTAAAACATACAAGCAGCAAGGCAGCAAATCGTAAGCAGAATCGAGGTCAGGGACAAGCAATGGCCAACATGTAGGCAACATGATACAAAGCTGTTGAGCAAGATCTTGGTCAGAAGTCCTGTTACCAGGCCCCTGATAATTGCCAGCCCAGGGTGCCTTCCATCCTTTACACCTGTAGAATGGTGGGAAATAAAAGAATGTCTACACCATTAGCCTTTTCAAAGTGTTACTGTACATCAGTGGTCTCCAAACTACGGCCTGGGGGCCAGATGTGGCCCTTTGGTTGCTTTTATTTGGCCCTTGGGGCATTATTCCCCCACTGTCAACAACAGTGGGCCATATTTCTTGCCACTCTATTCCTCTTACTGACACCAATGATGGGGCACTAGTCCTCTAACTGATACTAACGGTGGGGCACTATTCCTCCCACTGACACCAACGATGAGGCACTATCCCTGCCACTGACACCAGTGATGGGGCACTATTCCTCCCACTGACATCAACGCTGGGGAACTATTCCTACCATACCAAAGATGGGGAACTGTTTACACCCACTGACATCAGGTCATTTTCTACTTCCATTGGCCACACTCGGGCACCCTAACGTTTGAAGGACAGTAAACTGGCCCATTGTTTAGAAAGTTTGGAGACCCCTGCTGTACATGAACAAGTGTAAAGTCCCTCCCAATACAGAAGTTCACTACTTCTACCAGACATGAGCATTACTGTACAGTCCAAACTCAAATTTAACACAGGGATGCCGACCAACACTTTTACTTCCCTCAACTGTAGGTTCCCTCAGATCGGTGCTATGAGGGGGCCTATATCAGGCCTACTCCAAAGGACGTTCTCCTCTTGAACTTTGAACTACACAGTGATGTTCTGTAGGCTACCTTTTCCCACCAACCTCTCTGCCCCAGGACAGGAAGGAAGGAATAGGCTAGTCCCACCCACAGTACCCACCCAGGGGTGGGGTTTCTTCTAAAAGGGGTACTAACCTCTGCTTACCAGAGGTTGTCCAGCCACCAAAGCTGTCAAGGTAGGTGCTTAGCCATCATAGGCAGATAGGGAAATCCAAGAGTGGGTCAGACAGAAGCCAGGTCAGGATCAAGGATCGCAGGCCACAGGGACACTGACTAAGAGACCAATCGGCAGGACTAAGCCCACTTGGCCCCAATATCAGTGATAGACATGTGACAGTGATGCTGTGATGTGCATGCTCATGCCCAAAGTAGCCTATATAGTTACAGTAGCTTTCTGTGAACAGAAACATGTGCATGCGCATGTGCATGAGTCCATTAGCTGACACCATGACACCAGATGCCAGAGATCATAGGAGCAGGGCAAACATAAATCCACACAATGAATAGACATAATGATTGCGACAAATGGTACAAAGCCCATTTGACAACAAAAAAAGCCCCAAACGATTGCAGAAACAATTATTGCTCCTTTTATATATATACCCTGATACTTCCTCTTTGTATATTGGAGTTTACAGCAGTTTTATCAGTCATTGTTTCCGCTCCATCTGCATCTCACCTGACGTGGCCTGGCCAGAACACACAGATACACAATACTGAGTGATCAGAAGAGACAGCTTTGCTCGATAAAAGATTGGAAGGTCAGTTCGGTTCACGGTACAAATCTGCTCGTGAAGAGGAAAACATATCCGTTCCTCCCACGTAAAGTTCTTTTTATATTTATTATTAGAGGCAGACTCTACTCATTAATGTAGACATTTTGTATGTAAATTGTCTTTCCAGGTACAGCCTACTCAGTAAGTGGCTCCAATTGTCTTTGCAGCATTTCTCGGCAGCAGCTTTTCTTCCAACTAGCTAAACCTTTCCGTGGTTGGTGTACTGTTTCTATGATCGCCCCTCAGTCTAAATTAAAGTAGGCCAGTTTCTTCACTGATTCCAGTGCTACTCTCTGAATGAGGTCTGGGAAAGATGTTTCAAAACACAGAAACATGTGACACGAGGCTTCAGTCCCATCTACAGGCCTACATCTATAGTGAGAAATGCTGGCTAAATCTGGGCGCACTGTTTATTTGAATTAACAGTTTTAGGGGTATTTTTTTTTTCTTTTTATATGTGCAGGACTATTTGTCCTCTGAAACTGCATGTACAAATCTTCAGTTTCACAAAATTGAATACTTACTAGGCTATTTCCTCTCCAGGTTCAATGGTCTTCCTTCATAAGAATAGAGTAAATTAGGAAAAGACCACATTATGGCCTCTAGATGTCGCTGCCAATCCAAGTAAATAAGTGATTTTTTTGCGCATGTGCATGATTCCAATGACTGACACCAGATGCCAGAATGGTTACTAGGCTATATCCTCTCCAGGTCCAAATGTCTTCATTTATAAGAATAGAATAAATCAGGAAAATAACACATTATGGCCTCTAGATGCAGCTGCCAATCAAAGTAAATACGTGATTATTTCCTATAATCATCAGTTGCATTTAGTGGCCATAATGTGGTATTTTCCAATTCACGCTGTTTTTATTGAATGAAGAACAGCCTGGAGAGAAAATATCCTAGTAACCATTCAATATTGCCTGTAGTCTGACACACTACTCCTTTGTGGGGAATCAACAAGGTCACTTACCTAACTACAGTAGTACACGCCTTCCCTTCACTCACTCCACCACTCCATTTGGCCCCCAAGAGCAAAACAAAATACCTGGTACTTCCAAGTATAGGGGAGCATCTGAATGATGAGATACATTCAGAAATGGAGCAGGTGAGGTGGCCAAGAGGAGGCAAATTGGCTAAACAGGGTTTTATTCCCAAACATCAGACCTCCAGAAGACCAGAAGATCATGTGACCAATGCCTATCGACCCATTCCTGAGAAATTAAGACTTTACAGAATTTAGAGTAAAACTGACTGAAATGTGACCTGTGACCAATTTAAATTGAGCATGTAATAAAAAATAAATAAGTATGTGGGGTTGAGTTTGGGTTAACTCTGCCAAGGTATAAGCAACTGATATAACATATAGACAGATAAACCGCGCTAAAGTGAGTCCAATAAAGTCTGTGATAATAAACAATCTGTGATAATAAACAATAAAGTCCAAAAGCCTTCTGTGTGATGAAGTGAAGAAAATACAGGTGACTGTGTGGTGAACTGCTTACCAGAATGTAAGCCAAATCAGGCAGGTGGCTTAAAACCCAGCCCGGGCCTTTGGGAGCACTTCAAATGGACAAGATCCTTTGCGCTCAAACAGCAGAACGAATCCACATAGGGTTAAATCAAATACAAAAGACCATAGTGTGATACTGACATAAACATATTTCATCAAAGAAGGAGGGGGTGTGTACACACGTATAATCATAAACTGAATATCATGCAGGCACCCTGGGGGTGTAACCACTACAGGGACGCCAAAAAATGTGAATCGTGTACAGCATGCAATAAAGAGTGTCCTTATTAACTACTGTGAAAAAACACCAGTTTGCCATACAACTAAAGGAACACCCAGTGCACAGGTACGCGGGGCCGCTTACCAGATAGTGAACTAATGAGGGCATAAATAGCAGAGTGCAACCTCTGTGTGACCCGGGGTATAAGTTGGATGAACCTACAGGGGTTCCTGCTCACCAGAAAGACGACCAAAGATAGCCCAAATGGAGCACTGGCAGAGTATCTCGATCCCGTCCTGACAGGTCCTCGCGGGCTCAAATGGGTATGTCAGAGGGATTGAACTCAAATAGGTGTACACCTAGTGAGTCAATCAAGCTTTGTGGTATAATATACCAAGGGGATCAGATGCTCTATCCAGATATGACCTCCAGATGGACCTCCGAACAGGTGTAAGGTATGGATGGACTCAGTAGATATAGGCAGTCAGCCCCATCATTAAAAGAAAGAGGAAGGCATATAGTGTAACTCCATATGGAAATTTTAATTCATAAAAAGCAAAGGAAATACACTCACGTGTTTAGCAGTAAAATCAAGCGCTTGTATAAAAGAAGACAGCGGTCTCAGCATATCCTCCCGACATGCTTCAACTTAGAAGTCATCATCTGGGGTCCCCAGATGATGACTTCTAAGTTGAAGCATGTCGGGAGGATATGCTGAGACCGCTGTCTTCTTTTATACAAGCGCTTGATTTTACTGCTAAACACGTGAGTGTATTTCCTTTGCTTTTTATGAATTAAAATTTCCATATGGAGTTACACTATATGCCTTCCTCTTTCTTTTAATGATGGGGCTGACTGCCTATATCTACTGAGTCCATCCATACCTTACACCTGTTCGGAGGTCCATCTGGAGGTCATATCTGGATAGAGCATCTGATCCCCTTGGTATATTATACCACAAAGCTTGATTGACTCACTAGGTGTACACCTATTTGAGTTCAATCCCTCTGACATACCCATTTGAGCCCGCGAGGACCTGTCAGGACGGGATCGAGATACTCTGCCAGTGCTCCATTTGGGCTATCTTTGGTCGTCTTTCTGGTGAGCAGGAACCCCTGTAGGTTCATCCAACTTATACCCCGGGTCACACAGAGGTTGCACTCTGCTATTTATGCCCTCATTAGTTCACTATCTGGTAAGCGGCCCCGCGTACCTGTGCACTGGGTGTTCCTTTAGTTGTATGGCAAACTGGTGTTTTTTCACAGTAGTTAATAAGGACACTTTTTATTGCATGCTGTACACGATTCACATTTTTTGGCGTCCCTGTAGTGGTTACACCCCCAGGGTGCCTGCATGATATTCAGTTTATGATTATACGTGTGTACACACCCCCTCCTTCTTTGATGAAATATGTTTATGTCAGTATCACACTATGGTCTTTTGTATTTGATTTAACCCTATGTGGATTCGTTCTGCTGTTTGAGCGCAAAGGATCTTGTCCATTTGAAGTGCTCCCAAAGGCCCGGGCTGGGTTTTAAGCCACCTGCCTGATTTGGCTTACATTCTGGTAAGCAGTTCACCACACAGTCACCTGTATTTTCTTCACTTCATCACACAGAAGGATTTTGGACTTTATTGTTTATTATCACAGATTGTTTATTATCACAGACTTTATTGGACTCACTTTAGCGCGGTTTATCTGTCTATATATTTTGTTGGTGGGCCCCACTTATAACCGCAGCTTTTTTTGAATTTTGTTTTGATACCTGCATAAGGTGTCCTCTCACGTCTATTCATTTATACACTGGTATTACCATAGATCATAATTTTTAACTTTTAGTTTATCCAAGCGCAATTTTGTTTTTCTTATTAACTGATATAACATGCTGATCTCGGACAGCTTGACCTTGCCCTCTCCTGCCTTTGACCCCCAATTTTTGGGCCCTTAATGTGTTGGGCGGTTTTACTATCCAGCCACGGGACTTAAGGCCCATACACATAAAACGAAAATTGGATGGAAAAATACGACCAGCTGTCTGCCGATTTTCGGAACGGTGCTTTAGACAGCCGATTTCGCTTTTTAGTCAGACAAAAGCTGGATGTGCAGACTATAACATTTTTGTCGGATGTGAATTTAACATCCGATTTTCGTTTCATTAGTATGTCTTTCGTACGAAAAAAATCGTATGAGCAAGACTACGCATGCTCAGAAACAAAAGAACACATAAAAAACTATTCAACACGTTACGTCACTTCTGACGTTGTATTCTGTCGTACAAAAATTTTCGTATTGTGAGTAACCTCTTCACTTTCGACATGAGACTAGCATGCCACAAAAAACGGACGTTCAGTCGTCCAAAAATCCAATGCCCCGTACACACGGTCGGACATTGATCGGACATTCCGACAACAAAATCCATGGATTTTTTCCGACGGATGTTGGCTCAAACCTGTCTTGCATACACACGGTCACACAAAGTTGTCGGAAAATCTGATCGTTCTGAACACGGTGGCGTAAAACACGTACGTCGGGACTATAAACGGGGCAGTAGCCAATAGCTTTCGTCTCTTAATTTATTCTCAGCATGCGTGGCACTTTGTGCGTCGGATTTGTGTACACACGATCGGAATTTCCGACAACGGATTTTGTTGTCGGAAAATTTTATAGCCTGCTCTCAAACTGTGTGTCGGAAATTACGATGGAAAATGTGTGATGGAGCCTACACACGGTCGGAATTTCTGACAACAAGGTCCTATCACACATTTTCCGTCTGAAAATCCGACCGTGTGTACGGGGCAGAAGCGTGTGTATGAGGCTTTAGGCTCTGTATTGGGTCATTTATAGAGGGCGGTGAAAAGAGGTTTGTAGGCAATCAGGAGGCAATGGTGTTGCCTCCTGATGCTTGTTCTTGGGGAAGGGTTATTCCATTGCCATGGCAATTTTGCATTGTGGGACCGCACTGCAACTGTGAGAAGAGTGTTGAAATATTGCCCTATTCACTTACATGGATGTGTTTGCAAGGGGTTGTGGTAAAATTGCATTAAAATTGCAACACCGCAATCCATAGAATTTCAAGCTTGCCAATATGTACCCATTTGGGTGGCACTATGAATGCCTTTAGGTGGGTGGTTGGGAGGCAGTGAAAAATGGCAGCCCATGCGAGAGGAGACTTAGGTGGCAGGAGGGTGTGGTTTTAAGCTGCCTGTTGAACTCATCATGCAGCATTAAAATTGCCGCAATGCAAAGCATCGCAGCGATGTGTACCCATCCAAGCAGCACCATGAACGCTTGTAGGTGGGTGGTTGAGGGGCAGTAAAAATGGGGATCAACTGCCTGTGTGTACCACCCCCTGGCAGCCCATGTGAAAGGTGACTTAGGTGGCAAGAGGAAGCGGGGTCAATATTTACAGGTAAAGAAAACCTTAGTGTTGTGTGAGATTTGCTAATCACTCCAACTGCCTATATCTCTGGATCTACTTATTTTTTTACATTTGGTACATGTAAGTACCCGAATCGTTTGCTTTTTGCATCATTAGTGTACCAGCTGCAACACTTAATTTTTGTGCCCCAATCGAAACATACTGGATCTTTTTTCATTAGAAGAACTAAACAAATGATGTCACAATCATATGAGCTATTTTATTTTTTCAATCGACAAAATATTTAGTTTTCGATTCATCTATGGCCGACTTATGTAACGTTTTGTTACTGTGTCCTGAGTGGCATTAAAAGTTCAGTGGTAAATTTTATTGGCTACCTAAAGTTGAGCTTTGGCCAGAAGACTATCCCAATCTCAATGCTCTATTCAGCCTTTCTTTATAAAGTGGAAACATAAAACATTTATGCCGCGTACACACGGTCGGACTTTTCGGCTACAAAAGTCCGACAGCCCGTCCGACAGACTTTCGACGGACTTTTGGCGGACTTGCGGCAGACTTTCTAACGAACGGACTTGCCTACATATGATCACACAAAAGTCCGACGGATTCATACGTGATGACGTACACCGGACTAAAATAAGGAAGTTGATAGCCAGTAGCCAATAGCTGCCCGAGCGTAGGTTTTTGTCCGTCGGACTAGAATACAGACGAGCGGATTTCTGGGTCCGGCGTAGTTACGATGTAAAGATTTGAAGCATGTTTCAAATCTAAAGTCCGTCAGATTTGCGGCTGGAAAAGTCCACTGAAAGTCCGGGAAGCCCACACACGATCGGCTTGTCAGCCGTATTTTGTCCTTTGGCGTCTGTCGGACTTTTGTAGACGAAAAGTCCGACCGTGTGTACGCGGCATTAGGCTTCATGTACACTGCTGCCGGTAAACGGACGTTTAGAAGGAGTTGGGCATTTTTTTCAGCTGCCCCTGAACTCTCGTCAATGTTATCTTATCAGTACATGTACACTAGTCGTTTATAGTCATTTCTAGCCAGTTTAGTTTAGAAGAATTTTTTTGGAAAGCAAAAAAAATGCATTCAGGACAGATGTTCAGAGGCATGTGAAACACCAAACGCCTGTAACAGCTTGTAAACGTGGTAACTCGCGTTTAGCCACGTTTTGTTTACAGGCATTTTTAATTTTTGACTATTTGAAAAAAAAATAAACACTTCTAAACGTGGCATGTAAAAGCCACATTTAGAAACGTTGGTTACTATCTGTCAAGTTGAATCGTTCAGGAGAGGTTGTAAAACGTCCCGTCTACATTAAATAGCCTTAGCTGTAATAAGTTCAAAGTTCAATCCCACATCGCCCCAACCCTGCAATTATCCTCCGGCTCTGCACATCTCAGCTTGAAATTTCCTTTAGCAAGTCACCTCTGGAGATTTGCATCTACATAGACTAAACCTTGATTTCTTTGCTGGAGGGAAGGTAAGTGCAATGTGCTGAATAATGGTTTTAGTTATGGAATATATATTTTCAGGAATTTTGTGCATATATTATGTAAAAGATGCTCCAAGGAACATGTTTAAGACCAATAATCCATAAGCACCAGGGACCTCATTGAGGAAAAATAGATGCAGGGAATAATGAAGGTGCTGTTTGGAGAAACCACTTTGAATTCAGTTTGTATTCTTCGACCTGTCCTGGGAAAATGCAGCATGGAGTCTGCTTGGCTGTTGACTAGAACTTCAAATTTTTTTGGTTGCTGTTTTCATCAGGCAGATTCATGTTCACTTAGGGTGACCATAAACTGGCCAATAATTGAAAGCAATGCATGAATATTATTTGTGAAGACCCAACAGTTTATGACCACCTAGAAGGTAACAATAAAGCCTCTGGCAGTCTGAAGCACAGAGAGATTAGGCGGTCCCAATCCTTCAGGAAGATTAGTGGAGGTTTACTGAACCACATGTGTGCTGCTGTCAGCATCAAGTAAGCATTGCGGGGGTTCCAACATACTGTCTGTTTAAGGGGCAAGTTGGATAGATATTTACATGGCCATCATTCTTGGGGAAAATATCTAGGGGAAACTATACAGGGAAACTCACCCTCAGTATAAAACTTCCTGCAGTGGCCTCCAAACCAACCTTTTTTTCTGTCAGAGAAAGCTCCACCATTTGCTTCTCTCTCCAGTTGCTTCACTGGCCATTAGGAACGTGCTGGAGCTTTGCCATCAGACGGGCCTGGCCTTTAGACATTGACTGCCGCAGGTATTCAGAGACATTCTTAGGTGTTACAGTACCTATAGAAGTGATGGCGAACCTTGGCACCCCAGATGTTTTGGAACTACATTTCCCATGATGCTCATGTACTCTGCAGTGTAGTTGAGCATTATGGAAAATGTAGTTCCAAAACATCTGGGGTGCCAAGCTTCGCCATCACTGACCTATGGGATCCAAATCTGTACATCCAGGGGTATGGCCTGTCATGTCCGTTTGGAGCATGTTGCGCGCTTGCACCAAATTGTGGCCTTTCAGCTATGTTGGGTTGTGCCTTCTTGACTTTGGGCATTCACACAGGCCAAGAAGGATGTTTAGACTCCTTCTCTAATGGTAGCTGGTGTTGTGACCTTTTGCTAGCTATTCTGTTGGTGAGATGGCTGATTTCTTTTGCTTGTTACTAACCCGGATTGCCTTACTCTTGTTGCATGGCCTGCCCCTTTTGCCAACTATGTTTGTTCCTGTTATCCTTGTCTGCTACTTGACTCAACCTCTGCTGGACACTGACTACACTTGACTTTCGCCTGCCTCAACCTCTGCCTGGACACTGACTACACATAACCTCCACCTGCTTCAACCTCTGCCTGGACACTGACTACACATAACCTTCACCTGCTTCAACCTCTGCCTGGACACTGACTACACATAACCTCCACCTGCTTCAACCTCTGCCTGGACACTGACTACACATAACCTCCACCTGCTTCAACCTCTGCCTGGACACTGACTACACATAACCTCCACCTGCTTCAACCTCTGCCTGGACACTGACTACACATAACCTTCACCTGCTTCAACCTCTGCCTGGACACTGACTACACATAACCTCCACCTGCTTCAACCTCTGCCTGGACACTGACTACACATAACCTCCACCTGCTTCAACCTCTGCCTGGACACTGACTACACATAACCTCCACCTGCTTCAACCTCTGCCTGGACACTGACTACACATAACCTTCACCTGCTTCAACCTCTGCCTGGACACTGACTACACATAACCTCCACCTGCTTCAACCTCTGCCTGGACACTGACTACACATAACCTCCACCTGCTTCAACCTCTGCCTGGACACTGACTACACATAACCTCCACCTGCTTCAACCTCTGCCTGGACACTGACTACACATAACCTCCACCTGCTTCAACCTCTGCCTGGACACTGACTACACATAACCTTCACCTGCTTCAACCTCTGCCTGGACACTGACTACACATAACCTTCACCTGCTTCAACCTCTGCCTGGACACTGACTACACATAACCTCCACCTGCTTCAACCTCTGCCTGGACACTGACTACACATAACCTCCACCTGCTTCAACCTCTGCCTGGACACTGACTACACATAACCTCCACCTGCTTCAACCTCTGCCTGGACACTGACTACACATAACCTCCACCTGCTTCAACCTCTGCCTGGACACTGACTACACTTGACTTTCGCCTGCCTCAACCTCTGCCTGGACACTGACTACACATAACCTCCACCTGCTTCAACCTCTGCCTGGACACTGACTACACATAACCTCCACCTGCTTCAACCTCTGCCTGGACACTGACTACACTTGACTTCTGCCTGCCTCAACCTCTGCCTGGACACTGACTACACTTAACCTCCACCTGCCTCAACCTCTGCCTGGACACTGACTACACTTAACCTCCACCTGCCTCAACCTCTGCCTGGACACTGACTACACTTGACTTCTGCCTGTCTCAACTTCTGCCTGGACACGCCAACTACTCTTTTCTTCCTTCTGCCTTGTCCTCAGCCTGCACCTTGACCAGCTACTGATTTTTTTTTTTTATCCGCACCCGCATTGCAGGCGCTGTGTTCCTGGGATTCCTTTGGTGGGGCTATCCTGAAGGCTACGACCTGGTGACATCTTGCAGCAAAGTAGGCTGGGGGCCAAGGAGGTCACTAAGCCATCACTCGGAATGTTCTTTTGAAGGCCAAGATGCCACTTAGACTCCATGCCAGGTGAACCTGCCTCCAGAACACTACTGTTTACTGCAAGACTAGGGTTTCTACCTGATCAGTATTTTACCCATCTGGTCTCTAGTGCTGACTTGTCAGAGTAAAACTGTAGTGATCGGGGAAAGTCCCTAATAAGCCTTGACAAAGCTGCTCCTCTATAGATACAGTGAGTGTGTGTTTTCAGCCTGGAAGAAGTGTGTTACTGGCAGGATCACCATGTCAAAACAAATTTGTAAAAAATTAAATTAATGATGTCACTACAGCTAAGAACCAGTAAGCTGCGCTATATAACATTTTTGTTCTTGGGCTTGGATCATACAAGTGCTTTTGCACCACCATTTTTTTCTTTATACCAATGTTTGCCAACAACTGATGCAAGATATGACAAGCTACAGCATGTGAAATATAAACACGTTCTGCATTTAAATAGGGCATGTATTTATAGAGTCCTTCAGGTCAGATCTAAGAGTGGGACATCTGTGCCAGAAAGAGGGACAGAGGGGTTTCCTTTCAACAATGGACCCATCCCTCCAAATCAAGGACAGGTTAGAGCTATGCTTTACGACGGGGATCTCCAATCTTTCTAAAGAAAGGGCCAATATACTGTTCTTCAGACTTCAGGGGGGCGGGATTGTGGCTAGTGGGTGTAGAAAATGTCCTGGCATTAATGGGAGTTAGTGGCGTCAGTAGTTAGTGAGAGTAAAAAAATGACATGTGCCTGTGGTCAATAGGAAGAGGTATAGTGCCCCATTATTGGTATTAGTGGGAGCCACTGTCGGGGGGGCCCCAGCAGTGCACACACAAAAGGAGAGGGGCGGGAGGAGAAAGAGCGGATCGACTCTCTCCTCTCCCATTCTTGTGAGGGAGGGAGAACTGTCAGTGCAGGCTCTGGGCTGTATGAGAGAGATGCTCTCAGCTCAAGGAGGCACTCATGGGCGGCATTGATGGGCTGCACTAATTGGCACTGATAGGCAGCATTGATGAGCACTGATATGTGACACTGATAGGCGGCATTAATGAACACTGGTGGGCAGCACTGATAGGCGGTATGGTGAGCACTGATAGGCAGCACTGATATGCTGCATTGATGAGCACCGATAGGTGGCACTGATTGTCAGTGATAGGCGGCATTGATAAGCACTGATGGGTGGCATTGAAGAGCACTGATCAGTAGCACTGATAGGCAGCACTGATGAGCACTGATAGGCAGCACTGATAATCAGGGCACTGATTATCAGTGTAAACAATGTATTGACAGTCTTGCCGGTTAACGGCTCTCCTTTGCTCATACAGACACAGCGTGGGAGGAAAGGACTGCCGATAACCGTCAAGTCTATTTACATGTGATCAGCTTTAAAGGGCTGCTGTGATTGGCGGGCATGCAGGAGGCAGGGTTCTGGGAGGATGTCCATGGACGCCCTCCCAGAACTGGAAGTCCAGGGTTCTGGATGGAGGGGGGGGGGTCAGATTTCTTGCACCGGGACCATTAGGGTTCTAGTTATGCCTCTGGTGGGAGCAATAAGCGGTATCAGTAGGAGGAATATGCCCCACCTTTGATGTTAGTGGGAGGAATAGTGCCACATCATTGGCATCAATAGGAGGAATTATGGCCCAATGTTGATGTCAGTGAGAGGAACAGTACTCCATTATTGTTGTCAGTGGGAGGAGTAGTGCCCCATCATTGATGGTAGTGGGAGGAATAGTGCCCCATCAATAGTTTTAGAAGGAAAAGTGCTCAGTCGTTGGTATCATTGGGAGGAATAGTGACCCATCACTGGTATCATTGGGAGGAATAGTGCTCCATCACTGGTGTCATTGGGAGGAATAGTGCCCCATCATTGGTGTCAGTAGGAAGAATAGACAAACAAGATATTTGGGGGGCACACCCTAAAATATGCAATAAAGATGGTGCAGCCATAATACCATACAACAAAATATTACAGAGCACACATGCAAAAAAGACATTTACCTCCTACAAGGCTTATTTAAAACACGTAGACATTGTCAAAAAACATTATCAAAAAAATATGGGGATTTGGTCACAGTACTGCGACAAAGTACCTCATGATTAGTGGGTCCTACACTATCCATAGACTGGGAGATCCTGCTTCTCTGAACCATGGGAGCAATACACTCCTCTATATGGGAGAACTGAGGTCTCCACCCATGACACAGGTGGACACTAATGAGAGGCACTGATGAGGGAGTGGGGTGCTCCTCGCCCCCTCATCAGTGCCTCTCATTAGTGTCCACCTGTGTCATGGGTGGAGACCCCATATTTTTTGATAATGTTTTTTGAAAATGTCTAGGTGTTTTAAATAAGCCTTGCAGGAGGTAAATGTCTTTTTTGCATGTGTGCGCTGTAATATTTTGTTCAGTAGGAAGAATAGTGCGCCATCATTGGTGTCAGTAGGAAGAATAGTGCGCCATCATTGGGAGGAATAGTGCGCCATCATTGGTGTCGGTAGGAAGAATAGTGCGCCATCATTGGGAGGAATAGTGCGCCATCATTGGTGTCAGTAGGAAGAATAGTGCGCCATCATTGGGAGGAATAGTGCGCCATCATTGGTGTCAGTAGGAAGAATAGTGCGCCATCATTGGGAGGAATAGTGCGCCATCATTGGTGTCAGTAGGAAGAATAGTGCGCCATCATTGGGAGGAATAGTGCGCCATCATTGGTGTCAGTAGGAAGAATAGTGCGCCATCATTGGGAGGAATAGTGCGCCATCATTGGTGTCAGTAGGAAGAATAGTGCGCCATCATTGGGAGGAATAGTGCGCCATCATTGGTGTCAGTAGGAAGAATAGTGCGCCATCATTGGGAGGAATAGTGCCCCATCATTGGTGTCAGTAGAAGGAATAGTGCACCATCATTTAAGTGGAAGAAAAATGTCCCAATGTTCATGTCAGTGGGAGGGATAATGACCCATCCTTGGTGTCAATGAGAGGAATTATGCCCACTGTTGGTATCAGTGGGAGGATTAGTTTCCCAAGGGCCAGAAAAAAAAAACAAGCAAAGGGTTGCACCTGAAAAGAAATTGGTTGGCCCGAAATTGCCCATTTCTCGCCATCTTTTCTCCAGTGTTAACAGTGTAAGCACATTTTAATAGGTAAGCAATATCCTTATTCATATCTGTCCATCACACTAAAATGAAGGGCAGTTGTGACATTACTGCTCAGCAATTATAAGGATATCTTCCATCAGGTTTGTTCCCTGCGTCCATGTTAATAATATAGTTTCCTACTGACGCTAACATCGCTTTTTTTTTTTTTTTTTTTTTAATACGCTGTGTTGTGCGTCTTGGGATTGTGGATGTTGCGGAGTGGAATTTATTAAAAAGTGTGGATCTCTGTGCAGATGTTGATTGTCTCTGACATGTGTTACGCATTGCACATTGCAAATGAGTGAAAACTGCCTCCCAGAGTCCCTGAGATTAATTGTAACATGTATCGCTGGCAGTCAGAGACGGTGAAGAGTGTAACCATAGCAGCCAGCTCCTGCTGGCCGTATCCCACTCGCTCTGCTGAAAACCCAGAGATGAAACAAGGCTTTTTATAGCACATCCCTCCAAGATAGACCTTAATTAGGACCGGACCAACGCTGGCGGTCTGTGCTCTTTATAGGTTCCAATGTATGCGCTGATAGAATTGAGTAATTACAGGTTGCAAAAGAGAAATATATATATACATATATATATATATATATATATATATATATATATATATATATATATATATATATAAAATATATATATATATATATATAATATATAAAATATATTATATATATATATATATATATATATATATATATATAAAATATATTTTATATATATATATATATATATATATATATATATATATATATATATATATATATATATATATATATATACACATATATCATTATTATTATACATGATTTATATAACGCCAACAGTTTACGCAGCGCTTTACAATATAAAAAGGAGACAATACAGTTATAATACAATAAAATACAACAGGATTAAGAGGGCCCTGCTCAGAAGAGCTTACAATGTAAAAGGGTATATATATATATACACACACGCACACACAAAGATCAATTCACTAAGCTTTAATATAAGTATAAGGATCTCTCATTTCAGCCATATCACTGTAATTTTCAAATCTTACTAAACTCAGCAAAAATGTATTTTTTTTGTTTAATGAGGACCCTAATCGTGGTGTGTTAGTTGTTAATTGAGCCTGCAGTATATTGTATTGATGTAAATATTGTATGGATTTTAGCCCATTGTACGCAATATTGTCCAAAGTATTGGGGCACCTGCCTTTACACGCACATGTCTATGGGAATGTTTGACTATTCTTCCAGAAGCGCATTTGTAAAGGTCCGGCACTGATGTTGGACAAGAAGGCCTGGCTCGCAGTCTCCAATTCTCGAATTCATCCTAAAAGGTGTTCTATCGGGTTGAGGTCAGGGCTCTGTGCAGGCCAGTCAATTTCCTCCATGTCTTTATGGACCTTGCTTTGTGCACTGGTCCAAATCATTTGGTGGAGGGGGAATTATGGTGGGGAGTTGTTTTTCAGGGCTTGGCCCCTTAATTCCAGCAAAAAGGGAACTCTATTGCCGCGTACACACAGTCAGATTTTCCGACGGGAAATGTTCGATGTGAGCTTGTTGTCGGAAAGTCCGACCGTGTGTAGGCTCCATCGAACATTTGCTGTCGGAATTTCCGCCAACAAATGTTTGGTAGCTGGTTCTCAAATTTTCCACCAACAAAACTTGTTGTCGGAAAGTTTGATTGTGTGTACACAAGTCTGTCGCACAAAAGTTCACGCATGCCCTGAATCAAGCAGGAGTTGCACTGGCTATTGAACTTCCTTTTTCTCGGCTCGTTGTACGTGTTGTACATCACCGCGTTCTCGCGTTCGGAATTTTTGGCCAACATTTGTGTGACCGTGTGTATGCAAGACAAGTTTGAGCCAACAACGTTCGAACAAAAATCCACGGTTTTGTTGTCAGAAAATTCGATCATGTGTACGTGGCATTAAGGTGTCAGCATACCAAGACATTTTAGACAATTTCATGCTCCCAACTTTGTGGGAACAGTTTGGGGACGGCCCCTTCCTGTTCCAACATGACTGCGCACCAGTGCACAAAGCAAGGTCCATAAAAACATGGATGAGCGAGTTTGGGGTGGAGGAACTTGACTGGCCTGCACAGAGTCCTGACCTTAACCAGATAGAACACCTTTGGGGTGAATTAGAGTGGAGACTGCAAGCCAGGCCTTCTCTCCAACTACAGTGCCTGACCTCACAAATGCGCTTCTGGAAGAATGGTCAAACATTCCCATAGACACACTCCTAAACCTTGTGGACAGCCTTCCCAGAAGAGTTGAAGCTGTTATAGCTGCAAAGGGTGGGCCAACTCAATATTGAACACTATGGACTAAGACTGGGGTGGCATTAAAGTTCATGTGTGAGTAAAGGCAGGCGTCCCAATACCTTTGACAATATAGTGTATATTTCTTTCATTTTCTTTGAAGAGTAAATTCAGGCAAACAGCTAAATACGTTGTTTCAGGGGCAACTACTTGGCAGCACTCGGGTGGGGGCAGCATTGAGGCCAGATTGTCCATACCCAACACTCCATATTACTACAGCTCAGTAATGTTGCCCTGAATACACAGGGCTGCTCTACTGAGCTGGTTGCTAGAATGCTGCTGGCTGGGCCGAATATTGTCATTGGTTGTTATGGTGCAGGCAGGCAACATCCAGCTTAATTAGAGTTTACGTAACTGTATACAGGGCTACTGAGACTGCAGTGAGGATGGAGTTTGATCTCAGTGCTGCCCCCACTGAGTGCCGCATGCACCATAACATTCAATGCACTGTATGGCCCAGCCGTCTGCATCTTAGCAACCAATGACGCTGTACGGCTCAGTCGCCAATGTCCTAACAACCAATGATGCACAACATCATTGGTTGCTAGGACGCTAACAGCTGCACCACAGTGTCAGTGGTTGCTGTGCCAAGGTCCTAGAAACCAAAGGGGGTGGATTGTATGTGGGTTTTCATGGTAACATGCTGGAGATTGTACTGGCTTTTGAATGTTTTCGGGGTAAGGAGGGGGTGGCAAAAATGCCAATTATCCTACGTGTGACCTATCTTAGCTACCAAATGAATCCTAATGCCGCGTACACACGGTCGTACTTTTCGTCTACAAAAGTCGGACAGCCTGTCCGACAGACTTCCGGCAGACTTTCGGTGGACTTGCGGCGGACTTGCGGCCTACTTTCTAACGAACGGACTTGCCTACACACGACCACACAAAAGTCTAACGGATTCGTACGTGATGACGTACACCGGACTAAAATAAGGAAGTTCATAGCCAGTAGCCAATAGGTGCCCTAGCGTGGCTTTTTGTCCGTCGGACTAGCACACAGACGAGCGGATTTCGGGGTCCGTCGTAGTTACGAAGTAAAGTTTTAAAACATGTTTCAAATCTAAAGTACGTCGGATTTGAGGCTAAAAAAGTCAGTTGAAAGTCCGGAGAAGCCCACACACGATCGGATTACCAGCCAGCTTTAGTCCATCAGCGTCTGTTGGACTTTTGTAGACGAAAAGTAGGACCGTGTGTACGCGGCATAATTGTGTTCAACCAATTGACTAATCAAGACAGCCTTGTCAGACACCATAGCCAGACCCTGACCAAACATTCTCTGCTGCAGTAAAAGCAAGATGGGTTGGTCAAAGCTGTGATTGGTGAGTAAAGGAATTGCAGTAGGGTGATTGCTATGCTGTCTCCTCCAATTAGTGTGTTCCATTTTAATGATGCACAGCAAAGACTGATTGGCTAACAGTGTAGCCCCTCCTTCTGCTAGTCTAAAGTATAGGGGGTTTAACAAGGCTTTAATGTACTATGTAAGATACATAATATTTAAAATATCTAAAATAGTTGTTTGTATTGAATACATAACTGAATGAAATGGGGCCTGTTTTATATCTGCTTTACATATACTTTAAATACTGAGTTCTTATGCTGCGTACACACAGTCGGACTTTTCGGCTACAAAAGTCCGACGGACTTTTGGCGGACTTTTGGCGGACTTGCGGCAGACTTTCTAACCGACTTGCCTACATACAATCACACAAAAGTCCGACGGATTCGTACGTGATGATGTACACCGGACTAAAATAAGGAAGTTGATAGCCAGTAGCCAATAGCTGCCCTAGCGTGGGTTTTTGCCCATCGGACTAGCACACAGTCGAACGGATTTCTGGGTCCGGCGTAGTTACGACGTAAAGATTTGAAGCATGTTTCAAATCTAAAGTCCGTCAGATTTGCGGCTGGAAAAGTCCACTGAAAGTCCGGGGAAGCCCACACACGATCGTATTGTCAGCCGTATTTTGTCCGTCGGCGTCCGTCAGACTTTTGTAGACGAAAAGTCCGACCGTGTGTACGCGGCATTAGTATTGTCTTAGAAGCATATATATAAGGTAGGGAATGTGGCATTCACCAAAACATTCACTGCAGGTTGAATAGATATTAACATACAATGACTGATTCACCACTAGTGAATGTTTGATGACTGTTAAATCCACTGCTTTATAAATATGCCCCTACTTTTAAAAAACCTTTTATTGCTCCCCAATACTGTACAATAGATTAAACAAATGGACAGCCTGCTGCGGTGATGGTTGGACCGTTCAGGTAGAAGCATTGGACTTCATTTGCTATGGCCAGGATTGGGTTTGAACTCTAGATGCTAAGTCCAAAAAAAGAAAACAGAGGGCAAAGAACTACTCATTAGTATTGCCTATGATCTCACTGTAGCTGGTCTCTCCCCATTACTATCTTATCCTGCCTTATGCTACATTGTGTCCCGGTGTGCCTTTACGGGGCCATCTTGGTAGAGGCAGGGTTTTGCTTCCTCATGCCAGAGCCTCCAGCAAAGAGAACACTGTGCTAAATGTATGTGCTTTATGCCGCGTACACACGGTCGGACTTTTCGTCTGCAAAAGTCCGACAGCCTGTCCGACAGACTTTCGACAGACTTTTGGTGGACTTTTGGCGGACTTTTGGCGGACTTGCGGCAGACTTTCTTACGAGCGGACTTGCCTACATACGATCACACAAAAGTCAGACGGATTCGTACGTGATGACGCACACCGGACTAAAATAAGGAAGTTGATAACCAGTAGCCAATAGCTGCCCTAGCGTGGGTTTTTGCCCGTCGGACTAGCACACAGACGAGCGGATTTCTGGGTCCGGCGGAGTTACAACGTAAAGATTTGAAGCATGTTTCAAATCTAAAGTCCGTCAGATTTGAGGCTGGAAAAGTCCGCTGAAAGTCCGGGGAAGCCCACACACGATCGGATTGTCAGCCAGCTTTAGTCCGTCTGCGTCGTCTGACTTTTGTAGACGAAAAGTCCGACCGTGTGTACGCGGCATTAGTGTCATTTTGTAAATAGTTTACAGCCTGTGTATGTAATGAGCAAATATGGCTGCCCCTATATACCTACATCATCACTCATTATACATAGATAGAACGTGTTTATAATATTGGCAAATATATATATATATATAAACCGTACATATAGTATTATTTAGAACCAGGGCTTTTTTTTCAGGGGGAACATGGGGGAACGCAGTCCCGGCACCTCCTGCACTGAATGTATGTAATGGCAAAGGGTGCTGAGGTGTGCTGGGGGCTGGGAGATCTATTGTTGATGGGAGGGATCTACTGTTGAGGGAAGGGTGTATCGTTGTTGGCTGCTGGAGTGTCTATTGATGCTGGCTGCTGGGGGATCTATCGTTGCTGGGAGGGATCTACTGATGAGAGGGGGATTTATTGTTGCTGGCTGCTGAAGGGTCTATTGATGCTGGCTACTGGGAGATCTGTTGTTGCTGACAGGGGTCTATTGTTGCTGGGGTGGATCTGTTGTTACTAGGGTGGATCTTTTGTTACTGGAGGGTCATTTTGTTGCGGGGGGGTCTATTGTTGAAAGGGAGCATCTATTGTTGAAAGAAGGGTGTATATCTTAATGCTTATTAACAAAATCTATACAAATTACTTAGCACCACAAAATGATACTTGGTTATGTATTCTCTAAAAAGGGCCGTATACGAAGGTGGGTAGGGGATGGAACCAAGGGACGGTGCTGAGAGGTGGATAGGATGCAAAGACAAGAGATGACTTGAAAAGGGGAGTTCCTGAACCTATTCTCTGAGAAAAAAAAGCCCCGTTTAGAACAAATATCTTCACCATGTTTATTTAAAAAAAAAAGTATTGGAAAATTGTTACAGTAACCGCGGCAACCAATGTTAATTGCGTTGATATGAAGCCATTCATTCTGGAGTGAACAGGCCCTAAAGGGAAAGGATAAATTAGAAGGCGCCTCTAAGTGCAGAACCACTAAAACTTTTATTGCCAAAGAATAAAAAACACTTATTAAAGGGCTAAAGTTAAAAGACTCATCATATGTGAGGGTAAGTCCAGCAGTGGTGGCAGTCCTGGAAGGGTCCAAATCGCGGCAGTGTGTTAGATGTCCCAGCCCTCCAGCAGAGGGAAGCCGCAGAAGGGGAGACCAGTGAGATGACTGCCGTGCTGTTAGGAACCAGCGTGAAATGCTGGACTCACGGATGACGTCAGCAGAAGTGCGCCTGGAACCAGCGTGGAACGTACAGGCCGGGAACTCACGTCAAATAGGCGGGACGCGTTTCAGACGCGTTTCAGAGCATCTGATAGGCTCCTTCTTCATGCCGATGGACTCCAGATGCTCTGCCGCGATTTGAACCCTTCCAGGACTGCCACCACTGCTGGACTTTCCCTCACATATGATGAGTCTTTTAACTTCAGCCCTTTAGTAAGTGTTTTATTATCCCTTGGCAATAAAAGTTTTAGTGGTTCTGCACTTAGAGGCGCCTTCTTTTTATCCTTTCTCTTAGAGTCATGGCTTTCCTCTTGAAGTGCTGCCTCAGTTCCCTGAAATGACGTTTACTAGCCAGATTTACACTTGCTCATTTGGGGACACCTCCTCTGGTCAGATGCTGCTATCCAGAAGCGCTCTTCATTCTTTTATCCCAGGCCCTAAAGCAATGGATGGTCTTTTCATTCTGAATAGCACCCCAATACACCTTGTGACGCACATAGGTTCACACCGCAGCCACGTGATGTTACATGACCTTATGAATTAGCATGCTGTGAAAAGTAGTAGAAAATCTGACGCTTGCAGAAACTTTCGTGCACACAAAACAGACTAGCAGTAACCCTTGTTCTGCGAACATGCACATGTGCACACTGGTGCTGCACCTTTGGTCACCTGTATCTTATAAAAATGTTTTAAGAGTGCTTTTGTGCTATTACCATATCTTTGGATTTATGAAATATTACTTTTTTACATTTGTGTGTTGTTGCTAAGTTCACTAAATGCTTTGCAAAAATGGAAAAGGTATTAAAACCAGTTCTGGTGAGTATTCAGTGGTAGCCTAGTGGAGAAGAGTCTGCTTGCTTGGTGGTGGCACTTATTTGGCACACCTGGGCTCCCATGTCTCCTGGGCCTTTGGGTGTTTGCGGGACTCCCTATGGCCTATACCTGGGATCAATGTAATGATATGTGTGAGAAACCTGAAAAAGTTGTGAACCCAAAGGATCTGTTACTGGGGTGTCAGATCCGCCATCATTAAAAATCAGACTGTGGTGCTCAGCACATGAACCAGTTTAGCAACCTGCCACATGGGTGTCCTACAAGGGTCCTTTTCAGTACATGTCTTTGCTTTACCTTAATCCAGTCACCCCTTGTACCTCTTGATGGGTTTGAAATAAAAATGTTTCAGTATACTACATGTTTTTATGCTGTCATCCTTGAGTTCCCAACCCCTATTAATGTTAGTCTTTTTTGCTGGTTGTTGTGTGTTTTGTTTTGCCGGTCTTATGTTGCCAAGCAGAGGAGGAAGCATGGTGTAGATCTGTGTATGAACAGCCAAGACCAGTTCCAAAAATGCATTCAGAATAACAAATAGCAGCATAGCATGTGAATAATTTTGTATTTTGTATTGTTTTTTTTGCAGCAAATATATTTGTGGGTCTTACAGCCACTGGGCTGAGATTTCTATTCTAACAGGGAGAGAATACAAGTAAAAAAAGAGCACAACCAGCATCTCAGATCCCGCTGCTGCCACCAATGTGTGAAGATGCCACTCTCAGTCTCACCCCGCACCAAGATTTTCTAGCCTGTGAGCCAACAATCTACGTGCCAGCAGACAGAGAATGATCATCACTGGGGTTGGTTGATACCCCAGTTAGCCCTTTACACACAACAATTGCTGCCACCACGTTTTAACAGAAACACTCATTGTTCTCAGTATCCTATTAGCTGTGACCAGGGGCGTAAATAAGGGGGGGGGGGTCAGGGGGGTCCAAACACCCCCTTTCCCCAGAGCATTCTGTCTAAATGTCTAGTCAGTGTCCCTGCTGCCATTCTGCTCAACAGAAGTAATCAGACTTGCAGTGATCAGTCAGACTTAGCCACAAGGCTGTCGATAAGGTGGTACAGCAGGCAGACCCCCCGTGTCTAAGCCCCATCAGTTTAGGCAGGCATGAAAGTTGTTAGCTCCTAGCCCCTAGCCTGTGACACTTTTGTTTATTGACTGATAACAACGTTCTATATTCTTAAAGCCCTACTCTAGGATAACAGTTAATTATGAAATCTGAACTCCTTCATGCAGTGTGCACTGTGTCTAATGAGGTGAGGCTGGAGTTGAGCTTTAAATTCCAGTTGTGGTACCTCCAGCATTAAATGTATGTAGTGGCAAGGGGTGCTGGGGTGTGCTGAAGGGTCTATTGATGTTGGCTGCTGGGGAATCTGTTGTTGGTGGAGGGGATCTATTTTTGCGTGGTGGTTTATTTTTGCTAGCAAAGTCTATTGTTGCTGGGGGTCAATTGTTGCTGGGAGAGATCTACTGTTGAGGGAGGGGTCTATTATTGCTGGCTGCTGGAGAGTCTATTGATGCTGGCTGCTGGGTGATCTGTTGTTTCTTCTGGGGGTCTATTGTTGCTGGTAGAATCTATGGTTGCTGGGGGGGGGGGGTTCTATTGCTGTTGGCTGCAGGGGATCATTAACAAATTACTTAGCACCACAAAATAATACTTGGCTCTGGGGCGGTACTGAGAAATGGGTATGGGGTGGAACCAAGGGACGGTGCTCGGGGGTGGGTAGGGGGGAGTTCCTGCATCTATTCCCTGAGAAAAAAAACCTTGGATACAATGTTCAGTTTAATTCAGATTTTTTGGGTTTAAAACCACTTTAAGGTAGAACTCCAGCCAAACGTTTCCCCCTTTTTTGGATAGGTTGGGGAAGGATAAAATTCTCTGTGGGGTCTTACTGCTTGTTTTTTGTGTCCTTGTTGAGCAAATGTCTTCTTACTTCCTGTTTCTCCCCAAAGTAAGAAGAACCCATGTCTTTGACAGTTGACGCTATGGCAAATATCCCCAAATGATGTTTTCCTTATTTTCTGTCCAAGGAAAGAAAGTGGGAATTAATCTTTCCATCAAGGAGGCAGAAAAAGCTTTATAGATTACAACATTTAGCACTAGACAAAAAAGTATTGGCTGGAGAACTAACAGTCACTAATGGGAATGTGTAGTAATCTGAATATCCACTTTTGGAAAGGTATAAAAGTGCATTCGTTGCCAGGGCCGTCTTTAATTTTGATTGGGCCCTGGGCAAACATTTTCTTGGGCCCCCCTCCATTCTGAGACATACAAAAAATAGCAGGTAGACTCAAAATCAGTTTACTGCAGCAGATCACGCAGCGATTGCAATTGTTTGCCAGAGGTTACAGCCTATCATTACTGCTCACTGGCTGGTTTCTAGAGGTTACAACACATAATTTCTGCTTGACGATTGGTTGCTAGAGGTTACTGTACATTATTAGCACTCACTAATTGGTTGCTAGGGGTTACAGCACATCATTAGCACTTACTGATTGGTTTCTAAAGATTAAAGCAGATCACTACCGTTTGCTGATTGGTTGCTAGAGGTTCATGCACATCATTAACTCTCACTGAGCAGTGGAGCAATCCCAAATAATTAAGCAAGTAAAGGGGCACATTAATACACATACTACAGGAGAGGTTCAGAGACTGCGGACATACTGCAGGAGATTACCAGAGACTGCGGACATACAGCAAGAGACAATCAGAGACTGCGGACATACAGCAAGAGACAATCAGAGACTGCGGACATACTGCAGGAGATTACCAGAGACTGCGGACATACTGCAGGAGACAATCAGAGACTGCGGACATACTGCAGGAGACAATCAGAGACTGCGGACATTATACAGGGGATAGTCAGAGAACTTTCAGCAATGCACAGCTTTACAGTTAAAAAACACAGCTCAGGGTTTCAGCAGTCAGGCATTTTATGGGTGTAAGGACATACCTGGCCAGCCAAACTTACTACATACATTCAGGACTGTGGGCGGGGCTTCCACTCTCTGCTCTCACTAAAGCAGCTAGGAGCTCCACTGATGCTTTGTTGGGGGGCCCGCGTCACCCATGAATGGTCGCCCCGATGACAGCTTTGCAGAGCGCACAGAGGACAGGGGAGGATGTATTCCGCGCTAGCCAGCTGGGAGGGGCGGGGCCAGGAGCTCCACTGAAGCTCTGACCCCGCCCACGTGCAGCCTTGTACTGGGAATAGAGCGCCTGTAGTGAGAGCCAGTGATCAGAGTGGGAGTGTCATTGAAGCTCCCAGCCCCGCCCCCGGAGCTCTGTATTCACCAGCCAGTATAGAGGGGGCGGGGCCGGAAGCTCCACTGACACTCGCACTCCGATCACTGGCTCTCACTACAGAAGCTCTTTTCCGAGTACACAGACTGCACGTGGGCGGGGTCAGAGCGTCAGTGGAGCTCCCGGCCCCGCCCCCTCTCAGCTGGCTAGCGAGGAATACATCCTCCCGTGTTCTCTGTGCGCTCTGCAAAGCTGTGATCGGGGCCCCAATTCACGGCTAGCGCGGGCCCCCAAACAAAGATTGGGCCCAGGGCAAGTGCCCCGTTTGCCCTGCGCTAAAGACGGCCCTGTTCGTTGCTATTAGTTTATTATTATTATTAATTTTATTCTTTTTTAATTTGTATGCTCTTCTTTTCTGAGCAGTATGTCAAGATGCTAGGCCATCCTATCTTACTATTTGGACTCTGTCCTAATAAACACTGAAAAAGCTGTCACATAAAAAGGAAGTTATGCTTTATGCCTTCCTCCCCCCTCTCCTCTTCTATTTTTGGCACTTTTTTAGGGGGGAGAGGGAATGGGCAACTGGTTTTGATTGGTACCCGCTCCCACTTCCGGTCAGATTGCCATGGTGATCCACCCAAAGTTCTCCCCCCTCCCCTGCAACCTTCTGGGACACATCACAGGTCCCAGAAGGCTGTGGGGCCATTCACATGCACAGTGGGCAGCTGACTGTAAAATTACAAGAAATGACAAACGGGTGCCCACAGTAAACATGCCGCCGCCGGGGACCCGAAAAACGGAGAAGTGGTTCGGGTGAGGAGGATGCTGGATCCCTGAACAGGTGAGTGTCCTTTTATTAAAAGTCAGCTGCTACAGGAGTTGTAGCTGCTGACTTTTATTTTTTTTAATACAGGTCCCATGTGCTTGAGGCTAAACCTAGGACGTGCTGCCAGATCAGCGACAATAAAGAACATTGACTTAGGAGTATGTATATATATTTTTTTTTTTTACACAAAAGTTTTTATTGAGGAAAAAATATGGCAAGCATAAATATAACAAGAACAATGGCCATACAGAGATGTATGGAAATCATAGTATCTCAACAGGCAAACAGATATACACACAGGTATATACAGGTTTAATCAGAAAACGTTCGAAATACATGGCGGGAGTAACAAACTGTCATGTTACAATCCAGTGTACAACGTAAAACTCTATAGAAGAGAAATATCGGGTCTCAGGGTCACCCAGGCTACCAGGGCTGTCTTTAACACAGGGCAAAAGGGGCAGCTGCCCCGATCCCAGTCATTGTTGTGGGGCCAATGTAACATCCCCTTGAGCCTGCACTGCCCGCAAATAGTTGATTCGGGAGAGCCCAAGAAAATGTTTGCCCAGGGTCCAAGCAATATTAAAGATGGCCCTGCGGGCTACAGATGAGTGTGTTTGAAGGTGCTTAAACCTCAGGGCTCATAGGTCAGAGGCTAAGCTTGGGGTGGTAACGAGGTAGCCAATTCCACTTGCAGGCCTACCATGTCTGGCTGTAACGTTGTCATTAGGAGTACACATACAATAAGAGGGTGTGGTATGGAGCTGTTTTAAGTAAAGGTTAGGGTACGCCTACATTTAGGGAAGGTCGTGGTAGAGCATGGAAAGGGGTGGCATAGAGTCATGTCTGGTGTTGTGGTTATTCTGTGGAAAGGGGTCTCTGTATGTCAAAAGTGGGAGAAGGGGAAAGGAAGGAGAAGAGAGAGAGAGAGGGGAGAGGAGGAGGAGAGGGAGGAGAAGAGAAGAGGAGGGAAAAAAAGAAGCAGGGAGAGAGGGGGCCGTCTCTCCCTCCCTCCTATGTTTTATAAGGAGTGTGTCTAACACCAGCTTGGGTGAGAAAAAACTGTAAGGATAATCTTAGGAGAAGGTGGAGTTTGGGGGTCAGAATCATGGAGTATGTGTTTTATATTTCGTCACAGGAACATTTACCAGGGTAGAAAATTGAAAAAAAAAAGTTAGATATGGGTGAAGTTCCTCTTTAACCACTTGCTGACCAGCCGCCGCAGTTTTACTGCAGCAGAATGGCATGGCTGTGCGAAAGGACGTTATGTCGCTTCGCCCTGTGGCCACTAGGGGCGTGCGCGTGCTGGCTGCTCGCCCCCAGAACCGATGCGAGTGCCCGGCGGGCGCGATGACCGCAGGGCTCCCTGGATCGCTTGTGACATAGCGTGAATTGGGATCTGTGTGTGTAAACACACAGATCCCGGTTCTCTGAGGGGAGAGGAGACTGATCGTGTGTTCATACAAACTTCCAAGAAATGAAAATCGAAGCCAGCAGTTGATTCAGCATTTACTAGAACCCATGCAAAAAGTATACTAATCCTTGGGATTTAGCTCTTTAGCTCTGCTGGGGCTGTGTATACAGTGAATGTCTAGCAGTTGAGTGTAATTAAGTGTTCACATGAGATTTCACTGTTCACGTGCTTGGTGGTTGTCATGGTAACACAGACAATGACAGACAAGTCACCTTCTAATACCATAATTCCATTATCATACAACAATTTCTTTTTTAAACAGACATATAGGACCTTATTCATAAAAAGAGTAACCTAGAGTAACCAGTCAGATTACAATATCAGTTTTTCAGTGCAGGTTTAACCTAAAATAGATCTAACATCCTATTTGATAAACACAGTAGGCTTTCATTGCAGAAAAGTCTATCCATATCTCCTGTGCAAAAAAAAAAGAATCTGCTTGCCAGCAATGATTTTTCTAAATGGATGTAGTGCCCTGGGCTGCCTAATGTTAATATCAGTGGCAGCTGGTGCTCACAATTTTGTTAGTAAAGTTACTAAAACTGTTAGTAATGTTGGACTGTAAATAGCCATGTATCAGGTGATTATGTATCATTAAAGCTATGCCCATCCAATGCAGCCTCACTGTGCCCATCATATGCAGCCTCACTGTGCCCATCAATTACAGTCTCACTGTGCCCATCAATTGCAGCCTCACTGTGCCCATCAATTGCAGCCTCACTGTGCCCATCAATTGCAGCCTCACTGTGCCCGTCACAGGAGGCCAACCCTATCCACATTTCAAGTAGAATAAAATAAACCCAATTAACATAAGGTGTCCTCATCAGAGCCCAATTTTACATAAGATCTCCCAATCAGAGTCTGCCTTTACAGCAGGTGCCCCCCTTTACATCAGGTATCCCAATCAGAGTCCCCCTTTACAACAGGTGTCCCAATCAGCATCCCCTATACATCAGGTGTCCTCATCAGAGTCCCCCTTTACATCAGGTGACCCCATCAGAGTCCCCCTTTACAGCAGATGTCCCCATCAGAGACCCCTTTACAGCAGATATCCCCGTCAGCAGCCCCCTATACATCAGGTATCCCCATCAGAGTCCCCCTTTACAGCAGATGTCCCCATCAGAGTCCCCCTTTACAGCAGATGTCCCCATCAGAGTCCCCCTTTACAGCAGATGTCCCCATCAGAGTCCCCCTTTACAGCAGATGTTCCCATCAGAGTCCCCCTTTACAGAAGATGTCCCCATCAGAGTTCCCCTTTACAGCAGGTGTCCCCATCAGAGTCCCCCTTTACAGCAATTGTCCCCATCAGAGCCCCCCTTTGCAGCAGATGTCCCCTTTAGAGTCCCCCTTCACAGCAGATGTCCCCATCAGAGACCCTTTTACAGCAGATATCCCCGTCAGCAGCCCCCTATATATCAGGTATCCCCATCAGAGTCCCCCTTTACAGCAGATGTCCCCATCAGAGTCCCCCTTTACAGCAGATGTCCCCATCAGAGTTCCCCTTTACAGCAGATGTCCCCATCAGAGTCCCCTTTTACAGCAGATGTCCCCATCAGAGACCCCCTTTACATCAGATGTCCCCATCAGAGCCCCCCTTTACAGCAGATGTCATCATCAGAGCCCCCCTTTACAGCAGATGTCACCAGATGTCACCATCGGAGCCCCCTTTACAGCAGATGTCCCCCCTCCCCCCCTCGTACTCACAGCTTTCACAGCAAGTCAGCTGTTTTCCACCTTCGAACGGCCAGGATGAGACAGAGAAACCGGAAGTGAAGGCATGGAACAATGCTATAGAGGGAATGTTCAGGGCGCAGAGCTCTGCGGCCCGAGGACTTTCTAAAGGAAGCCAATAGAGCTTCTTGTTTGCAATCATGTGATTGCAAACATGTCATGCTTCACATAGCACACCTAAAGGGCCATTACTAAAAAAATATATATTTTTTTTCAGTGATTGCAGCACATCATGGTTCTCATACACCTGTGTGTCCGGCGTCCCGCACACACTTAAAGGGCCACTATTTAATTTATTTTTAATTTTTTTATGAGTAGCTTGGGGGGGGGGGGGGGGGGGCGGCACCACTGCACCCCCTATAGGCGGTTAGTGTATGGCTTTGCTGTAACTGGCAGAGCTGCAAATTACTTTTTAGGACTGATCAGGTTTATCTCTAAACCTGCCTGATTGCTTCAGCCTGCCTCGGGAAGAATGCTCCAGAAATAATGTGGGAGGATCAATCCCCTGCCACGCCCCCCTTGAAGGAGAATTGTACAAAAAATGATTGGTTAAAGCACTACTATTCCTTTATACTGGCTTTTGGAATTCATAAATGCAGCAATTTAGAAATTAGATGAAAGGTTTAGCACTGAGAAACCCTTTTTGATAGATAAGTAGGGCCTTTTATATGCAGCTATATAGCTCGGACCAAAATGAGGGATAAATAGGGAGAAAAGAGGGACAGAGGGACATTGTTTTGAATGAGGGACAGTCCCTCGAAATCAGGGACAGTTGCGACTTGCGAGGTATGCACTAAGCCTCATCAGATGTTATGGCACAGGGCCTGAAAGAAGCTGGACTTAAAGTACAACTAAAGACAAAGTTTTGTCTTTAGTTTTAGACAGATTGGAGAGGAATTAGAACAGCTGTCAGTTTTTATTGCTGTCTGTGCCCCCCATTAGGGAGCTTCATCCTTGCTTTTTTATCCTATTTACCATTATCATTGAAAGTAAAAGGAAATGGAAATCCCAAATTTGGGGCTGTCCACGGAAAAGTAATGGAGGGGAAATCTTTCAATGGGGAGACTAGTTCTGATGGCCTGGGGGTCCCCAAGGCATTACCTTAATTTTCAGGGATTTCCTCTCCCTTCCTGTTTCGGCTATGGGACAGGAAGTGAAGGTAAATCTCCTAAATAGGGCACAGATGGCGAAAAAAATAAACCAACAAGCATTATAACCCTCCCTTATGCCGCGTATACACGAGCAGAATGTCTGACAGAAAAAGTCAGACCAAAGCTTTTTATCGTATATTCCGATCGTGTGTAGGCCTCATCTGACTTTTTTTTTCGGAAATTCTGACGGACCTAGAAATAGAACATGTTCTAAATATTTCCGACGGAACCAATTCCTATCGGGAAAACCGCTCGTCTGTATGCTGTTCCGACGGACCATAAACGGCGCATGCTCTGAAGCAAGTACGAGACGGAAGCTATTGGCTACTGGCTATTGAACTTCCTTTTTCTAGTCCCGTCGTACATGCTGTACGTCACAGCGTTTATGACGGTCTGACTTTGGGCGGACTTTGGTTTGACCGTGTGTAGGAAAGAACGCTTGAATGGAATTCCGTCTGAGTCCTGTCGGAGAAACCTTCGGGGTTTATTCCGACGGCAAAACCGGTCGTGTGTACAGGGCATTAGTCTATCCAAAAAGAAAAGAAAAGTTTTGCTTATAGTTCTACTTCAAAGGACTTTGCTGAAGGAAACTTATCTGTGGAGGATAGGCTGGAGGGATGGGGTGCCCTTTGTTTGAAACTAGGGTTGTCCCGATACCGATACTAGTATCGGTATCGGCACCGATACCAAGCATTTGCCCAAGTACTTGTACTCGGGCAAATGCTCCCGATGCTTCCGCCGATACCTTGACTGTCAGCGGCGATGGACGTGTGGGGGAGTTACAAGCTTCTCCCCCCGCGGCTTTCAGCTGCTTAGTGACATACAGCGGTGATCGGTGCTTGCAATTCCCTCACACGCGATCACCGCTGACTGTCACCTCCTCCTCCTTAGTCCTCCTCCGTTCCTCTGTCCCCCTCCGCTGTCCTGCTCCATTGCTGTGTCCCCCTCCGTTCCTCTGTCCCCCCCCGCTGTCCTCCTTCTTTGCTCTGTCCCCCTCCGCTGTCCCCATCCGTTCCTCTGTCCCCCCCCGCTGTCCTCCTTCTTTGCTCTGTCCCCCTCCGCTGTCCTCCTCCGTTCCTCTGTCCACCTCCCGCTGTCCTTCTTCTTTGCTCTGTCCCCCTCCGCTGTCCCCATCCGTTCCTCTGTCCCCCTCCGCTGTCCCCATGCGTTCCTCTGTCCCCCTCCGCTGTCCCCATCTGTTCCGGCTTTCCGTTGTCCCCCTCTCTCTTCGTCTGTCCCCTCCGTTCTGCTGTCTCTCCGCTGTGTGTATGGAGAGAGTCAGCTGACTCTTTCCATTCATATAACTGAAACATTGTAATCTTCTGTGATTACAATGTGTCAGTTTATGAATGGAGAGAAGCTGCTGTGTTCTCTCCATTCATTCTCAGTGCAGCTGACGCTGCAGAGAAAGGGACTGGGGAATCTCTATCCTCAGTCTATTTCTCTGTCTCAAGGGGGAGATATCAGAGGTCTGTTAAGACCCCTGATATCTCACCAAAGCCCCCCAACAGGGCTGATTAAAAAAAACAAAACAATAAAGAATAAAAAAAAAAATTGTAAAAAATAATAAATGTAAATGAAAAAAACCAAAACAAAAACACACACACAGACACCGTTCACTATGCCCCCACCCCCACCCCCCCCCCCCCCCCTCAAAAAAAAAAAAAAAAAAACTGTCACGTGACATTAAAAAAAAGTATCGGTAATCGGTATCGGCGAGTACTTGAAAAAAAGTATCGGTACTTGTACTCGGTCCTAAAAAAGTGGTATCGGGACAACCCTATTTGAAACTCCAGGTACAGAACTAATCACTTGAGGAAGAGACGCCAGAGGTTGTTGCATAAGGACTGTGACTGCTGTCATTGAGTCTCCAATTGACTGGATGTCCCCTCTTTATTCAGCATCATTTTGTGGCTGCTACTTTAGGGCCTAGTACTGCTGGAACAAGGATTTTTCAGGCAGCTGTCGTCCTGGATTTTTTTAAGTGCCTTTGGGTATCTTTGACACTATACCCTCCTCAATGGATTTGTTTAAGGTCTGCAATAAGCTCTAAAAAGACACCTAGACTGAGCTTGAATTTTTCAGTGTGCTACTGGGATTGGAAACAGGGCAGGCAGCCTCTGAACAAGTAAGGGGGGCCTATAAATTTACTGTCTGGGGGTTATCGATAAATGTACAATGAGGTGTGCATGTGCAGCTCAGTGTACAATCATGGCATCTGCTGGTTGTTGGGATGAATTAACTTGTACGTGTACAATCAAGATAGCCAAAGATGCCAACAATGGCACCAGAGCGACGAGGGACATCACGGCTGCCTGAAAGCTGGACAGGGTCCCATTGGCAAGTTTGGGTATATGATGCTGTAGCGCACATTTACAAAACAAACTCTGTGCAAATTCTCATGGAACATCTATTCTCGAGATCATGGCTTAGAATGTGTGTGTGTGTTCTCCATCCAGAAGATGGGCAGAGCATTGCAGAAGGAACATCGAATGGATGCAAATGAAAAAAGATACATTTAGCATATATACTGTAGGCAAAATACAGTATCATCATGTCACGTGGCACCACAAATGAAGGGAGGGTCAGTTTAAAGATCCATTACTACGCCAATATGTAGTGTCGGTCAGCATATCCAAGAGGCGATAAGCGCAAAAAGTTGGGAGAGAGTACTTCCAAAGGGCAGTAGGTAAACCCTTACAGACCACTTTTACCTATAGGTAAGCCTATATTAAGGCCCTGGAAGAAAGAGAGGTGAAGATGGACGCGGCCACCAGCGTGGACATCGCAGGCTTTGTTTGCAGGTAAGTGGCACATAATGGGCTAGTATGCGATGCAGGGGAATAAAGAGGAAGTAAAACCCATCAGGGTTCACTTACTCTTTAAGTGTGACCCCCAAAATGGTAAACAATTGTTTATGTCTAAATTTATTAGGACTTTTAGAAAAAGGACAATGCAGGAAAGTTCTCATTAACAGCTCTACCCATCACTAAAAATCCTTTGGGGGTACTCTCCCCCAACTTTTTGCTCTACTTGCAAAAAATACCTTTGTTTAACTTTTAATGTCATCAAATAGAGGATTTTTAAATGCAGGGTTTCATACTACTTTAATCTGGGTTGTTTTTTTAAATGTGTCACTTTCCATGCATACATAGCACAAACTTGAGATTGAAATCGAACAGTTTTGTTACAAACTTGTGAATTTTGGAGAAATTTAGGTGACACTGATCAGTACAACTCCTGCAGTCTCTCCACACGGTTTGGAGTTCATCAGACCTCGCTATTGTCACAACTAAAAACTGGTAAGCTGCAAGATATTACATTTGTTTTTTGGCTTATGCCGCGTACACACGAGCGGACTTTACGGCAGACTTTGCCCGGCGGACTGGATTTCGTCAGACAATTCAATCGTGTGTGGGCTCCAGCGGACTTTGTTTTCTCAAAAGTTGGACGGACTTAGATTTGAAACATGTTTTAAATCAATCCGTTGAAATTGAGTCCGGTCGAAAAGTCCGCTCGTCTGTATGCTAGTTCGACGGACAAAAAGCCACGCTAGGGCAGCTATTGGCTACTGGCTATGAACTTTCTTGTTTTAGTCCGGTCGTACGTCATCACGTAAGAATTTGACGGGCTTTGGTGGATTGTGTGTAGGCAAGTCCGTTCATTCAGAAGTCCATCGTAAAGTCAGTCGAAAAGTCAGCCGGGCAAAGTCCGCCGTAAAGTCCGATCGTGTGTACGTGGCATTAGATCACTTAGATCCAAAAACAAAGATGTAATATATTGCAGTTTACAGTCCTTAGATGTGGTGGCTGCATTGATTTTCATTTTTTCAAGCAAAGAACATTTTCAGAAGATACCTGAAGACCTTGCCAGAAATGTGTGCTTGTCCCTTCCCGTGTCCTTCCTAGCTATCTTGTGTAATCTGCCAATTTCCTTTGCGCCCATGTAACATAGCTCCCAACTGTCCCTGATTTTCGAAGAGACTGTCCCTGATTTGGAACAATGTCCCTCTGTCCCTCATAGCCACTCATTTGTCCCTCATTCTGGTCTGATCCATATAGTTGTATATAAAATGCACTATTTATCTTTCAAAAAGTGTTTCCCAGAGCTAAACCTTTCATCCAATTTCTAAATTGCTACATTTGTAAATTTCACAAGCCAATATAACGGGAATTAGTAGTGGTAAAAAAGCACTTGTGGGTTTAACCACTTGAGCCCCGGACCATTATGCTGCCTAAGGACCAGAGGTCTTTTTCCAATTTGGCACTGCGTCGCTTTAACTGCTAATTACGCGGTCATGCAATGCTGTACCCAAACTAAATTTGCGTCCTTTTCTTCCCACAAATAGAGCTTTCTTTTGATGGTATTTGATCACCTCTGCGGTTTTTATTTTTTGCGCTATAAATGGAAAAAGACCGAAAATTTTGAAAAAAAAATGATATTTTCTACTTTTTGTTATAAAAAAAATCCAATAAACTAAATTTTAGTCATACATTTAGGCCAAAATGTATTCGGCCACATGTCTTTGGTAAAAAAATGTCAATAAGCGTATATTTATTGGTTTGCGCAAAAGTTATAGCGTCTACAAACTAGGGTACATTTTCTGTAATTTACACAGCTTTTAGTTTATGACTGCCTATGTCATTTCTTGAGGTGCTAAAATGGCAGGGCAGTACAAACCCCCCCCAAATGACCCCATTTTGGAAAGTAGACACCCCAAGGAAATTGCTGAGAGGCATGTTGAACCCATTGAATATTTATTTTTTTTGTCCCAAGTGATTGAATAATGACAAAAAAATAAAAATAAATTTACAAAAAGTTGTCACTAAATGATATATTGCTCACACAGGCCATGGGCCTATGTGGAATTGCACCCCAAAATACATTCAGCTGCTTCTCCTGAGTATGGGGATACCACATGTGTGGGACTTTTTGGGAGCCTAGCCGCGTACGGGGCCCCGAAAACCAATCACCGCCTTCAGGATTTCTAAGGGTGTAAATTTTTGATTTTACTCCTCACTACCTATCACAGTTTCGGAGGCCATGGAATGCCCAGGTGGCACAAAACCCCCAAAATGACCCCATTTTGGAAAGTAGACACCCCAAGCTATTTGCTGAGAGGCATATTGAGTCCATGGAATATTTTATATTTTGACACAAGTTGCGGGAAAGTGACACTTTTTTTTTTTTTTTTGCATAAAGTTGTCACTAAATGATATATTGCTCACACAGGCCATGGGCATATGTGGAATTGCACCCCAAAATACATTTAGCTGCTTCTCCTGAGTATGGGGATACCACATGTGTGGGACTTTTTGGGAGCCTAGCCGCGTACGGGGCCCCGAAATCCAATCACCGCCTTCAGGATTTCTAAGGGTGAAAATTTTTGATTTCACTCTTCACTGCCTATCACAGTTTCGGAGGCCATGGAATGCCCAGGTGGCACAAAACCCCCCCAAATGACCCCATTTTGGAAAGTAGACACCCAAAGCTATTTGCTGAGAGGCATGGTGAGTATTTTGCAGCTCTCATTTGTTTTTGAAAATGAAGAAAGACGAGAAAAAACATTTTTTTTTTTCTTTTTTCAATTTTCAAAACTTTGTGACAAAAAGTGAGGTCTGCAAAACACACTTTTTTAAATTTTAATGCACTAAAACACACTATATTGCCCAAATGTTTGATGAAATAAAAAAGATGATCTTAGGCCAAGTACATGGATACCAAACATGACATGCTTTAAAATTGCGCACAAACGTGCAGTGGCAACAAAATAAATACATTTTTAAAAGCCTTTAAAAGCCTTTACAGGTTACCACTTTAGATCTACAGAGGAGGTCTACTGCAAAAATTACTGTCCTCGATCTGACCTTCGCGGTGATACCTCACATGCATGGTGCAATTGCTGTTTACGTTTGACGACAGACCGCCGCTTGCGTTCGCCTTAGCGCGAGAGCTGGGGCGACAGGGGTGCTTTTTTTTTTCTTTATTATTTTTTTGCTTTTTTTATCTTATTTTTAAACTGTTCCTTTCATATTTTTTTTTTTTAAATCATTTTTATTGTTATCTCGGGGAATGTAAATATCCCCTATGATAGCAATAGGTAGTGACAGGTACTCTTTTTTGAAAAAATTGGGGTCTATTAGACCCTAGATCTCTCCTCTGCCCTCAAAGCATCTGACCACACCAAGATCGGTGTGAAAAAATGCTTCCCCAATTTCCCAATGGCGCTATTTACATCTGGCGAAATCTAAGTCATAAAATGCTCGTAGCTTCCGGTTTCTTAGGCCATAGAGATGTTTGGAGCCACTCTGGTCTCTGATCAGCTCTATGGTCAGCTGGCTGAATCACCGGCTGCATTCTCAGGTTCCCTGTTGAGACAGGAGAGCCAGAGAAAAACACGGAAGACGGTGGGGGGGGGGCATTCCCTCCCACGGCTTGTAAAAGCAGTCTAGAGGCTAATTAGCCGCTAGGATTGCTTTTACATGAAAGCCGACCGCTGGCTGAAAAGAATGATACCAAGATGATACCTAAACCTGCAGGCATCATTCTGGTATAACCACTCAAAGTCGTGAATGGCGTACCTGAAGACAAAAAAATGGTTAACAATAAAGCACAGTAAACGGTAAAGTATAAAAAATTGCATACCTGAAAAGCAAACATGATAAAACATAACAACAATAAAACATTGCAGAATAGAATACAGTAAAAAAGAGCAGAACAATAGAGAGAGAATAGAGAGAGAGAGAACAATAAAACGACAACTATTTTTTTTACATTTTATATATATATATTTTTTTGACACTTTTTTTGTAACTAACTTTTATAACTGTAACCGGTTCCAGGTTCGGGTCTCACAAAATGCGATGGCATCTTGGGAGACCCTGTGAAAGTGCGCCTAGTCTGTGCAATGCTGTACCCTACGCTAATACTCAACTAGTGAATGGTAGCGTTCAAAACATTCACCAATGCCAAGACCAGGATTGTCAGGACAGAAGGGACAATAATAGCGGGTGTCACGTCTATATCCGCGCTTCCTGCAGACACAACATCTTTTTTGGGGGGTTCGTTGGGTAGGGGTACTCGGGAGGACATAAAAAAAATGCCTCCCATGCAGCCGACTGCATTTGGTTGGGGATGTGAATGGGGGAAGTACGGGCGCTGCAGAAGCGGTGGGTTCCCAATTAGGATTGGCGAATGCAGCAGGAAGGGCACTATGGGCACGACGGGCCTGTGTTTGTCTTTTTGGTGGCAGCGGGACACTACTTGTGCTTGCCACCTCACCAGCTTGAACTGCACTTATGGGACTCGCCACGTCACCAAGTGTTACTGCAGTGCTGGTTTGACTACGACCGGGGTGTACTAGGCCGCTGGTGCTTGCCAGTTCACCAAAACGCTACCAAAAAAACTGTTAGCGATCGCAGGGATCAGGCCTGACTCTGCGAACGCTGCAGTTATGCGTTTAGTGTTTTGTAAGTGACAGTGATCGATCGATACTGCACTTGGGTGGGCTGGGCTGGGCCGGGCGGAGGGGCAAAACGCAGGTGCTAGCAGGTATCTGGGCTGATCCCGCTAACACTGCGTTTTTGGGAACCCTAAACTGCTGGGGACGCTAGTATAGATCTGATCGGATCAGATATTGATCCGATCAGATACTATACCACTAAGGGAGGTGTATGCTGCGTGCGTGGGTGTTAGCGGTACTGGCGCTAACCTGACACTTGCCTGGGGCTGGTGCTTGCCAGTTCACCAAAACGCTACCAAAAAAACTGTTAGCGATCAGGCCTGACTCTGCGAACGCTGCAGTTATGCGTTTAGTGTTTTGTAAGGGACAGTGATCGATCGATACTGCACTTGGGTGGGCTGGGCCGGGCGGAGGGGCAAAACGCAGGTGCTAGCAGGTATCTGGGCTGATCCCGCTAACACTGCGTTTTTGGGAACCCTAAACTGCTGGGGACGCTAGTATAGATCTGATCGGATCAGATATTGATCCGATCAGATACTATACCACTAAGGGAGGTGTATGCTGCGTGCGTGGGTGTTAGCGGTACTGGCGCTAACCTGACACTTGCCTGGGGCTGGTGCTTGCCAGTTCACCAAAACGCTACCAAAAAAACTGTTAGCGATCAGGCCTGACTCTGCGAACGCTGCAGTTATGCGTTTAGTGTTTTGTAAGTGACAGTGATCGATCGATACTGCACTTGGGTGGGCTGGGCTGGGCCGGGCGGAGGGGCAAAACGCAGGTGCTAGCAGGTATCTGGGCTGATCCCGCTAACACTGCGTTTTTGGGAACCCTAAACTGCTGGGGACGCTAGTATAGATCTGATCGGATCAGATATTGATCCGATCAGATACTATACCACTAAGGGAGGTGTATGCTGCGTGCGTGGGTGTTAGCGGTACTGGCGCTAACCTGACACTTGCCTGGGGCTGGTGCTTGCCAGTTCACCAAAACGCTACCAAAAAAACTGTTAGCGATCAGGCCTGACTCTGCGAACGCTGCAGTTATGCGTTTAGTGTTTTGTAAGGGACAGTGATCGATCGATACTGCACTTGGGTGGGCTGGGCCGGGCGGAGGGGCAAAACGCAGGTGCTAGCAGGTATCTGGGCTGATCCCGCTAACACTGCGTTTTTGGGAACCCTAAACTGCTGGGGACGCTAGTATAGATCTGATCGGATCAGATATTGATCCGATCAGATACTATACCACTAAGGGAGGTGTACGGTGCGTGCGTGGGTGTTAGCGCTACTGGCGCTAACCTGACGCTGCCTGGTGCTGGTGCTTGCCAGTTCACCAAAATGCTACCAAAAAAACTGTTAGCGATCGCAGGGATCAGGCCTTACTCTGCGAACGCTGCAGTTATGCGTTTAGTGTTTTGTAAGTGACAGTGATCGATCGATACTGCACTTGGGTGGGCTGGGCGGAGGGGCAAAACGCAGGTGCTAGCGGGTATCTGGGCTGATCCCGCTAACACTGCGTTTTTGGGAACCCTAAACTGCTGGGGACGCTAGTATAGATCTGATTGGATCAGATATTGATCCGATCAGATACTATACCACTAAGGGAGGCGTATGCTGCGTGCGTGGGTGTTAGCGGTACTGGCGCTAATCTGACGCTGCCTGGGGCGACGCATATCACCGCCGGGCGATCAGGGGGCTAAACCTGTATTCGGTAATAAACGGCGGGTGCCCTGACACTATAAAAAATAAACAAACTAACCAGCGTCAACCATAACGGTTATACGGTGATCAGTGGTGAAAGGGTTAACTAGGGGGCAATCAAGGGGTTAAAACATTTATTAGATAGTATATGGGGGTCCCTGACGCTATAAAATGCTGACGGCGAACCTAAATATTTACGTCCCTAACTAGCGTCACCAGCGACACTAATACAGCGATCAGAAAAATGATCGCTTAGCGACACTGGTGACAGGGTGTGATCAAGGGGTTAAAACTTTATTAGGGGGGGTTAGGGGGGTACCCTAGACCTAAAGGGGGGTAATACTAACTGTCCCAACACTGTAACTGTCACAAACTGACACAATGCAGTAATCAGAAAAAAAAAAAAAAACCTGCTTGGTGTCAGTTTGTGACGGGGGGGGGGGGTGATTGGGGGGGGGATCGGGGGGCGATCGGGGGGGGGGGGGGATTGGGGTGTTTTGTATGCCTGGCATGTTCTACTGTGAGGTGTAGTGTTGGTGCACTCACATTGATGTCTTCTCCCCTCGGCGCTGGAACGGAAACTACCGAGCCGAGGGGAGATGACATCATTTCCTTTGCTGCTGTTTAGCAACCACAGCAAAGGAATGTTCCCATTGGCCGGCGGCGATCGCGAGGGGGGGGCCACGAACGGATGGCCTCCCCCTCATCTCCGATCGCCGGGGAACAGAACGGGACCGCCTCGGGCACCGGGGGGGGGGGGTCCGATCGCACCCCCCACCCGCGGGAGGCAAATCACGTACATGTACGTGATTTTGCCTGCCCGTGCCGCTTTGCCGATGTACATCGGCATGAGGCGGTCCTTAAGTGGTTAACCAATCAATATCTTTTGTACAATTCTCCTTTAAGGGGGCGTGACAGGGGGCGTATCCTATGCCTGCATACTTTTTCTAATAGGTGTCCCTCATTCCCATCTCAGAAAGTTGGGAGGTATGCATGTAATAAAGATAAATAGATATGGATATGTTTGTAGTCCATATCAGGAGAGTAGCCTATGGTGAAAACCATGGCTTCCTCCATAGATACAGGGGGGGGAGACATAGCCACCCAGGGACAGGAAGTGTGTTATTTTCAGGATTGCAAAGTGAAAATAAAGCAAAACAAGTCTGAAAATAGAAAATAAATGCAGTAATCACACCAAGGACTAGTAAGCTGCAATCTATTTATTTATTTTTTGGGTCTAGATACACTTTAAGCAAACAGGAACATGGTAACCTTGTTGTTGGATCATCCTATCCTGATCTTCTGGACATCTTGTTGATAGCAAACTCTGAAGAGCCACCCTCTGTCCAATTGGGAGCTGAGGAGAACTGAAAGGTACCAGGGAGAGATGTGATCTCTACTTGCTTAAAGCCCAACTCTAGGCAAAGCTACCGTATTTTTATCATTTCTTATTAATTACTAATTTTCACGTTTACACTGTAATGTTGTTTTATTACTTTAAATGTTCTCTAGGCTCGACTTAGAGCACCTGATATATACAGCGGGGAGCCACACTTCTAGCTCCCGCTGCATTGGAACAGTGTCTATGATGATCCTCACCAGTCCCAGTGTTGTGCCTCCAGCACCCCCATTCGGTTGTGGCATTCATAAAGCGCAGAGATGAGGTTTGCTTTGTGCTTTGTGAATAACACAACAGACTAAGGGTACCAGATGCACAACATCAGAACTGTGAATAACACAACAGACTAAGGGTACCGGATGCACAACATCAGAACTGTGAATAACACAACAGACTAAGGGTACCGGATGCACAACATCAGAACTGTGAATAACACAACAGACTAAGGGTACCGGATGCACAACATCAGAACGAGTGTCATCCAATAACACTGTTCCAATGCAGTAGGGAGCCACCTGTGGTGACCACCTTTGCACAGGTCATTTTTCCCCATAAGATGGTTACTGATCACGGCATGCAGTTTATGACTATTCTGATGCAGTGCCTTCCCCAACGATTCACTGGGGACAATGGAAATTGCTGCACTGGAGCCTAGTCCTTCAGCAGTACAATTCACCATCCAGCAAGGGAAAGAGAGCAGTTATGGGGACACTGTTGGTCTGTCCCACCAGGTGGAACCCTCCACGTAGACAGGTCAGCTGACCCATGTTGACTTCATGCGTCCTTTTAACAGTGAGAGATGTAACAGATAACAGATAAATGTAACAGATAGAGAAAACAGGATGCTAATATTACAGATATGTTCCTAATTCTTATAAGGGGTAGTGGTTACAGAATCTAAATAGGCATCTAGCAGGCCTGTAAATTTGAAGAATTAAAACCGCGCTGTTCCCAGACTTGGCGACTGCAAGAAAGGAGAGAAAAGACATCCCACATCAGGCACCACACTGTCTGGGGTCATTTCTCACTACTGAAGATCAGAGCGAATATTTTTCATTTTTCATACGATCCAAAATATAAGTTGTGGGGAGATGAGAGTTATTGCTTCTGTTAGTACAAACTATGAGTTGCATGCAGGTACAAAATGGCATGTCCTGGCCTTATGAAACCATCTAGGGACTGACTAATAGGTTATATAGGCCCTGCCTGCACTAGTGGCAGTATCATAGCCAATGAGGTTCAACTGAGGCGTGATTATTGCTAATTGCTTCTCGGCCTTTTGGCTAAGATCAAGTGTAGTATCGTTCTTATCAGTTTCCAGGAGGTGGCGCTTGCTTCCGTCCCTGATCTATGGTGAAATAGAGACGGGATTGCGGTTGCTATGCAAAGCCTGCTGGAGTAAAGGTGACCTGGAGCGGTTTATAGCCGAAAGGGAAGCCTTCTGATGGGGACGGTGAACCACGGAGGGTCGGGCCCCTGGCCTTCTGGCCTAGATTGGGGTGGCTCTAGCTCCAGCCAGTTTTTCTGGGAGAGAACGCCTGCTCCTCCTTCGGGGAGGGGGGAGGAGCGGTTAGTATCTCCTGATGAATATAATTAGGCAGGAGGGACGGAATGATGGTGGAGCCTGAGTGGACAGGGTTCTCACCAAGTTTCCTGAACTCCAGGCCTTCCTGGTTGGGGTGGGGGCTGCTGTGGTCTGGGCTGTGGGTCAGGGTCGAAAAGCCAGTGGTGAATGTGCCCCTGAAGTGGCAGTTCAGGGGTGCCGTATAGTCACGGTGTGTAAGCACTTGATTTTACGGCACCATGGTCACTTTCACCACAACACACGTTTTTCGCACCTGCCTCTTGGGCCGGGCCTTTTGGCCAGGACCAGGGGAAATTTTTATGCCTGGCCGGAGGGCCGGCCATTGTACAGCACAATGGCCACTTTCACTCTCCCATCTCACTATCTTCCCCACTCTTTCTTTTACCCCCGTTTGTCACCTTTTTGTCTTTTTTTGTTTGTGAGTGTATACACGTTTTGTCACTGTATGGCGAGTAGGGTGTGGGTCCTTGGGCCTACTTTGAAAGTCTTGGGAGGGGGTGGACATAGGCCTTCTGGCTTGGTTCGCCCTCTCCTTTGAGGGGTCTCCCTTCGGGGGAGCCCCACTGTACTTGGGTTGGTCTGCTTCGGCAGACCTCCAGTTGTGGGGGTCCGCCTGGTTTCGGCCAGATGGACCCTTTGTCTGAGTACCTCAGTCCCCGTCTGGAGCCTAACGCCCCGGGGGATCAGGGTAAGGTCCTTCCCTAGTGGAGGACTCTGTACACCCGGTGCACGTTTTTGTGTTTCACTCTCTATGTGTGGGCACTTTTTTTTGGCACCGGGTGGACGTTTTTGAGGTGTGTTTTGCACGCCACTGGCTTTTCGATAGAAGAAGAAGTCAGGTTAAGTGGCATGGAACTAATCAATACTTCCAGAACGTGTTCTGAACAAGGTGGTTACTAGCTTTCTTGGTGTGATCTCCTCATCCCATGCATTGTGCATCATCTGGCCACCCACCTCCTTGGACCCTCTGTACCCCATCCATGACATAGAGACAGCAATTAGCATTTTCAGAAGTGGGAAACTTATGGTAGGCCCTGTATTTCTATGACAGCTTTCCTTTAATACATTGTTTTCAGTGGAAGGTGACATGGATAATGATTTTTTTTTCCACTTTGATGACGGTTTTGCTACTTTTTTTATTTAAAATGTACAGTTTACTTCAACAGATTGCACGTTCATGCAAGTATGTAAATGTAACACAGAGGATTGTGGTAGTCTGGGCCCAAAATCTTATCCAGAACTCGGTCCTCAAGAAGGCACATGCACAGGCCCATCTGATGCTTGCCAATGAACATCTAAATGATTCAGAGAAGGATTTGGAGAAAGTTATGTGGTCAGATGAGACCAAAATTGAGCTCTTATGACCGGTCTTTCCGTCAGAATAAACTCTGAAGGACTTTCCGACGGAGTTCCGCTGAAACTGTCTAGCCTACACACGATCACACCAAAGTCTGACCGTCTAGAACGTGGTGACGTACAACACGTATGACGGGACTAGAAAAAGGAAGTTCAATAGTGAGTAGCCAATAGTTGCCGTCTCGTACTTGCTACAGAGCATGCGTCGTTTTTGGCCCGTCGGAACAGCATACAGACGAGCGGTTTTCCAGATAGGAACTGATTATGTCGGAAAGATTTAAAACATGTTCTATTTCTAGGTCCGTCAGAATTTTCGAAAAGAAAAGTCAGATGAGGCCTACACACGATCGGAATGTCCGATGAAACAATTGTGTCTGACTTTTCCTGCCGGAAAGTCCGACCGTGTGTACGCGGCATTAGGCATTTTCTCAACTCGCCGCGTGTGGAAGTAGAAAAATGCTGACTATGACCCCAAGAACACCATCCCTACAGTCAAGCACGAAGGTGGAAACATTATGCTTTGGGGCTATTCCTCTGCTAAAGGTACAGGCCGACTTTGCCACATTGAGAGGCAAATCGACTGGGCCATGAATTGTAAAATCTTGAGTGCAGTATTAGTGGGTACGTTTAATGACACATAATAAAAAACACTTACAAGAAAGACATAAATAAAAGGCTCATCTGTAGATTGTCTAATCCTGGTGGATTCCTCGAGCTCCAGTCCGGATTATGTACCAGCGGTGTAAGGCTGCAGGTGGAAGCTGTTCAGCAGATGTTCAGCAGATGGTTCTTCCTGTGGCCATCAGGGAGAAGCTGGGGCCGGCGTGGAGCGCACAGAGGGTGTCTGCGTGACATCACGGGTCTTCCAGCGGCTTCCGGGTACACTCCAGGGGGCGGGCTTACACCGAGGGAGCCTTCAGGCAGTGGGAGAGCATTGATTAGGCTAATCAGTGCTCTCCCACTGCCTGAACCCTCCCTCGGTGTATGCCCTCCCCCTGGAAGAACCATCTGCTGAACATCTGCTGAACAGCTTCCACCTGCAGCCTTACACCGCTGGTACACCATCCGGACTGGAGCTCGAGGAATCCACCAGGATTGCCCATCTACAGATGAGCCTTTTTTTTTATGTCTTTCTTGTAAGTGTTTTTTATTATGTGTCATTAAACATACCCACTAATACTGCACTCAGGTGGCGCTTCTTTTCTTCACCCCCTCTTGCCTACCACAGAGTCAGCTCTCTGAGGACAGCAGCCGCCTCCTAGATCCACTGCTCCACCAACCCACTTTACATACTCTGAACTGTCAGATCCTAATTAACCCCTTGACTGCCAATACCTTAGCCATGGACTATATGCCTGGTTAACCTGATTAACTCCGATTATTGTATGCTGTATATGCGCTTATAGTTATTATTACTTTTATTGTAAAATCTTGGATGAGAACCTTCTTCCCTCAGCCAGAACACTGAAGATGGGTCGTAGATGGGTCTTCCAGCATGACAATGACCCAAAACATACAAGGCAACAAAGAAGCGGCTCAAGAAGAAGCACATTAAGGTCATGGAGTGACCTAGCCAGTCTCCAGACTTATAAAGGCAGAAGGTTTTTTAATCTTAACCGCTTGCCGCCCGCCGGCCATCATATGACGGCCAGGCGGCGCGGCTCTTGTTCTTGGCGGGCGTCATATGACGTCTGTCCATTAAAACAGGGCATGCGCGTGATCGTGTGCGTGCAGCCCTGTACCTTCGTGGCGGCGTGTCACCGCTCGCCACTGAGGGGGGTGAACAGCCATTGGGCATCTCTGTTTACCACGTGATCGGTCGTGATGAAGTCATGGCTGATCACAGATGGTACCACCCCACTTTGCACGGCGCATCCGCGCGAGCACATCGGTGGCGGCATGTTCTTGGGAACACTGCTCGTCACCCACGCTGGTAAACAGCCATTGGCCGGCGGCTGTTTACTACGTGATCACTAAATGTAAACACTAGAGCGGTAACGAGATGTTACCCGGTTCTCCTCCTCCTCACACACCAATCGTGTGTGAGAAGGAGATTGTGGTAACATCTCGTTACCGCTTACAGTGTACACCAACACACACTGATTGCCCAGTACCTGTCACAGTTCATCCGAGTACCTGTCACAGTCCATCTGAGTACCCGAGTACCTGTCACAGTCCTTCTGAGTACCTGAGTACCTGTCACAATCTGAGTACCCGAGTACCTGTCACAGTTTATCTGAGTACCCGAGTACCTGGGTAACTGTCACAGTTCATCTGAGTACCTGAGTACCTGTCACAGGTAGGAAGGCACATGCACGGGCCCATCTGATGCTTGCCAATGAACATCTAAATGATTCAGAGAAGGATTTGGAGAAAGTTATGTGGTCAGATGAGACCAAAATTGAACTCTTATGACTGGTCTTTCCGTCAGAATAAACTCTGAAGGACTTTCCGACGGAATTCCGACGGAGTTCCACTGAAACTGTCTTGCCTACACACGACCGTCTAGAACGCGGTGACGTACAACACGTATGATGGGACTAGAAAAAGGAAGTTCAATAGTGAGTAGCCAATAGTGTGTGTAAAAGTCTCACACATATGGTATCGCCATATTTAGGAGGAGTAGCGGAATGTATTTTGGGGTGTATTTTTTGCTATATACATGCTATGTGTTAGAAATATCTTATAAATTGACAACTTTGTGTAAAAAAAATGCGTTTTCATTTTTTTCTACACATTTTCCAAAAACTTCTGGAAAAAAATGAACCGTTCAAAAGACTCATTATGCCTCATAGATTATACATTGGAGTGTTTGTTTTCCATAATGGGGTCATTTTGTGGGCAATTCCATTGTCCTGGTGCTTCTGGGCCTTCAAAGGTGTAATAGGTGGTTGAGAAATGAGATGTGTCAATTATACTTGTAGAACGCCTGAAGGTGCTACTTCAATGTTGGGCCTTTGTATGTGGCCAGGCTGTGTAAAAGTCTCACACATGTGGTATCGCCATACTCTGGAAGAATAGCAGAATGTATTTTGGGGTATAATTTGTTGTATGCATTTGCTGTGTTTAAGAAATAACCTGATAATATGACAATTATGTAAAAGAAAAAAATATTAATTTTGCAAAGAATTGTGAGAAAAAAATTACAACTTAAAAAAATTCACCATGATACTTACTTAATACATTGGAATGTCTACATTCTAAAAAGGGGTCATTTCGGGGGGTATTTGTACTTTCCTGTCTCAAGAAATGAGATACACCTGATGTACTGAATGCCTAAACAGATGTGATCAATTTTCAGTGATTGGCACCATAGTTTGTAGACTCTATAACTTTCACAAAGACCAAATAATATACACTAATTTGGGTTATTTTTACCAAAGATATGTAGCAGTATAAATTTTGACCAAAATTTATGAAGAAAAATTACTAATTTGCAAAATTTTATGACAGAAACAAAGAAAAAGGCATTTTTTTCACAAAATTTACGTTTTTTTTATTTATAGCACAAAAAATAAAAAACCCACTAGTGAGTAAATACCACCAAAAGAAAGTTCTATTTGTGTGTAAAAAAGGACGCAAATTTCATATGGGTACAGTGTTGCATGACTGAGTAATTGTCATTCAAATTGTGAGAGCACTGAAAGCTGAAAATTGGTCTGGGCAGGAAGGGGGTTAAGTGCCCTGTATTGAGGTGGTTAATGCATTCTATGCATTAAGATAAAATGCCTTCTGTGTGCAACAGCCTTCCCAGCACCTCCTAATACTTACCTGAGCACCATCTCTGTTGAGCGATGTCCACGAATCCCTCGGCCATCCAGGATTCTCCCTCCTGATTGTCTGAGACACAGAAGCGGTGCCAATGGCTCCCGCAGCTGTCAATCAAAGTTAGTTAGCCAATCAGGAGAGAGAGGGGGCGTAGCCGAAACGGCAGCTCCATGAATGGACACACAGAGCTGCAGCTCGGCTTGGGTGCCCCCATAGCAAGCTGCTTGCTGTGGGGGCACTCAGCAGGAGGGAGGGGCTAGGAGCAGCAGAAGAGGAGGATCCAGGCTGCACTGTGCAAAACCAACTGCACAGAGCAGGTAAGTATGACATGTATGTTATTTTTTTTTTTAAAACGAGACTTTACAATCACTTTAATCCTATAGAAAATTTATGGAGGGAGCTGAAACTTTGAGTTGCCAATCGACTGTGAAGCGCCGCGGTAGTTAATTGATTCCTCCAGTCAGATTGTATCTACTTGGGACACACAGATACACTTACAGATCTGCAGGAGACCTGCATGGCACCTGCATGCTTTACAGGCTCAAAAAATAAACAAAACAAATGCACATTTTTTCTACCTGCAACAAAATGTGTATTTATTATTTTTTTTTCTAAAAAGTGAACTTATCCTGTAAGAATACATATTTGAATATAATTTTTCTTTTAACCCAGAGTTTAGTGTCACCGAATTATTTGCTGTGGGCTGTGGAGTTTTCTGGTAATGTATTATGGGCGTAGGCCCTATTAGAAAATGTACTATTTTTCCAAAAGCTTTTTTCTATTCCATAGAGGGTTGTTGTTCTTTGAAATGACATAATTATTTTTTTTTGTTATAATTCCAATTAATGTGTAATTAGAGCTTCAAAAAGTTTAATTTCAAGCACCACTTTTCTGGAGCTGCTCTAACAACAGATTTTATGTTTTAGAAATTCTGGTAACATAAGGAAAAGCAGTTTGGCACACTCGGTCCTTGTGTTTCTGGGCTGATCTCATTCTATTTTTATCAGTACACCCTCACAGCAAATGATCATTCTGAAGGAATGCCTGGAAAATAAAATTGATTATGCGCAGTTTCTGTCAGCTCAGTTTAAAGAGTCATTAATGGGTAATTGTAATAATCAGAATCTCCATTCCTGTATTCATACCCCTTAAAATTTTCCACATTTTGTGCTGTTACAACTAAAAATGTAAATGTATTTTATTGGGATTTTATGTGATAGACCAACACAAAGAATTTGGGGGGGGGGGGGGGGGGGGGGACTTGATGCCGTTTTTTTTTTATTTTTTATTTTGGCGTGCGGTTTCCCCTCAAAATCCATACAAGACCCAAGTCACACTCATCTCAAAGTTGGATCAAACCGGATCCAGTTCATTAACCACTAAGCCACCGCCCACCGTCATATGACGGCGGGACGAGGCTTCTCTTGTTCTGGGCGGACGTCATATGACGTGATCGCCCTCCCGAGCCACTAGGGGGCGCGCGCGCGTGCCCGCTGCGTCGCTCGGGACCCGGTGCGCGTGCCCGGCGGCCGCGATGTCCGCCAGGCACCCGCGATTGCCGGGTAACAGAGTAGGAGCGTAGATCTGTGCATGTAAACACAGATCCACGTCCTGTCAGAGAGGAGAGGAGACCGATGGTGTGTCCCTTGTACATAGGGACACCGATCGGTCACCTCCCCCACCCCAGTCAGTCCCCTCCCCCTAGTTAGAATCACATCCTTAGGTCATACATTAACCCCTCGAGCGCCCCCTAGTGTTAACCCCTTCCCTGCCAGTCACATTTACACAGTAATCAATGCAATTTTATAGCATTGATCGCTGTATAAATGTGAATGGTCCCAAAAATGTGTCAAAAGTGTCCAATATGTCCGCCGCAATATCGCAGTCACAATATCGCAGTCACAATAAAAATCGCAGATCGCCGCCATTACTAGTAAAAAAATAAATAAATAAATAAAAATGCTATAAATCTATCCCCTATTTTGTATAACTTTTGTGCAAACTAATCAATATACGCTTTTTTTTACCAAAAATATGTAGAAGAATATATATCGGCCTAAACTGAGGAAAAAAATTGTTAAAAAAAATTAAAAAATTGGATATTTATTATAGCAAAAAGTAAAAAATATTGTGTTTTTCAAAATTGTCCCCATTCTTTTGTTTATAACGCAATAAATAAAAACCACAGAGGTGATCAAATACCACCAAAAGAAAGCTCTATTTGTGGGGAAAAAATGATAAAAATTTCATTAGGGTGCAGTGTGGCATGACCGCACAATTGTCATTCAAAGTGCGACAGCGCTGAAAACTGAAAAATGGCTTGGGCAGGAAGGGGGTGAAAGTGCACTGTATTGAGGTGGTTAAAGTTGCATGGAAGTCGGATCGATGTCGGGCGGAAGTCGCAGGGCAAAGTCAGATCGACAGTTGCACGAATTTTATGTCGCACCAGTGTGAACCGGGATAATTGAAATGGTAAAGCAGGTCATCTGTTGTAGCAGCTGATGGCTCTGTAATTTGTAAGCCTGTGAGTTTACACACATTGGGTTGCAGATTAGTAGGTGTACACACTTCATTCACACACATACCAGTACAGTGATACGCAGAGTTGTCAGCACTGCGCTTTATCTTATATTATTACTGACTTGTGCTAGACACGTGACCCTGGAGAGGCAGCAGGAATTCCTGGTATGTGAGTGAATACTGGCTGCAATATGTAGAGGTCCAGTTATTGCTGCAACACTGCCCAACTCCAAGGATCGCTGCACCTGCAGCTACGCAGAGGACCTACCCGCCGCCGACCTCCACGTCCGGGAACGCAGGCCACATGCACTCACAGGTAGGAAGATAAGGGGAGCTACAGGAAAGAAATCAATAGGGAGAGCAGCAGCAATGGTAGCAGACAGGCACATGTTTCAAGGGAAGGGAACAATCCAACACAACACACCTGTCTGTAAACTTTGTTTTTTCTCAACTTTTTCTCTAGACTCTCTCTGTACCTCCTGCTTTATTTTTTTGCTCCTAAAAAATATTTGTTTGTTGGCATTTGCAACTTTATCTATGGACAATGAACTTGTGGGCTTGTGTAAATGGGAGCAAATTACAGCCAGGGTGTGTTATAGATAATAGTAGTCAGGCAGCTTTGCTGTATTGTTGAAGATGTTTGGTAGCTTCTCCAAGCCACACAAGAGAATTACCTTGGAGAAGCTATGAAACATCTTCAACATGACATAACAAGTCCAGTTAAAAGTGACTATTACTAGCTATATATTTACATTTTTATATCCTTTCACATCAGAGCGTGACAGTACGGCACTCTGTCATGGTGTGAGAAGGGTTAAGTAGCATACAGGGTTCTCATCCATACAGTTTGAGGGGCTCCAGGATGGATTTTTGGTGCAGAGGAAACTTAGTTAGATAGTTAATATGGTTGAAAAAAGACAGATCTCTATAGAGTTAACGTTAAAAAAAAAAAGAAAACGAACGCACTCAAATAGAAGACCTCCATACACACTATCCGCAACCCACAGTTGATCCAGAGGAAGGCAAAAAAAAAAAAAAGATCCCCAATAAAGCATGATCCAGTTTGCTCCAGCATGGGAAAAAAAAGTTCCTCTCTGATCCCCCAAGAGGCAAACAGGTTGTGCAGTGTCCTCTAGGGTTAGTGATTCCTGGTAGGGTTCCTGGAGCCCAAAGACTTCATAGAGACTTGAGAGGGATAAGGTCACCGATCCTGGATCCATGTTTTGCCAGTAGCCAGCACCCAGGTGTGCACAGCCCTTATAAGTTGGGTTTTTGGTTTCTGGGGCGTTTTATTGTAGCATTTGAGCAGGCATTTTTGCGTGCATTTCAGACTTGAGCAATTTTTTTTAGCCAATTAAAAGCTAATTACTAGGCAAGAAAATGCATGAATAAACTTACATTACCCATGTTTTGGTGCGTTTTTACGGTGCTGACAATAAAGTCTACAAGGCAGTCACTTCCATTGAAGTTGTGTGACTCTGCCCCAAAAAGTTCATGTACTTTTTTTGAGCGATGAGCTCCAAGCTTCATGTGACACCCTGTTCAGATATCAACTTGCACCATATAATGGTATATAATGGAAAATCTAGTATTGAGCCTTGAAGCCTTATCTGATAAAGCTTCAATTTGTGCTTCAAATTGCTCTGGCATAAATGAGCCCTGAATGGTTATTTTTTTGTCATCCAAGGGATGAGGTATGATTTCTCTTTTCAATTTCATAACCCAAGCTCCTTTAGTTGATTAGTTAGTTGCTCTAGCTTGATGGGCCTGGGGAAAATGTTCTTTAACCAGGGGTATCCATACCCTTTAGCTGAATAGGAACCAAATGGTGAGGGTTTGGGTTTAGATCTCTAAATAATAAAAAAAAAACCCATTGAAACAGGATTGTAGGCAAGTGCAGTCTACTTTCTCCACTGCAGGTGGCGCTCTTCCGCAATGGCAATGCAGTTGAAGAGGAAGTCAAGGGGAACACAGTTCCTCTATGGTTTTCTGGGTCACTGGGGAAGCACCCAATTGGAGGCTGACGCTCCATGTGACTCCAGCAGCCATCTTGGATCAGGCAGAGTCTACTTAAGGCCCTGGCTCCCAGGCTTGGCACACTTTTGGGGAGTTGGTAGAGTAGGGACAGGTATCTCACCTGTTAGGGACAGTACTAGCGATAGGGAAAGGTTCTTGACAAGAAGAGAAAGCGTAGGGTCACAGCTCCTTTGGACATCCTCCCATTTGGGGCACTGGATGGCCAGCTGATACCTGTCATCTTTACATCGTTGGAATTTGTGAGTGTACCCGGCTGGGTAGGCGTCCCTTAGGGTTGTTGTGAACTGTCGTTGCTTTACTTCAGTACAAGTTTTCTATTGCACTTGTCTGTGTGAGTTTCTGCAGCCGCACATGGTGCATCCCTCCTACAGGAGTCTCTGTGTTATTGAATCTGTAATCAAACTAGAGACATTGCCTTGATGTGTCAAATGACTTTCGAGTAACATTGTCAGCAACTGGACCTTCATTCTTTGATTCAAAAACAAGAACAAAAATCTAACTAGTTGTAATTTTTGTGATTTTTTTTTTTTGGATGCGTGATTTTTAGTTTTTTTTTATATAAATGCATAAAAAAACCTTGATTTTCTTTCAGATGTTCCGCCATCCATAAATAAAATCAAGCTATTGATAGGCTTTGCAGTCTTAGAAGCACTTAAAGTGGTTGCAAGCCCCCGTTCACACCTGTGTGACTTGTCATGTGATTTGACAGGTCCAAGTAACAAGACAAGTTGCACCCTATTGTCGGCAATAGAACTGTTCAAATCAGTGCGAACGGGGGGCTAAAGGCTGGAGGTTTTTTACCTTCATACATTCTATGCATGTAGGTAAAAAAACCTTCTGTGTGCTGCTCCACCCACAGCCACCCTAATACTCACCTGAGCCCCCTCTCAATCCAATGTGCACAGGAGCCTCGGCTGTCCTGGGTCTCTCACTCCTCATTGGCTGAGACAGCAGAGGGAGCCATAGCGGCTTGCTGTTGGGGGGCACTAGTCCAGGGGGAGAAGCCAGGAGTGCCGGCAGAGGACGTGAGAAGAAGAGAATCTGGGCTGCTGTGTGCAAAACCATTGCACAGAGCAGGTACTGTATCTCACAAAAGTGAGTACACCCCTCACATTTTTGTAAATATTTTATTATATCTTTTCATGTGACAACACTGTTAAAATGCCACTTTGCTACAATGTAAAGTAGTGAGTGTACAGATTGTATAACAGTGTAGATTTGCTGTCCCCTCAAAATAACTCAACACACAGCCATTAATATCTAAACCGCTGGCAACAAAAGTGAGTACACCCCTAAGAGAAAATGTGCAAATTGAGCCCAAAGTGTCAATATTTTGTGTGGCCACCATTATTTTCCAGCACTGCCTTAACCCTCTTGGGCATGGAGTTCACCAGAGCTTCACCAGAGCTTTCCACTGGAGTCCTCTTCTACTCCTCCATGACGACATCACAGAGCTGGTGGATGTTAGAGATCTTGCTCTCCTCCACCTTCCGTTTGAGGATGTCCCACAGATGCTCAATAGGGATTAGGTCTGGAGACATGTTTGGCCAGTCCACCCCCTTTCCTCTCGGCAGTGGTAGTCTTGGAGGCGTTCTCACAACTTTCTAAGAAAGGACACCTTCTAGCACAAAGTATTTAGGCAATAGACCCATCCTTGCCAGGTTCCCAATTATGCAAATAATGAATTTATACTACAAAATGTTTTTTATAAAATTACTTTACCTTTAAATTTCTTAAAATAGCAAGTTAATTAAGCAATAGGATAAAAAAAAGTACATTTTCATAGATATCTGTACATGAGACCAAAAAGGAGGAGGAAAGAGGGACAGATGAGTTTGGTTCCAAAAGAGGGACACTCCTTCCAAATGAGGGACAGTTTGAGATATGTCTGATTTTGATAGTAGATATTGGCCAATCCATTGGAGCAAGAGGAGTAGGAGAAGGGGGAGGGGACTATAACTGTAAACATTATAAGAACCCTTCCTTTAAATGCCTCAATTTTTGTATTGCATTGCTGACAGTAAGTTGACTTCTACAAAATAATCATGAGAGTGCAGAGTGATTGTAGGAGCAAAGGTTGCGTGCCCCCTCTCTGGCACCGTACACTGACATTCCATGCTAACAGGACACGGAGAACATACAACACTGATGATACACAGATCAGGTAATGATGATACTTTCGCAAATGTGTGATTCACACGGGGGCTGAGAGCATCTTATAGAATCTTCCCTGCGTGTTCTGCTTAATGTTTGCATCTGAGTTACATGAAGAAGAATGTGTCTTAATCTGTCATTTCTGTTTGAAATATGTTGCATCCTATGAATACTGCAGAGTTGACTCACTTATTGCAGTAATAATTATAGAATGTATCCATGTAAGGCTATGTTGCTATGAAAAACACAATTTAAAGGAATACTCTGGTCAAACATGACAATTAGGCATTTAAACTGAATTAGGAGCATGGCATATCTGCTGCGAGGTTCTACACTTTATTCATTTTTTTAGGCGTCATGCCATAAAATGTACAATATAGTTGTATTTTTTCTGCTGGCAGTGACAAGTGCAGCAAATCAATGGTAGGCAGCAGCTGTATGCCTATGTACACAAAAATGTGACTACATTTGTACAGGGCAATATGTGCCTTCATGAACGTAGAGGTATAAGGTATGCCATCAGGGGTGGACTGATAACTCATGGGGCCCCCGGGCAATAGGAGATTATGGGGCCCCCAGGCAATCAGAGATTATGGGGCCACACGGTATACACACACAGTATACACATACATGTACACACAGTATACATAGACAGATGTAAAAAAAACACAGATTTATACATACTGTCCCTGGTTTTACTGAGGCTGGCAACCCTAATGGGGCCCCCTAGTGGCCCAGGGCCCTCGGGCAGTGCCCGAGTTGCTCAATCGTCAGTCCGCACCTGTATGCCATTTGTATGGCATTGGCATGGGTGAGGGGGAAGGGGGGGGGGCGGCACTGAGGCCAGGGTGTCCATAATAGACACTACATCCTTAGTACAGGCTGAACTGCCAAAAACCCCCGCAACCCCACCATTACCCAATGCACAGCAGCTTTGGTTTCCAAGATGTTGTCAGCATTGTACCAATGACTCGTTCCAGGCCACATTCAGTTGTGGGCCAGGAGGTTCTTGTTATTGTTCAAGTATGGCATTCCCATATTTGGGTAATGACATCACCATCTTCCCCGGTCATTTGTTTGCATTCAGCGCGTAGGCAAGTGTAGGTTGACCTCCTTACACAGGTGGCGCAAATCACCGTGCAGGGAGAGTGGAGGACCCAAATGACCTCTGTGGCCATCTCTATGAGGGCAGTGCTTATAGAAAGCACTGGCTCACTGCAGTTGGTGCGCATTCTGGGCGTGGTTAGGATAGACAGAAACCTGCTGGATAGGGAGAGTATGCCTAGCCTAGGGGAAGGTTCCAGAGGAGGAGGGACAGTATACGGACTGTTCGTTATCGCTGTTGTGTGGAACTTTCCACTTCTAGGGCTTTGTTGCATACTGTCTGATAGTTGCCTCCCATGCCAGATGCTGTTGGTCCTCAAGCATTGCTCTCCACAGATACTGCACAATCATCTGTGAGTGTTTCTGCCAATTTGAAACTTCTGGAAACCTTTGGAATGTTCTTGACAACAGACTTCCTTGAAATTTTAGATCTCCGTGTGTCATTCTTTTCCTCTTGGATGCCTACCACCCGGCCTCCACACCTCCTACATGCTGTTGGCCAGGGAATCTCAGGTCCAGCAGCTAAATGAGACCCGGAAAGAGTTAATGGTTGCTAGGACTCCAGCAGCAGATGGATTCATAGCAACCAAGGAGCCCTGTGCAGGAAGCTGTTACATTCATGCTGCTCCCCAATGCGTACATGTCCCACTCTGAGCACTGATGTTTCTCTGTATGCCAACTCACAGCTGGTCTTAATAATAGCCAATTTGCTTATATGCAAACTTATGGTATTCATGGCTTATCTACAAACTTATGGATTTATCTTGAATCTGTTGTAGAGATAAAGGAAAATCTTTAAAGTGGTGGTAATAAGAACTACCTTAATCAGGCACATGGATCGAACCTCCCTACAAAGGTGCTTCTCTACATATTCTGGCTGCTGTAGAATAGCAGTTGATAGTCTTAGTGGAAACAGACAAGCATGTAGTATGACTGCACTTGTGTTTTTGTCCCATACTTTATTAGTACTGGATACGCACATGTGATTTCATGTTATTGGTTACAATTTATGCCGAAAAAATAATAACAATGATATTGATCAGCTGTTGAAACATGATCTGTTTTTTTTCTACATGACTCATTTGGAGAGGAACTGGTATTTATGCAGCAAGCAAAAGTACAAGGGGGCTTAATCATTAACTGTACAGATGAGGTTTCCGGACTACAGGCAAACATTATGCTAGAGATCAAAGAATTTTTTTAAAAAGGTGACTTATCTCTTCATGGCTGGATGGTCTTAGCACAGAGCCTACCTTATGACCATTAATGATTATTTTATTGTTAAAGTAGTCCATACCTAAAGTTATTGCAGTCGTTTTGGGATAGCTCTTCTGTTACATGACGGTCACAGATTAAAGAAGGTTTATCAGTCAATTTTTTGTTCAGATCAATCAATACACAATTCATATCAATCAATCTTCCATTCATAGCGTTCTTATCAATCAATTTTCCATTCATATCAATCTTTCATTCATATTAAACTTCTGTTTATATCAGTCAATCTTCCCTTCATATCATTCTTGCGTTCATATCAATCATTCTTCTGTTCATATCAATCAATGTTTTGTTCATATCAATCAATATTTTGTTCATATCAATCAATCTTCTATTTGTACCAATCTTGTTTATATCACTCTATCGTTCATATCAATCATTTTCCGTTCATATCAATCAATCTTTCATTTGAATAAATCTTCAGTTCATATCAATCAATCTTTAATTTGTAACAATCTTCAGTTTATATCAATCAATCTATCATTCATATCAATATTTTTCCATTCATATTGATCAATCTTCCATTCATATCAGTCAATTTCATGTTTATAGCAATCAGTCTTTGTTCATATCAATCATTTTCCATTTAAATCAGTTAAACTTCCATTCATTTGGATCCATTTTCCGTTCATACCAAGGAATCTTCAGTTCGTATCAATCAATCTATCATTTATATCAATCAATATTTTATTCATATCAGTCAATTTTCAATTCAATTAAAACAACCTTGTGTTCATATCAGTCATTCCGTTCATATCAATCAATCTTTTGTTCATATAAATCAGTCTATCATTCATATCAACCAATCTTGCATTCATATCAGTCAATCTTTCGTTCATATAAATAAACTGATCGTTCACATTGTCCATTCAATCAATTAATCTCACGTTCATATACATTTTTGTATTGTTCATATCAATCAATCTTTTGTTCATATAAATTATCCTATTGTTCATATCAATTAATCATATGAGTCAATCTTCCATTTAAATCAATCAATATTTTGTTCATATCAATCAGTCTTCCGTTCATATCAATCAATCTTCTGTTCATATCAATCAGTCTCATGTAATACCAGTCAATCTTTTGTTCATTTTAATGAATCTATTATTCATATCAAACAGTCTTCCGTTCACATCAATCAATCTTCCATTCACATCAATCAATCTATTGTTATACCAATCAGTCTTCCATTCCTATTAATCAATTTCATGTTCATACCAATCAATCTTTTGTTCATAGGTAACCCCCTGAATCTGTTGTTCATATCAATCAATCTATCAATCATATCAGTCAATCTTCCATTCAAATCAATCAATCATCTGTACATATGAATCAATCTTCTGTTCATAGCAATCAATGTCATATCATACCAACCAAGCTTTTGTTCATTTAAATTAATCTATTGTTCATATTAATCAATCTATCATCCATATCAGTCAGTCTTTCATTCAAATCAATCAATCTTCCATTCACAATCTAGCAATCTATTGTTTATATCAATCAATCTTCCATTCATAATAATAAATCTCATGTTCATACCAATCAATCTTTTGCTCATATAAATTAATCTATTGTTCATATCAATCAATCAATCATATCAGTCCATTCAAATCAATCAATCTTCCGTTCATATCAGTCAAAATTCCGTTCATATCAATCAATCTTTTGTTCATATAAATGAATTTATTGTTCATATCAATCAATCTTCTATTCATCTAAATCAATTTATTGTTTATATTACTAAATGCTCCATTCATATCAATCAATCTCCAATTAATATCAGTCAGTCTTCCAGTTTCTGCTCATACACTGGGCAACAACTATGACTATGACTATTTTAACCACTTGACCTCCGGAGGATTTACCCCCCTTCATGACCAGGCCATTTTTTGCGATATGACACTGCATTACTTTAACTGACAACTGCCCGGCCATGCGACACTGTACCCCAATAAAATTTGTATGTATTTGTCCCCACAAATAGAGCTTTCTTTTGGTGGTATTTGATGGTCTTTTATTTTTTGTGCTATTAAAAAAAAAAAAAAACAGCAATTTTGAAAAAAAAACAATATTTTTTTTCTTTACTCTCCTGTCCCCTCCTATCGTTCTGCCAGCACCTCCTCCTGATACTGCTTAGCTTAGAAGTCAAATCAGGTGGGCTGAGGAAGGGGGCGGGTACAATGCTTTCTCATTGGCTGAGGAAGTAGCAGAGAGGCTGTATATCAATCTGCCTCTGAAATCAGGCTGCCAGGTCTAACTAAAGATTGTGGCCGGAGCAGCTGTTTCCCTCCACAAGAAAAAAGAGTCCCCAGCCTTCTGACATCAATAGAGGATGTGCAAGTATAAAAAAAATAAAACATTTTGACATATGCAAGTAGTGACATCTGAATTTTGGGGGTGCTATGAGAGTGCTTAAAGAAATTTTGGGGGTGCTTAAGCACACCCAAGCACCCACCTGGCGCCGCCCCTGCCGGGACAGACTTTGTCCGGGGACAGTGTCCTGTCTGGTCACCCTAATCTGTAATGGGGCTCATGCCCAAAGTGCCTCAGTGAGTCTAAGGGGGCTGTCCTATGCCAGGTGGGAATGGAACAGAGTACAGGAAAGAGTACAGACGCTCTGCCACTACATGGCTGTACACGTGGAGCCCATGATGCGGCTAAGCGATGGCACAACAATGGCCACCATTACTCCACAGACCGCTCATAGAGTAATGCTGCATACACACGATCGGACATTCCGACAACAAAACCGTGGTTTAATTTCCGACGGATGTGGGCTCAAACTTGTCTTGCATACACACGGTCACACAAATGTTGTCGGAAATTCCGAACATCAAGATCGCGGTGACGTACAAGACGTACGACGAGCCGGGAAAAATGAAGTTCAATAGCCAGTGCGGCTCTTCTGCTTGATTTCGAGCATGCGTGGAATTTTGTGCGTCAGAATTGTGTACACACAATCGGAATTTCCGACAACAGATTTTGTTGTCAGAAAATTTGAGATCCAGCTCTCAAATTTTTGTTGTCGGAAATTCCGACAGCAAATGTCCGATGGAGCCTACACATGGTCGGAATTTCCGACAACAAGCTCACATTGATCATTTGTTGTTGGAAATGTGTACGCGGCATAAGAGTTGTGGTCCGAATATAATAATTGTTGGGAAAAAAAAAACCTTGATACATTTGTGTTTGGTTTTTCTATCAGTTAATATTTAGCGGGATGATAGAAATTGTGTTAATATTTGAAATGTTCTGTGCTAAAGTTGTCTATTGAATCCTCTATTGATTTGCAGCTTGTCTTTCTCGTGAATCAAGTGGGATTCAAGCCCCTTTATAAGTGTGAAGAAAAGGATATAATTATGTAGAAACCAGGATGAATCTAACCTGTTTGATCCCCTAGGACTGTGTTAATTTTTTGGCTGAGATTGGGTTTTTGGTAATCAAATTCCCTTGCAAGTTTTAAGTTCACACACAACCCGACACGTACTGGCAATTTATGAATTTTCTCTACAGGAGTGAATATTATACATATAACCTTTACTTCAACTCACTTTCATCTTCAGCTCTAGCAGCAAACACTTAACTGGGGAAATCTCTCGACTGAAAAATTGACTTTGACAGCACTGAGGCCAGAGCATCGTAGGGAGGCGTAGAGGGAGGGGAGCCAAAAGTTCACAGCTGAGGCGAGAAACTCGAGAGGGACCAAAACTTCATAAACGGGCAAAGTTGTTAACGAGGAGAGGGACAACGTGCCTTACATCATAAGTAGCCAAATGTCAGATTGAAGGGAAGAAATTTTAGTGATACCCTTTTTTTAACAAGTTTTTATCCAGGAGCTGTCATATGGAGGTGTAGCCAATTACACAAACTTTCTACTCCAGGGTGACAGTAATCTCAAACCAATACCCTCCTGTTGGAGGAGTCTAAAGCTGGCATGTCAAGCTGGTGTTTCTAGGGCTGCTCGTGACCCTTTAATTCCTACCTCAAAGCTGTCAGAAGAGATAGATGGTTTAGACCTTTGCTGCTCAACCTGCTGCCCAAGGAACTTATGAGACTCCATGGAACTTATTGCATAGTTGTCCGGCCTCAGTAACTGGTAGTCAAAGTGTTCTCTGCCTAGAAGCGTACTCCACCTGGTGTTTCTAGGGCTGCTCATTACCCTTTGATCTCTACTTTGAGACTATCTGAAGAAATAGATGGTCTAGACCAGGGGTCTTCAAACTGCGGCCCTCCAGGTGTTCAGGAACTGCAATTCCCATCATGCCTAGTCATGTCTGTGAATGTCAGAGTTTTACAATGCCTCATGGGATGTGTAGTTCTGCAACAGCTGGAGGGCCATAGTTTGAGGATCCCTGGTCTAGACCCTTGCTGCCCAACCTGTGGCCCAAGGGGCATATGTGATCAGCAAGTCGTCGGTAGCTGGCAGTCAGTGTTTTCCCTGCTTAGGTGCTTATTCATGCTAGTTCAGGAAAATTATTAATGAGACTGGTTCATAAAAATCTACTGGTTTACTTTTCTAATTATCCTTTGCTGTCCTTTTTTTTTTTTGCGAGGAATACCAAATGTGATGCCAGTCAGTTTATAGGTAGCTGTAGGGACACAAATGTGGGAGAATTGATTGATAACATAGCTATCATAGCTGTGAACGCTATCAGTTTCTTGTAACTTGTCTCCAGTCTCTGACTGTCTCCAACAGCATGACCTCAGTAACCATGTATCCCTGTAGCATTTCTTCAGTCTTTGACCATTTCCTGTAGTATGTTTGCAGTCTCTGACCATCACCTGCAGCATGTTAGCATTTTCTGACATTCCTTTATAGTGTGTCTGCAGTCTCTTCCTTCTTCTATAGTGTGCCCGAAGTATCTCCTATAGCAGTTCCACAGTCTTTGATGGCCTTCTATAGCATTTTGTCCACTAAATATTATTTTTGCCCCTTTGTTGATGGCACATTGCCACTTACGGGCCCCTATAACAGATAATTTGGCCTTTACTGCTTCATAAGCTGAATTAGAAGCAACCAGTCTTGTGTATATTGTGTTTATAAGCTAAATTTCCTCATAGCGTTAGCCACCAGATGAGATTCAAGGCTGTATGTGTGTGTGTGTGTGTGTGTGTGTGGGGTACTGGCTCCCAGCTCTCATTCGGTAGAGCTTCTGGTTAACATTCACATTTTGCCAGCTCCATCTACCTACAGAACCTCAGCAGCTAAAAGGCCAGCATCATACGTGTGATTGTGATGGCAGAGAAGGCCTATGCACCACTGTTGTAGAGATGCTTCCACTGGCAGGCTTCCAGCCCAATTTGATGACACATCTTTTAGTCCAGTGAGACATATGCAGGGGGAGAGATTCAGCCTGAAACTATGTAAATTGAGAAGAAAGTAATAAAAGAAAAAGCCTCTTAGAGGAGGCCAGAGAGAAACAGCTCAGAATAACTCAGTGTTGAAGTAGACCATGGGTCTCCAAACTTTCTAAACAAAGGGCCAGTTTTCTGTCCTTTAGACTTTAGGGGGACCGGACTCTGGCCAGTGGGAGTAGAAAATGGTATCAGTGGAAAGAATAGTGTCCCATCGATAGTGTCAGTGAAAAGAATAGTGTCCCATCTTTGGTGTCAGTGGAAGAATAGTGCCTCATCATTGGTGTCCGTGGGAGGAATAGTACCACATGTTTGGTGTTAGTGAGAGGAACAGTGCAACCTATCTGTGTGAGAAATAGTGTCCAAAGGGTATAAAGACAAGCAAAGGGCCACATTCGACCCCCGGACCACAATATGGAGACCAGTGAAATAAACTATAGAATATACATTCTCAGATGCATAAAATTTATATTCCAATAGCTAAGGAGTTCCAACTTGGCAGTCTTGCTAGGCACTGAGACTTAGTATACCGAGGGTATATAATCAGTCTTGACGATAGTCTTGATTTTATGGGTTTAACATATTTAGACGAATGTGTAAGTCAGGTGTTATAACAAGCCAAACTGCAGGTTCTTCTGTGTGGTCTATTGTCAAACTACTAATGTAACAGCCCCGAATGCCTTCACAAGCCATTTTTATAATGTTTTATTGAGAAATATTTCACATCTATCATTGCCATTTCAGTATAGCTGCTAAATGAGTTGCAACCATTAAGATCTTCAAAACCATCTCTTGTATTAAAGACAACGTGGTCACAAGACTTGACTCTATTCTCCCGCATAAAACAATATTCTTGTTATGGTACAGAAGGGTAGCAACATCAGGGTATAGATTTGTAAATATACACTCAAATGAAGCTAAAATGTATACATTTGGGGACATCTTTTTATTTAAAATACTATTCTGCAGTGCAAAAAGTACTCTCCAGGCCTTAGAGGTATATATTATTTCAACAGAATTGGGAACTCAAAGAGCACAGTCGTGTGCTTGTCTGTGTCATTTTCTTCAAACATTCTAAATTAGGTGTTGCGTTATCCAGCAAAGTCAGTGTTAATTTTAAGCACATTAGTCAATTTCCCCAAGAGTAAATAAACTGTATGGCTAAGCATTTGTGGATACCTGATCATCTCAGCTACATATATGGGCAAAAGTATGAGGATGCCCTTCCAATTTATTGAGTTCAGGTGTTTCCAATGAAAGGTGCTGTTAATGCTGCAGCATACAAATGCATTTTAGACATTTGTGCACTTTCAACCTTGAGGCAACAGTTTAGGAAAGGTTCTTTTCTATACCAGTCATATAAAAAAATTATGTAGCGCAAAATCCAACTTAAATTAACTATACGTCATTAAGTCCAAAATCCTTTGCATCAAATAGTCCTTTATCAGTATATCAAAAATATGTGCAAACTTTCATGATTGTCTTTAAACTTGTTTATCTGCCGTGCAATATATGTGCTCACCTTCCACACTGGAGCTCATTGTCAATCAAGGTCTTATACAGGGCTCTCCAAACTACGGCCCTCCAGCTGTTGCGGAACTACACTTCCCATGAGGCATTGTAAAACTCTGATGCCCCGTACACACGGTCGGACTTTGTTCGGACATTCCGACAACAAAATCCTAGGATTTTTTCCGACAGATGTTGGCTCAAACTTGTTTTGCCTACACACGGTCGCACAAAGTTGTCGGAATTTCCGATCGACAACAACGCGGTGACGTCAAGCACGTACGACGAGACTAGAAAAGGCCAGTTCAGAACCAAGCGCAGCACCCTTTGGGCTCCTTTTGCTAATCTCGTGTTAGTAAAAGTTTGGTGAGAGACGATTCGCGCTTTTTCAGACTCGTGGCTTTCAGATCGTTTTCTGCCGTTCAGTTTGTGCTTGTGGATTTGTATCTGCTCTTCAGTGCGTGCAAGCAAGTTCCGCGTGACTTTAAGGAGTCATTGTATTCTTGTTCGTTCGTTACTGTTTTTCAGGTCGCTCTTCACAGGCCTTGCTGTTCTTCAGTGCGTTCTGTTACTTCGTTCTGAGCAGCCGACCGTTTTCTAGCCATGTTTCGTATGCGTACTCCTCGTAGAGTTCGTGCTGTGCGGGGGCTTGGTGTTGGGGTCCTGACCTTGACACAAGTCCAGTCCATGAACAGGGTGGGGAGGAGTTCATGGACCAAGAATTGGTTGCTTCAGCGTGACCAGTTCTCTCATATGCCTTTGCTCCGTGAGATCCGTGAGAATAATCCTGATGATTTCAGGAACTTTCTCCGGATGACGGACCCCGTGTTTCACCGTTTGTTGGCTTCGCTGACCCCCTATATCAGCAGGCAGGATACCTGCATGAGGCAAGCCATCACTCAGGAGCAGAGGTTGGTCGCTACCTTGCGGTATTTGGCCACAGGGAGAAGCCTGCAGGACCTCAAGTTCTCGACAGGCATCTCCCCCCAGGCTCTGGCGATCATTATCCCAGAGACCTGTTCTGCCATCATACAGGTCCTTCAGAAGGAGTATATGAAGGTAAGATTTTTATCCTTTAATATCACATTTTATTGTATTGAATGTTTGCTAATATATTGTATTTCTTTCCTCATTCCCTAATTACAATGATTGTATTATGCTGTGAATGTCCCCTTTGTTCTCATGCATGCTGGATTTTTATGTAATTATTATTTTATGTCCTTCATACATATTTGCCCATCAATAACCTCTCCAGCATGGTGTCTCCTGCCCTATATTCACCTCATGTAGTCACTTAACAATGTATTTTATCAGCTCCATAGTAGTGTTTTACCCCAAACACCCCCTAAAATGTTAGGAAATGTTATTTTTGATTTAAATTCAGGCAGAGTGCCAGAGGCTTTTTTTTGTGGTGTCCCCAATTTTTTTGTAACCCTCCCTCCCCCCAACTGCTAAGTCAGCTGATCCCAATTCTCTATCCTCAATCATCTATCTGCTGACTTTGCCAAACCCATACACACTATACCCATCTCTTTACTGGTCAGATTTATGGATGAATTCCCCAAAGCATGTAGTAGGGTCTGCCTGTATACTTTCCAATGGTACTGTTTAAAGTTCTTGTATCCTATTATGATCTTGATAGGTAATAGCAGAATGTCCAAATGTGCTCAAATGTGTACAGTGTGTATTTATATCTTTGTATTATGACACTTCTTACCTGTCCAGTGGGCTGCCAATAGTGTAACTAAGGAGGGGCTGTTCCAAGTAATACCCTGTATTTAGGCATTCATCTCTCAATGAAGTGAAGAGGGTTACCTGTCCAAGAGTCCCCCCCCCTATAATGTTAGAAATGGCCCATGAGAGGGGGGGGGGGGGATATGATAGGTGTACCTTATACTTTGTTGTTGTTAATTTCCCCTTAATAAATGCTATCTGGAGGTTGACCCATAATGTTTGTGTCTAATCTGCTTGCCAGGTTTCTTTGCCAAAATAGTAATGTTTATTGTTTTTTCCTCAACAGTTTCCTTCCACGCCACAGGAATGGCAGACTGTGGCCTCCCACTTTGCCCAGCGGTGGGACTTTCCTAACTGCGGAGGGGCAATTGATGGGAAACACGTCCACATCGTCCCACCACCCAACTCGGGGTCGTACTATTATAATTACAAGGGGTTTAATAGTATAGTGATGTTGGCGGTGGTGTCGGCTAATTACGACTTCTTGTATGTGGACGTGGGGAAGAATGGCCGGATGTCCGATGGTGGAGTGATCGCCCAGACGGAGTTCTACAGGCGTCTCCAGAATGGCAGCTTGGACTTGCCACCTCCAGAGGACAATGTTGAAGGTCTCCCATTTGTGTTAGTTGCTGATGAAGCATTTGCGCTGGGGGACCACCTGATGCGGCCATTCCCGATGAGGACCCTCACCCCGGAACAGAGGGTTTTTAATTACCGGCTGGCCAGAGCCCGAAGAGTGGTGGAGAACACATTTGGAATCCTGGCCAGCCGGTTCCGATTATTTATGACACCCATCCATATGGCGGAGTATAAACTGAACCAAATAATACTTGCCTGCTGTGTTCTCCATAATTTTTTAAGAAAACATTCAGCAAACTATGCTGGCTCAGTTGGGCCTGAGGCCGGAAATCCAAATCCATCAACACTGACGGCGCTTGAAAGTGGCCGTCCTGGCTTGCCCTCCCTGAGTGCCCGTGATGTCCGGTTACGCTACCTGGAGTTCTTTGCGGGTAGGGGGGCTATCAATAAGCCAGACAATCTGTGAAAACTTTTTAAAATAAAAACCAACCCAAAAAAAATCTTTGTGGACATTTACTGCTTGTGTTTCTTTTAGCTGACCCTGACAGAAATGTGTTGAGTGCAGAAAATGTCGTGATTGGGTAACCTTAGAAAAAACTGTGTTGGCTGGTAATTCCTAAATGCAAAAACACATTTCACTACAAGTGCACTTGCAACTGCACTGAACCTGCACTTGTAGTGCAAAGTGTCTTTTCCCTTAGGAAATAACCCCCATTTTGGCATAAAAGAGCAATTACATCACCCCAAAAGTGTTGTAGTGTTGAGACAATAATCCACACATTCTTGATTAAGCCACTTTTTTATAGCTGCACAATCACATGTGCATTTACGAAAGGTTTTTAAAACAAACCAACATGTTTGTTGTATAACAATGTTTGCAGTAGCATTATGAAAATTCAAAATATCCATTTCAGATTAAACAGGCCTGTGTAAAACCAACAAGAAAGCCAAAAAACTTGAACTTACAAAGTTCACATTAGGCAAAACCTGAAGGCTATATCAGACATCAGTATTTAGGAACTGGGTTTGATATAGTGTTCAGATGGGGGGAAATCACCCCTGGAAAAGCCAAATTTGGAAGATGCACACAAATTTACGAATGTCAACATGTGCTATCTGCCATCAGGGGGGATCAAGGGACGTGTTTTGGGGGAGCAAGCCCTTCCTCAACGCGACTTTAGAATTGAGGAAGGGTTTGCACCCCCAAAACGCGTCCATTGATCTCCCGTGATGGCAGATAGCACATGTTGGCACACTGTGTGCATCCTCCAAATTTGGCTTTTCAAAACATTGAAAAATATTTGAAAAGATTGGACCACAATAAAACAAGTGATTTTGTGGGGTTTAAATTCGCCCCAAAACATCAATGATGTTATTATTTTTTTTAATAACATCATTGATTTGTTGCTGTATGTTGTGCAATTCGAGATTACATCCCATGATCTCCCCGATCAGGATCTGGGCACTTTCAGAAGTAAAGCGTTCTGGATCCCTCACATCACGATCACCTAAAAAGAGATAAAGAACCAAAAAAAAGGTCTCAAAAATCTGCCACCAGCCATCTCTTTTACCTGAGCCTGTGGTCGCAGACACTCACCTGTTGTGGTGCCAATCTCCACCACATCTTCTTCTTCCTCCTGCTCTTCTTCTTGTGTTGGTATTTCCCCTTCTTCCAGAGGTGGGGGGTCTCTGGTCTCCTGGGATGAGGGGTGTCCTCCGAGATACACAGATATTTGATGGCAGAACTATAGAACTAGGAAACATTGCTTGGAAGTGGGGTACAATTGTCTATTTTAGCAGAGTTCCAAGATGTCTTTTTTTTATTGCCCTTTGTCAAGCTGCAATACTTTACCGGTTTAGTTTTAACTTCACAGATGTAGCCCCCCCCTATAGTATACACTGGAGTACCTGTGTGGCCCCCCTAATAAAAATGGTGTTCTTTTGTCCCACACTAGTGCTCCAGTGTCCAGATGTGAAAACAGCTGCTCAGTGTCTTCTCCTTACACACAATCTAGTTGGCATTTCATTCTAGTAACAAACCCATCTACACAAACAAATATTTGGCATCCAAGTAGGCCCCCAAAAATGTGTGAAAATGCATATGGCCTCAACAATGGTGTTCTAGAGAAAAAGAAAAATGTTTGATACGAACGAATAATGTGCCCATGAACATTAAAGTTGACCTTTGGAAACGTTACAACTAATCAAAGCATATGGAGCAGAACGAACGTAATAAAGACATAAAGAATAGGAACACAGCACAACTACTTACTTTTTTGCAGCACTCTCCGGATCTTTCGGTACTGCTCTGGCTCTCTCAACTTCAGGTCCGACCACCGCTTCCTGAGCTGATCTTTAGACCTTCGTACCCCGAAATTCCGCTCTAGACTCCTGACCACTTTACCAATGATTTTGGCCTTTCGGATGTTGGGGTGGGGGTAAGGCCCATATTTCCCGTCATGATGTCGACCATCTCCAACATCTCCCCAAACGACATATTTGTGGCCTTAAAACGTCTCCTTCTGGATCGGGACGTGCCTGGATCCGCCCTTTCCTCCTCCTCCTCCTCCTCGTTGCTACAATTAGCCCGCACCTGCTGTATGTCCGCCATCATGCTCTTCCCCCACTGCGCCGAACGAAAAGGGGCGGGGAATACACTAGAAAGAATGTCAGGGGCGGGCGGAGTTACACGCATGCGCAGTGTATATAAAGCGTAACACACGTGCGTATTACGTTTGATCTCTGAGCGGAGGAAGGAGCATTGAACGCGGCGATCGTAAGAACGAAGGTAAGAGACAAACTTGGGCCTATACTGCTTCTATAGATTGAGGCCTATATTGTAACAAGATTAGGAGAGTTTGGTCTGACATTAGGCTTTGTCTTGTGTTGTGTCTTGCAGTGAACATGGATATGGTACTGAAAGAAGATACTGACTTCATGTCAGTCTTCATTGATATGCTAAGGGAGCTGCCCTGTCTGTGGGAGATTACCCACCCCCATTACAAGAACCAAGCAAAGAGGAAGGCAGCACTGGAGCAATTGTGTGAAATTAAGAAGCAGGTGATCCCCACGGCAGACATCCTCTATTTAAAGATTTTCATTGGTGGCCTGAGGAGCACAAATCTGAGGGAGCGCAGGAAAGTCCTGGATTCACAGAGATCCGGAGCAGCAGATGACATCTATGTCCCCAGGATGTTGTACTACGACAGGCTGCATTTTCTGGCAGGCCAGACTGAACCCAGGCCATCCCTCTCAAGTCTTCCTTCCACACTTCCTTCCCGTCCGGCTGAGGCTTCTGATGCCCAACCTGGGCCTTCCAGGCCACATGTGGAGGAGCCCAGATTGAGCCAGGTATAGCATTCCTCTAAATATTTCTGCTTGTCCAATCAATGATGTTAACTAGATGTTAGTTTGGAAGTACTAATTTATGATTGTGATTGATGAAGCAAAAACTAAAACCATGTCCCTTTTTCATACACAGGGAAGTCTCAGCCAGGAGGTGGCCGGGCCGAGCCGGCTGGCTGATGTGCAGGTCCCTCCACCCATGGTGAAAACAGAAAGTGGCAGTAGGAGGAGTACCCTGGAGGAGGCGGCTATCAGATTTTTTTGTAGGGCTACTGAGGTCCTGGGAGCACCCCACACCAGGCAGGAGAACATTGGTGCATTCATTGCATATAAAATGCAGAGGATGGAGGAGGGCCAACAAGCCATGTGTGAGGCCCTCATATCAGAGGCTCTGGAGAGAGGTATGAGGGGCCAAATTACACCTGACACACAGCTTTGTGATGGTCCTCCTCCCCCTCCTGCAGGTCCTCCTCCTCCTCCCTCTCCTCCAGGTCCCCCCAGTCCTCCTCCAGGTCCCCCCAGTCCTCCTCCTCCTCCAGGTCCTACTCCTCCTCCTGCCACATCTACAACTGCACAGCGACAGCCCGGAAGGAAGTGTGAAAGGAAGACCAGAGAGTGATTGCCCTGGATCCAGTCTGGTCGGCCAAAAAATGCAGCCTCTTGTGGTACCACAGCCTGGGGACACAGATGTCATCTGCTGCTATCCCGATCTCTGTGAATCCCGGAGCAGACTGCCCTCCCTCACATATGGACTCCTCAGGCCACCAATTTTGAGCTTTAAGAATTGTTGTCTGCCGTGGGGGTCCCAGGCTTCACTAATTTCTCATGTTTCTCCAGTGTTGCCTTCCTCTTTGTTTGGTTCTGATACCTTAATAAAGGATTTTTGTTTTGAATTATACTCTCCTATGTGTTTTACTTCAAAAATGATGGTTTGTTTGTGAGGATTCAGGTACATTTCAAATATACAATGTGAAATGAACAGACAAGGGACACCAACAACAAACAACAAACAATCTCATGGAGATTAAATAATAAAAGATATCAATGGTGTTGGGGTAACTTGACACACAAAACACACACCAAAAATATTCTGGAGTAAAAATAAAAATAACATTGAACAAAGATCAGCCTTGGAAAAAATACAAACATTAAAGAAAAAAAAGGCTTTAAAAAAAAAAAAAAAAACATAAAAAATATAAAACTGTCAGATGTGACAACTAATAACAATATATTGAGGGAATCCCACTAAAAAAACACAAATAAAAGTTTGTGAGAAGTGTGTGTGAATATGAGCAGCAAAACTACTTAATTCTTGTCACATTATAAAGAAGAAGAGAGTGCGCTGTATTAAACCATTTTTTACATTGCAGCGTGACGAAAGTGCTGTATCCATTCCGAACGCTAAGTTTACCAGAACGAGCTGTCCCGTGTCGGAATTTCTTCTGAGCATGCGTGGCACTTTGTGCGTCGGAACAGGCCACACACGGTCGGAATTGACGCGATCGGATTTTGTTGTCGGAAAATTTTATCTCCTGCTGTCCAACTTTGTGTGTCGGAAAATCCGATGGAAAATGTCCGATGGCGCCCACACACGGTCGGAATTTCCGACAACGCGCTCCGATCGGACATTGTCCATCGGAAAATCCGACCGTGTGTACGGGGCATGACACTCACAGACATGACTAGGCATGATGAGAATTGTAGTTCTTGAACACCTGGAGGGCCGTAGTTTGGAGACCCCTGATCTTACAAATATGTACTCTCATATCCGAAGGGATGTCTTGACTTCTCCACTTTAATCTTCTCCATGTCCTCTTCCTGTAAATTCACTCACTCGGATATAAGTACATGCAATGAAAAAAAAATCTAGTGCTCTCTGTTATCAGAAACATAAATAAAAAAGGTTCACTATATTGCACTCACAATATAATACATAATATGCAAATAGAGAATCCTCTCTGAATCTTCCAAAGTGCATATATACTGTACCCTCTGTGAAAACTGGCTGCTCAACTTTTTCAATTGACCTCAATATGTCGAGGTTATAAAGGAATATGTTACTCCTTATGAAATGATATCCCCTTCACTCCACTTTTAGCCTCTCCTTCTTCCACAGCACGGCGCTTAAGTACAAGGCCACATGCAAACAGAGAAATGGGACCAATAGTGTACTCCACCTAAAACTATACTTTATTAAAGCATCCACTCACAATAAAAAAAGCACCCACAGTGCTATGCTCTGCACTTAACAAATCCAAAATTACAATATGAACAGATACTCAGAGAAAGAACACCAGTGCCATGCGCATCTCACAGTTCTGGCTGCATGGCTCTGCCCCTATACGCGTTATGCCCACTGGGCTTCCTCAGTAGGTGAAAGATTGCACATATTTTTGATACTGATAAAGGACTATTTGATATGGAGGATTTTGGACTTTATGACATACAGTTAGTTAATTAAAGTTGGATTTTGCCCTACATCTTTTTTTTTTTTTTTTTTATACGTTTATGTGGTGTGGTGAGAAACACTATTGATGTTCAGCAGCAATATTTTGTTACGTTTTTATCACTGCACTGATTGTACACTTTTATATAGTATATTTAATATACCAGCTTGGCCTACTCCTGTGCAAAAAGCCAGCTCCATAAAGACAAGGTTCAATGAGTTTGCTGTGAAGGAACTTGAGTAACCAGCACACAACTCTGACCTCAACCTGACTGAATACTTTTTGATTGAATTAGAGTGCAGGCTAAGTCTTCTCATTTAACATCAGTTCCTGGCCTCACAATTGCTTTTTGGCTGAATGTGTACTAAATACCACAGACACATAGCACAAATCTTGTGCAATGACTTCTCAGAAGAAGGAATACGATGGAATATGATGTCCTAAATGCTCACATATACATTAGTTGTGATAGCCAGGGGTCCACAAACATTTAGCTATTTGTGTGTATTTGCATCCCATCAAATTTCCATTGCTAGAACAAGATAGAAATAGAAATTGTACATCATTTACTGTATATAATTCTTTCAACAGTTTTAATTTCCTGTTCTCCAAGATAGCAATGGGCACAAGGGTTCCTTACATCTTAATTTCAAAAGGTCAAGACATGGGGCACATTATTTTCTTACTTCCTGTTCATTCTCAGGGAAGAGGGCCTAATCACTGAATTTTCTCTGACAAATAAGCAAAGAATACAGTATAATACAATATTTTCTATTTTGTCTTGCAGTGCCATTGACTCTCATCATACGTCTTTCTCTGTGCTGCCATGGCAAAACTAGACTCAAGACCTGTCCTGAGCGACACGACCTACCAGAGTCAAGAGTCCTTCCACTCTTTCACCAGCAGATCTTCCGACTCTCCTTCCCAGGGAACTATGGGTAGTGTTGGCAGTGGAGTGGCCAATGATCAAGAGTTTGCTATGAAGAGTGTTGGAACTAGAACGCAGAACAGCCTAAAGCAAAATGACGGCTTCAGGAATGGCTACTCCAACCGATATTCGGGGGAGGAGAAGTGTTACAAGACAGAGAAAAATTCAATGTACATCAATGGGGAACAGCGCAAGAGTGAGAAGGTGAGAAATAGAGTTGAGCATATAATGAAACATGTAAGGGCAGCTACACACATATACACTGTCTATTCATAGAGATAACAGCTGATATGCCAACCTGTTGAAAAAACATGGGCTAACCTGAAGCAGCTAGCAAAGTGGCAAACAAGACCTGGTTACTAACCTGCAAGACATGAAATAGAGGTTTATGCTCAGATCCTTGCAGAATATATATGTAGTGCTAGAGGGGAGTGACTACAAGCCTAGGCATTGGTCACCTGATTTTAACAAAGGGGCATTTAAGCAGTGCTATCCAATCAGTATATTTGCCTGTGAACTGATCATTTCCCTTGGCTGAGTTCAAGGCCTCAGCACTTCCTTTGGTGACCAACTAACACAGGCTTAAGCTGTTTCTTCTTAACAGGGTAAGTTATTAAACCTGATTGATACCATCTATATCTATATATACAGTGGATATAAAAAGTCTACACACCCCTGTTAAAATGTCAGGTTTCTGTGATGTAAAAAAATGAGACACAGATAAATAATTTCAGAATTTTTTCCACCTTTAATGTGACCTGTAAACTGTACGACTCAGTTGAACAACAAACTGAAATGTTTTAGGTGGAGGGAAGTAAAAATAAAAAACTCAAATAATATGGTTGAATAAGTGTGTATACCCTTAAACTAATACATAGTTGAAACATCTTTTGATTTTATTACAGCACTCAGTCTTTATGGGTATGATTTTATCAGCATGGCACATCTTGACTTGGCAATATTTGCCCACTCTTCTTTACAAAAACACTCCAAATCTGTCAGATTGGGAGGGCATCTCCTGTGCAAAGCCCTCTTCAGATCACCCCACAGATTTTCAATGGGATTCAGGTCTGGGCTCTGGCTGGGCCATTCCAAAACTTTAATCTTATTCTGGTGAAGCCGTTCCTTTGTTGATTTGGATGTATGTTTTGAGTCATTGCAATGCTGAAAGGTGAAGTTCCTCTTCATGTTCAGCTTTCTAGCAGAAGCCTGAAGGTTTGGTGCCAATATTGACTGGTATTTGGAACTGTTCATAATTCCCTCTACCTTGACTAAGGCCCCTGTTTCAGCTGAAGAAAAACAGCCCCAAAGCATGATGCTGCCACCACCATGCTTCACGGTGGATATGGTGTTCTTTTGGTGATGTGTAGTGTTGTTTTTGCGCCAAACATATCTTTTGGAATTATGGCCAAAAAGTTCAACCTTGGTTTCATCAGACCATAACACATTTTCCCACATGCTTTTGGGAGACTTCAGATGTGTTTTTGCAAAATTTACCTGGGCTTAGATGTTTTTCTACATAAGAAAAGTCTTGTCACTCTACCCCATGGCCCAGACATATGAAGAATACAGGAGATTGTTGTCACATGTACCACATAGCCAGTACTTGTCAGATATTCCTGCAGCTCCTTTATTGTTGCTGTAGGCCTCTTGGCAGCCTCCCTGACCAGTTTTCTTCTCGTCTTTTCATTAATTTTGGAGGGACGTCCAGTTCTTGGTAATGTCACTGTTGTGCCATATTTTCTCCACTTGATGATGACTGTCTTCACTGTGTTCCACGGTATGTCTAATGCTCTCTGCGGACCATGGCTTTTGCTGTAGGATGCGACTAAGAAAATGTCAGGAAAGACCTACTAGAACAGCTGAACTTATACAACCACATTATTTTAGTTGTTTATTTTTACTCCCCCCCCCCCATTTCAGTTTGTTTTTCAACTGAGTTGTACAGTTTATAGGTCACATTAAAGGTGGAAAAAGTTCTGAAATTATTTATCTTTGTCTCATCTTTTTACATTACAGGAACCTGACATTTTAACAGGGGTGTGTAGACTTTTTATATCCACTGTATGTATATATATATATATATATATATATATATATATATATATATATATATATATATATAGTGGGGACGGAAAGTATTCAGACCCCCTTAAATTTTTCACTCTTTGTTATATTGCAGCCATTTGCTAAAATCATTTAAGTTCATTTTTTTCCTCATGAATGTACACACAGCACCCCATATTGACAGAAAAACACAGAATTGTTGACATTTTTGCAGATTTTTAAAAAAAGAAAAACTGAAATATCACATGATCCTAAGTATTCAGACCCTTAGCTGTGACACTCATATATTTAACTCCGGTGCTGTCCATTTCTTCTGATCATCCTTGAGATGGTTCTACACCTTCATTTGAGTCCAGCTGTGTTTGATTATACTGATTGGACTTGATTAGGAAATCCACACACCTGTCTATATAAGACCTTACAGCTCACAGTGCACGTCAGAGCAAATGAGAATCATGAGGTCAAAGGAACTGCCTGAAGAGCTCAGAGACAGAATTGTGGCAAGGCACAGATCTGGCCAAGGTTACAAAAAAATTCTGCTGCACTTAAGGTTCCTAAGAGCACAGTGGCCTCCATAATCCTTAAATGGAAGACGTTTGGGACGACCAGAACCCTTCCTAGAGCTGGCCGTTCAGCCAAATTGAGCTATCAGGGGAGAAGAGCCTTGGTGAGAGAGGTAAAGAAGAACCCAAAGATCACTGTGGCTGACCTCCTGAGATGCAGTCGGGAGATGGGAAAAAGTTGTAGAAAGTCAACCATCACTGCAGCCCTCCACCAGTCGGGGCTTTATGGCAGAGTGGCCTGACGGAAGCCTCTCTTCAGTACAAGACACATGAAAGCCCACATGGAGTTTGCTAAAAAAAAACACCTGAAGGAAGCCAAGATAGTGAGAAATAAGATTCCCTGGTCTGATGAGACCAAGATATAACTTTTTGGCCTTAATTCTAAGCAGTATGTGTGGAGAAAACCAGGCACTGCTCTTCACCTGTCCAATACAGTCCCAACAGTGAAGCATGGTGGTGGCAGCATCATGCTGTGGGGGTGTTTTTCAGCTGCAGGGACAGGACGACTGGTTGCAATCAAGGGAAAGATAAATGCGGCCAAGTACAGGGATATCCTGGACGAAAACCTTCTCCAGAGTGCTCAGGACCTCAGACTGAGCCGAAGGTTTACCTTCCAACAGGACAATGACCCTAAGCACACAGCTAAAATAATGGAGTGGCTTCACAACAACTCCGTGACTGTTCTTGAATGGCCCAGCCAGAGCCCTGACTTAAACCCAATTGAGCATCTCTGGAGAGACCTAAAAATGGCCGTCCACCAACGTTTACCATCCAACCTGACAGAACTGGAGAGAATCTGCAAGGAGGAATGGCAGAGGATCCCCAAATCCAGGTGTGAAAAACTTGTTGCATCTTTCCCAAAAAGACTCATGGCTGTATTAGATCAAAAGGGGGCTTCTACTAAATACTGAGCAAAGGGTCTGAATACTTAGGATCATGTGATATTTCAGTTTTTCTTTTTTAATAAATCTGCAAAAATGTCAACAAGTCTGTGTTTTTCTGTCAATATGGGGTGCTGTGTGTACATTCATGAGGAAAAAAATGAACTTAAATGATTTTAACAAATGGCTGCAATATAACAAACAGTGAAAAATTTAAGGGGGTCTGAATACTTTTCGTCCCCACTGTATATGTACATTATATGGCATCAGAACTGTCAGCCTAGATGAATTGTTTTAGCATAGGTTCACTTTTATTTAATTTAAATTGGCACTTGTAGAAACTTATACCAATGTTGTGTAGAGGGCTAACTGAAAATATGGTATACCTGTGTACAGCCTGATAATACACACCCAGATGTGATACTATTATTTCATGTGTCACATGCAATGGGGAGGATTATAGGGACCTGTAATCTCCTCTCTACCAGAAAACTTAACAGCATAATGAGAGGCAGAGGAAGGATGAAAGTGGGTGGAGCTCTGCTTTAAACTCAGTGCACCCACTCTTTGTTTACATCAGAACGCTGGAAGGCTGTCATGACAGGCTAAAATACTCAGTTATGCACTGTTCTGAGATGCACTTAGGGCAGTATGCATGCAGGAACATGTGCCCCAAATGCATACAGCCCAAAATGTGAGTATTGCTCAGGACAGCATCCAGCTGTGTACAGCTCCCATGTATTTTAATTGATTTTGACAGGCTGCTGGCAGTGAGCCGAATGCTGTATCTGTTCCTCCTGAGCACCCAAAACACACATTTTATGCTCAAACCGCCCATGTGCATGAGCCCTAAGGATCACATTACAGCCTGACCAGAATGCCTTTACTATGAAATTTGAGGATGACTTGCTTTATAGTGCCTGCAGTTACATAGGTCAGAGAGGGCTGTGATCACATCTTTGCAGTATGGTGATGAGCAGTGACGCATCATGCACACATCAGTGCACTGCAGTGATAATGACAATGCGCCTGAGTTGCAATATGCCACGATAAGTCATCAGCTGTCGGGGTTCCCTGCTGACAGCTGAATGTAAAAAAAGAATTGCTGGCAAAATAATGAAAATCGGGGAAAAAATGGCGTGGCCCCCCCCCCACAAATCCATAGCAAACCCTTATCCGAGCATGCAGCCTGGCAAGTCGGGAAAGGGAGGGGATGAGCGAGCACCCCCCCTCCTGAACCATACCAGGCCGCATGCCCTCAACATAGGGGGGTGCCCAAAAGCACCTTGTTCCCATGTTGATGGGGACAAGGGCCTTCTCCTCACAACCCTGGGCTGTGGTTGTGGGGCACTGCAGGAGGGGGGCTTATCGGAATCTGGAAGCCCCTTTAACAAGGGGACCCCCAGATCCCAGCCCCCTCATGTGAATGAGTATGGGGTACATAGTACCCCTACCCATTTACCAAAGAAGTATAAAAGTGAAAAAAGACAGTACAAGAGTTTTTGATAAGTCCTTTATTAAAAAATTTAAAAAAACAATGTCCCCCTTAAGTAGATTCATTGTCAATCACGACGCCTCCCGGACAATAAAAAAAAAAGCTCTACTCACGACAAACGCTCTCACGGTCTGCCTGCTCCGCTGTGTAACATTTCTTAAATAGCTAAGGAGTGGGGCCACCCAGCGACATCACCTGATGGTACCGCCCCCCTGTGACGTCGGCGGCCCAGCGTGCACCGGACAATTTTTTTTTTTTACTAAAGGACTTGTCAAAAACTCTAGTATTGTCTTTATTCACTTTTACACTTTTTTGGTAAATGGGTATGTTCCCCATACTCATTCACATGTGGGGTGGCGGGGGCAGGATCTATGGGCTCCTTTGTTAAAGCGGGCTTCCAGATTCCGATAAGCCCCCTGCCCGCAGACCCCCACAACCACAGCCCAGGATTGTGGGGAAGAGGCCTTGTCCCCATCAACACAGAGACAAGGTGCCTTGGGGGAAGGGGGGACAGAGCCCCCCTGCCCCCAAAGCACCTCCCCATTTTGAGGGCATGTGGCCTGGTATGGTTCTGGGGGGGTGGCTGCTTGCTTGTCCCCTCCCTTTCCTGACCTGCTGGGCTAAATGCTCAGATAAGGGCCTGGTATGGATTTTGGAGGGGACCCCAACCCATTTATTTTTTTATATTTTGTCGTGAGGTTCCCCTCAAAATCCATACCACACCCGAAGGGCCTCTTATGGATTGGGGGGGGACCCCACGCTGTTTTTTTGCCATTATTTTTTTGCCGGCAATTCTTTTTACATTCAGCTGTCAGCGGGGAACCCTGCTGACAGCTGATGACTCATCGGTTGTTAAGGATGCAGTGGCCAGCTTCCCAGCCCGCTCTTTAACAACCAGCTGTACACTGTTTGTTAAAGAGAAATCAAAAGCGCATGTAAAAATGCATCAAAAACGCAGCACTTGCATTTTTGCTGTGGGTCTATTAAAGTCTATTACACGCAAAGTGCAATCCCTGACCTTTTCCAAAAACGAACCGGCTGAAAAACACATAGATGTGAACGTGTACCATAGGAAACCTTGTTAAATGGACTGTAGTGTGTTCCTGCAAACTGCAAAACACTCAAAAAATGCATAGGTGTGAATGTAGGGTAACACGGTACTGTGCTTTGCATTCTAAAAAAAAGGTAAAGAAAAAAAAGGTCAAGTGTGGGTTGGGTCATGTTTAGGTCCATCAAATGGCACGTGTGCATGTTAATGCACTGCACGGATTTTTTTCTGACCTAAAATCTCATTTACAGCTTGTTAAGAAAATGCAACTACTTGACCTAGCTACAGGTTAATTAAAACATTTTCTAAATATGTCTGTGCTCTCAATTTTCACAGAATAATGAGCCTTTGATTCGGCCATCTGCCTTTAAACCAGTGGTTCCCAAGAATTTCCATTCCATGCAAAACCTCTGCCCACCTTTGAATAACAGCGTCACTGAGAATCGAAAAAGCTCTGGTCATGGAAACAGCAACAGTCCTGCAGTCCTGAAGAGCAGTTTAGAGAAGTCCATTCACAACAGGTCTTCTAATCAGGTGGGAGGTCTGTCAGATTCTGGTCGCAATTCCTTGACCAGTTTACCCACCTATGGGACTGGTTACAGCCAGCACGTTGGCCCAATGAGTGCGTCGACAAGCCATATAAACCGCATTGGGACCTATATAGAGAAGAATATAGTAGGATATAATGGAATATCTACCTCAGAAAGTGGACGATCTTCCAGTAAGAGTGCCTCTTCTTTCAGCCGGCTTAACCATCTTAATGAAACCTTGCCTTTCCACTCACCCTCTAGTGATGACATCATACAAGACTTGGAAGACCGACTGTGGGAAAAGGAACAGGAGGTGATACAAATGAAAAGGAACTTAGACAAAAGTGAGGCTGCCATTTTCCAGGTCTTCGAGGAGAAGCAGAAGATCTGGGAACGTGAAATGGAGGACCTGAGACAGAACTATGCCAACAAACTTCAGCAGGTGTCTAAGAAAGCACAGAGGGCCCAGCAGGCATTGCAACTGCAAATCTTCAAGCTGCAGCAAGAGAAGAAGAAGCTTCAAGATGATGTTGCACAGCTTCTTCAGGAACGGGAGGAACTGGAGAAAAAATGTATGGCCTTCAAGAAAGAGCAGTCAGAATTTCTCCCAAAAATTGAGGAGACCAAGTGGGAGGTAGGATGCAATGAAATTGCTTCAACTGTGGTCATTACTTTTAAGTCCATCAAATGTACTTAACTTCTACATACAAAAGCTCAGCCCCTGTAAGGAGATTAGGCTGTAGATGTTTTTTGCAACTGCTATGTCTGCCACATCTAGCTTGCATTTTTACCATTTTAAAGTATATCCTTATGCCCCGTACACAAGGTTGGATTTTCTGACGGAAAATGTGTGATAGGACCTTGTTGTGGGAAATTCCGACCATGTGTAGCCTCCATCACACATTTTCCATTGGATTTTCCGACACACAAAGTTTTAGAGCAGGCTATAAAATTTTCCGACAACAAAATCCGTTGTCGGAAATTCCGATCATGTGTACACAAATCCGACGGACAAAGTGCCACGCATGCTCAGAATAAGTAAAGAGATGAAAGCTATTGGCCACTGCCCCGTTTATAGTCCCGACGTACGTGTTTTACGTCACCGCGTTCAGAATGATCAGATTTTACGACAACTTTGTGTGACCGTGTGTATGCAAGACAAGTTTGAGCCAACATCCCTCGGAAAAAATCCTAGGATTTTGTTGTCGGAATGTCCGAACAAAGTCTGACGGTGTGTACGGGGCATAATACTGAGCCAGGGGTATTATTAAAGATTTGTCCTTTCAGTGGGGCTTCCTCCCCACTGCAAGGGGTAAAGTAGAACTATAGGCAAAGCTTTTTTTTAAATTTTGGATAGAGCAAGGGAGGGTTGCAACCCTTGTCAGATTTTTTTTTTTTTTGCCATCTGTGTGCCATTGCGTAGATTTCCCTTTACTTCCTGTCCCATGGCCAGACAGGAAGTGAGAGAAACCTCTACAAATTAAAGGGAATTCCTTGGGGACCCCCAGGTCATCAGAACTAGTCTCCCCATTGGAAGTTTTCCCCTCTATTACTTTTCTGGGGACAACCCAAAATTTGGGTTTTCTTTTACTTTTGCTTTCAATGATAATGGAAAAGGACAAATAGAGAGCGTGTATCACCCTAATGGGGGCACAGAGAGCAATAACAACTGACAAGCACTCTAATCCCTCTCCACTCTATCCAAAACAAGAAAAAAAAATAAAGTTTTGACTTTAGTTATACACTATATTGTCAAAACTATTGGGGCACCTGCCTTTACACGTACATGAACTTTAATGGCATCCCAGTCTTAGTCCATAGGGTTCAATATTGAGTTGGCCCACCCTTTGCAGCTATAACAGCTTCAACTCTTCTGGGAAGGCTGTCCACAAGGTTTAGGAGTGTTTCTATGGGAATGTTTGTCCATTCTTCCAGAAGCGCAATTGTGAGGTCAGGCACTGATGTTGGACAAGAAGGCCTGGCTCGCAGTCTCTGCTCTAATTCATCCCAAAGGTGTTCTGTTGGGTTGAGGTCAGGACTCTGTGCAGGCCAGTCAAGTTCTTCCACCCCAAACTCGCTCATTCATGTCTATATGAACCTTGCTTTGTACACTGGTCCAAATCATTTGGTGGGTGGGGGGATTATGGTGTGGGGTTGTTTTTCAGGGGTTGGGCTTGGCCCCTTAGTTCCAGTGAAGGGAACTCTTAAGGTGTCAGCATACCAAGACATTTTGGACAATTTCATGCTCCCAACTTTTGGGGATGGTCCCCCTTCCTGTTCCAACATGACTGCACACCAATGCACAAAGCAAGGTCCATAAAGACATGGATGAATGAGTTTGGGGTGGAGGAACTTGACTGGCCTGCACAGGGTTTTGACCTCAACCCGACAGAACACTTTTGGGATGAATTAGCGCGGAGACTGCGAGCCAGACCTTCTCGTCCAACATCAGTGCCTGACCTCACAAATGCGCTTCTGGAAGAATGGTCAAAGTTCCCATAGACACACTCCTAAACCTTGTGGACAGCCTTTCCAGAAGAGTTGAAGTCGTTATAACTGCAAAGGGTGAGTTAAAGCGACGCAGTGCTATATCGCAAAAAATGGCCTGGTCATTGAGCAGCCAAATCTTCCGGTACTGAAGTGGATAAATGCTTGTTTTGGTCTAGGAGAAACCTAAAAACCAGTTTGGCTTATCCTTATCCTTCATATCCTGGCAGTCGACACACTTATCAACTCTCCAGCGATGTTGTGAGTGGGCCCTCAGAGCCCTTACTTTCAACGTAGGACTGCTGGTTCTGCATTGTATGTGATGACCCTAGAGTGCAACCACTAGAGAAGTGGCTTACTTCTTCCCAGTCTTGCTGCTGGGAAGAAGTATGTTGAAGGAAGGATGAAGGTAAGTATAACTTTTTGATGTTCCTCCAGACAAAGATGTGTATTTAATCCTTTCAGCTCAGGGGGAATTCCACTGCAAATATAATGTATATATGCTACAAAAGTCCACTTATTCAAGGAAGTGACCTCTCTATCCCTCTGGCGAGATCCTGGCCAGTGCAGCGCAGGAGCTTTTTCTTAAGGGATCTGGGCCACTCAGTATTCCCTGACAGCTCGCCTGAAGGATGGTGATGTCACCCTGCCTGGGCACAGGAGGTTGGAGCCAGGAGGTAAGGTGTGAGACACCATTAGCTCCAGTTAGTGACCTTGCCAAAGCTGAAATGATGTCATCAGTCTGCTGCAGGCAGGGACAAGTACAGGTGATCAGACTTCAACCTTGTAACATTGTTGCAGGTTGCAAGATGAGGAGCTGTGTCAGACATTTACTAACGCAATCCATAAACACAGGTACCATGATTACCATAATTCTGGCATCTTAGACCAGGAAGAAGATGGTGACCCTGGATGATGCCTGAACAAAGATAGCTCATTCCTTCTACAAGCAGATGAAGCCATTGTCTGGGGAAGTACCGTGATCTCTATGGGAGGTAATAAATACCTGGAAGTGTTCTACTTAGGGTCGGTTCACATTACAACGACTTGGGATCCAACTTGTCAGCCCTCAAGTCGTCCCAAGTGACATGGGGAATTGCATTATAGTCAATGAGAGCCGTCTTAACGTACACTACTGAAGTCGCTCCGACTTCAGAAAAGGTTCCTGTACTATTCAAGGTAACTTCCAAGTGACTTGTACCCATAGATTTCAATGGAAGTCGCCTCCAAGTCGGATCTCCCATCTATATTGAAGCGACTTTACAGGAAAAGAAATTAGTTTACCCAGGCAAACCCCTCCCTCCCAGAGAGCTGATTATTCTGTGATTGGCCACAAGCAAAGTCGCCTGTCCTGTAGGCGACTTGAAGTCGTGTTGTAGGCTGCTTAAAGTCGCGCTGAAGTCATGTTGTAGGCTGCTTAAAGTCGCGCTGAAGTCGTGTTGAAGTCGCGTTGAAGTCGCCTTGCAAAGTCGCGCTGAAGTCGTGTTGCCCCTGTGTGAATCGGCACCTACACATTACTTAGCATGGACTGAACATAAAATAATAAATATGATGTTAGGTCCAATTTACCTCTGTTGTTTTTACTTTAGGAGGATTAGTCCAGTAGATAGATGTGAATTTTCTGGGATAAGGTGAGAACCTTGTACAGGGTATGCTAACATCTGAGGATAAGCGGGATGGCAAGTTTTCTACAACAGTTAAATAGTTTTTCATAGTAAACGCAGGACCTTCCACTTGGCACCTATTTGGATAGATTTCAGCAACCACAAGGCCAAGTCCTAGGACCAGTATCTTTAACATTACCTAAGAAATTACGGGGGCTACCATTGCTGAACACATTCTAAAAAAGGTCTATCGGCTTCCTCCATGGTTGCTGTTTGGGTTAGCAAATCTTCTGAAGGCACAGAACAAAAACAGAACAGGAATTCCAATTTTAATTTGTGTCATGATTCTTCTAGGACTCTGACTCAAAGAAACTCAATCCAGATGAAGCTAGGCAACTGCCATTTTCAGTAATGCAAGCTGCCATGTTTTTGGCATTGTAAGGGGTACTTACAAAAGCAAGGAGGAATTTGAAAGAACTGAAAGAATCTGAAAAGCTTAAAATCATATAAATTAGAAGTATGGGAATTTTTTTTTGTTTTAATCATACTTACCTAATTGGATGCAGCATTGGTCCGATGCTGCATCCATCCCCCGATGGTACTAAGGCTGAGAACCGAGTGTTCAAACACAGCAGATCACTCATTTCTCAGTGCTCCCTGAGCAGAGAGCCGGTGACTGTCAGTTACCAGCTCTCTGCTCTGCCCCCCCCCCCCACGCACACTGGATTGCTGGACTGTGGAAGGGGCGGGAGCGGCTGGCTTATGTCCTCAGCGGCTTGCTCAGAGGCTAAGCTGGGCGCCGGACCAGGCATGTGAGTGGATCCTGAACATATGGTCACAAGCTTTCCCGGCCCTGGACTGGCCCTGTGACATCAGCCAACAGCAGGCTTCAACGGATCACAGGAGTGCAAAATGATCTGCACTCCTGCGATCCATAGGAGAAGTACAGCCAAACGAGCTTGCCCATGCAGAGCAAAGTGACATTGTCTCTGCAAAAGGGTTGCCCCTTGCCTCACCTTCCTCCTTTGCAGTAGGTTAGTAGGTGGCACTTGTGGGTATGATGGAGCATGAGACCTGCTCCTCTGTTCCTGGGTCTGGCAGTTAATTGCTAGACATGAGCGCTGTCAGCTGAGGGGGACTGCCAGTCATTTCATTCCTAACTGCATAGAAAAGGCGAGGCAGCGCAGGCAAGGTCAATGTCAAGAGATGCCCTTTGCAGAGACACTGTCATTTAGCCTGGCATGTGCAAGGTAACAGTATCATTTCAAAGTGGTGCTTCTACTTCAAGGTTCCCACTTCTTAAAGCAGAACTTAAAGAGGAGATCCAGCCTCCTTCAGAGAAAATTTAAAGTCAGCAGCTACAAATACTGTAGCTGCTGACTTTTAATATTAGTACACTTACCTGTCCAGAGATCCCACGATGTCAGCACCGCAGCTGAATTTTACATCGGCTCTCGGGTGCTGCCGTCGCCATTGCTGCTGAGAAAAACTGGCAGTGAAGCCTTGCGGCTTCACAGCCAGTTCCCTATTATGCATGCGCGAACCGAATGGCCCAGCGGCAGGGGAAGGAGGAGGGGACTGAACTTCCGAGTGAACTTCCGGAAGTGGGGACAGGTACTTCTCAAAAAAAAACAGGTACACACTCCCCCCCTGAAAGGTGCGAAATGTGGCACCGGAGGGGGGGGCGAGGCAGATAAGCGGAGCTTCCACTTTTGGGTGGAACTCCGCTTTGACTGCATCTCAGCACCACAAACTGCAAACATTATTTAATAAATGTATGATATTCAAAACAAACCCCGCCCCATCCAGTCTCTATGTTTTATTGTTGAGAAATCACTTCGAACAATACCACCATTTACTTCCTTGGAATCCATATGCCCTTAGCTCAGGCATGCAGGCGGAGGGGGGGGGGGGCTTAGCTGTGAAAGCCCTTCCTTCAATAGAAAAAAACAAAAATGCCCTTGAAGACTCCTGGCACTATGGCCTAGGCCAGAAACCAGGAAGACATGTGAAACAAAATGTTAAAGCAGAAAATATAATATATCTTCCTATCTATTTAACAATGCTTAGTTCTGCTTTAAAAATCTGGAAGAAACAAACAAAAAACCTGTGGGTAAAATTAGATAATATACTTACCTGTCTCCAACTTCCTCCCACTGCGCCTAGCTGGGGATGATGTCTTCCCCCTTTCAGCCAGATTTCGAAGAGTGGTTGAGTAGCTCAAAACTTGCAAGAAGATGATCCTGCACAGTGTTGTAGTGTCTTCTTCCAAAATGTGGGTTGGTATTCCCTGGGATCTTGTTGGCTGGATGATGTCGCCCTCTGCACTACAAAAGGTGGAAAAAGCTATATCCAACTATTCTTGCCTCCACAATTTTAGGAAGGGGGGAGAGAGGCCCCATTAAATAAGTAGACCTTGTCTGAAGTGCAAGGTTCACTATAAATACTGTACTTGACCTGTTATCTTGTCCTTCCTTTTACAAATCTGGTCTTTCATTTTTAGATATGGTTATGCTGACTTTGTACAGTGAAACCGTAATTTGTAACCAGATGGAGACAAACTCACACAGGAAGTTAATTTAATGCTAAAGTATGTACAAGAGATAATGGAGCTGAGCTTGCCTACACTGCTATATCTGCTGGAATTTTGGAATTGGGCCCAAAAATTCCAGATAAAGTGAAGCAGCCTCTAGCAGAGCTGATAACAGACTTATGCCGCGTACACACGATCGCTCATTCCAACAACAAAATCCATGTTTTTTTTCCGACGGATGTTGGCTCAAACTTGTCCTGCATACACACGGTCACACAAATGTTGTAGAAAATTCCGAACGTCAAGAACGCGGTGACGTACAACGAGCGAGAGAATTGAAGTTCAATAGTCAGTGCAATAGTCTTCTGCTTGATTCCGAGCATGCGTGGAAATTGCGCATCAGATTTATGTACACACGATCGGAATTTCCGACAACGGGTTTTGTTGTCGGAAAATTTGACATCCAGATCTCAAATTTTGTTTGTCCGAAATTCCGACGGAAAATGTGCGATGGATGTATGTGCACTATTATATCCAATGAGCTGGTGTGGGCTCAGGACCCTTGACAGGCTTCTTTCCCCAATAGATCTCAACCCAGGCAGTACCTGAGTCACGTTTTCTGTTCCCCATTTTTCCATATATCCCCTTCCTAAAACTCCTCCCGACCCTTCCCATCCTCTCAAATCCCATCCCCCTTTCATTTATTGTGCAGGTCCCCACTGCCCTGCCAGGGTACCTTGCATTATGTCAATTATTTCCCAAAGTCCTTGCTGCCTTCCCTGTTCCTCCTCTTCTCCCTTTTTTCAATCTTTTCCTGTGGTACCCGGTGAGGTAGGCCAGTGTTTCTCAACTCCAGTCCTCAAGGCGCCCCAACAGGTCATGTTTTCAGGATTTCCATTATTTTGCACAGGTGATTTGATCAGTTTCACTTCCTTAGTAATTACCACAGCCGCTTCATCTGAGGGAAATCCTGAAAACATGACCTGTTGGGGCGCCTGGAGGACTGGAGTTGAGAAACACTGGGGTAAGCTGAGGATTCAATCATTTACATTTGGCCACCATGACCACAATTAAAGTGATATTTAAAGCTTCAGGATTTTTTTTTTTTAAATAACAAACATGTCATACTTACCTGCTCTATGCAATGGTTTTTCACAGAGCAACCCTGATCCTCAATCCTCCTCTGTGCTGAGTGCCCCCATAGCAAACTGCTCGCTCCCAAACCGCCTCTGTGTGTCTATGAGACACACAGAGCTCGGCTTGGCCTGCCCCCCACTCCCTCACTGGCTGTGATTGACATTGTCTCCCGCTGCTGTGTCTCAGCCACTGAGGAGGCAGAGACCCAGGAGAGCTTCGGATCTTGTGCACATTGCTGGATTGGGGATAAGTGAGTATAAAGGGGGGTAGCTGCACACTGAAGGTTTTTTACTGAAGGTTTTTTTATAGAATGCCTGAAGGTAAAAAAACTTCAGCCTTTAGACCCACTTTAAGATTGGTTCCCTTAACATAAGGGGGCTTGACTTTCCACAAAAGCATCTGCTTTACAACATGCATAAACAAAGAGTCCAGATTCTTTTCTTGCAAGAAACTCATTACAAATACACCTCCGCTCCGACCATGCCTACCCATTATTATACCACATGGCACCTTTGCAATAATTCCTTGGGGCAATCCAAAGGAGTAGCTATAGGATTCCACTCCTTGCTCCCGCTCTCAGACATACAGGAACTTAGTGACCCAGGGGTAGATTCTTGATTCTCAAATGGAAAATATACAACAAGCCATTGATGCTTGTTAGCACTTACGTTCCCAGACAGGGACAGGTCCCTCTGTTAGTAACTTTTCTGAGACAACGAGGACACTTCAGAGAAGTTACAGTAGCTCTAGGGGAAGACCTAAATTAAATTCTTAACCCATCCCTTGACACTACATCCCACGCCTCCGTATCTCTTTATCTCAATTAAATCAACTAAAATGTCAACTTCACGAACATCAGTTCGTTGAAAAGTGGCGAGTGTTCCTTCCTTGCAAAGGGATTACATCTGCCACTCCTTGACCCACTCTACCTATAGCAGAAATTTAGTCTGTCACTGCATGTTGCGTTGGCAACCCCAAGACTCCATTAGACCCCAATTCTAGTCACTACTGTAGTCTGTAATTGATGTAAACTGCATTTACAGCTATGACTTCATCTAAATTCTATATTATAGCAAAAGGGTCAGTTTAAAGGGAACAAAGCTGCCGGGCAACCTGTAATATTTCCAAATCCATTTGTTAATCTTATGCCCCGTACACACGGTCGGATTTTCCGATGGAAAATGTCCGATTGGAGCGTGTTGTCGGAAATTCCGACCGTGTGTGGGCTCCATTGGACATTTTCCATCGGATTTTCCGACACACAAAGTTTGAGAGCAGGATATAAAATTTTCCGACAACAAAATCCGTTGTCGGAAATTCCAATCGTGTGTACACAAATCTGACGGACAAAGTGCCACGCATGCTCAGAATAAATAAAGAGATGAAAGCTATTGGCCACTGCCCCGTTTATAGTCCCGACGTACGTGTTTTACGTCACCGCGTTTAGAACGATCGGATTTTCCGACAACTTTGTGTGACCGTGTGTATGCAAGACAAGTTTGAGCCAACATCCGTCGGAAAAAATCCTAGGATTTTGTTGTCGGAATGTCCGAACAAAGTCCGACCGTGTGTACGGGGCATAACAGTTGAACTTCTGGATGCAGCCTGTATACCATACAGCAGACCTAGATTTCTGTTTGAGACACTAGAGCCTGGCACTGTCCCAAGAATCACAGCACTATAACCAAGAATAGATCAGTCTGCAGCTGAATGCAAAGTGTGGTTTCCAAGATCTTGACATTGCAATAATGAGACTGTGAAGTTCACTTGAAGTGGTCACATTTGCACTGGAAATGCAGTTTTCAAGAAATGTTTATACAACTTGTCCTACCCACAACTTTTAGTATATTGCCTCGCTGTCTATTGAAAAGAAAAAAAAGTTTTCTGAAAATATTTCACATAACTGATTTCTGTTTCTCTTTGTAGGTTTGTCAGAAAGCTGGTGAGATATCACTGCTAAAGCAACAGTTGAAAGATTCCCAGTCTGACGTAACTCAGAAACTTAATGAGATAGTAGGCCTAAGAACACAACTAAAAGAAGTCAAGTCTTTTCTGAGAGAGAAGGAGGACCAGATTGTCTCTATTAAGGATTCATATAGCTCAAAGAGCGTCAGCCTTGAGATCTGTGAGAATGAGATGCAGAGAAAACAAAGTGAGGCTCAACAAATGAAAGAGAAGCTTAGCCAATGCGAGCAAGAGATTGCAGACCTAAAGGAGGTCTTATCAAGTGTAGGTCAGAACCCATACACCCAAGAACTCAATGAAAAAATTAGAGACACTCTTTGTGAGAGTGATGAGGCCAAGATGAAACGCCAGAGCGAGGACATTGTAGTGAGCCTAAAGAAAGACATAGAAAAACTCCAATTAGAATTAGCCCTAGAGAAACAACAAAGGGATCAGCTGATTTTGGACTTTGAGGAGGAAAAACGTACTTGGCAAGAGGAGAAGGAGAAGGTGATAAAATACCAGAAACAGCTACAGCTCAATTATGTTGAGATGTATCAGAAAAATCAACAACTGGAGCAAAGGATCAGTGAGGTAAATACAAAGGTAACAACTCCACCAGCTGAGGACAAGAAACCTTGGACACCATCCAGGTTGGAGAGGATAGAGTCCACCGAAATATGAGGACAACTGACCAAGTGTACAAAGCTAGTTCCTCACTGTGCATGTGCTACCTAACCAGCTCATGGTCATCGGGAGAAGACCTTACTGAGTTCTGAAGGGACCATAGACTCTAGAATCTGGTAGACCCTTCAGTACAGAGAAGGTGTCTCATCGGAAAAAGTGCTTGCTGTAATCTAAGTGCAGATGAAATATTTATGGTATACAGTTTGTTATGCCGCCAATGATGCTATATGTCTGTTTCCCCTTTCCCTTTCCTGCACCTCCCTCTGTCTGCAAGGCCACTATCTTTTTAACAAATAGATGTGTCTGTTGTAGACTAAGCGGAGGTGCAGGTCTGTGACTGTTACTGGTTCTTAATCCTTTTTTGGACTCTTGGAAAGAAAGGTCAAAATGACTTGGACTTTGAGTTATTTTAGCCATATTGGCTAGTAATGAGAGTTCTGCTGTGCGGTGAAATCTAGCGATCTACCTATGATACACGTTCCACAGCTCTAGTCACTGTTTACTGTGAATTATCCAAAAAATCATAGAGGGATAGTAGTAACTGTATTTTATATTAAATCGTAGGGTTCCAACAACAGAGGATAACAATATTTTTTGCCAGCACGCCATGCTGTTTACATCTATGTTATGACTTTGAGGTAAAGCTCATGATTATGTCTCTGGTTAATGCTGCACGATGATTTAATGAACACAAGGAATATATTCAATTTTTTTTTAAAAATCTGAATGTGAAAGCTTTCTATAAAGGTGAGAGTTTCCAAAAGAGGTGCCAATCTTTTAAAACGAGGTTCAGAAAATTTTCTACAATGGTAGAAGTATTCTATGAAGAGGTAGGATGGAGTTAGGTAGAGGCTGAAATGGTTTTTGGAAGTGGAGATATTTTGTGTATAGATGGAGGTATTCCGAATATTCCATGTGAGATGAGGACAGTCAGTGCAATTTTAAAATTCTTTGTAGTGGTTGCTTTCAGTGTAGTAGTAGAGGTATTCTTCTGTGACTGAACACGTGGGAACATTCAATACAGTGTGAAAGGGCATGAATATTATGTATGAGAATATTCACGAGGTGGGAATATTTTATGCAGAGATTTAATTATTTTATGTAGAGGTTGTATGTTCTATATAGAGAGTCAAGGCTGTTTTATGTGAAGAAGAGAAGGCAGTTGGTATTTGAGACATAGCATTTTTCAGATGATACACTTTATGTAGAAATGCAGAAATTCTATTTTAAGGTAAATTCCATTTTGTTTAGGGATCAAGGATGAATTCCAGACAGATAAGAAAAACACAAATGAATGTATTTATCTATACATCCTTGGATGTATTTTGTTAAAAGCAAGCAAACTAAGTTACTGAATTTGAGCTTGTACTGAGGGAGGGAGAAGCAACGCAAGGAGCCAATCAGTTAAGATGAGCTCATGTGTCTGCTTCTTCTTCTTTCACTGTCCAATCACAGGCTGGGGGAGGAACAAGACCTGTAGGACTTACTGAATTGCAGCAGGGAAAAATTAGGTCTCCTGCCATGGCAGGCAGGGCTGTGCTGTGTGGTAGAGCTGGGGAATTTTGCAGGAGTGGATAGACAGAAATATAAATCTTTTGGTAGATAAAACAGTTCCCTTATATCTCTTTCATTTCTGTATTTAACTATTTGTCTGGAGTTCAGCTTACATGTTTTGTAGTTGGAGACATGCTTTGCAAAATTGAAGACATTATAGCGTGTGGAGAAATGATATGTGGAACTGAAGACATTGGAGTAAGTAAGGACATTCTCTGTAGACATTGAGAATTTTACTACACTTTTGAAGTGTCTCCCTAACAAACTGTTATCTGGGGAAATTTCTTGATGCAATTATATATAAAGGTAAATAGCTGGCATAGGTGTGCGCATAGTGTTTACTATGTGAAGCATAGTAAACACAGTTTGTGAGAGTTCATTTAGAAAAGGAAGGGGCTGGTAAATTACATATTGATTAGCCCCTTCCCCCACTCTCCATCCAGAAACATCCCCCCGCATCAGCCGGGGGGAGAGGAGAGGAGGGAAGCCAGCAGCACTGCGGTGGTGGTGGGGGGAGGGGGGTAAGCACAACACAGGGGGGAAAGCCCGGGCAGAAGGGGGAATCGCCACACCTGGCACACCCAGTTTTTTTTACCGACTACCAATACAAAGAGGACTTTCAACACTGGCCACCAATGTAATAGGGGTTTACACTGACCACTAATTTAATAGGGGTTTACACTGACCACTAATGTAATAGGGGTTTACACTGACCACTAATGTAATAGAAGCATTCACAGTAAACACTAATGTAAGGAGGGATTTACACTGACCACCAATGTAAGGGGGACCTTCACATTAGCCACTAGTGTGAATGAAAGGATTCTACACCAAGCACCAATGTAATGAGACGATTTACACGGACCACCAATGTAATGTGTGTGTTCGGAACGCATGCAAAATCACTTTCCTGACACCACACAAATGTGCTGCCCTTTAGCAGATACACAGCAGTGCCATTGATTGTTAATGACACCCTCACGCATCTGCTGACATGTGCCTTGGCACCGTGTGATTTTGAAAAAGGGTTTGAGACTTTCTTCCGCATTTGTAGCGCATAGAGCAGCCCCTTGAAATGAATGGGCTGCCCTACACATGACCTACAGCTTTATCCACCCTGTCAGTACACCTTTGCATCCTAAAACCCATGCTAACCTCTGCACCCCAAACCTCCCCCATCCTCTCCACTCTAATTCCCCTCCCCTTTAACTCCACCTGCCTCCTCTGCTCATTTTTGCAACCGCCTTCCTTACCTCCACAAATCCCCTCCTTGCTGACCTATGCACCCAAACTGTAATTCCTTCTCTGGCTTCCTCTGCACACCCCACACTACCCTCTCCCCACCAATTTGCTTACCTTTGCAGAACAGGCTGCTGGTAGGCTTAATGACCACAGTTGTAGGCAGGACTTTTAAGCATGCCCCTTTATCTCCCCAGTGGGCAACATTCAGTATAGGTAATGGTGGATATGACCTCAGGGGGGCATGATATACATATGAATACTGCTGGTCCGCCACTATTTATATATGAATGCCGCCACTCTTTACATATCAATGCTGGTTATTTACAAGTAAACACAGGGTCTGCAGGTGAGTCATCTGTACACAATAGGGCAGAGCTGGCATAACAGAACTTCACACTGAGATATCAGGACACAGCACGGGACTAAAACCTCAAGGGACGAGGGAATTTAAGCTGGGATAGTTGGCAAGTATGAGGCAGCTGCTTTGGGCCCCACAACAATGACAGGACCCAGGGCAGCTGCCCCTTTTGCCCTGCCTTAAAGGCGCCCTGCAAGGGTTGTAGTATTAGCATCAACAAATACAATCTGCGTTCATTTCATATGTACTAAGCTATTTGGTGCAATACGCTTTTTAGACCCAGGTGTCAAAGCTTGGCAGCCTTTATTAGCTTTTATTTGGAATAAATATATTTTAATTATATGTTCTCTAATTATACTTATATGGATTAGATTATTTAATGACATAATATTATATAGAAGACATTAACAAAAACTATTTATTATTTCAATATTCCACCAAAGTTTATGCCTAGAAATATGTGACATCCTTAGAATTGTAACCCAGACTCATAATTATGAAGGATATCGGAAAAATTTATTTTTGATAGAATATTTAAAAATACTATTATGAGAAAGCGCCTTGGACACGTCTGTCCCTTTTATAGCCAGCACTTTTTTCACCATTGTCAACTGGATATTGAGTTAATCACAAATGGAAAATTATTGAAAAAAGTTGTCTAATTTAGTTATTTTTTCCAAAAAAATGGTCTGTGTATGGGACATAATCTGCAGATTTGGTGACCACATTTGTTCATGTACCATTAGTATATATATTGTAGAATTAGTTCCATTGTCCCCTGTAATACCCATCCTGACCCACAGTGAGGATGGGCTGATCCTTCAGTGCAGTGTTGTTTCTAAAGACTTTGTATAGGTTGACATCACTGGATCAGGAACCACTATCTTTGGAGACATTGGCAGGAAGAGTACAGCAATATGTCTAGTTTTAATCTCTGTGGAATGACATATGATGGAAGTAGAAATTTTATAGGTACCCTGAGGGCTGCTGTTACAAATCACAGGGCCCAGTACAGCCTCCCTGATCTGCTGTCCATCCTGAAGCTATCCCCTGTATCCTGCAGCAGCCGGTGGGAGGGAGAGGATAAGAAGCTGTCAGCGCTTCTGGAGGGGCACATGGGGGGGGGAACGGGGAGGGGAGCAGGGGGAAGGAGATTATCTACAGAAGGGGTGATTGGTATGGCAGGGGGCATTAACTGGAACAGATCCCCTGTAGTCCCCTCCTGCAGCAGGCGAAAGCTGGAGGGAGAGGGGATGGAACCGGCAGCACTGCAAGCAAGGGGGGGGGGGGTGCAATATAGGGGGTCCAGGCAACAGGGGGAATCTGATTATGGACAGATGGGGGTGATCAGCGTGGCAGGGGTGCAATTACAGTAAATCATTCCCTGTATGTCTCCCCCTACAGCAGCTGAAAGCCAACGGGAGGGAGAAGAGAAGAAGCCGTCTGTCAGCTGCTGCAGAGAGCCATACAGGGGAACTGTTACTGTAATTGCCCCCCCCTGTCGCACTGATCACCCCCTCCTGTCCATGATCCAATTCCTCCTGTTGCCCAGACCCCCCTGCGGAACTGATGGGGCCTGGACCCTGTACAGGAGGACCGGTAGTACCCCCTTATCAGCAGCCCTGGATGCACCTACACCAGATATTGTTTAAAGTAAAACTCCAGTTAAATATTCCATTGATCTTGAGTAGATTGGAGAAGGGCTGGAGCTATTGCTGCGTGTGACACTTTTGGAAAATAACAAAAAAGTCAGAGGTTCTAACAGGTTCTAACCCTTCTTTACTTAACCGAAAAATGTATTTTACTGCTGCCTGTGCCCTTGTTGAAGAGGTTTTCCCCACTTATTGTCCTGGTGTGACAACAGGAGGTGAAATCCAATCGCCCCAACTTGAAAGCAAACAGCAAGGAAAATCTGACCATTTTGACTGGAGTCCTACTTTAATAATAATAAAAAAAAACAGCTCTTGACTCCTGAAGCTTCTGCCATCAATATTAGTCTAATGCCAATGGTATTTGAACAATATTGCAGTCTCCAATATTTGGCAGAGATGATACAGTGATGTATTTGGTTCATAGTGTTCCACATTCTTATAGATGGTGCTCAAAACCATTTTTGATACACACCAACTGTTGATTACTGAAATATGTTGGTGACTTGGGTATCAAAACCACCATATTGTTCCCGAATCTGTTTCCCTGGGGATAACATTATGTGATGGTCTTGTCTCAGAATTTTCTTTTCATCCTGGTATTTATTTTGTGTTTTGGAGAATTTATTAGGCAAGGAGTGAGACCCTTGCTTGGTTTCATAATGCTCATGCCATCAGTGGAGACCTCTCCCTGTTCTGGAATCTGTTAGTGGGTAATGAAACCTCCAGATTGCTCCTGAATTTGCTTCCCTGTAAAGACCACTTTGTGAGGGCCTTGCCTTAAAATTATCTGTTCATCCTGTTATTTTAGGTTTTGGAGAACTCATTAGGCAAGAAGTAAGTCACTTGTATGGTTTGATAATGCTCATGATTGGGTGGCAGTACCACAAACATCATTAAAGAGCTTTCTCTTCTGTTCACCCATGTCCACTTAGAACAAAGTATTTCAGTTGTGATTGACCTGAAAGCATTCTAAATGTGTAAGGAAGAGGTGGGGTAACAAATGTATTATGTTGCTCTTTTAAGGGTAAGGGTCATTTCTATGAAATTCTAAAAACCATAGTACATGGTATAAATCCCTAAATTCTTCAAATATTATAGAATATTTCTTAATATTCTTAAAATATAGAATATTTAATAGCTGGACATTTTCCTACAGCTGCTTAATCCTTAAATGTGAGGGTTTTCTGGGGCTGCATGACTTCTTTATGTGGCCTGCTGACTTTTGCTTGGATTTGTTCTAGCTAATCAATGCCCATCTCCCTGAAACACGAGCTGATATTAAAAAGAAAAGAAAAACTTGGAGATACTGCAAACTTGAGTCAAAAACTGCCCATAGATGGATCGAATCTCTGTTGGTTCAGCAGGGACCGGCTGGGATTCGATTAATCTATGGGCGGGTTGATTGTACTGAAGTTGATCCATCTGTCAACAGTAGTACAACCAGCCTGTCTGATTTTTTTATGCATAGCTGCCAGGAGTGATCATTGTGTTCTGCTGGCACAGAGGGATTCCCCCATCAACACAGTCAGTGTTAATGAGGGAATCAAGCAAATTTTTTCCTTCCACCCGTGGTGCAAGACAATTGCATAATATATGGTCTGCTTTAGTCACTCACTTTTTCTTCCTAAACCCACCATTAGACTAGAATTCCTTTTTGTAAGGTTAACCTCTATACAACTGATACTTAAAGTGGAGCTCCACCCAAAAGGGGAAGCTCTGCTTGTCTGCCTCCTCTCCCCCTCCGCTGCCACATTTGGCACCATTTGGGGGGAGGGTACCTGGTTTTGACAGGTACCTGCTCCCACTTCCGGCTCAGTTCGCCGTGGCCCCCTCCTCTTTCCCCCCTGCAGCCGGCTCATTCATAAGGCACAATGTGTTTTGCGCATGTGCAGTAGGAAACCAGCTGTGAAGCTACAAGGTTTCACTGCTGGTTTCCCTTAGTCAAGATAGGGGAGCCAGCAGCCGATAGTCGATTCAAAAATCAGCTCAGGTGAGGACACTGCTGGATTCCTGGACAGGTAAGTGCCATAATATTAAAAGTTAGCAGCTACAGTATTTCTAGCTGCAGACTTTTATTTTTTGCTAAAGGAGTCTGGAGCTGCTCTTTAAGTTCCTATCTTTGTCCCTCATACCCTTGGGTCCTCCTACTGCAGCCTTTCTTGACTTTTTGCTCCAGAGGAACCCCTAAAATTAAGTTTTCAGATTTCAGAGGACCCCTGCTTAAATCAATTTATGGGGGGTCAGTGGAAAATTTGCACCTTACAATGTTGGCCAAGAGTGCACCCCTTATAGTGGTGGATAGAATGCCACCTTTCTAGACAGCTAAATTGGTGTTGGCAGCTGGTTCTGGCGTTGGCCCTAGAACTGTGTAGGTGCCATTAAATGGGAGGCCAATCAGTCACAGCTCAAAGAACCCTTAGCATCCTCTGGTGGAACCTTAGGGTTCCGTGGAACCTTTTTGAGAATGACTGTCCTACGGCATTGGGTTCTTCTCAATTCATTTGTCCATTAGCTGGAAAGTGATCCAACAACATCTCTTGCAAAGCTAAATTTTTGGTTTTGATGATGTGACCCTCTACCCCACTTCACAAACACACACACGCTGTTGATGAGAAGACTGATGAAGATATGTTTTCTCTCTTGCCAATTTTCATATACTCTGAAACAACTTCAGATAACAAACCCAGGGATCAAACCAAAGAAACACTCTGTATGTCTTCAGGAATATGTTGCCTATTAGCCACCAATTCTTCAGGAATTGGTAGGTGTGACCGTTACAATACAATAATACAGTACAATAACCTACAGACCATTATTTCAGCCAGGAGACTGCCATCCAGAACTTATTGTCAGCTGTGACTATTCAGATCCTTCACTTGCCACTATTACTTTAGTAATAATACCTGTTCACTGATGGTAGAATATAATGATCTAGATTCTAGTTCATAAACAATGCTGCAATGATTGCAATGAGTGTACATGTTTACCAATCCAATTTAGAGAGTGTCCTTGATGCCACATTAACAGGAAGGACTAAGATATCAGTTGTGGGATTACTCAGATGGTTGGAATTTAATACACTGATAGGCGTTTTTAATAGATCAAAGAGAGATGTGCAAGGTGCAGAAGTGCAATAATTTATAGCATCCAGTCAATATTTTCCTGTTACTAAAATTTGAGTGGTTACTTTAGAATTTTACACTGCTATTGCTAATGCTCTCTGCACTGCCTTGTTAAAGTAAAAAGACGAGGTGAGGGTGAGGCACTGGATATGGATCCTCTACAAATAAAAGTATATTCAGAATCCCTAGTGGAGCCAAATGGCTTGGGCTTGGCGGCTCGCCTCAAAGTCGGTATCCCTCAAAAATAGGGGTCATCTAAATTGAGTAGTTAACAGTTGACCAGGAAGAGCACCAAACAAATGATACAAGAATTCAGCAATGATTTACTGGTTCAGAAAATGACCAAGGAAAGGATTCAATGCATTTTGAGGGCCAATAGATATTATTGCTTTAATTGTTGATTCATTGATTCACTGATCCTGGCTATATCTGACTTTCCACACAGTATGCAATCAAACTCTGGTGATTGTGCCACTTCTGAGTCCCTAGACCATTTTGTTGTATTAAACCTTGAGGAAGCCCCTGAAATGCATTGGATGTTTGTTTCTGTGGTCATTTACCAAACCAAACAATCAATGTTGGACTCTTGGAGTGTTTGTTCGGCGCTCTTTCTGGTGCAACTGTTTATTAAAGTAAACGACTCACAAAGTTGGACAATGCAAACTTGAGAATATGATGAAACCGTGCATAAGAGGTCTATTAGCAGATCCAAAAATGCATGTTGCTGAAGTTCTATGCAAATCTTGATTTCTTTTCCTAAAATCAGAGTTTGATCCTGCCCATTACTACCTCTCTAAATGTCACGGAGGCTGTCCTTCACTATGGTGACCAATTGGAGGTTTGTGAGGCATTAGGGGACAAGGTCAAGTTCAACATTTTTCAGGAAAAGGCAAGAATTACGTAGAACTTCATCCCATATCTCTGGATTTATTGATTGTTTTGTCATGTGGTTTTCACTGGAGGTAACCTCTGCTTATACACTTTTAATTCTGTTCTCATTTTAGACTTCCCAGGTTTGTGACTGGTTTACTTTAAAGTGGATCTTCACCCCCCTCCCTTTTTTCCCCTGCTTACCTGAAGTTGTGTTCTGCACATTTCAGATACTCACCCATCCAGCTTTTCCCTATTGAGACCCACTTCTCAGCAGCCCCTGCTCTGCCTTGCACCGCCATCTTCTTGTGTGCTGGCTGCCGGCTCTTCTTGGTTCAGCCAGTGGGCCCCTCGATGACACGCCGCTAGGCCCGTTTCCCTACTCCCTTTGTCAATAAAGGGCTTTGCCTCCTAGGATATGTGACGTGCATATCCCAGGAGGCACAGCGTGCATACAGCACATCATTCTCCTAGGTAAGTGACCTGCATGGTGGGGTGGGAACAGGCCAAAAGTGGTTTAGTAAAAAAAAAAAAAAAAGAAAAAAGGTAAAAAAAAAAGTGACCTATCTGCTTACCAGAGGGGAGGAGCAGTGGAGAGGAAGGAACTTTCATTTCAGGGTGAAGCTCCGCTTCAAGTAAGCTAAATTGTTATGTTGCTGTAGCGTGTCGTATAAATGAGCTATTTCAAGGTAATCACTGTATGTTACACTGTAAATTTGGCAAGTATACATTCTAAGTCAGGGAAATGCAATTATCGGAACTCCAGCTGTTGCAGAACTGCAACTCCCATGAGGCAAAGCAAGACTCTGGCAGCCACAAGCATGACACCCAAAGGCAGAGGCATGATGGGACTTGTAGTTTTGCAACAGCTGGAGGTCCGCTAATTGCATATCCATGTTCTAAGTTATTATTGTAACATTTACCCTAAAGAAATTCTATGATGTCACATTTTTGCTATTACACATTTTCCCAATTGTTTTTACTATATGGATTTATTGAGGCTCCCTCTAGTGGCTGTCTCTATATTGATACGAGATGAGCATCTCTGCTGAAAGACTGATGCTTTAGCCATAATGGAGCTGATTAAAAAAAAAAAAAAACTGGGAACAGGAAAAAAGGGGAATTAAAAATGAGCTGTTGTCAAGAGCAGCTAACCAGAATTCACTGTTCACTTTTGTCCTGTTTTTTTTAGTTATAATAAATCAGAGAGTTTTGTTTTCATTCCGTTATCCATATCAGTCTATCAAGATTAATATACTTTTGTTAACAGAGAGGGAAGTAGGACAATCAGCATTTGGTATTTTTAAGTAGGCAGCAGGGCCTGCACATGTAATGAACAAATACGGCTGCCATCATGTAGGTATATAATTATGAACCGCACCTTTAAACAAAGATTTGAAAACATTAATGCCCATCAAGAAGATTGTTTACTTTTAGCTGATCACATTCACATGTATATTTAAAAAATTTGAAAAAACAATAGGTACCCCTTTAAAGTTACCAGCCAGTCAGATCCATAGGATCTGGACTGGGATGTATTTAGATGCCTTGCTTTAAGGGGAGCATCAATAGATGGGCAGATCTGTCACTGCGAACAAAGGGTTGGCAGAGCAGGCCTTAGATCTGTGCGCTACTGCTACCTGCTGCGATTTCCCCTGACTTACCCAAGATTCAGATATGTGTATGTGCAATGTATGGATCATTCTCTTTTTTGTAGAGAAAGGGCACAATCAGTAATTAAATGCAGGGATTTTCCATAATGCTGGAGAACTCTTTAAAGCACTTAATAATCCCTTTAAACTCTTTAAAGCAAACCTGTCAGAAAAAAAAAAAAAATCACCAGCCCACCCATGACTACGTCTGGAGGACACTCCAGTGCCACTTCCTCAGCCTTATATAGATTTGTTATATTGTTTGCATTTTCCAAGCCATTTATAGGTACCCAAAGTGCCAACTGCTAGACTTGGTTGAGGTGATGTGATGATATCAAGGAGGTTTCAGACCACTCTCCTCAAGTTGTTACTATAGCTCTGTAGCATAAAGACTCAAATTGGAGCTTTATAAATATGGAACTTTATAAATATTGCCATAACTGCAATTCACCTTTAAAAAGAACAAAACTTGAATTACCTTTCTTCTAAGGCTTCTCTTTATTTAGATAATGGATATCTCCAAGCCTAGGGTGTCAACTTTCAAAAATTGGCCTAACTTATATATTTTGCTCAACTGTGAAAATGTGTGCCAAAATAACACTCCCTGGTGGGGACAAAGAACCCCTACACAATCTATCCAAAACATTTTGGCTATAGATTCCCTTAAGGCTATGTTTCCACTATTGCGTCCCCAAAGTCGCGCGATTTACACTGTGACTTTGCTATGCGATTTGTGTTGCGATGTCATGTGACCGGTGAAAGCCATGTGAGAACAAGTCGCACCAAAGTGGGAACAAAGTAGTGCAAGAACCTTTTTTGGAGTCGCTGCGACTTGAGTCGTACCAATTAGAACAGGGGCCATTGAAATACATGGGTTTTGACTTGTCATGCGACTTGACATGTGTCAAGTCGCACAACTCGCAGTAGTGGAAACAGAGCCTTAAAGTTAAAATAACTAAACCAGAATTACAAACACGAGTGTATAAGAGTAATTCTAACCTGCTTGTAAAATAGCAGTATCATTCCTAAAAGAAATGTGTCAATTATCACTTGATGTTGAAAAATAAAGTCACATCAGACCCTTATCCTAGATAGTGGTCTGGTATGGACTTTAAGAGGTGCTCCATGTAAAAACAAAAAGGTATAGACTCCCAACCAAATTCTATACCAGACACTTTGAGTCTGGTATAGATTTATATTGGGAAACCCAATGCACAAAGCAAGAAAAGAAAAGCATGGAGTCCCACCTGGCAAAGCACCCTGTCCCCATGTTGATAAGGACAAGGACCTCTTTCCCAAATCCCTGTCCTGGTATCAGGATTCTGGCAGAAGAATTTTGGACAACTTTCAGGTGCTTATTAATTAGCGGTATCATTCCCAAAAGAAAGCTGTCAATTAAAACTTTCATATGTCAGTTTTCAAAGCAAGAAGTAGAAGGTTGGTGCTTGAAAAATTCAAAGTAAAAAAAAATGTAATTATGTGTCAAGAGAAACATTCTATAGAAAAATGACAGCATCTATACCAAACAGTAATATACTCGAATGATAATTAGTTTAGTTTAGTTTAGGCTCAACAATAGAGATGGATACTTCATGACAAGAAAGCTGCTAAAAGCCGTAAAAGTTGCCTTCAAATATATATGGTTTCAGCACCTCTTTGACCAAGCACCTGATTAACTCTACATTTTAAGTTTGAAAAGGGTTGTCCCACTTTTAATTAGGATAGTTAATACGAAAAAAAAAAAAAGGTATGGCCTGTTCACGCTATGTTCTGCTTTATTTTTGAACAGGCTCCAATCCAAGAGAAATTTAACCTGTGATAGTTTTTTCTCTTACTTAGCTGTGCCACTGAGAGCTGCAGTGCAGGTGCATTGTGTTGGGGTGGCTTTAAAACATGAATGCCTTTGTACATGTTTCCAATATTTTGGCTACCCCTTGTAGATATCCATCCAAATCATCATCATCAAAGTTCCATCACCTAGGCTACTCCAACACCTAAAGCCAAAATAACTAGTGGTAGGCTGTATTTATAAAAGTAACAACTCTTTCTGCCCATAGATCCTTCCAAGAGACTTTGACACATAAGACTAAATCTTACATATTCTTTATTTGCCCCTAGACATCCTCTATTTTAGTTGCTACTCACAGCTTCTTTTTTGTTTCCGTTAATCAATTACTTTACTTGCATTTGGCCTCTGTTATCGAATTATCTGAATTAAGTGGTACCTCATGGCAACCAAGTAAACCACAAAAAACATTTTTCCAATGATGGTTGGAATACCAAGAAAAGTGTCTAGTTGGCTCCTATGGGGAAAGCCATAATTCACTGTGATATTTCCAATAGCATACTTACCAATATTTTAGGTTGCCTGCATAAAGCCTACCTACCCACCTACTCACGGCCTGTAATCACCATAATGACTGCCTTATTGAGTTACTGCACATGCGTGATAACTCAAGCAAGAGTGATCCCAGGACATTGCCAAGGACACAGTATTGTCGGGACTGAGGTCCAAAATGCAGACTGTCCCAACATATCTGGAACAGTTGGCCAGCAACAGATTATTAGGCCTCAAGCATTAACCTGAAGGAATGTGTTTGTGTTGCCTATGGTGACCAATCAAATTTCAAATACTATTTTTCTACTGCAGTTAAGCCTCTATTCACACCTAAGCAATTTGTCACACAATTTCTGAAGCGAAAACATTATCAACATTTTCCTAATATAGTCAATGCCACCTGTACACACCTGAGCGTCATACTGCCCCATGTACATGAGTTGTTGTTTTTTTGGACAGAATTGTGCATTCGTGGCCCCATAGACTGCAACAAAACTACTTGAAAATGCACAACACAAGCATTTTAGCACATTTTTGGTGCATTCTTGCATCCAGCATTCATCCACCTAATGAGAGCCCACAAGAAGCCTTAAACTACATTGATGTCTATGACAAGAACTGTGGCATGTAGCAAAGGCCCTTTGAAGAAATTGTCATAGCGAACATGACTCAAGAGCTCCGATAGTACAAGATACGACAACACCACACAGAAAAAGCAGAAAAGAGATACAATGACTATGATATATGACTGTTATAGTATCTACCATATGAAGTGTCACTCCAGACGCCACTCTAGGATGAAACAGGTGCAGGCCCTAAGAGCTCATCCCTGCTGTGGTGCATCGCAGTATCTTTACAAGAACGGTTGCATACTAATCACGTCACTGCTTTGGAGTAACTTTATTCAAGGTCTGTTCGCTGACAGTCTCCCCGCTAGTCACATCCCACTGACGCGTTTCGCCTCGATTGAGCTTTGCTGTAGAGATTCCACGCTCTTATCAGGGTGAGGCATGGTTACAGATGTGGACTGTCAGCAAACAGACCTTGAATAAGACCTAGTTTACACTTGTGGTTGGGTGTGTTTAAAATTGCATGGTTGAGCTGCATTTAAATTGTCCCCCAGATGCTTCTTCATAACCACTTGACCTCCAGAAGGTTTTACCTCCTTCATGACCAGAGCAATGTTTGCTATTCAGCACTGTGCTTATTTAACTAGCAATTGCGTAGTCATGCAACACTGTACACAAATTAATCCTTTATTATTTTTTTTTACACAAATAGAGCTTCCTTTTGGTGGTATTTGGTCACCACAGTTTTTTTTATTCTTTGCGATATAAATGAAAAAAGATGGAAAACTTTGACACTGGGCAAGAAGGGGAACCGACGGTCAGCTTTCTTGTAATAACAACTAATGCGGCTAAACAGCCACTCGGCTGTTATTACAAGCAGTGGGAGGAGACTCCCACCCCCTCCCGCCACTTTCTGCGGCTCGCCCCAGCCTCTCCCATCCCACCGGGAAACCTGAGCGACCAGTCGGCATGTCCCCCGGCTGGCTGGAGACCTGAACAAAGCTGGAATCGGCAATAAAAGTGATAAAAAATTCTTTTTTTTAAAGCGAAAGTTTCAAAATGTAAAAAATATTATAAATTAATAAATTAAAAAAAAAATTAAAGGGGTATTAAACCCTTGTGGTTTTTCACCTTAACGCATTCTATGCGTTAAGGTGAAAAGCCTGCTGTAGTGCTGCAGCCCCCCAGTGCCCCCCTTATACTTACCTGAACCCGGTTTTCTTCTCCCCGGGGATGAGCACACCAGCTCTAGCTGGTGTCTCGTGTCCTGATTGGATAGAGTGTCAATCAAATCCAATGACGCGGGCGCCGGGGGGCGGGGCCGAGTCCTGCTTTCTGTGTCAATAGACGCAGAAGCAGGACTCGGGAGCGCACCCGCACAGGTGTCCCATAGGAGAGCGCTTTTCTGACGGGGCACTCGATGCAGGAAGGAGCTACTAGCGCAGGAACTGCACAGTGGAGGTAAGTATGACAAGTTTGTTATTTTAAAAAAAAAACACGAGGGTTTAGTAACCCTTTAAGTGCCCTCACCCCCTCCCCATGCTAACGCGCGTCGATCCTGAACGCATGCAAACTGCAAACACACATGTGAGGTATCACCACGAACGTCAGATCATGGGCAGCAATTCTAGCACTAGACCTCCTCTGTACATCTAAAGTGGTAACCTGTAAAGGCTTTTAAAGCGTTGCCTATGGACAGTAAAATTTACATTGTTTGTCGCTGATTTGCGGGTGTGCACAACTTTAAAGTGTGACATGTTTGGTATCTATTTACTCAGCGTGACATTATGACATCATGGGTTATGTATTGTGGCATTTTTTGCATTAAAAAGTGTTTTTTTTTTTAATTTTTCCCCAAAAAAACGCATTTGAAAAACCGCTGCGCAAATTCCCGTGGGACATATACAATTGCAAAACCCACCAATTTATTCTCTAGGGCCTCTGCTTTAAAAAAATATATATAATGTTTGGGGGTTCTAACTAATTTTCTAGCAAAAGAAACAGATTTTTACATGTAAACAAAAAGTGCCAGAAAATGCCTGGTGTTCAAGTGGTTAATGGGTTAAAGCAGGTGGTGAGGAGGCAAAGCCCTCTGAAGAGCGATCGAATACAATGCATGTGTAAACGAGGCCTAAAGTTGTTCCAAAGGAATGAGGTGATTAGTGCGCAGCCTTTTCTTGAGATACAGAAACATATGATGTCACAGATTTTGTAATTTTGCATTGGCCAAAACAAAAATGCCTCAAAAATGTACATGAAAAATGCTTTAAAAAAAAAAACAACGCGTATCACGTACAACAAAAGCTTCAAAATCACCTAAAAATGCTCACACTCAAGTGTGAATAGGGACCAAAAACAATAAAAGCCAACTGGTCTCCATAGCAACACAGGCCCATTTCCCTTCCTTTGATCTATAAACATTTTGCATACCTCATCCTTGCCCCTTGTTACCCGCCAACCGCCTCACAAAATGGCCACCAACCGCAGTCTCCCCGTTTTATACACTCAGCACCCTTACTATGCCCTGCACACAATACCGAGCATCGAGGGAGTTTGCAATAATAAGTGTGCGTGAGTGCGTGCGTGTCTTAGCGTGGTTACGTGTAGAAGTGCACGCGTGTGCATGTGTCCAGCTGCCTGTTGTGTGCATGCAGAGAACTAAAAAGAGTTCTTCGAATAGGCAAATAACTGTAAATATCTAATTTTATATGGGGAAAAAAAACCCTGCTGACAGCGCAGGGCGTTTATGAGAGAAAAACAAAAAAACGATCTATGTGAAAACCTATTTTCTGTTACATTATTTAGTAGTTTATGCCGTATGAACTATTGTCGGTGATTTACTGGTGAAGAGGTATACTATGATATCACCCAAGTTTATTGTTGAATGTTTCACCTTTGAACACAATGCTGTATGCCATGGCTCACATACACATGTATATTTTATGTATATGGGGGTTGTGATCAATCACAGTGCACGTGTGACCTTCACAGAGGGTCGGCGGCCATTTTGTAGGCTGAAGCACTTGCAACAGGCTTTTAGTCATTCGCTAGGCCTCAATATCCTTGACAACAGTGGAGCTCATAAAATGGCCACCGAGCTGTGCTACGAGGACCCGTGCACTTTAAATACATTTAAGAAAAATTAAAAAGGAATAAAAAAGAACTTTAAACAAGGAATCACTGGAAGTTTTAAATATGTGACCTGGTTCCAGAGTTGAATAGAATTTTATTCTTATTTGATATGCTGCTAAGTTATATATATAAAAAAAATCAAGTGTACTTTGATATAAATAGGACTATTTCTGTATATAAAGTATGTACACGTATATGTTAGCAATACTAACATGGAGTGTATGTTTCTATAAGGATTTACAGCGAGATTTGCGACAAGAAATGAAGAAAGCCGGTATTAAAATAAAGTCAAGTCATTTTGGGAAACGGTTGTGATGTGTTTTTTTTTTCTCTTCCTTCTCAATTTAATCCAATAAAAACATAGAATATAGTTTTCTACATCTCAGTTTCTCGAGGAGTTCGGGAATTTGGGGGCCCATTTTACACTCGCTGGCCACTTTATTAGGTACACCTTGCTAGTACCGGTTTGGACCCCCTTTTGCCTTCAGAACTGCCTTAATTCTTCATGGCATGGATTCAACAACATTCCTCAGAGATTTTGGTCCATACTGACATGATAGCATCACGCACTTCATCCATGATGCATACTTGCCAACAGTCCCGATTTTCCCAGGACAATCCCAATTTTGGGACCCTGGTCCCGATTGGAGCTCTTCCCAATTAATTTCCCGGGATTTTGCTTTTGTCCTAGGAAAATCGGGAATGTTTTAGGGAAAAAACAGCCGACGGGCTACAAAAAAATGGCCTGCGTCGCCTCTGCCTCTTCCCCTTGTGCTCAGTGGAGAGAGGAGGGGCAGCCAATAGTCTTCTCTCTTCAGTGTACAAGTATTCTCTTGTACACGGAAGCCTATTGGCTGCACGGATCGATCGGAGGCCCCTCCTCTCTCCACTGAACACACGTGGAAGCCGGGAACTGTGTAGCTGCCGCTGCACATGAAGGAGATGATTGCCGCTGCTGGGGACAAGGAGGGCTCTGCTGCACTGGGGACACAGATGTAAAGGAGGGCTCTGCTGCACTGGGGACACGGATGTAAAGGAGGGCTCTGCTGCACTGGGGACACAGATGTAAAGGAGGGCTCTGCTGCACTGAGGACACAGATGTAAAGGAGGGCTCTGCTGCACAACACAGATGTAAAGGAGGGCTCTGCTGCACTGGGGACACGGAGGTAAAGGAGGGCTCTTCTGCACTGGGGACACGGATGTAAAGGTGGGCTCTGCTGCACTGGGGACAGGGATGTAAAGGAGGGCTCTGCTAGACTGGGGACACAGATGTAAAGGAGGGCTCTACTACACAACACAGATGTAAAGGTGGGCTCTGCTGCACTGGGTACACAGATGTAAATCTGCTGCACAACACAGATGTAAAGGAGGGCTCTGCTGCACTGGGGACACGGATGTAAAGGAGGGCTCTACTGCACTGTGAACATGAATGTAAAGGAGGGACTCCACTGCCTGGGGACACCTGATTTAAGGAGGGGCTCCACTGCTGGGGACACCAGATGTATAAAGGGGCTCCGCTGCTGGGGACACCAGATGTATGAAGGGGCTCCGCTGCTGGGGACACCTGATTTAAAAAGGGGCTTCGCTGCTGAGGATACCTGATGTAAGAAGGGGCTCTGCTGCTGGGGACACCAGATGTAAGAAGGGGCTCAGCTGCTGGAGACACCTGATGTAAGGACGGATTTTTCTGGGGGCACCTGATGTAAGGACGGACTCTGCTGGGGGCACCTGATTGCATCTGATGGCAGGCGACGTGGCAGGTAACACACTCAGGGGTCCCACTGATTCTGCATTATGGTGAGTTGAATGATTTCATTCTATATTACAATGTAATTATAGAAATAATGCGCTTCAATCATCCTGACACCATTACAACTATGGTGCCGGGATGATTGAAGTGCTAACACCAGGTATCTTTATAGGTGGAGGTGGCCCCCCCCCCCCCCCTTTCCCCCTTTCCCTCTCCATCCCTCATTCATCTCAGACTCTAACTACACCCCCTTTGAGCCATGCCCATTTAAGCCACGCCCACTATTCCACATAAACCATGCCCATTTTTCAGCGTGGCGCACATTTTACAATGTTTACAAGGAGGGCTCTTCTGCACTGGGGACACGGATGTAAAGGTGGGCTCTGCTGCACTGCAATGTTGTGTTGGCAACTATGCAAGATGCCAATTACCCGTTTCACCACATCCCGAAGGTGCTCTATTGGATTGAGATCTGGTGACTGTGAAGGTCACTGGAGTACTGAACATTGTCATGTTCAAGAAACCAGTTGTGAGATGATTGGAGCTTTGTGACATGGTGCATTATCCTGCTGGAAGGAGCCATCAGAAGATGGGTACACTGTAGTCATAAAGGGATGGACATGGTCAGCAACAATACTCAGGTAGGCCGTGGCATTTAAACCATGCTCAATTGGTACTAAGGTTCCCAAAGTGTGCCAAGAAAATATCCTCCACACCATTACACCACCACCACCACCAGCCTGAACCGTTGATACAAGTCAGGATGGATCCATGCTTTCATGTCGTTTAAGTCAAATTCTGACCCTACCATTTGAATGTCGAGACTCATCAGACCAGGCAACGTGTTTCCAATCTTCTATTGTCCAATTTTGGTGAGGCTATGCGAATTGTAGCCTTAGTTTTCTGTTCTTAGCTAACAGGGGTGGCACCCGGTGTGGTCTTCTGCTGCTGTAGCCCATCTGCTTCAAGGTTTGATGTGTTGTGTGTTCAGAGATGGTATTCTGCATACCTTGGTTGTAACGAGTGGTTATTTTAGCTACTGTTGCCTTTCAATCATCTCAAACCAGTCTGCCCATTCTCCTCTGACATCAACAAGGCATTTTCCTCCACACAACTGCTGCTCACTGAATATTTTCTCTTTTTCGGACCATTCTCTGTAAACCCTAGAGATGTTTGTGTGTGAAAATCCCAGTAAATCAGCAGTTTTTGAAATACTCAGACCAGCTCTTCTGGCACCAACAACCATGCTACATTCAGAGTCACTTAAATCCACTTTCTTTCCCATTCTGATGTTTGGTTTAAACATCATCAAGTCATCTTCACCAAATCAAGAGGTCTAAATGCATTCAGTTTCTGCCATGTTATTGGCTGATTAGCAGTTTGTGTTACCAAGCAATTGAACAGGTACCTAATAAAGCAGCCGGTGAGTGTATAATGAAGAGCAGATATCGTTATCTGTTATATACTGCTAGGTTACCTCATCATGTGGCCTGCTTTTTGAGTCCTGTCCATAAAACTAAGGCTGTGGTGTAGCGCCTGCAGTACTTACGGGTTGGTTCACCTTTACCAAAAAATAAGATATTTATAACAGCTCTTACGTGTAAAATCCTTTTCTTCGAGTACATCACGGGACACAGAGCCACAGTATTTGCTGAATGGGTTATATAGGCACCTCTAGGTGATGGACACTGGCACACCCTAGACAGGAATTTTAGCTCACTATATAACCCCTCCCCTTACTGGGAGTACCTCAGTTTTGTAGCAAAGCAATATACATGTATTAGAAGAGGGGAGGGGCCTCTGTGTCTAGGACCTTCAGGCAACACAAACAAAACATCTGTTTTTCGAACCTGAGCAGTCGACTCCAAATAGATTTTGACCACTCTCACTACATCCAAAGAATGTAGTGACTTTTCTGCCGTAGAACAGGGTTCTGGAAAAAATGAAGGCAGAACAATATCCTGGTTTAGAGAAAACCACTGAAACCACCTTCGGTAGAAAGCTAGGATGAGCACGCAATACTACTCTATCCTTGTGAATAGTTAAATATGGCTCTTTACAAGAAAGAGCCGCTAATTCTGATACCTTTCTTGCAGAGGAAACGGCTACCAGAAAAACTAGCTTCCTTGTCAAAAGGACCAAGGGAATATGTCATATCGGCTCAAAAGGCTGTTTCTGTAATGCCAACAGAACTAAATTCAAGTCCCCAGGGTTAAGGGGTGCTCTAACCGGAGGATTAAGCCGCGTTACCCCCTGTATAAAGCTTGGGACCAAAGAATGCGAAGCAAGCGGACATTGAAACAATACCGATAAGGCCGGGACCTGGCCCTTGATAGTACTCAAGGCCAGCTTCATCTCTAAATCCATTTGCAGAAAAGCAAGGATTCTACCTATGACATACCTTCTGGGATGCCAACCCCTGGATTCACACCAGGAAACATATGCCTTCCAGACTCTATAATAAATGACTCTGGAAGCTAGCTTCCTTGCATTAATCAAGGTAGATATCACTGAGCCTGAAAGCCAGCGATTCTTCAGAATGTGGGTTTCAATAGCCAAACCATTAAATTTAGCGCGTGTAAGGTAGGATGGAACACTGGTCCCTACAATAGCAGGTCTGGACATGGTGGTAGTTCCATGGGGGCCCTACCGCCATCTTTACTATTTCTGAATACCAAGATCTTCTGGGCCACGCTGGGGCCACCAGAAGCACCGACTTCTTTTCCTGCTTGATAATGCGAAGAAGTGGTGGTAGCAGCAGAATAGGAGGGAATGCATAAATCAGTGAGAACTGATCCCACGGGGTCACCAACACATCTGTCCCGCATGCAAGTGGATCCCTTGTTCTTGACACAAAGTTGTCGATCTTGTTGTTGAACCTGGACGCTAACAGATCTACGTCCGGGATCCCCCATCTTTGGCATATAGCCAGGAAGATGTCGGGGTGAAGAGACCATTCCCCCGGGAACAACTGCTGGCGACTTAAGTAGTCTGCCTGCCAGTTCTTTACCCCTGGCATGCAGGGCCGGTACAAGGGGGGGGCGGAAGGGGCGGATGCCCTGGGCGGGACCATTTACTGGAGGAAGAGGGGCGCAATAGAAGCGCCAGTGAACCGGTGTTGTAAAAATTCCTGCTACCTATCCAGAGTTTACAACGCCGGCCTAGCGAAAATTGATCATTTTTAACATGTGCCGAGTGCGCTCCTGCACCCGGCACAAGCCTGAGACCAGCCCCGCCCCGCCTCTCACTTCCTTATCAGGCAGTTTCTGTCCTGCATTGGAGGATCTACCCGTCAATCGCCGACAGCTGGCGCCTGACGGGTAGATCGAGATGCATGCAGAGCAGCGCTGGAAGCATCTGTGATAAGTTCTCTCTCTCATGTGACGCTGCTCCCTGGCGGCCCCTCCTCTCTTCTCGTCCTTCCCTATTTGCTTGTGACATCATCTGGGATGGACGAGAAGAGAGGAGGGGCCGCCGGGGAGCAGCGTGACATGAGAGAACTTATCACAGATGCTTCCAGCGCTGCTCTGCATGCAGGCTAGTAAACAATGTGCCCTTAATGTGCTATGTGCCCTATGTTGTGCCCTGATGTGCCCCATGATGTGCCCTGATGTGCCCCATGATGTGCCCTGATGTGTCCCATAATGTGCCCTGACGTGCCCTATAATGTGCCCTGACGTGCCCCATGATGTGCCCTGATGTGCCCCATGATGTGCCCCATGATGTGCCCTGATGTGTCCCATAATGTGCCCTAACGTGCCCTATAATGTGCCCTGACGTGCCCCATGATGTGCCCTGATGTGCCCCATGATGTGTCCTGATGTGCCCTGACGTGCCCCATGATGTGCCCCATGATGTGCCCTGATGTGCCCCATAATGTGCCATGTGCCCCATCATGTGCCATTATGTGCCCTGATGTGCCATATGCCCCCGTGCCCTGATGTGCTCCGTGCCCTGATGTGCTCCGTGCCCTGATGTGCCCCGTGCCCTGATGTGCCATGTGCCCTGATGTGCGCCGTGCCCTGATGTGCCATGTGCCCTGATGTCCCCCATGCCCTGATGTGCCATGTACCCTGATGTGCCCCATGCACTGATGTGCTCCATGCCCTGATGTGCTCCGTGCCCTGATGTGCTCCGTGCCTTGATGTGCTTTGTGCCCCGTGCCCTTGATGTGCCATGTGCCCTGATGCGCCCCGTGCCCTGATGTGCCATGTGCCCTGATGTGCTCCTTACCCTGATGTGCTCCGTGCCCTGATGTGCTATGTGCCCTGATGTGCCCTGTACCCTGATGTGTTGTGCCCTGATGTGCTCTGTACCCTGATGTGCTCTGTACCCTGATGTGCTGTGCCCTGGTGTGCCCGTGCCCTGATGTGCCATGTGCCCTGATGTGCCCCGTGCCCTGATGTGCCATGTGCCCTGATGTGCTCCTTACCCTGATGTGCCCCGTGCCCTGATGTGCTCCGTGCCCTGATGTGCTCCATGCCCTGATGTGCTATGTGCCCTGATGTGCCCTGTACCCTGATCTGCTGTGCCCTATACCCTGATGTGTTGTGCCCTGATGTGCTCTGTACCCTGATGTGCCCTGTACCCTGATGTGCTGTGCCCTGTACCCTGATGTGTTGTGCCCTGATGTGCTCTGTACCCTGATGTGCTCTGTACCCTGATGTGCTCTGTACCCTGATGCGCTGTGCCCTGATGTGCCCTGATGTGCTATGTGCCCCATGCCCTGATGTGCTCCGTGCCCTGATGTGCTCCGTGCCCTGATGTGCTTTGTGCCCTGTGCCCTGATGTGCCATGTGCCCTGATGTGCCCCGTGCCCTGATGTGCCATGTGCCCTGATGTGCTCCTTACCCTGATGTGCCCCGTGCCCTGATGTGCTCCGTGCCCTGATGTGCTCCGTGCCCTGATGTGCTATGTGCCCTGATGTGCCCTGTACCCTGATGTGCTGTGCCCTATACCCTGATGTGTTGTGCCCTGATGTGCTCTGTACCCTGATGTGCCCTGTACCCTGATGTGCTGTGCCATATACCCTGATCTGTTGTGCCCTGATGTGCTCTGTACCCTGATGTGCTCTGTACCCTGATGTGCTGTGCCCTGATGTGCCCTGTGCCCTGATGTGCTATGTGCCCCATGCCCTGATGTGCTATGTGCCCGGATGTGCCCTAATGTGCTATGTGCCCTGATGTCCTATGTGCCCTGTGCCCTGATGTGCCCCGATGTGCCTTGTGCCCCCATGTGCTGTGCCTTAATGTCATGTGCCCCAATGTACTGTGACCTGATGTGCTGGGCTCTGTACCCTGATGTGCTGTACCCTGATGTGGCCTGGTGTGCTGTACCTGGATGTGCTGGGCTCTGTACCCTGATGTACTGTGACCTGTGCCCTGATGTGCTGTGCCCTGATGTGCCCTGATGTGCCCTGATGTGCTGTGCCCTGATGTGCTGTGCCCTCGTGTACTGTGACCTGTGCCCTGATGTGCCCTGATGTGCTGTGTCTTGTTGGTCCGATTAGAATGGTTTCATTGTACTGAATGGGGCGTGACAAGTTTCCCCAGTGTGAACCGCGCCTAAGTCACTGATCGCTGCCAATAATAGTATTTAACAAATTCCCAGTATAGATCCCATCATCTGTAGGCATTGTAGCTTTCACAGCGGCGGGGGGGGGGGGGGGGGGGGGCGCAGTTTTCCATCTTTGCCCTGGGCACCAGATGACCTTGTCCCGGCACTGCTGGCATGAAGATTGCCAATATGCACGGCACATGTTTTTCTGCCCAGGTTAGGCTACTTCTCCCTGGGCTGCACAACTCCTGGTGCCCCCTTGGTGATTGATATAAGCCACTGCTGTGGCATTGTCAGATTGGATCCTGACTAGACATGTGCATTTCGTTTTGTCCTGAATCGAAATTCGGACAAATTTTTCATTATTCGGAGATTCGGATGCATCCGAATTTCCGAATTACAAAAGTGATGAATTTAAACGAATCCGAAAAAAAGCGAACAAATTTGAAAACAAATTCGAATCGAATTTGAAAGTAAATTCGAATCGAATTTGAAAACATATTCGAATTCGGAAACATATACGAATTCGAAAACATATTCGAATCGAAGTCGAAAACATATTCGAATCGAAGTCGAAAACATATTCGAATCGAATTCGAAAATATAATCGAATTAGAAAACAAATTTGAATCGAATTTGAAAACAATAGAAATCGATTTTCTAAAAAATACAATAAAATAGAATATAAAATCATAAAGCAATAGAATACATATATATAATATTTTTTTTATTCTGTTTTATTGTTTTTCTATGCTTTTCTTTTCTTTTCTATTATTTTCTATTCTTTAATAGTCTTTTCTATTCAAATTCGAATTCATTCTATACCAAATTCGAATTTCGGAATATGGCTTCTGAAAAGCGAATTTCGTATAGAATGAATTTGAATTTGAATAGAAAAGATTAGAATAGAAAAGAAAATAGAAAAGAATAAACTAGAAAAATATATATTGTATTTTATTCTATTCTGTTCTATTGTTTTTCTATTCTATTCTTTTTTATTATTTTCTATTCTATTCTAATCTTTTCTATTCAAATTCAAAATCATTCTATACGAAATTTGAATTTCGGAAAATGTTTTTTATATATATATATATATATATATATATATATATAAAATATATATATATATATATATATATATATATATATATATATATATATATATATATATATATATATATATATATATATAAAACCATTTTCAGAAATTCTAATTTCGAAAATCGAATTAGAATAGAAGTAAAGAATATATATAAAGTTCCAAAGGTTGCTGCACTTAAAAATTTGTTGCTTTATTCCATCAAATCTTTAGAAAAAGATTACAAAGCAAGTAGAGTCATTCCAAACAGAATAATTACAATCATTTGTTCAGACAAAGATTACGTTTCAGGCTGATTTGTTCGCACCCTTCCTTAGATCAGTTCAGAACACATCTGAACTTTATTTTTATATATACAAGGTTGGTGGGAGGACCTGTTTGCTGACACTAGATTGAAAGCTGTGTGTGGTTCTCCTCTACACTTCAATCTATATATATATATATATATATATATATATATATAATATTTTTTTCTATTCTGTTCTATTGTTTTCTATGCTATTCGTTTTTATTATTTTCTATTCTATTCTAATCTTTTCTACTCAAACTTGATTTCAGTCTATATGAAATTCGAATTTCGGAAGATGACATATATATATATATCCATATATAGATAGATAGATATATATATAGATAGATAGATAGATAGATAGATAGATAGATAGATAGATAGATAGATAGATAGATAGATAGATAGATAGATCTATATATATATATAATATTTTTTTTCTATTCTGTTCCATTGTTTTTCTATGCTATTCTTTTCTATTCGAATTTGAATTCATTCTAGACGAAATTCGAGAATGAATTTGAATTTGAATAGAAAAGATTAGAATAGAAAATAATAGAAAATAGACTAGAAAAACAATAGAACAGAATAGAATAAAATATAATATATATATATTATGTTTTATTCTATTCTGTTCTATTGTTTTTCTACTCTATTCTTTTCTACTCTATTCTAATCTTTTCTATTTGAATTCGAATTTGAATATAAAATATTTTTTTCTATTCTGTTCTATTGTTTTCTATGCTATTCGTTTTTATTATTTTCTATTCTATTCTAATCTTTTCTACTCAAACTTGATTTCAGTCTATATGAAATTCGAATTTCGGAAGATGACATATATATATATATCCATATATAGATAGATAGATATATATATAGATAGATAGATAGATAGATAGATAGATAGATAGATAGATAGATAGATAGATAGATAGATAGATAGATAGATCTATATATATATATAATATTTTTTTTCTATTCTGTTCCATTGTTTTTCTATGCTATTCTTTTCTATTCGAATTTGAATTCATTCTAGACGAAATTCGAGAATGAATTTGAATTTGAATAGAAAAGATTAGAATAGAAAATAATAGAAAATAGACTAGAAAAACAATAGAACAGAATAGAATAAAATATAATATATATATATTATGTTTTATTCTATTCTGTTCTATTGTTTTTCTACTCTATTCTTTTCTACTCTATTCTAATCTTTTCTATTTGAATTCGAATTCATTTTATACGAAATTTGAATTTCGGAAGATGCGTATATATATATATATATATATATATATATATATATATACCAGCATAGAAAAAAATTATATATATATATATATATATATATATATATATATATATATATAATTTTTTTCTATGCTGGTCTATGGTTTTTCTATGCTATTCTTTTCTATTATTTTCAATTTTTTCAAATTTTTTCTATTTGAATGCAAATTCATTCTATACAAAATTCGAATTTCAGAAAATGGTTATATAGAAATAGAATGAAATCGAATTCTAATTGAAAAGACCAGAATAGAAAAAACAATAGAACAATATATATAAAACATCTTCCGGAATTGGAATTTGGTACAGAATGAATTCGAATTTGAATAGAAAAGATTAGAATATATTATATTTTTTTCTATTCTGTTCTATTGTTTTTGCATGCTATTCTTATTTTCTATTCTATTTGAATCTTTTCTATTGGAATTCGATTTCATTCTATATGAAATTCGAATTTCGCAAAATGGTTATATATAGTTTACTTTTTCAAATCAAATTTTTTTTAATTCAAATACGAAACTAAACGAATCCCAAAAACGAATGTAATGAATGCAACTAATTTAACTAAACGAATTTAGTTAAATAATGAACCGAAAGTAAGCTAAACTAAACAAATTTTTTCATCCTGCACATGTCTAATCCTGACAGGACAACCCTGGAACCTAAATGTCCAAGCCCTTAAGGCTAGGTACGCTGCCCGAATCTCTAGAATGTTGATGGGTAAGGTCCTCTCGGTCTTGGAGCATTTCCCTTGGACAGTCGTCTCTTCCAGAACTGCTCCCCAACCCGAAAGGCTGGCATCTGTTGTTACCACCTTCCAGGTAACTGGTAAGAAGGATTTCCCTTTCCGCAGATTCTCGGATACCAACCACCAACTGAGGTTCTGACGCACTATTGGCGACAAACGCATCGGAAAATCTAGCGCCTGGACTTTCTTGTTCCAGGCAGACAGGATACTGTTTTGCAGCGGTCTCAAATGAAACTGAGCATAGGGAACTGCTTCGAGCGAAGCCACCATCTTTCCCACCAACCTCATACAAAGGCGAATAGAAGGACCCTTCTTCGCCCTGACTACCTGAACCAGCTCCTTTATGGTGCTGTTTTTTGCCTGGGGGAAAAACACCCTCTTCTGGGTTGTATCTATAACCAGACCCAAGTACTCTAGTCTTCTTACTGGTTTAAAAAAAGACTTCTCTAGGTTAAGGACCCAACCTAGATATTCCAGGTAGTTGACTGTGGTGATTAAGCTTTGGTCTAAGCGGGCTACCGACTGGTCTATTAAGAGCAGGTCGTCTAGGTAAGCTATAATCGTTATACCCTGGGCCCTTAATCTGGCCAGAGGAGGGGCCAGGACCTTTGTAAACATCCGAGGTGCAGTAGCTAGATCGAAAGGTAGAGCTACAAACTGAAAATTAAGTTTTTCCACTTCGAAACGCAGATATTAATGATGAGCGGGGAAAATAGGTACATGCAGGTATGCATCATTGATGTCGATTGATGCCAGAAGTTCTCCTCCTTGTAGGATGGAGACTACCGATCAGATTGATTCCATGCGAAAATATCGAATTTTTAGGAACCGGTTTGGATCTTTGAGATCTAGAATGGGTCTGACATCTCCATTTGGTTTTGGCACCATGAAAAAGTTTGAATAAAACCCCACCCCTGCTCTTCCATGGGAACCACCATGATCACTTTTTGCGACAAAAGTCGGTCTAACGCTTGAAGGAGAGACTTCTTTTTCTCTGGGCCTTTGGGGACATTTGATCTGAGGAAACGAAGAGACGGGAATTCTTGAAACTCTAGTTTGTACCCTAGAGTTATTGTGAAGACCACCCATCTGTCCTGAAAATCCTCCTGCCAGACCTTTGAGAACTGTAGCAGTCTTCCCCCCACTCGAACGAGCGGGGGTGCCCCTTCATAAAGAGGCGTTAGCGTTCTGTCTTGTAGGTTCCCTCCATCAGGACTTCTTTTGTCCCTGGGGTTGACTCTGAGTTTTACCTCTTGAACCTGGCGGTGGAGGCCGACGCGACTGCCTGGAGGCATATGCCCCTGGCACTGGAGAAAGAGGCCGTTTAAATGAGGGACCTTTACTCCTTTTCTTAACTGGCAAAAGGGTACTTTTGCCACTTGAAATCTTTTGGATATAATTGTCCAAGTCATCCCCAAACAGCCTTACACCGCGAAAGGGAAAACCAGCCAGGAGCTTTTTGCACGGCGCTTCGGCCGACCAATTTTTCAACCATAAGATTCTACGCATATGCACCAACCCAAGCGCAAGACGTGAGGTTTGAAGGATAGAATCTCTGATTGCGTCAACTGCAAAACACAAAGTTGCTGGCAGCTCGGCTAACTCCTGGGCCTGCTGTTCAGGGAAAACCTTGGGGACCTGTTTCAAGTGGTCTCTTAAGGATTGACATACCCTAATTGCCGCCACTGCAGGTTGAGCTACTGAACCTGCCAAGGAAAACATTTTTTTTAACAGGAATTGCAACTTTTTATCGGTTGGATCCCTAAGCATTTGAGCGTTGTCAACAGGAGAAGTCAAACTTTTATTTACAGAGGATATAGCAGCGTCAATTGCTGGTATACCCCACATCTTTGTAAATTTTTTCTCCATAGGATAAAGTGTTGAAAACTTTTTAAGAGGGAAAAAATGTTTATCTGGGAGATCCCACTCAGAATAAATAAGCTTTTCCAGCAAACAACGATCAGGAAAAGCATGCACAGCTTGAGGAGGCCTCAGTGAACCCAAAGAAGAAGTGGGCTTTTCAACCGACTCAGTTACAGGTAACTTAAATGTGGAGTGGACCATTTCAGTAAGAGAATGCACCAGCAATTTCTCAGCCTGTGAAGCTGAAGAGGGTCCTTCCCCACTGCATTCTTTAGAAGAGGAGTCATCCGTCTCTTCTTGATCCCCTGAGGGGGATTTGTCTCCCCTTTCCCAGAGTTCCTCTGTTTGAGGGTCCTGGGTGGTAGAAGGGGACCTAATGCATTTTCTTCCATTTTGTGAAGATGCGATTAAGGCCACTAACTGTCAGGGGTCTGCCAGCACAGAACGGGCGAACATGCGTGCTAGCGCCATTTGGCGCCAAGAGGACTTTAAAAGAATTGCAGCTGCACTTGTGTAGCGCTGTTTCGTCTGCAGCTCTGAGTCTTGTGATCTGAAACCTGTTTGCTGATCCTATCTACTTACCCGGCTCCTGTTTGACCTCCCTGCTCTCTCCTAAGCCGACCTCAGCTTGCCTGACCCTGTTTGTGGACTTCTGCCTGATACCTGTTGCCGAACCTCTGCTTGTTATCTGATCCTGCTTAAAGCCTGCTGAATCTGCCTGCCTGATTACCCGTTCTTGACCCGGCTTGTCTGACCTCTCTACTGCCTTATCCAGTGTGTGTATGTGCCGCATCCTCTGGCTTATCTCATCCAGTTCCAGTTGCAGCTGCCTCCGCATCCACCAGCTCTTCAGGTCGCTGACCTGCTACTGCCTCAGCTGTCTCCGCAGTTCCAGCCATCCCTGAAGGATTTCCATCTTGCTACAGTTCCAGCTGCCAAGGCACTCCTACCCCGCTATGCTCTTGAGACCACTGTTCTCACTTCAGTGGCTCTTAAACCAGAGTTGTAAGAGAGGTCTTCTCCTACCAGTCGAGCTCTACTACCAGGTACCTAACACTAACCTTTCCTCTAATCCACTCATGGCTGAGGAAAAAACCTGAGTAATATATACAGGGGCTGAAATGCCAGAAGCAGTTGCAGCTCCTAACCCCGACAGCTCACTCTGACCAACCTCCCTAGGTCTTTCAGGGGGAGATGGCGTTGCAGAGGAGGAGTCCTCAGAGCCTGAGGGAGATCCCTTTGAGCCCCTATTTTTGGGGTATTTGTACCTCCCCTTCTGCCCATACTGCTAAGCACAAATGCAGAGGTACTACCACAAATGCACCCACTGCTGAGCAAAATAGTTCAGCAACTGCCACTGCAGGCTCAGTCTGATGGTAAGTAAACATGCCTGGGGATGCCTGTGTCACCCACACTCACATGCCATCCATCTGCTCTGTGTCCCTCCTTTAACTGTGTGCACCTGCAAAAAGTGCACCTTTATAGCTATGCATGGCCCACGTTGTGGGCATTGAACCGCGCTGATGCAAGACTGACAAGCATGGAACAGGTACGTGCTCTTGACCCCAGTGGTGACTTTAGGCATAGCAACATTTACTTAAAGGGGAAAACCCACAATAATTAGAACAATTTTTTAGGAATCTCCCTTACCTTATCCGGCTGCAGGGTTCTGTGGTAAACCAAACAGACCCAATCTTCACCACTCACGGTGGGCTCCGTTAAAAAACCTTCAGGAACCGGGGTGCCAGGAAAATATGGCTGAAAAAACCAAACACTGGATCCCGGGGTCCAGCTCTCTAAAAAGAGAAGCCACACAGGCAAAACCTTGTTTCTTCGGACACGAGGCCCAGGTACCATTCAATTCGACCTGGAAAAGACACTTTGAATGGATCCGGTTGCATGGCTTGCCCCAGCAAAGATTTCTCCAGTGGAGCTCAACACAGCACATCTTTATTCATGATCAACACCTAAGACACTGGCAAAAAAACTGAGGTACTCCCAGTAAGGGGAGGGGTTATATAGGGAGCTAAACTTCCTGTCTAGGGTGTGCCAGTGTCCATCACCTAGAGGTGCCTATATAACCCATACAGTAAATACTGTGGCTCTGTGTCCCGTGATGTACGAAAAAGAAAACTGCCTATGCCGGTAAGGGGTGCCTGTAGATAAAAACAAACTGTGTAGCTTTGACCAACAACATCATCCCATCCTGCCTTGTTGTAGGACATTGGTAAGACACTCCCAGATGATTCAAAGCTCTTCACATGCACTCTCTCTCCCCTGTCACATTAGCTTTGAGCTCAGCCATGTTGCAATGGAGTAGTAGTAGTAGTAGAGAGATACATAAATGGTAGGGATGCACCGATACCATTTTTTTTACAGCGAGTACAAGTACTGATACTTTAGTATTTGCCGATACCAATTACTGATACCTGCTGGCAACTGTTTTGTTTACACTTTAGCTATCAGCAATGGTACAAAGCATTGAAAAGTTATTTACAAATAACGGTAAATACATTTTTTTTTGTTTTGCCTTTTTAAAAAAATTTTTTTATGTGAAACGTGTAAATATATGTAGAAGGTGTAAAAGTGAATAAAGCAAACAAAAAAAAGTTTTAATTATCAATTATAAATTTCATTTAAAAATTAGAAGTGAACAAAAAAAATCAGCAGGAAAATAATACAATAAATGAAGAAGGAGAATATGCAATTATTTAAGGCTGATTAGAGTAAATTAAGGGTTAATAAAAGTTTAACCACTTCAGCCCTGGAACAATTTGCCCCCTTAATGCCCAGGCCATTTTTTGCAATACGGCACTGTGACGCTTTAACTGACAATTGCGCGGTCGTGCGACGTTGTATCCAAACAAAGTTTATGTCCTCTTTTTCCCACAAATAGAGCTTTCTTTTGGTGGTATTTGATCACCTCTGCTATAATACCCATCGAAAAAAAATATATAAAAAAGAAAATTTATTCATCAGTTTAGGCCGATATATATTCTTCTACATATCATTGGTAAAAAAAAAAAATTGCAATAGACATATATTGATTGGTTGGTGCAAAAGTTATCGCGTCTTTAAAATAGGGGATAGATTTAGGCACTTTTTTTTTTTAATTGTTTTTTATACTAATGGCGGCGATCTGTGATTTTTAACGGGACTGTGACATTGTGGCGGACAAATCTGAACCCAAATGACACTTTTTGGGACCCAGTGACATTATTACATTGATCAGTGCTAAAAAATGCACTGATCAATGTAAAAATGTCACTGGCAGGGAAGGGGTTAAAGTGGTTGTAAACCCTCCACTACAACTTAATCTCTTTAAAATCTATATAGCTCAGGCTAGATTGCTGCCTGTGAAAGTGCACTCACTGTTTTGGTTTCCATAGTAATCGTCCTGCAATGTTCAGTGACGTCAGCCGCGATTGTGCACTAGGTACATTGTTTAACGGCACACTATGTGTGCCGTTTCTGTCTGCTCTGCATGCCGGGTCATTAGCATTCACTATCTTCCTCTCAGAACGGCACAGAGGGAAGTCTCGCGATTCTGAAATCTGATCATCTCCTTCCTGCTTCTCCCCCTTTGATTTGCCTTCAGCTATGGGTTCACTCTGTTGCTGTAGTAACGGCAATCGAGATAGAGGCTTGGTTTCGACGCTATGGCGCATGTGCGAGATTTGTAAAGGCAATCATAGCAAGGGCGGAAATGACGTCCTGAATTGATTCAAGAAACAGCAGTAGAAATGGCGTGGCCAATACCCGGAAGAGAAGATAATCTAAATAAGATAATAAAGGTATTTCCCAACCTCGTTTTTGGCTGATTTATAAGTGTTTTCATTTGCAATACTCCCGATCAATGAGAACAGAAGGTCTCTGACATGTCACTATGTAGAACGGGGAAATGCCTTGTTTACATAGGCAGTTCCCCGTTCTGCCTGTGTACAAGACAATCGCAGGTCGCCAGCAGAGATCGAGTCTGCCCAACCCACAGGCACGCTCCCGCAGCATTCAGCACCTGCGTAAGCCGCCATACAGCTACGGCAATTTGCGCAGGAGTGCCATACTGTTGCCGTATAACGACGGTGGGCGGTTGGGAATAGGTTAAACATAGGAGCATTTAATTTAATAAAAAAACATTATAGGTTGCTTTAAACTGATTTCATCTGCAGATCAAAGTTCATCCCTTTTATCTGTAGATGAATAAACAGAAAGATACAAAATGAAACCATGTTTCTTTTTATCTTTCTGTTCTAATGCTGAGCAATGTTGTTAATAAACATTGTGTTTTTTTTTTCGACAGCTCAAATTGCCAGAACATTGTTTACACTTCAGCTGTCAACAGGGGAACCCCACTGACAGCTGAAGAAGTCATCGGTTGTTGAGGATGCAGCGGCTCCGCTCCTGATGAACCAGTAATTGATGGCTTTTTTTACATTTCAGCTGTCAGTGGGAGAATCCAGCTAACAGCTGAAAGAACCGAACCTGAAAGTATTGGTTTCAGGTATCGGAGCATTTGCACGAGTACCAATATCGGTGCAACCCTAGTAAATGGCCTACATCTATAGCACGAGCATTATTGAACTTTAGTCAAAGCTGTACAGTTTGTTTTTCTCTACAGTTGCCTCTTACCTACATAGGCATCATTTTTTTATAAAGCTGAACTAACCCTTAAACACAGTACAGAGAACTTCATGATTGGAGAAGAGGCCATTTACATGATTTTGACATGTCACTTGACTGTCTTCAAATTTTTTCTTGTTCACTCTGAAGCCAGCAGAGGGCTGCTGATCATCAGCTCCACCTAGTGGCCCTAATGCAGTATTTTCCCAATTGCAGAGTTTCTGGGAAATACCTCATTGTGGCCATTAGATGGAGTTGACGAACGATCCTATTAAAAAAACACTTTAAGCAAAATACAGTAAGAATTTGTGACAGTTGGGCGAATGCTTTAGCAATTAAAAAAAAAAAAAACCCAATAGTGTTGGCAGTTTTTAAAGGCCATATGGCGGACGAGCTGGAACAAACACCTATGATCGGAGCTTGTGAGGAGTCTGCCGGGACGGGATCGCGGTGACGCCACCACCATTTCGTTTTTGGCCCCTTCTAGCTGATTTTTTGGTGAGCAGGAACCCCTTCAGTTCTGGTCAGGACCTCGTTCTGGGTTTACCAGGGCTATTAGCCTACCGCTGTCATACCTTCACTGGTTTACCATCTGGTAAGCGGCCCCCCATATCTGAGCACCGGGTGTTTTATTTATTTCCTCTTTGGATCTGTACTCGCCTATTTTAAATTCTACTTCTGGTAATCAGATATAATATTAGTTTTTGATTTAAAGACATCACTTTTTTTGCATGTTGCATGTCACTTCCCCCTTTTTTTGCCTTCACGCCCCTGGTTTGCTACACATTTTGGGGTCTCATGATCCTTTAAATGTTTTTTTGTATGAGCACTCCTTTTTAGGGTAATTATTTTTGTCAGTATTACGCTATGTTTTTTGTATGTTTTTCTACACCTATGTGGATTCGGTCCGCTACATGAGTCTGTCGGATCCTACCCCTCTTGGAGCACACTGAAAGGCCCAGGCTGGGTTTAAAGCCACCTGTTTAACCTCGCTTACGTTCTGGTAAGCAGAATATCCATAAGTTTGTTCTCTATTCATCATTTAGGAGGATCTATTATGCCATGTGGACTCTGTTAAATCTTTTTTCACTTATATTGATTGGACTCATTTTTTAGCGCGGTTCATTTGTTTTTTATTTTTGTCTTGTGGGCCCCACTTCTAACCGCAGCTTATTGAACTTTACTTAATTCATTTTATTTATTTTAGGGTGTCATTGTATCTATATTCACTATATATTATTGTTATAATTATTTTTTTACTGTTTTTTTTCCAAGCGCAATTTTTGTTTTTTATTGTTTACATATATTTAAGTAGCTGTAAGAGATGAACACTGTTATGCCCCGTACACACGGTCGGACTTTGTTCGGACATTCCGACAACAAAATCCTAGGATTTTTTCCGACGGATGTTGGCTCAAACTTGTCTTGCATACACACGGTCACACAAAGTTGTCGGAAAATCTGATCATTCTGAACGCGGTGACGTAAAACACGTACGTCGGGACTATAAACGGGGCAGTGGCCAATAGCTTTCATCTCTTTATTTATTCTGAGCATGCGTGGCACTTTGTCCGTCGGATTTGCGTACACACGATCGGAATTTCCGACAACGGATTTTGTTGTCGGAAAATTTTATATCCTGCTCTCAAACTTTGTGTGTCGGAAAATCCGATGGAAAATGTGTGATGGAGCCTACACACGGTAGGAATTTCCGACAACAAGGTCCTATCACACATTTCCCGTCGGAAAATCCGACCGCTTGTACGGGGCATTAGGCTCTGAAGAAGAAGGTGCTACCTTCGAAACGCTTCAGCCAGCAGCGGTCTGCACGTCTTCTCTGTAGGATCTGGAGACTGCCATCAGTGGATAGATCACCACTAGCCTAAAGATCATTCAAGCGTGATTTTCATCTACCCTTGTGAGTAGTGGTTTTTATGTGTTCTTTTTTAATAATAATAATAATTATTTTTATAATAATAATACATTGTAAAGGGCTGCGTAGACTGTTGGCGCTATATAAATCTTGTATAATAATAATAACATTTTTTAAGGATAATGCACAAGGCCGGTGCACCCTCTCTCTTTTGTTTTTTGTATGAACACATGATTACCCAACCACCAGGCTTTTCAAATCAAACAGAGTTGACCATCATGAATCGTGTAAAGTGGGCATCAGTACAAAATGTATAAACACCACGGCAGGGTGGGCGGGCGTTAAATTTGCAACTTGCTGATAAAACCGATACAAACCCTCACTGATAGCTCCGTGTAAAGGTAAGGCAACTTTATCATTGGATGTTGATTTTCCTGCCAACATATCAGCCACCCATCCAGTGATCATCTCTACCTACTCTGTTCAGCACAGCTGCATCCGCTTTCACCTTCTCCCCAGCAACTTCACCCTGAAAAAAAAACAAAAAAAAGAAACGAAGAAAGCCAGTAGAGACCATCCCAAATTCCTAATGTTTTCTTTTATAAAAGGCCAAAATCCTTTTTCATATGATATAAACCTGCTGAAGAAGCTCATCAGAGAGCGTAACACGTATAGGTGTGAGGTGCTGCCATTCAGGACGTTTTTCTCCGTTTACATCAAAGTTGATGATATGCATGTTTTACATATTTTTATAGAGCATTATGGTTTGTTTTTGTCATTATATGGCCACACATGACTGAATGAGATCCGGGGAGGAGGTCTGAGCTGCCCAGGGGCACTAGCTGGAGGATTCGTGTTCCTGAGGTATCCTGAGAGATATAACACCAGGCGTGTGTGACTCTGTGGTGGAGTCAACTTTTGGAGGTGAGCAGGCATTCCAGCTAGAGGTAGTTGTTACTGAAGTCACTGGATATTAAGAACTGTCACTGAAAGTTGCACAACGGTGGAATTTCTATAATATTTGGACTTGATTTATTCCTTTTTGGTTGCGCTACACTATATTATGTTTGGAAGTATGTTAAAATAAGGTTGTTAAAGAACGAAATGGGTGGGATAAATGGGTTCCGATCCCATGGAGGCTACATCTTTATTTGGTGGCTCTGACATTATGCTTTGCTGTTGCAAATTTCTTTTTGACCACTAGATGGAGACAAATATTAACAAATCACACATAAAACTTAAAGGCTAAAGTCACCTTTTCCAAAGAATAATCTATGCAGTGAAGGGGCCCCAGTTAATATTGAAAAAATGTGCAGCTTTGTAAAATGTTCCTTCATTTTATGGTCATTATATAGGCCATTTGGTCCCCTCTGGAAGCCTGGCCAAAAACTCCCATTTAGCAATCCCTATGTCCCTAGCAGTGGCGTCACTAGGGTTGGTGCCACCTGGTGCGGTAAAACATGGTGTCATGGTGTCGTGTATCCTGCCCAGCACCCTGCAGGCACTGCACAGTCACGGGGCGCACCCCAAACCGGTCCCTATAAATGATAGTATAGGATGGTATAGTGGCAGTTTAGGGTAGTATAGGGCAGGTTACATACCTCCCAATTTTTTGAAATGAGAATGAGGGACACCTATTAGCAAAATTATGTAGGCACAGGACGCACCCCCTGCCACACCCCCCTAAAGGAGAATTATACAAAAAAAAAAATGGATTATTTAAACACACAAGTGCAATTTTTTACCATTACTATTCATTTACATTGGCTTTTGAAATTTACAAATGCAGCAAATTAGAAACTGGATGAAAGGTTTAGCACTTGGAAACACTTTTATGAACGATAAAAAGTGCATTTTGTATACAACTATATAGATCAGACCAAAATGAGGGACAAATGAGGAGGAACGAGGGACAGAGGGACATTGTTCCAAATCAGGGACAGTCCCTCCAAATCAGGGACAGTTGGGAGCTATACAGGTTAGGGTGGTATAGGGCAGGTTGTGGTGGAATAGGGCAGGTTGGGGTGATATAGGGCAGTTTGGGGTGTTATATGGCAGTTTAGGGTGGTATGGGGGGTATAGGTCAATTTGGGGTGGTATAGGACAGTTTGGGGCGGTATAGGTCAGTTTGGGGTACTATAGGGGTGGTATAGGTCAGTTTGGGGTGGTATAGGGCAGTTTTGGGGTGGTATAGGGCAGGTTAGTGAGGTATAGTGCAGTTTAGGGTGGTATAGGACAGTTTGGGGTGGTATAGGTCAGTTTGGGGGACTATAGGGGTGGGATAGGTCAGTTTGGGGTGGTATAGGTCAGTTTGGGGTACTATAGGGGTGGTATAGGTCAGCTTGGGGGTGGTGTAGGTCAGTTTGAGGTACTATAGGGGTAGTATAGGTCAGTTTGGGGTGGTATAGGGCAGTTTTAGGGTGGTATAGGGCAGGTTAGTGAGGTATAGGGCAGTTTAGGGTGGTATAGGACAGTTTGGGGTGGTATAGGACAGTTTGGGGTGGTATAGGTCAGTTTGGGGGACTATAGGGGTGGGATAGGTCAGTTTGGGGTGGTATAGGTCAGTTTGGGGTACAATAGGGGTGGTATAGGTCAGTTTGGGGTGGTATAGGGCAGGTTAGTGAGGTATAGGGCAGTTTGGGGTGGTATAGGGCAGTTTGGGGTGGCATAGGGCAGGTTCTTTCTCCTCCTTCAGCCGCGGGATCAGCTAGAGTAAAGAAGTCTGTGGGAGGAGTGGAGGAGGCAGCCACACCTCCAGCTCTACCCACCAACCCCAACTGAAGGAGATATTGGAAATCCCCGAGGGTTAGCTTCACTGACTGGGGAGTGTTATAGGCAGCCTCCCTGGCACAGCTACGTGTCCTGCTCGCTCTGCTCCGCTGCAGCTCTGCATTGCAAGCAATATATTGCACTGTGTAGGGGCGGGCCCGGTGTCACCCCTCTGGCAGGTGTCACCTGGTGCAGTCTGCACACCCCGCCCCCCCATAGCGACACCACTGGCTTCTAGATACTCTCCCCCAGCATTGCTGGAGTGGAAATCACAAATGCGTCTCCCCAGCCTGAAATCTTTTTTTTTTTTAAATTGAACACTAAGCTACACATGCACAGCTCAGTGTACAAACCGGGGGGGGGGGGCGGGACGACGCAACTCCCAAGCACAAGCCATCTGGGGATCATCTCAATGACCCTGAGGACAGGTTAAGCATGAGTATCCAGAATTTTGTTCTCCTTCTTCCTCTTCTTTTTTCTTCCAGATCTGTGCAGTAATTCAGTGTGAGACTTTCCCTCTGTGGAGAAGCTTCCTGTAATAAAGACCGCTCACTGCTGCTCTCTTTCTATGTGTAGGGTGACTGGTCTTGTCTCCACCCCCTCCTGTAATATTCTTCAGGCAGCCTGTAATGGGTGGAGCCTGCTGGACCCCTCCCACAGCTCTGCACTTTGCACAGGCTATGTACAGCACAGTGATGATGTGATTGATACTTTTACTAGGTAATATCTGGGTTTGCAAAAGCAGTGACGGGCAGCTCACGGAAAGCTCCAAACCGCTTCTTACGATCAGGAGTTTTCTGATCATGGCAGGAGCCAGCGCCAAGGGTTTAATTCCACTTTAATATGCAGTGCAGGTGCTATATGAACCACTAGAGGTTTCCTATGTGTAAAATAGTGGTTTTAAGGGTCATTTTAAATTAAGGTCAGTCCTGCCAGCAGGAAGGCCCCTTGGCTAAAGGGGTACCATATAAATAGCTTTGGAAAGGAGCCACCAGTGATCATCATGACCAGGATACTACAAGATTGTAGGCTATAAGGTTCTATCCTTTATGGGAGGTGCAGGAGAGCAAAGGTGCAAGGCTTTTGAGATTACTCGCATCCCCTGTCTAAGGTTGTAGGGAGTGGATCAGGGCAGTGGCGGCTGGTGAACTTTTAGGGTGGGGGGCGCCAGACCCGCCCTTCATTTTTGACACCTCCCACTTTTCCCACTTCTCATAAGCCCCACCCCTTATAGAATCCACCGACTTCATCCCCTGTATTCCACTTGCTTCCACCCATAGTGTCAGGAGTATATAGCTCAGCATCACAAATCAGAGTATACAGCTCAGCATTACAGATCAGGGCATATAGCTCAGAATTACAGATCAGGGTATATAGCTCAGCATTACTGATCAGGGTATATAGCTCAGCATTACTGATCAGGGTATTATTCAAATGGAAAGCCCCAATGCATCCTTTTTCTAAATAAAGTCCCACACGATAGCCAAAGTAATGTCACATGGCCGCTTACCGGAACCGTGGGACCCCTGTTACGGAGGTCTAGTAGGCACAGATAGGAGGGAACACTCACTCAAGGGCAGCAATTCCAAACATCCGTCCGGATCCTCTCCTCCACCAATAACTCCAGGCTCCGATACGTTCCGTGGGACCCGCATTTAGCGAATGGAAAAGGGCTTCCAAAAGGAGGATCATAGAAACAAGAAGGAAGGCTTCATGGTGCAATACGTTTTAAAATTTCTCCTTTATTGCAACACTGACAAGCAAAAAGAAGCAGGTACTACAAAGCAAAAAATACACACAGCCAGGGCTCACGCCAGCTGGCTGATACACGGTGACGTCTAATCCTCTAGCTATTATAACCCCTGTCAGAATTTTTTGTTGCCACCTCTGTCCCATTGGAGAGATTTCCCTTCACTTCCTGTCCCATTACCAAAAAAGAAAGTGAGAGGAAATCCCTGCAAATTAAGGGAATCCCTTGGAAGCCCCCCTAGGTCACTAGAACTAGTGTCCCCATTGGAAGAGTTCCCCTCAATTACTGTTCTGGGGACAAACAAAAGTTTTGGATTTTCTTTTACGTTCACTTTTAATGATAGTAATAAACATTATAAACAAAGAGGGAGAATCTCCCTAATTTGGACACTCTGTCCAAAACTAAAAAAAAATATATATTTTAAGCTTTCTAGTTGTAATGTAATATAATTTATATATAATTAGAAATGCCTGCTGCCTTCTATCCCATGTAAAGAAAAGGGGGGGGGGAGCCTATTTCTAGGCCCCCCTTCCTTAATGGGATCTGAGGCAGCGGCAGTTGTTTAAATCTATCACAGTTTTGAAAATGGGGTAATTTAATTTGCCAGCAAAGTTATCCAATTAAAACAAATGAATTGTAAAGTTAGTATAAGATAGGTTAGTTAGGTCATGTACCCCCCCCCCAACAATTAACGCATTAGAACAGCAGGGTACCCCCTATAAATAAGGGCTAATGGTTATGGACCGTTGACAGTTGCCAGAAAGAAAGTGAAGAGGACAGCTCTCCTACAGCCTGATTTTCAATGGCTTCAGACTACTCGTCTGGCACTGTGCGGTCTCTCCTGCAAAAACTGCTTGAAGGGGCCGGAACCGAAGATATAGATTGGTTGAGAAATTGCCTTTCCTTACCTTCCAGTATGGTGGCACGGGAGATCAAGGTTGTCAACTCCATGAATGACGTCTCTTCTGTTCCGGGTTCTGAGCAGCGTCATCCGAAAATGAACGGAGACCAGAGACATCCCTACTTCGTCTTTTTAGCATATTCCTGTGGTATTGACACAACAGCAGACTGTACCAGCTGAAAATCCTGCTTTGCGAGGTGAGTCTCATACTCTACATTTATTGACCGAACTGTCTTCCTCGTTAAGTAACACTATTGCTGGTATTGCAGTTACATAGTAGATGAGGTTGAAAAAAAACACAAGTCTATCAAGTCCAACCTATGTGTGTGATTATATGTCAGTATTACATTGTATATCCCTGTATATTGTGGTCCTTCAGGTGCTTATCTAATAGTTTTTTTAACCAGTTGCCGACCGCCTAACGCAGATATACTGCGGCAGAATGGCACGGGCAGGCAAAATCACGTACCTGGTACGTGATCTGCCTCCCGCGGGCGGGGGGTCCGATCAGACCACCCCCGGTGCCCGAGGCGGTCGGCTTCTGTCTGAGAGCGATGAGAGGTGAGGGGGAGACCATCCATTCGTGGCCCCCCCCTAACGATCGCTCCCAGCCAATGAGATTCTTCCTCTGCTGCTGTATGGTAAACAGCAGCAGAGGAAATTATGTCATCTCTCCCCGGCTCTGTATTTTCCGTTCCGGCCCCCAGGAGAGAAGACATCGATGTGAGTGCACAACACAAACACATACACAGTAGAACATGCCAGGCACACATTACACCCCCCATCCCCCCATCACCCCCCCCCCCCCCCCCGTCACACTGACACCAAGCAGTTTTTTTTTTTTGATTACCGCATTGGTGTCAGTTTGTGACAGTTAGTGTGGTAGGGCAGTTAGTGTTAGCCCCCTTTAGGTCTAGGATACCCCCCTAACCCCCCCTAATAAAGTTTTAACCCCTCGATCACCCCCCGTCGCCAGTGTCACTAAGCGATCATTTTTCTGATCGCTGTATTAGTGTCACTGGTGACGCTAGTTAGGGAGGTAAATATATAGGTTCGCCGTCAGCGTTTTATAGCGACAGGGACCCCCATATACTACCTAATAAAGGTTTTAACCCCCAGATTGCCCCCTAGTTAACCCTTTCACCAGTGATCACCGTATAACTGTTAAGGATGACGCTGGTTAGTTTGTTTATTTTTTATAGTGTCAAGGCACCCGCTGTTTATTACCGAATAAAGGTTTAGCCCCCTGATCGCCCGGCGGTGATATAACTTAGGTTTTAGGGTCTGCGTCGCCCCAGGCAGCATTAGGTTAGTGAATGGAAAAATGCGTTGCGCTTAGGTATATATTCACTTTGTCAATCCAAAGGCACTCAGTGTGTGTGCTTCCAAACTCAAAACAATAAATATAAATATAAATAATATTGCTATATGCCACATTAAAGTGCCAAATATAGACAGTGATATAATTAAATCCACCGTGAATTTAACAATACCAGTATATTGCGCTTAATGATAAGCGACCTATTCGTGGGTAAAGAACATAGCTTAATAAAAATCAATCAATGCGCCTGAAATTTACATCAAAGTGCCATGCGTATATCCAATCTAAAAGTGCTACGTGCAAAGAGAAATTACTTATATACAATGGTGACAAGTGAAAAACCATGCATTATAAATATGGTAATTAGCATACAAAATGTGAAAAAAAACTCTATAAGCAATAAGTGGTAAAAACACATAAAAACCATATATATTAATTAAGTGATAATAGTCCTTTAAATGTGAAAAGCAATCTTCCAAATCTGTATCCCGTAACAATGTGTGGCGGAAAGGAATCCAATAGTGCATAGAGGTGCTTCACATGGGAGACGGATCATGGAACCACAGTGCCCAAATGTGCCCCGGTGACCCCCAAAGTAGCTGCGCTCACCTCTGAGCGTGTGACACAGGGTTTAGCTGTGTCCAAACACGCTTTGGAGCCACCCCTGGGCTCAGTAATCAGGATACCAGCTGATCTCCCATCAAGCTCTTTTAGGACTCCATAGGCATCATACCAAAAGAAAAAGAAGGGACTGCATAGTGTAATAACGCCAAAAATGTAATAGTAACTAGAGAAAACAATCCCCACACCGGGGTACTCACATTGCATAGGTGCTTAATGTGCACCAAACAGTACAGGCAGAATGTACATCCAGAAACGCTATTTAGATGCGCTGTGGGGTGTTCAGATCATTCCAGCCCAGCCCAGCTGGTGAGGAGGAGTTCATGGACCAAGAATTGGTTGCGCCAGCGTGACCAGTTCTGTCATATGCCTTTGCTCCGTGAGCTCCGTGAGAATAATCCTGAGGATTTCAGGAATTTTCTCAGGATGACGGACCCCGTCTTTGAGCGTCTGCTGGCTATGCTGACCCCCTATATCAGCAGGCAGGATACCTGCATGAGGCAAGCCATCAGTGCGGAGCAGAGGCTAGTTGCCACGTTACGTTACTTGGCGACAGGGAGAAGTCTTCAGGACTTAAAGTTCTCGACAGGCATCTCCCCCCAGGCTCTGGGGATCATAATCCCAGAGACCTGTTCTGCTATTATTCAGGTCCTGCAGAAGGAATATATGAAGGTAAGTTTTATCCTTTAACATTACATGATATGTATTAAATGTTTTTTGATGTATTGTAGAACTGTCCTCTTTACCTAATTGCCATGATTTCAATCTGCTGTGAATGTCCCCTTTATCTTCGTGCATGCCTATTTTAATCATTTATTGCCCTACATGCATAATTTCTTTCATTAACCTCCCCACCATGCAATGCTGGGTCCATTTATATCTCTAGCCTATAGTCCATTGAACAATGTATATTGTCTGCTCCATTGTCTTGTTTGTCCCTCCCCCACCCCACAAATGTTTCAACCAGTCAGGTGTGTTTGTTAACCTAATTATAACCCCTCCCCCACCCCACAAATGTTTCAGCCAGTCAGGTGTGTTTGTTAACCTAATTATAACCCCTCCCCCACCCCACAAATGTTTCAGCCAGTCAGGTGTGTTTGTTAACCTAATTATAACCCCTCCCCCACCCCACAAATGTTTCAGCCAGTCAGGTGTGTTTGTTAACCTAATTATAACCCCTCCCCCACCCCACAAATGTTTCAGCCAGTCAGGTGTGTTTGTTAACCTAATTATAACCCCTCCCCCACCCCACAAATGTTTCAGCCAGTCAGGTGTGTTTGTTAACCTAATTATAACCCCTCCCCCACCCCACAAATGTTTCAGCCAGTCAGGTGTGTTTGTTAACCTAATTATAACCCCTCCCCCACCCCACAAATGTTTCAGCCAGTCAGGTGTGTTTGTTAACCTAATTAGAATCCCTCCCCCACCCCACAAATGTTTCAGCCAGTCAGGTGTGTTTGTTAACCTAATTATAACCCCTCCCCCACCCCACAAATGTTTCAGCCAGTCAGGTGTGTTTGTTAACCTAATTATAACCCCTCCCCCACCCCACAAATGTTTGAGCCAGTCAGGTGTGTTTGTTAACCTAATTATAACCCCTCCCCCACCCCACAAATGTTTCAGCCAGTCAGGTGTGTTTGTTAACCTAATTATAACCCCTCCCCCACCCCACAAATGTTTGAGCCAGTCAGGTGTGTTTGTTAACCTAATTATAACCCCTCCCCACCCCACAAATGTTTCAGCCAGTCAGGTGTGTTTGTTAACCTAATTATAACCCCTCCCCCACCCCACAAATGTTTCAGCCAGTCAGGTGTGTTTGTTAACCTAATTATAACCCCTCCCCCACCCCACCCCACAAATTTTTCAGCCAGTCAGGTGTGTTTGTTAACCTAATTAGAATCCCTCCCCCACCCCACAAATGTTTCAGCCAGTCAGGTGTGTTTGTTAACCTAATTATAACCCCTCCCCCACCCCACAAATGTTTCAGCCAGTCAGGTGTGTTTGTTAACCTAATTAGAACCCCTCCCCCACCCCACAAATGTTTCAGCCAGTCAGGTGTGTTTGTTAACCTAATTAGAACCCCTCCCCCACCCCACAAATGTTTGAGCCAGTCAGGTGTGTTTGTTAACCTAATTAGAACCCCTCCCCCCACATTCAAATGTATCAATGGGCCATCATAGGGGGTGAGTAATCTTATAAGTGTGCCTTATGTTTTTCAACATTTCAATTACAAACACACATATTCATAATATTTGACTGCTGTTGTTTACTAATGTTTTGGTGTAATCCGATATACAATTTTTTTTATTAAAGTCCTTATCTTATTTTTTTGCACTCCACAGTTTCCTTCAAGTCCACAGGAATGGCAGACTGTGGCCTCCCAGTTCGCTGACCGTTGGGACTTTCCCAACTGTGTAGGGGCGATTGACGGGAAGCACGTCCGGATTGTGCCACCACCGCATTCGGGGTCTTATTTCTATAACTACAAGGGGTTCCATAGTGTAGTTTTGATGGCGGTGGTCTCGGCACATTTGGAGTTTATGTTTGTGGATGTGGGTAAGAACGGCCGGATGTCTGATGGAGGAGTCTTTGCACAGACCGAGCTGTGCCATCGTCTCCAGACCGGTGGCCTGGAATTGCCACCTGATGACGATAATGTGGATGGACTCCCCTCAGTTTTTATTGCTGATGAAGCATTTGCTCTCTGTGAGAACTTGATGAGGCTGTTCCCCCAAAGGACACTCACCCCTGAGAGGAGGGTATTTAATTATCGGCTGGCCAGAGCAAGAAGGGTTGTGGAGAATGCCTTTGGGATTCTGGCCAGCCGGTTCCGTATATTCCTTACTTCTATTAATTTGGCGGACTATAAAATCAACCACGTCATCCTTGCTTGCTGCATCTTACATAACTTTTTAAGGAGACATTCAGCTACATATCTATCCTCTGTTGGGCCTGAGGCCAGACTGGAAGAGGCTAGCACTTTGACAGGCCTAGAAATTGGCCGTATTGGCTTGGCCCCCCGAACCGCACGTCAAGTGCGTGAGCGTTATGTTAATTATTTTAATATGCGGGGGGCCATTGCTATTCAGCAACAGCTGTAAGTTTGTTACAAAAAGAAAAAAGAAAATTGGTTTATCTAAATATCTTGTTTTTATTGTTGTTTACCTTTAAGTTATGTCTGTCTCCTAGTGCACTTGTAGTAGTGTCAAGTGCATTTAGCTTTAGTTAATCAGGCCCACAAAAACAAACCCCAAATTTTGACTTCAAGAATCAGCCACACACATTGTATAGGGTAAAAAATTTTACTTGGTGCACATTGAAAGGTGCATTTTTTATCATATTTTTTTTTTTTTTTGTTCTTTTTATTTTTTTCGAAAATATTTTACGTTGTGTAAAAAAATTATCTTTTACTAAATTATTCAAGCCATTTTTTCACAAATATATAGACCTTTATCTAAAAAGATTTACATACACAACAGTGTTTTTATAAACAAAACTTACAATAAATTAACTTACAAAGTTCAATATTTCGAGAACGGTGCATGTAATGTCACCCTTGCAGAAATTGGTCATTTATAAGATGCTCAAAATTGAGCTTTACTAAAGGGTCAAGTCAACATGTGCTATCTCCTATCATGGGAGAGCAATGTACGTGTTTTGTGTGTGCAATCCCATTTTTGGTTCCTCTCACCACCCAAGATTTTTCAGGATGAAGGGGTTGACACATTGAAGGCATCCTGGGAGAGCAACCTTTTGTCATGCTCCCTCAACATGCTTTCCATGTTATGCAATGAATACACCACTGAGTTGGCACAACTTGACGTTGCGATCAACCGATGGTATACAGATCATGCACAAGGTCTGTCTTCCCCCAGGTATAGCAAACGGGACAAAACCCTGCCAGCTCACCTGGAGGAATACACACTTACAACAATTAATGACAAAGAAAGCAAGTTTCTTAGAGATCTAGCGGCCCATGAAAATGGCTATGCCTATAATTGGGATAACGCCAAGGAAACTAAACCCAGAAATAAGCCCTTCACCTCCAATATACCTACCTCGAACAATCATGCCTCTAATACTTTATCTGCTTCCTTTTCATCTAGTACCTCCACCGTATACCAAGATCTGACACAGGAACAACTGGCCAAAAGAAGAAAAGGTGACCTATCGGCCACATCCTCGGAATCACTACATTGCACGCTTGGACCCACTCCTCTTCCTCACTTATCTACAGGTCACTCTAAGACCGCTCACGTATCCACCCCCTTCACTAAAGCACAATCCAAGTCGTCAGCAATACCAAAATCATCCACTAACAAGGCACCTTCGGTCACACCGGCACTCCCGCACTCCCAAACACACACCACCACTCGGAGGGTAAGTGAACCCACCATCACTTCTATGTTCCCAGCCAATTCATTACCTGCGGACCCTAAACTTGCACCTTTTTATTTTTTTAGGACAAGGCCAGGACTCCCTCTCGAGCCCAACTCCCAACTCGCACACACAAACTCTGGTGATCCACGAAGATCATCCACCCCCGATGTAATCAACCTATCATCCATCCCACTCAACATGGATCAGATCCAGGTACTTCGACTTGGTCTCACATTCTGTCCATCCAACGACTTTGATAAATTCGCCCTTATCAAAGACATTCACCTCTTCGCACGTAAATTGCTTTATAAAGTGATTTACGACAAACATCCTTCCAGCACAGTACCTCTCCAAGATACCAATCCCCCTCAACAAGTTCCTACTCTAGCTGAAATACAAGCTCTTGAGGAGCTGATGTCACTTTGGGAGGAGGGCGACACTGACGGAGATGACCTCTTGGACCCCTATGATCCTGAGGTCGCCTCCCTCGGTGTCTCTTCCCCCCCCCCTGCTTCCTTCAAACCCAAATCCACTAACTTCCCTAACTTATCTACAAATCCCAACATTTGGGCCTTTGTACAACAGGTCACTAACACAATCGAAGGTCTAAATTTCTACTCTTCTCATCCCTCCAACCTTACCCCGGCTCTCACCAAAGCCATCAAATCCCTTCAAAATCATCCTCAACTGATCATTAAGCCAGCCGACAAGGGTGGCAACGTGGTGGTGATGGATGTGCCCTTTTACGAACAAATGTGTCTTGATATTTTGAACAATCGCGAGTGGTACAGACCAATCTCAAAATCACTTATTGATCATTACATATCCGAATACCAACAGTTGATATTCGGTGCCCATCAAAAGGGCATCATAGATTCCAACACATGGAAGTTCTTGAGTGTTAGAGAACCTAGAACTCCCACCTTCTATTCCCTTCCCAAACTACACAAATCCCTTGACCATCCCCCGGGCCGTCCAATCGTGTCCGGTCGACAATGTCTCACCGAATCGGCCAGTGCATTGGTCGATAAATACCTGGCACCCCATGTAGTGGCCTTGCCTTCATACATCAAGGACACTATCCATCTCCTTCGCATTCTTGATGGTCAAACCTTGCCAAGTAACACATGGTTAGTAGCCCTAGACGTGGAAAGTTTGTACAACATCATTCCTCATAACAGAGGAATTTCAGTGATCAGAAAACTAATTCGGGAAAGAGGCCCCCAATATGATACATACGGGGACTTTGTCCTCGAATTACTGAGGTTTATACTAACACGGAATTACTTTATGTTCGGTTCCTCCCACTTCCTCCAGGTGCAAGGTGTGGCTATGGGGACCAAGTGTGCCCCTGCCTATGCCAACCTCTACCTGGGGGGGTGGGAGAGGGAACTATTCGATCCGGCCCATCCCAATCCTTACCGGTCCAGGGTGATATCCTGGTACAGATATATAGACGACATATTGCTGTTCTGGTCAGGTACAAAAGAAGAAATTGTCTCGTTTGTCCAGTATCTCACCCTGAACACGTTTAATCTCAGGTTTACCATGGAGTGCAGCCAGTCGCAGATCCACTTCCTGGACCTCCAGATCGGTCTGCAACCCAATGGCCAAATCTACACCGCCCTTTACCGTAAGCCCTCTTCGGGCAATACGATACTGCATGCCCAGAGTGCCCACCCTGAGCCTCTCCTTAGAAGCATCCCGTTCAGTCAATATCTGAGGATAAAACGTAACTGTACCCGAGAGGAAGATTTCCTCAGGGCAGCACAGGAACTGTACAACAGACTCCTAGATAGAGGCTATAGCCACTCTTTGTTGAAAAAAGCCTTTAATAAGGCAAAGAAACTCAACAGAAAAGATCTGGTCTTTTCCGATAAACCATTGGATCCTAAACAACCGATACGACTCATCACCCAATTTTCGAATCAACATACTCAAGTAAAGGGTATTCTCAATCAATTTTGGCCCTTACTTACATCAGATCCCACTATTGCCAAATACATAAACACATACCCTGACATCACATACCGTCGATCCCCTTCACTTCGTGATCGACTAATTAATAGCCACCATGCGACTGATACTGTACATAGGCCCACTGCCACAGGTACATACCAATGTGGCAGATGTGACATATGTGCATTTGTCACCAACTCCCAAGTGGTGAACCTGCCCAATGGAAATACCCATACCATTCGACATCGAGTCACCTGTGCCACCGTAGGTGTCGTATATTTGGCTCAATGCCAATGCGGCTCATACTACGTTGGCAAAACTAAACGTCCATTCCAGACTCGCATTCGTGACCATATTAAACCGTTATATAAAAATATCACGACCACTGCCATCAATAGGCACATTGCTGCCCAGCACAATTCTGATCCCCATGTGATTTTGTTTTCCGCACTCGAACATGTTCCTCCCCATGTTAGAGGCGGCAGCATTGACAACAAGTTATTACGATTAGAAACAAAATGGATTCATATATTAAATGCCACTAACTTCCCAGGACTCAACGAATACATTAGTTTCAAACCCTTTCTCTAACATTTATTCTCTTACGTACCATACCCGCAATGCATTATGTACCTTCTTTGTGCCCACCCTTCAGTCAGCGTCGCTTGTAGCCTTTATCTGTCTCTTTCTCCTCACTTACTTCCCTGTCCCCCTATGCCCTGCCCCTCCTTTCCTTGCTTCGCTTTCCTTTTCTCCCGCTCTCCAGCTCTTTTCGTTCTTTATCCCTTTTTTTGCCATGGCTCCACTTGCGGCTTCTCTCACAGCTCTTTTAAGGTATCTTATACTATCGTGATATTGTTATCTGCTACTAATGTATCTTTTTCTATAGTAACATCCTTTATCTAATTTTTGAATCTTTGTTTAACCTTAAAAATTTCTTTTTGTATTTATAGATATGTAAAGTTTTTTGGATATTGTATCAAAACAAAAAAAATTATCTTGACCCATATGTCCCTCTGATGTAAGCCCATGTCACATGCGTATTGTTTTCGTCCTTTCAGATGCTTTATTTTGTAACCAGGACCCTATGGTTCTCTCTGCATGTTATGCAATTTGTGGCTGGACACTGTGGGCTGACACACAGGTACTTCCCGGCATCCCCATGGACCCTTGTGGATTGTCGTGTGAGGATGAGCTTTGCTCCCCCACCCTGTGTCTCCGCCCACTCCCTTCATGCGCTTGATGTGCCCCACCACCGGATCGCATCGGATCTCCGGTCTCCCGGTGCCTTGGGGTGGATGGTTGTGGCGCTGACTTCCCACTCGGGAGGTGCATTGCCAGCACTGTTCGTGCCTGTACGGACGCCCAGGGCAGATCTCCGTCTGCCCAGGGCGTCCGCGCCGCACTCGGACTCCCTGGTCCTTCTGGTTCCATCGGCTGATGGGAGAGGGTGGCGCCTTGGTACCTCCCATTCCGTGGCGTCTCGCTCTCCCATTCGCCACACGGCCCGCGCGTTCTGAGCATGCGCACGCGGTGCATGATGGAACGTGTAGTTCCGAGGCTCGGCGTTGTGCGCAGGCGCGGTTGCCCCTCATTTGCGTCCGCACACCTGATCAGTATTTGATCAGGTGTGGGGGGTATATTAGTAACCGGCCAGTCCCTCAGTTCCTCTGTTGGACGAGGGACGTGCCTGCACCTATTCTACACACAGCATTCAGGTAATCTCCTTATTTCATGGCATTCTGCAACAATTTCTTCCCTAGTATACCACTTATCGTGCTCCTAAACATTATTTATAGGAGCCACTCTGGACTTATCATCCATTCTCTTGGCTAACGCTGATTTTCTCTGAGTAACACTGTCTGCTATATGGCTGATTAGGTAAGATACTCCCTGTCTTCTCAGCAGCCTTGTTTTTTGTCCAATAGAATCTATGTTGTCCTAAATTTTTTCCCCTACACCTACTCTCTCTAGGATGTACCGTAATCGCTGCCTTACTTTAAAGAAAATCTATTAATAACCTCTAAGCTAGACATCTCATACGTGTGACTGCACCATTATTAGACCTCCATTTGGCAGTCGATTACATTAAGTAAGTACCTCCTTTGCCTTGTTAAATCTAGAGCGATCACTAGTACTACCCTTTAAGCAATCTACTCTTTTACTCAGGCTTTTTTTCAATGGATTGCTGATTTTGCTGATTCCATTGACTGTCTTGCTGTGTGTGTGCATCCATCCACAGGCACTCCGCGTCCACTTTATTCTACCGTTTTTAAAGAAAAACGTGAGTTTATACCTTTCTAATGAGATTCAGATACACCATGTATATATTTTCACACAGTTTAGCTTTACGCAACTGACGTATAACTGTCTCTTGTTCCCCGTATGCCAAGCTCAACAATTACTTATACAATGTTAATACATTCCATTGCCAGGTCTACTGTATACCCCCTGCAGGCACATTATACAGCGCGGCCTGCTCATTCCCTTGCGGTGACGCCTCCGTGCGGCCCCCCCCTCGGTGCCTACGCCGCAGGTACGTTTGCGCTGCCGGAATTGGTGGGACCGTTGGATTGCATGATTGTCCAGCCACAATACTAATCTTTTTGAGTGTATACTAAGTACTGCATTGATAAATATTTTTGCTCACATGATGTTTTCTATATCTCCATATATAGAACCTTTTCTATATATTCATTTTTTGAGCTCTTGTTCCCTGAAGAAGCCAATGTCTTGGCGAAACATGTAGGAAATCGAGCCCCCCTTTTCGACGGCCATCTCCATCTGGCCTACTTCACCATACTATGGGTCACATACAGTATACGTACTTATTTTAAGTGTCAATTGTTTCAAGTGTAATTTTCTACCTATGTATTATTAATAATAAATTTTGTAATTTTTTGCCTTTTACAACTTCTCTTTTTCGTGCTTTTCTTCTTTATACCCCTTGACCTTAGCACAAAACAAGTACATTGCTAACCCATGATGGAAGATAGCACATGATGACACACCGTGTGCATCACACAATGTAAATTTGGGTATACCCCAAAAATTGAAAAAACAATCTTTAAAACAAAAGAACTTCCCAAGGAAATGAAGAACATGATTGATGTTTTTAGGCCAAACGTGATTATATTCGGCCCAAAACATCAATCATGTTCTTCATTTCCTGTTGCATGGAGTCCAGGCGAAGTTGCATGCTGTGAATTTGGTCACGCATTTTATCGATGTGGCCATTCCACAGCATTATCTGGCCAATTAGTCTTTGCGCACTGTCTGTGGTAAAGTGCTCTGCCGCTTGGCCTTCCACAACCAGAAACTCACCTAAAACGAGTGAATAAAAACAAGGTTTACAATATGCACGCCAAAATACAGTAACTCAAGCTGGGGTGTCAGTCACTCACTTGGTGGGCTTGAAACCTCGCACACTTCCTCCACCTCTCCTTCCTCAAGGTCGTCGGGTGGGCGTGGTCTTGGGCTGGGGCTTGGGGTATCTTCTGCCTCAGGCTGGTGACTTGGGGGGGTCCTGAGATCCTTGGACTGTTGTCTGAGTCTTTTCTCCCCTATGAGATTTGAACAAAAGGTATAGTTAAAACACACTGATCTTTTAGGTTTTAATAAATAAAGTAAAACGTTGGTTATGATTTTTGGCCAATTTTTCATCATAATAAATGTTGAAGACAGGATGAACATTACCTCTGAACAACAATTATAAAGAATGCTTATTTTCGGGCAAGTTTCACAGATGCTGACACCTCAATGATCTCCTATGTGTATTACCCCTCTAAAATTTAGTTATGGTCACATAGTACACTAGAAAATGCATTTCCAGCGCAAAATGCGTGGGAATGCTGAATAGCTAAATTGCTAAAATGACCGCCATCAAAACTGCCCCATCATATTCCTCTATTATAAATCAGTACATGATGTGTCTGTCCCCTCCCCCCGGGCTCTGTAATCAGAGCTGAGATGCTCCAGCCACCTCCCCCCCTGTGTATAACAGAAGCTTTGGTAACCATGGCAACAAAACAAACACAGAACACTCTGATTAATGGCTAAAATTTGCGGAAATGACTTCTAAACAAAAAGCTTTTTCTCAAAAAATGAAAAAGATATCAAACTGAAAGGATATAGCCAGATAGCTGAATATTTAGTGAACATTGTAAAGTTTGTTTGGTGTCTCTAGGTGAAAGTATGAAGGAGCTGAAACTTTTGGGAACGGAAGAAGAATTTAAGGATTTCAAGCATGCTCCCATTGAATTCAATGTTTAAAAAAGTGATAAAAACCTTAATATTTTAAAAAGTATAAATGGTAGAAAAAAAGTTGAAAAAGACCACACATCAGCTAAAAGAGACGAACATTTTAATAGTTGAATGGTTTTAATAGCTGAAAGTATGCAGAAGTTACGCAGAGCCAAAAAACGTACGGAATAAAATTAAAAGTAAATTTAAAAATAAATAAAATCGAAGAACAATAGTGGGACTGCTAAATCATTCCCACTAACTATAGTGCTCGTGAGTCCAGATGTGGAAACAGCTGCTGTGTCCTGTCCCTACATTACACTGAATCATTTTTGATGAAGCATTATATTTTCAAACACATCTACACCACATCAACTCATTGTGGGAATTCGACAAATTATCAAGCCATAAATGTATGTCCAACCCTGTCCCATCGTATTTGGCGAAAAAATAACGTCACTTTATAAAGTATCATATCTATTCAAAAGAACGGTATTTACGAACGATGCAGAAAAACCGCCAAAAATAAGGATCAGCATGCAAGTTCTGTATCTCAATAGTAAAACACAAGTACTTACTTTTTTTAAGCAGCTTCTTTATTCGCCAATATTGTTCTGGCTCCCGACTTTTGATGTCAGACCACCGCTTCCGCAATTGTTCTTTCGAACGTTTTGTACCAAATTTCTCTTCAAGAGCGGTGACAACTGAGGACATTATTTTGTCCTTCCTCATATTGGGTCGTGTGTACAGTCCTTTTTTGCCATCGTAGTCCTCCCTTCTCAATATGGACACCATCTCCACCATCTCTTCAAAAGCCATGTTGGTGGCCTTATATCTCCTCCGGGATGTGGATGTTTGGGGCTCCGGGCTTTCCTCCGCGCTACTTCCACTTAATCGCTCCGCCATCTTTTGCTATCTACTCCCACTGCGCAACGAAGAGTGAAGGGGCGGGGCCAAATCGTACTTACGAACGTCAGGGGCGGGCGACGCAGGCGGAGCATGACACATGCGCAGTGTATATAAAGCTATTACGATGGCCTACGTATGTCCGTGCGGAAGTAGCGAGCGTCACAAACGAAGGTAAGATTAAAGAGTGTGTGTGTGTGTGTGTGTGTGTGTCCCCTAGATTACAACACAAACTAATCCTGAGATTTGGGACTGACATTTAAGTTTTGATCTTGTGTCTTGTCTTGCAGAAAAAATGAATCCCTTTAAAGAGGAAGAATTTTTGTGCCAATTTATTGAGCTCTATGAGGACAAGAAAAACCTGTGGGAGGTCAAACACCACCTATATTATAATCGGGATGTTAGGAAGGCAACACTGGGCACACTTTTAGAGTTTATGAAGACTCGACTCCCCCAGGCAGACCTCAAGTTTGTGGACAAGAAGATTGGTATCTTGCGTAATATGTATAAGCGGGAACACAAAAAAATCCAGGAGTCGCTCAGATCCGGGGCAGCAGCTGACCAAGTTTATGTACCCAAGTTGTGGTATTACCACAAACTGCGATTCCTGGATGAGCAGACCGAAGCCAGGCAATCACTTTCCACCCTTCCCCCCACCCTTCCCCCCACCCTTCCCTCCAGCCTTCCCTCCACTCTTCCCTCCAGCCTTCCATCCACCTCCACCCCAGCTGAGGAGTCCCAGGATGAACTGGGCCTTTTCACCATTGATGAAGTGGATGCGCCCAGCTTCAGCCAGGTATACATTTTTTTTTTCTTTGGGGATTGTGTAAATGTTATTAATGATGTTAAGGTGTTAATTTTGAAAATGCTTCATAAAAAATCACTTCTGCACAAAGAGTAATATGTAGACATATCACTAGACAGTAGTGGCCAAATATATACTTCACTTCAGATCTTGTTGATCATCTGAAATAATGGTGTTGTCAAATAGATAGCCTTTACTATTTTGTGTAATTATATTTGAAAGTTATGAGCTGAAAATTGTGTGTGATTGCATAACAGAAAATTACAACTATGTACCTTTTTTTTACACAGGATGACCTCAGCCAGGAGGAGGCCTTGCCCAGTGGGAGAGAGGAGGAGGCCTTGCCCAGTGGGAGAGAGGAGGAGGCTGTGGCTGGGCCAAGTAGAAGCCGCACGGAGTGTCAGGTGCCTCCCCTCCGCATTCTCCACAAAAGGCCCAGGAGAATGACACCAACAGAGCAGGAATCCCTAGACCTCATACGGGAAGCAAGCCTCATCCTCAGTAAACCACCCAATGCTGAGGAGGCGTATGGCACCTATATAGCCAGCAGATTGCTGGAGTTGGAAAAGGGCCAACGCCTCCTCTGTGAGGGTCTAATTTTTCAGGCTTACCAGAAGGGCTTGAGAGGGGAGCTTACTGCTACCACGTATCTGGCAGATGAAGCCACTTCTCCTCCTCCTCCTCCTCCTCCTGCCCCAAGTACACCACCAGAGGCCCAGCCTCCGAGGAAGGCTGCAGAAAAGCGTGGAGGGAAGGCTGCAGAGAAGCGTGGAGGGAAGGCTCCACGGAAGAGTCGAAAGTGATTGCCTGGTTTCTGTCTGGTCTGACTGTGCTCCCTGTGCTCCCTATAGTCGCAAGATACCTATTTTCTTGTCCTCAAACTTGATGTGTGTCCTGGGGGACGAAAGGCTTCCCAGATTCTAAAAGTGTGTCCAGTGTTGCCTTCCTAATTTTTTTGTGAATAAAATAAATACATTTTTGTTTACCTTACATTCTTGCCTATGTCTTTTGATTTAAAAACGCCATTTTGTTTGGGAGTAGGCAGGTACAGGTCGAAAAGACTATGGGGTTGATTTGAGAAAAGCAAATAGTCTGTGCACTTTGCAGAGGGCTGCGTTGTGACTTATATAGGCATCACCCAGTGACCACGCCCCCTAAAACGTCACAGTCCCAGCATGCCCAGGGACTGTGACATCAAAAGGGGGCGGGGTCTCCGCCTATATAAGTCACAACGCAGCCCTCGGAGAGCAGTCCAGCCGGAGAGAGCGTCGTGTCAACATCTGGAGAAGAGAAGAGAAGAAGCCCAGCAGCTCAGAAGTCCGGACCTCTGCTGGCAAAAGAGCTACCTGAAGACAGCAGAGGAGCCAGCCGAAGAACTGGAACACCGGGAGAAGAGAGCGGAGAAGAACCAACCGGACGCCGGGAGAAGATGAAGCGGAGGGACCCCCGAAGCCGGAAGAAGACCCCCGAAGCCGGAGGAAGATCCCCCCCCCGGAGCTGTTTAATAAAATATTTTAAAAACCTGTGTAGTGTGTTTTATTACTTACACTTTTTCCCTAGGTGGATGGGTAGGGGTACCATGTACCCCATACTCATTCACATAGGGTGGGGTGCCGGGATCTGGGGGCCCCCTTATTAAAGGGGGCTCCCAGATTCCGATAAGCCCCCCGCCCGCAGACCCCGACAACCAACGGCCAGGGTTGTCGGGAAGAGGCCCTTGTCCTCATCAACATGGGGACAAGGTGCTTTGGGGTGGGGGGGCCCCGCAGGGCGCCCCCCTCCCCCAAAGCACCCACCCCCCCATGTTGAGGGCATGCGGCCTGGTACGGTTCAGGAGGGGGGGGGCGCTCGCTCGTCCCCACCCCCTTTCCTGACCGGCCAGGCTGCGTGCTCGGATCGGGGTCTGGTATGGATTTTAGGGGGGACCCCACGCCGTTTTTTCGGCGTAGGGGCTTCCCTTTATAATCCATACCAGACCTAAGGGCCTGGTATGCCCCGCAACGGGGCTCGCAAGGTGTCAATCTCGCCGATAAAAGCGGCAAGATTGACATCCTTTGCTAGTCCCGTCGCACCTGAGTCACGTTCAAAATGAACGGACTTTTCCGTGTGTGGGCAAGTCCGTTCATTCTGAAAGTCCGCCGGAACTCCGGCGAAAGTCCGTCGGAAAGACGGGCGGACTTAGCCCGCCGGAAAGTCCCGGCGTGTGTGGGCAAGTCCGTCCGTTTTAAAGCCCGGCGCACCTGGCGGACAAAGTCCGTCGGAAAGTGTGCCGGACCAAGTAGGATAGAAAGTCCGACCGTGTGTACGCGGCATAAGTCCGTCCAACTTTTGAGAAAACAAAGTCCGCTGGAGCCCACACACATCAAATTGTCCGACGAAATCCAGTCCGCCGGGCAAAGTCCGCCGTAAAGTCCGCTCGTGTGTACGCGGCATTAGTGGTATAGTATCTGAACAGATCAATATCTGATCCGATCATATCTATACTAGCGTCCCCAGCAGTTTAGGGTTCCCAAAAATGCAGTGTTAGCGGGATCAGCCCAGATACCTGCTAGCACCTGCGTTTTGCCCCTCCGCCCGGCCCAGCCCAGCCCACCCAAGTGCAGTATCGATCGATCACTGTCACTTACAAAACACTAAACGCATAACTGCAGCGTTCGCAGAGTCAGGCCTGATCCCTGCGATCGCTAAGAGTTTTTTTGGTAGCATTTTGGTGAACTGGCAAGCACCAGCCCCAGGCAACGTCAGGTTAGTGCTAGTAGCGCTAACACCCACGCACGCACCGTTCCCCCCCCCTAGTGGTATAGTATCTGAACGGATCAATATCTGATCCAATCAGATCTATACTAGTGTCCCCAGCAGTTTAGGGTTCCCAAAAACGCAGTGTTAACGGGATCAGCCCAGATACCTGCTAGCACCTGCGTTTTGCCCCTCCGCCCGGCCTAGCCCAGCCCACCCAAGTGCAGTATCGATCGATCACTGTCACTTACAAAACACTAAACACATAACTGCAGCGTTCGCAGAGTCAGGCCTGATCCCTGCGATCGCAAACAGTTTTTTTGGTAGCGTTTTGGTGAACTGGCAAGCACCAGTGGCCTAGTACACCCCGGTCGTAGTCAAACCAGCACTGCAGTAACACTTGGTGACGTGGCGAGTCCCATAAATGCAGTTCCAGCTGGTGAGGTGGCAAGCACAAGTAGTGTCCCGCTGCCACCAAGAAGACAAACACAGGCCCGTCGTGCCCATAATGCCCTTCCTGCTGCATTCGCCAATCCTAATTGGGAACCCACCGCTTCTGCAGCGCCCGTACTTCCCCCATTCACATCCCCAACCAAATGCAGTCGGCTGCATGAGAGGCATTTTTATGTCCTCCCGAGTACCCCTACCCAGCGAACCCCCCCCAAAAAAGATGTTGTGTCTGCAGCAAGCGCGGATATAGGCGTGACACCCGCTATTATTGTCCCTCCTGTCCTGACAATCCTGGTCTTTGCATTGGTGAATGTTTTGAACGCTACCATACACTAGTTGAGTATTAGCGTTGGGTACAGCATTGCACAGACTAGGCACACTTTCACAGGGTCTCCCAAGATGCCATCGCATTTTGAGAGACCCGAACCTGGAATTGGTTACAGTTATAAAAGTTACAGTTACAAAAAAAGTGTAAAAATACAAAAAAACAAAAAAAATATAAAATAAAAAAAAATAGTTGGCGTTTTATTGTTCTCTCTCTCTCTATTCCCTCTCTATTGTTCTGCTCTTTTTTACTGTATTATATTCTTCAATGTTTTATTGTTATTATGTTTTATCATGTTTGCTTTTCAGGTATGCAATTTTTTATAATTTACTGTTTACTGTGTTTTATTGTTAACCATCTTTTACGCCATTCACGACTTTGAGTGGTTATACCAGAATGATGCCTGCAAGTTTAGATAGGGTATCATCTTGGTATCATTCTTTTCAGCCACCAGTTGGCTTACATATAAAAGCAATCCTAGCAGCTAATTAGCCTCTAGACTGCTTTTACAAGCAGTGGGAGGGAATGCCCCCCCTCAACGTCTTCCGTGTTTTTCTCTGGCTCTCCTGTCTCAACAGGGAACCTGAGAATGCAGCCGGTGATTCGTCCAGCTGACCATAGAGCTGATCAGAGACCAGAATGGCTCCAATCATCTCTATGGCCTAAGAAACCGGAAGCTAAGAGCATTTCATGACTTAGATTTCACCGGATGTAAACAGCGCCATTGGGAAATTGGGGAAGCATTTTATCACACCGATCTTGGTGTGGTCAGATGCTTTGAGGGCAGAGGAGAAATCTAGGGTCTAATAGACCCCAATTTTTTCAAAAAAGAGTACCTGTCACTACCTATTGCTATGATAGGGGATATTTACATTCCCTGAGATAACAATAAAAATGATTTAAAAAAATGAAAGGAACAGTTTAAAAATAAGATAAAAAAGCAAAAAAATAATAAAGAAAAAAAAAAAGCACCCCTGTCCCCCCCTGCTCTCGCGCAAAGGCGAACACAAGCGTCGGTCTGGCATCAAATGTAAACAGCAATTGCACCATGCATGTGAGGTATCACCGCGAAGGTCAGATCGCAGTAGACCTCCTCTGTAAATCTAAAGTGGTAACCTGTAAAGGCTTTTAAAGGCTTTTAAAAATGTATTTAGTCTGTCGCCACTGCACGTTTGTGCGCAATTTTAAAGCATGTCATGTTTGGTATCCATGTACTCGACCTAAGATCATCTTTTTTATTACATCAAACATTTGGGCAATATAGTGTGTTTTAGTGCATTCAAATTTAAAAAAGTGTGTTTTTTCCCAAAAAAATGCGTTTGAAAAATCGCTACGAAAATACTGTGTGAAAAAAAAAAATGAAACACACACCATTTTAATCTTTAAGGCCTTTGCTTTAAAAAAAATATTTAATGTTTGGGGGTTCAAAGTAATTTTCTTGCAAAAAAAAATAATTTTTTCATGTTAATAAAAAGTGTCAGAAAGGGCTTTGTCTTCAAGTGGTTAGAAGAGTGGGTGATGTGTGACATAAGCTTCTAAATGTTGTGCATAAAATGCCAGGACAGTTCAAAACCCCCCCAAATGACCCCATTTTGGAAAGTAGACACCCCAAGCTATTTGCTGAGAGGCATGTCGAGTCCATGGAATATTTTATATTGTGACACAAGTTGCGGGAAAAAGACAATTTTTTTTTTTTTGCCCAAAGTTGTCACTAAATGATATATTGCTCAAACATGCCATGGGAATATGTGAAATTACACCCCAAAATACATTCTGTTGCTTCTCCTGAGTATGGGGATACCACATGTGTGAGACTTTTTGGGTGCCTAGCCGCGTACGGGACCCCGAAAACCAAGCACCGCCTTCAGGCTTTCTAAGGGCGTAAATGTTTGATTTCACTCTTCACTGCCTATCACAGTTTCGGAGGCCATGGAATGCCCAGGTGGAACCCCCCCCCCAAATAACCCCATTTTGGAAAGTAGACACACCAAGCTATTTGCTGAGAGGTATAGTGAGTATTTTGCAGACCTCACTTTTTGTCACAAAGTTTTGAAAATTGAAAAAAGAAAAAAAAAATTTTTCTTGTCTTTCTTCATTTTCAAAAACAAATGAGAGCTGCAAATACTCACCATGCCTCTCAGCAAATATCTTGGGGTGTCTACTTTCCAAAATGGGGTAATTTGGGGGGGGGGGGGGTTGTGCCACTTGGGCATTCCATGGCTTTCGAAACTGTGATAGGCAGTGAAGAGTGAAATCAAAAATTTAGGCCCTTAGAAATCCTGAAGGCGGTGATTGGTTTTCGGGGCCCCGTACGCAGCTAGGCTCCCAAAAAGTCCCACACATGTGGTATCCCCATACTCAGGAGAAGCAGCTAAATGTATTTTGGGGTGCAATTCCACATATGCCCATGGCCTGTGTGAGCAATATATCATTAAGTGACAACTTTGTGCAAAAAAAAAAAAATTTCACATTCCCGCAACTTGTGTCAAAATATAAAATATTCCATGGACTCAACATGCCTCTCAGCAAATAGCTTGGGGTGTCTACTTTCCAAAATTGGGTCATTTGGGGAGGGTTTGTGCCATCTGGGCATTTTATGGCCTTCTAAACTGTGATAGGTAGTGAGGAAGGAAATCAAAAATTTACACCCTTAGAAATCCTGAAGGCGATGATTGGTTTTCGGGGCCCGTACGCGGCTAGACTCCCAAAGAGTCTCACACATGTGGTATCCCCGTACTCAGGAGAAGCAGCTGAATGTATTTTGGGGAGCAATTCCATATATGCCCATGGCCTGTGTGAGCAATATATCATTTAGTGACAACTTTTTGTAAAAAAATTTTTTTTGTCATTATTCAATCACTTGGGACAAAAAAAATTAATATTCAATGGGCTCAACATGCCTCTCAGCAATTTCCTTGGGGTGTCTACTTTCCAAAATGGGGTCATTTGGGGGGGGGTTTGTACTGCCCTGCCATTTTAGCACCTCAAGAAATGACATAGGCAGTCATAAACTAAAAGCTGTGTAAATTCCAGAAAATGTACCCTAGTTTGTAGACGGTATAACTTTTGCGCAAACCAATAAATATACGCTTATTGATATTTTTTTTACCAAAGACATATGGCCGAGTACATTTTGGCCTAAATGTATGACTAAAATTGAGTTTATTGGATTTTTTTTATAACAAAAAGTAGAAAATATCATTTTTTTCAAAATTTTCGGTCTTTTTCCGTTTATAGCGCAAAAAATAAAAACCGAAGAGGTGATCAAATACCATCAAAAGAAAGCTCTATTTGTGGGAAGAAAAGGACGCAAATTTCGTTCGGGTACAGCATTGCATGACCGCGCAATTAGCAGTTAAAGCGACGCAGTGCCAAATTGTAAAAAGTGCTCTGGTCAGGAAGGGGGTAAATCCTTCCGGGGCTGAAGTGGTTAAAACCATCGATGCCCCCCGCTGAAACCACCGCCTGTGGAAGGGAATTCCACATCCTTGCCGCTCTTATGCACACGATCGCACATTTCGACAACAAAATCCATGTTTTTTTTCTGATGGATGTTGGCTCAAACTTGTCTTGCATACACACGGTCACACAAATCTTGTCGGAAATTCCGAGCGTCAAGAACGTGGTGACGTACAACACGTACGACGAGCCGAGAAAAATGAAGTTCAATAGCCAGTGCGGCTCTTCTGCTTGATTCCGAGCATGCATGGAACTTTTTGCGTCGGAATTGTGTACACCTGATCGGAATTTATGACAACGGATTTTGTAGTCGGAAAATTTGAGATCCAGATCTCAAATTTTGTTTGTCGGAAATTCTGACGGAAAATGTCCGATGGAGCCTACACGCGGTCGGAATTTCTGACAACAAGCTCCCATCGAACATTTCCCGTCGGAAAATCCGACCGTGTGTACGCAGCATTACAGTAAAGAACCCTCTACACAGTTTAAAGCGGGGGTCCACCCAAATTTTGAACAATATCTGTATGCATTCTCTTCCTTGCCTAGATGCTGACATGCCGTTTAAAAAAATTTAAATCGCCGTAATTACCTTTTATTTTTCTATTCTTCTTTGCACTTCCTGGTTCTCCTCCCGTGGGAGTAGGCGTGTTTCTAGCCTCTCCCAGACTCCTGGGAGCTAGTCTCAGGCTTCCCAGGATGTCACTGAGCATGTGCAGGAACGAGCAGTGGATGCTGGGAGCACAGCATTCACTGCATCCAGGAAATAAATGCTTGTGGGATTCAAATGCCCACAATGAAGATGGAAACCGCCTGCAGTGAATAATATAAGTTATTCTTTCTGACGAAATCTGACACAGGCGGACATATTACACACAATATGTGAGTATGTAATGCTGAGAAGAAAAGTTTGTGAATGAACTCAAAAAAAAAAAAACGATAGATAGGTGGACCCCCGCTTTAAGGTTAAACCTCTTTTCTTCTAATTTTAATGAGTGGCCACGTGTCTTATTAAACTTCCTTCCACGAAAAAGTTTTATCCCTATTGTGGGGTCACCAGTACAGTATTTGTAAATTGAAATCATATTCCCTCTCAAGCCTCTCTTCTCCATAGAGAATAAGTTTAGTGCTCGCAACCTTTCTTCATAACTAATATCCTCCAGACCCTTTGTTAGCTTTGTTGCCCTTCTTTGTACTCGTCCCATTTCCAGTACATCCTTCCTGAAGACTGGTGCCCAGAACTGGACAGCATACTCTAGGTGCGGCCGGACCAGAGTCTTGTAGAGCGGGAGAATTATCGCTTTATCACTGGAATTAATCTCCTTTTTAATGCATGCCAATATGCTGTTTGCTTTGTTAGCAGCAGCTTGGCATTGCATGCCATTGCTGAGCCTATCATCTACTAGGACCCCCAGGTCATTTTCCATCCTAGATTCCCCCAGAGGTTCATCCCCTAGTGTATAGATTGCATTCATATTTTTGCCACCCAAATGCATTATTTTACATTTTAATAAATGAAACCTCATTTGCCATGTAGTTGCCCACCCCATTAATTTGTTCAGATCTTCTTGCAAGGTTTCCACATCCTGCAGAGAAGTTATTGCCCTGCTTAGCTTAGTGTCGTCCGCAAATACAGAGATTGAGCAGTTTACCCCATCCTCCAGGTCGTTTATGAACAAATTAAACAGGATTGGTCCCAGCACAGAACCCTGGGGGACCCCACTTCCCACCCCTGACCATTCAGAATATTCCCCATTTATCACCACCCTCTGAACTCGTTCTTGTAGCCAGTTTTCAATCCATGTACTCACTCTATGGTCCATGCCAACTGACCTTACTTTGTACAGTAAACGTTTATGGGGAACTGTGTCAAATGCTTTTGCAAAATCCAGATACGCCATGTATACAGCCTTCCTTTATCTAGATGGCAGCTCACCTCCTCATAGAAGGTTAATAGATTGGTTTGGCAAGAACGATTCTTCATGAATCCATGCTGATTACTGCTAATGATACAGTTTTCATTACTACAATCTTGTATATAGTACCTTTTCATCCCCTCCAAGAGCTTGCATACTATTGATGTTAGGCTAACTGATCTGTAATTCCCAGGGATGTATTTTAGGCCTTTTTTAGGCGAGCCTTAGACGAATGCGTGGTTCCCTCCACCCAGTCTATGTCTGGATAATTAAAATCCCCCATTATGATAACACTTCCCATCCTTGCTGCTAATCCAAATTGTGATAGGAGGTACGTCTGCCCCTCCTCTCTCAGGTTAGGGGGCCTATAGCATACTCCCAGCATTATTTTCCCCTTACCTTCATCCCTTTGGAGCTCTACCCATAAGGATTCCCCCTCCTCCCTAGCTCCCTTATTGATGTCATCTCTCACATTCACTTGTACATTATTCTTGATATATAGGCATTCCCCTCCCCCTTTTCTTTCTATCCCTGCGATAAAGAGAATACCCTTAAATGGTTGCCAGCCAATCATAAGAGCTGTTGAACCAGGTCTCTGAAATTCCCACAAAATCTAAATCCTCCTCATTCAACAGTATCACTAGTTCACCCATCTTGTCTGCCAGGCTCCTGGCATTGGTGAACATGCCACGTAGTTTGAATCGGTCGCATACTGTCCTCTTATTGGGTGTTCTGAGATTGCAAATAGGATTTGTTACTATACTTACCTCGGGTTTATGTGCTTTAGTCAACCTGCCACTAATGCCCCCAATACTACCCTCTGGAATATGTTCATTGCTGACTATCTCTACCTCTGGACCCCCCCCCCCCCCCCGTCGCCTAGTTTAAAAACCCCTCTAAATTTTCAGCCATCTTCACTCCCAGCTGATCTGCACCCTCCTCATTTAGGTGCAGTCTATCCCTTCTATAAAACTGGTGACCGACTGAGAAGTCGGCCAAGTTCTCCAGGAACCCAAACCCCTTCTTACTACACCATCTCCTCAGCCACTTCTTTACTTCCCTAATCTTCCTCTGCCTTTCTGGTGTGGCTTGAGGTACTGGTAGTATTCCTGAGAATACTACCTTGGAGGTCCTTTTCCTCAATTTAGCACCTAAGTCCCTAAAATCGTTCTTTAGGACACTCCATCTGCCTCTGACTTTGTCATTGGTGCCAACTTACACCATGGCAGCCGGATCTTCCCCAACCCTTCCCAGTAATCTGTCCACCAGTTCCCAGAAATGCTACAGACCGATGGGGAGCAAAGATTGCATAACTCTACAGGTTCTTTTGTTTCGCTTACAAACGCCTCTTCAGGCAAGTCAGAATTACATGGTAAAGAAGTTATGCCTTGTATACTATCACCGTTGTTTTTCATTTACCTATGGGTGTCAAGGAAAAGATTTGAAATGGAGCATACATAGATTTGTTAACATTATTACAGTCTTCTAAAGAATTCCTTTTTAAAATGGATAAAAACGATAAAAAGATTGAAGATGAAGGAAGAAAGCCTATTACTAAATCGATTTTTAATTGGCTTCAAGCTTTCTCTATTTTTTCTAGTGTTCTTTGCGAGAAGTTTCCGAATAAAAGTCCTGGACTTTTCCAACATATGGACATCATTATGGAAGCTTGTCGTAACTTCGGAGGATATTCATGGTTTACTTATGATGAGGCATTCATACATAAATTGAGTGTTCGTCCTGCTTTACAATGGGGTGTAAAAGATGTAGGTCTATGGCTGAATTTATTTCTCCCACCTAGACCTATTCCGCCTCGTCTGTCCAATAGTTCTTCTACTGCTTACGCTAACCCATCTTATAAAAAAGGGATTTGTTTTGCGTATAATGATAGCCAGTGTAAATGGCTCCATTCCTGTAGGTACAAACAGGAATGTGCATTTTGCTCAGGTGCGCATCCGGTAGTAAAATGTTTTGGTAAATTATCGTCCCATTTTCAACAGCAACCTAGAGAATTAACAGGTAAAAGCCAGATTGCCAGTGAACATGGAAAAAATGTTACCTTGGCTAACAATTTACCCAGATCGGCAGAAAGCAATGCTTTTAACCACTTCAGCCCTGGAAGAATTTACCCCCTTCCTGACCAGAGCATTTTTTGAGATTCGGCACTGCAACGCTTTAACTGACAATTGCTCTGACGTGCGACGTTGTACCCAAACAAAATTGACGTCCTTTTTTTCCCACAAATGGAGCTTTCTTTTGATGGTATTTGATCGCCTCTGCGGTTTTTATTTTTCACGCTATAAACAAAAAAATAGCGACAATTTTGAAAAAAACCGCATTATTTTTTACTTTTTGCTATAACAAATATCCCACAAAAAATATATAAAAAAACTATTTTTTTCCTCAGTTTAGGCTGATATGTATTCTTCTATATTTTTTTGGTAAAAAAAATTGCAATAAGCGTATATTTATTGGTTTGCGCAAAAGTTATAGCGTCTACAAATTAGGGGATAGATTTATAGCATTTTTATTTATTTATTATTTTTACTAGTAATGGCGGCGATCTGCAATTTTTATCGTGACTGCGTCATTATGGCGGACATATCAGACAATTTTGACATATTTTTGGAACCACTGGCATTAATACAGCGATCAGTGCGATTAAAAATGCATTGATTACTGTAAAAATGTCAATGGCAGTGAAGGGGTTAACACTAGGGGCGGTGAAGAGGTTAACTGTGTTTCCTGGGAGGTGATTCTAACTGAAGGGGGAGGGACTAACTACAGGAAGTGACAGATCGGGGTTTATAGCTAATAGGAACACATGATCTGTCACTCAGTCAAAACAGAACAGGGAAGTGTATGTTTACACACACTCACCCCTGTTCTGTGTCTCCTGGTCACGATCGCTCGTGGCCAGCAGTCATCGCAACCATCGGCCACGAGCATCGGCACACATGATTTCACGCAGGGGAGCCAGCCTGCTGCAGTAAAACTGCGGCAGCTGGTCTGGAAGCGGTTAATGAAAGGTTTTCGGCTTCCTAAGTTTGATGGATTTGGTTGTGCGTAATTTGCCTTCTGTAGCCAACCTACCGTATATACTCGAGTATAAGTCGTTCCGAGTATAAGTCGAGGCCCTAATTTACCACAAAAAAATGGTAAAAACTTATTGACCCGAGTATAAGACAAGGGTGAGAAATGCACAGCTACTGTAAGTGGAAAAGAGGGTCAACAATGCCCATTTGCAGCCTCACTGTGCCCATTTGCAGCCTCACTGTGCCCATTTGCAGCCATAGGTCCCCTGAACTTCAAACTCGGTAGTTAAGGGTTCCTAGATGCTCCCTAGCTGCAGCCAAAATTTGGGGTCTCTGAACCCAAAGGGTCCCGAAATGACATTGCAGCAGATGGACACAGTTGACCGAATTTGGGACCCTGAATCTCAGGGCCACTTAGTGCTAAGAACCCCAAATTTGGTGTGCAAACCCAGTGGAACTAGCACCATAAAATTTCCAAAGCTGGGGTTTCTAGCACCAAGTGGCCCCGAGATACAGGGCCCCAAAAATCAGTTCAGAAAATGTCAAGCACTTTTCTACAGCAGAGAATGACATTTTCCGAACCGGTTTGGGGGCCCTGTATCTCAGGGCCACTTAGTGCTAGGAACTTCAGCTTTGGATATGTTGTAGTACCAGGTCCTCTGGGTTTGCACACCAAATTTGGAGTTCCTAGCACCAAGTGGCCCTGAGATATGGGGCCCCAAACTCGGTTCAGAAAATGTCAAGCACTTTTCTGCAGCAGAGAATGACATTTTCCGAACCGATTTTGGGGCCCCGTATCTCGGGGCCACTTAGTGCTAGGAACTTCAGCTTTGGAAATGTTGTAGTACCAGGTCCTCTGGGTTTGCACACCAAATTTGAAGTTCCTAGCACCAAGTGGCCCTGAGATACGGGGCCCCAAATTCGGTTCGGAAAATGAAATATTTTCTGCAGAAAAGTGCTTGACTCGAGTATAAGTCGAGGGGTGCACTTTCAGCACTAAAAAATGTGCTGAAAAATTCGACTTATACTCGAGTATATACGGTAGTTTCTATTGTTAAAATTAAATTACTTAAAGAAATTAAGGGAGGATGGCGGGCCCTTTTGAGCATCCTCCTTTTTTGAATTTAGGCGAAGGTGCGTTATTAGCAAAAGTGGACATTAAATCTGCTTTTAGGCTTCTTCCCATACACTCTGATTGTTTTTGCTCTTTAGGTATTTATTTTCAAGGAAAATATTATATTGATAAGTGTCTGCCCATGAGGTGCTCTTTAGCTTGCTATTATTTTGAGGCTTTTTCCACTTTTTTGGAATGGGTTGGTAAAACTGTAACTAATTCGGATTTAATAATACATTATTTTGATGCTTTTTGGTTGTGGGTAGAAAGGATTCTGACGAGTGCAATTATTTAATAAATTATTTTTTTTTGCAATTTGTAAATATTTTAATATTCCTTTAGCAGAAGAAAAAAACTGTTGGTCCAGTTTCTTGTTTAGATTTCTTAGGTGTGACTATCGCTTCGTTAAATATGGAATTTAGACTTCCTTTAGATAAAATAGAAAACATTTCTCAGTTATTGCTTAAATTTATTAGGACGTAAGTGTTTTGGATTCAGAACAAAAGTCTGATATTATTATATCTACCCACTATCAAATTGAATGTAAAAGCATGCTTTGAAGTAATCAAGCTGACTCTTATAGGGCGTACACACGGTCGGACTTTGTTCGGACATTCCGACAACAAAATCCTAGGATTTTTTCCGACGGATGTTGGCTCAAACTTGTTTTGCCTACACACGGTCGCACAAAGTTGTCGAAATTTCCGATCGACAACCACGCGGTCACGTACACCACGTACGACGAGACTAGAAAAGGCCGGTTCAGAACCAAGCGCGGCACCCTTTGGGCTCCTTTTGCTAATCTCGTGTTAGTAAAAGTTTGGTGAGAGACGATTCGCGCTTTTTCAGACTCGTGGCTTTCAGATCGTTTTCTGCCGTTCAGTTTGTGCTTGTGGGTTTGTATCTGCTCTTCAGTGCGTGCAAGCAAGTTCCGCGTGACTTAGTCATTGTATTCTTGTTCGTTCGTTACTGGTTTTCAGGTCGCTCTTCACAGGCCTTGCTGTTCTTCAGTGCGTTCTGTTACTTCATTCTGAGCAGCCGACCGTTTTCTAGCCATGTTTCGTATGCGTACTCCTCGTACAGTTCGTGCTGTGCGGGGGCTTGGTGTTGGGGTCCTGACCTTGACACAAGTCCAGTCCATGAACAGGGTGGAGAGGAGTTCATGGACCAAGAATTGGTTGCTTCAGCGTGACCAGTTCTCTCATATGCCTTTGCTCCGTGAGATCCGTGAGAATAATCCTGATGATTTCAGGAACTTTCTCAGGATGACGGACCCCGTGTTTCACCGTTTGTTGGCTTCGCTGACCCCCTATATCAGCAGGCAGGATACCTGCATGAGGCAAGCCATCACTCCGGAGCAGAGGTTGGTCGCTACCCTGCGGTATTTGGCGACAGGGAGAAGCCTGCAGGACCTCAAGTTCTCGACAGGCATCTCCCCCCAGGCTCTTCTTTGTGGACATTTACTGCTTGTGTTTGTTTGAGCTGACCCTGACAGAAATGTGTGGAGTCCAGAAAATGTCGTGATTGTGTAACCTTATACAAAGCACTGTTGGCTGTTATTTACTAAATGCAAAGACACTTTTCACTACAAGTGCACTTGCAACTGCACTGAAACTGCACTTGTAGTGCAAAGAGGATTTGCCCTTAGGAAATTACCCCCATTTTCTCATAAAACAACAATTACATCACCCCAAAAGTGTTGTAGCGTTGAGACAATAATCCACACATTCTTGATGAGCAATCTTTTTAATACCAGCACAATCACATGTGCATTTACCAAAGGTTTTTCTGACAAACCAACATGTTTGTTGTATAACAATTTTTGTGGTGTCATTATCCAAAATCAAAATGTGCATTTTATAGAAAACAGGCCTGTGTAAAACCCACAAGAAAGACACAAATCTTGATCTTACAAAGTTCACATTTGGTAGAACTGGAAGGCAATATCAGACATGAGTATTTAGGAACTGTGTTTGATATTGCGTTCAGATGGGGGAAATCACCCCTGGAAAAGCCAAATTTGGAAGATGCACACAAATTTCACAATGTCAACATGTGCTATCTGCCATCAGGGGGGATCAAGGGACGTGTTTTGGGGGAGAAAGCCCTTCCTCACCGCAACTTTATTATTGAGGAAGGGGTTGCACCCCCAAAACGCGTCCATTGATCTCCCGTGATGGCAGATAGCACATGTTGACACACTGTGTGCATCCTCCAAATTTGGCTTTGGCAAAAATCACAAAAACATTTCGCACATTGTGGCACACAAAAGAAGAAAGTGATTTGGAGGGGTTTTAAACTCGCCCCAAAACATCAATGATGTTTTTATATTTTGGAATAACATCATTGATGTTTTGCTTGATGTTTTCCGATTGTAAATTACACCCCATAATCTCCCCGATCAGGATCTGGGCACTTTCGGATGTGAAAGGATCGTCATCCACAACCTCACGATCACCTAAAAAGAGAGGAACCCCAAAATAAATTATGTTTCCAAAAAAATGCCGCCATCCATCTCTTATCTGAGCCTGTGGTTGCAGACACTCACCTGTTGTGGTGACTAGTTCCACCACGTCTTCATCCTCCTGCTCATCTTGTGTTGGGGGGATTTCCCCTTCTTCCAGGGGGGGGGGGCTCTGGTCTCCTCGGATGAGGGGTGTCCTCCGAGTCTTTTCTCCCCTATGTGAAACAAAATGGTATAATTAGCACACAGATATTTGATGGCAGAACTATAAAGATGAAACATTGCTTAGAAGTGGGGTACAATGATCTATTTTAGCCGAGTTCCAAGATGTAGCTTTTTTAGTGTCCTTTGTCAAGCTGCAATACTTTACCTGTTTAGTACAAGCTTCACAGATGTAGCCCCCCCTATAGTATACACTGGAGCACCTGTGTGGCCCCCCTAATAAAAATGGTGTTCTTGTGTCCCACACTAGTGCTCCAGCATCCAGATGTGAAAACAGCTGCTGAGTGTCCTCTCCTTACACACAATCTAGTTTGCATTTCATTCTAGTAACAAAGCCATCTACACAACCAAATTCTTTGAAGACAAGTATAGGGCGTCAAAATGGTGGCCAAATGCATATGGCCTAAACAATGGTATTTTATCGTCCGAAATAAAAATGTGTGATCCGAACGAATAATGTGCCCATGAACATGAAAGTTGCCATTTTAAACTGTACAACAGTTCCTAAAAGCACATGGAGCAGCACGAACGTAATAAACACAAAAAGAATAGGAACACAGCACAACTACTTACTTTTTTGCAGCACTCTCCAGATCTTTCTGTACTGCTCATGTTCTCGTAATTTCAGGTCCGACCACCGCTTCCTGAGCTGATCTTTCGATCGTCGTACCACGAATTTCCAGTGCAGACTCCTGACCACTTTCGCCATGATCTTGGCCTTTCGGACAATGTGGTTGGGGTAAGGCCCATACTTTCCATCATAGTCGGCCTTCTTCAGGATGTCCATCATCTCCAACATCTCCCCAAAGGACATATTTGAGTCCTTTAATCTCCTTCTGGATCGGGACGTTTCAGGCTCCGGCCTCTCCTCCTCCTCCTCGTTGCTGTAATTAGCACGATCCTGCTGTCTATCCGCCATGTGCTCTTCCCCCACTGCGCCGAACGAAAAGGGGCGGGGAATAGACTAGAAAGAACGTCAGGGGCGGGCGGAGTTATACGCATGCGCAGTGTGTATAAATCGTAACGCGCGCGTCTTACGTACGATCTGTGAGCGGAGGAAGGAGCATCGGAGACGCCGATCGTGCTAACGAAGGTAGGATCTAAACTTGGGCCTATAATGCTTCGAAATGGAAGCCTATATTGTAACAAGATTAGGGGAGTTTGGCCTGACATTAGGGTTTGTCTTGTGTTGTGTCTTGCAGAGAAAATGGATGGGTTCAACGACCACAATTTCCTGCCCCTGTTCATTGACAAGTACAGGGAGCTGCCCTGTCTGTGGCAAGTGAGACACCCCCACTATAACCACAAACAGAAGAGGCAGGCAGCGCTGGAGAAACTGCTTGAGTTGGTGAAGCCGGTGGTCCCCACAGCAACCATCCCTTATTTAAAAGCAAAAATTGGTGGCCTGAGGAGCACTTATCTTAGGGAGCGCAAGAAGGTCACAGATTCCCAGCAGATGACGTTTATGTCCCCAGGCTGTGGTACTATGAGAGACTGCGATTTCTGTCAGACCACACTGAAGTCAGGGAATCCCTCTCTACTCTTCCTTCCACTCTTCCTTCCATACCAGCTGAGGCTTCTGATGTCCAACCTGGGCCTTCCAGCCAGGAAGAAGTGGAGGAGCCCAGCTGGAGTCAGGTATAGCATTGTTCTACTGATTTCTGGGCAATAAAGAAATGATGTTTACTAGATGTTATTATTGATCACTAATTGCTGATTAAAAAAAGTGTTTTACATATCAATAGACAGTAGTGGGCACCCAAAATTGGGACAAGAATGCAAAATGCTGGGCTCAGAATGATAGTCTGTTATATTTGTTAACATTCAATTTGCAGCAGTCAGGAGGTGAAAATTGTGTGTGATTGATGTAAAAAATACTAAAACTATGTCCCTTTTTCATACACAGGAAGACCTCAGCCAGGAGGAGGCTGTGGAATGTGGCAGCTAGGAGGAGGCGGGGATTAGTGTCAGCCAGGAGGAGGCGGGGATTAGTGGCAGCCAGGAGGAGGCGGGGCTAAGTGTCAGCCAAGAGAAGCCTGGGACAAGTCGCAGCCTGACTGAGTCTCAGGTTCCTCCCCTCCGCCTGCCACATAAACGAGCCAGGAAGATGACTCCCAGTCCTGTGCAGGATTCAGCATACAGGCTGATCCAGGAGGCTTCGGCGTCCCTCAGAGCCTTCCCCAGTCCTGAAGAGGCCTTTGCCTGCATGGCTGCCACCAAATTGCTGGGCATGCAGGAGGGCCAACGCAAGATCTCTGAGGACCTGATTTATAAAGTCCTACGTAAGGGGGAGAGTGGGGAACTGACACACAAGACGGATGTCATTGAGATCGACGATCCTCCTCCTCCTCCTCCTCCTGCTGCCACAACTCCACCACCAAAGCCAAAGCCTGTAAGGAAGCGTGGAAGGAAGACCAAAGAGTAATTGCCCTGGGTTCAGTCTGGTCTGACAAAAGCTGCAGTCTCTCGTATGACCACAGCCTGGGGACACAGATGTCATCTGCTGCTTTCCGGATCTCTGGGACTTCTGGACCAGACTGCCCTCCCTTAGATATGGACTCCTCAGGCCACCAATTTTGCTTTAAAATAATTGATGTCTGCCCTGGGGGTCCAAGGCTTCGCCAATTTCTGCAGTTTCTCCAGCGTTGCCTCCCTCTTTGTTTTTTTATAGTTGTGACCCCTTAATAAAAAATTTTCGGTAAATTCTACTCTCCTGTGTGTGTTTTCATCCAAAAAGGACAGTTTTTTGGTCACGATTCAGGTACATTTCTAAAGACATAAAATGTGAAATTAACAAGGGACAACAACACCAAACAATCTCCTACAGATTAAATAGAACAACATATTAATGGTGTTGTGGGAACTTGTCACAAAAAACACACAAACATTTTCGGGAGTACAAATCAAAATCACCAAAAAAAAAAATTAAAAAAGAGAAACACAAAAAAAGAATCTACATTAAAGTAAAAAAAAAAAAATGTTGTCAGATGTGAGAAATCAAAATATATTGAGGGAATCCCGATAAATAGTAACGAAAGAAGTTTGTGAGAAGTGTGTGTGAATATGAGCATCAAAACTACTTAATTCTTGTAACATTATAAAGAAGAAGAGAGTGCGCTGTATTAAACCATTTTGAACATTGCAGTGTGACGAAAGTGCTGTATCCATTGCGAACGCTAAGTTTACCAGAACGAGCTGTCCCGTGTCGGAATTTCTTCTGAGCATGCGTGGCACTTTGTGCGTCGGAACAGGCCACACACGGTCGGAATTGACGCGATCGGATTTTGTTGTCGGAAAATTTTATCTCCTGCTGTCCAACTTTGTGTGTCGGAAAATCCGATGGAAAATGTCCGATGGCGCCCACACACGGTCGGAATTTCCGACAACACGCTCCGATCGGACATTGTCCATCGGAAAATCCGACCGTGTGTACGCGGCATAAGTTCAGAATACAAAAACTTCTGTCTAGGAGAAAGGAGCAACGAGCAACAGTATTTTCATTCAGGTATTTCAGTCCAGATTCCTCTTTCATCTTCAACACTACTACATTCTTTCCTTCTTTTCTGTCACCATCACTCTCACTTCGTTCACCTACATACCACTCTTCACCTCTCTGGCCTGGTCAAATTTTGATTTTTCAAATTTTCACTCCCCACTTCAGGTTTGCTTCGTGGGTTTATGCCTGCCTTGGATGACGCCTTGTGGGTTGCCCCCGCCGATCCATCCACCTCAGCTCCCAGGGGGTGGTGCCTCCAAATGTCGGGCGGTGCACGGCCTTCAGCCACCATCTTACGAACCATTGTGCGTAAGCATGCACATTGTGTGGGGCTCTTTTAATCACCCCACCTCTGTTTCATGTCTGTATTTACTAGACCATTTTTTATATCTTTTACCCTAGATAAGACACGCGCTTATCTAGGGTAAAAGATGTCAATGGCAGTGAAGGGGTTAACACTAGGGGCGGTGAAGGGGTTAACTGTGTTTCCTGGGAGGTGATTCTAACTGAAGGGGGAGGGACTAACTACAGGAAGTGACAGATCGGGGTTTATAGCTAATAGGAACACACGATCTGTCACTCCTGTCAAAACAGAACAGGGAAGTGTATGTTTACACACACTCACCCTTGTTCTGTGTCTCCTGGTCACGATCGCTCGTGGCCAGCAGTCATCGCAACCATCGGCCACGAGCATCGGCACCCCCGCTGTGCAGCGGTGATTTCGCGCAGGGGAGCCAGCCTGCTGCAGTAAAACTGCGGCAGCTGGTCTGGAAGCGGTTAATTAAAGGTTTTCGGCTTCCTAAGTTTGATGGATTTGGTTGTGCGTAATTTGCCTTCTGTAGCCAACCTAGTTTCTATTGTTAAAATTAAATTACTTAAAGAAATTAAGGGAGGATGGTGGGCCCTTTTGAGCATCCTCCTTTTTTGAATTTAGGCGAAGGTGCGTTATTAGCAAAAGTGGACATTAAATCTGCTTTTAGGCTTCTTCCCATACACTGTGATTGTTTTTGCTCTTTAGGTATTTATTTTCAAGGAAAATATTATATTGATAAGTGTCTGCCCATGAGGTGCTCTTTAGCTTGCTATTATTTTGAGGCTTTTTCCACTTTTTTGGAATGGGTTGTTAAAACTGTAACTAATTCGGATTTAATAATACATTATTTTGATGCTTTTTGGTTATGGGTAGAAAGGATTCTGACGAGTGCAATTATTTAATAAATTATTTTTTTTTGCAATTTGTAAATATTTTAATATTCCTTTAGCAGAAGAAAAAAACTGTTGGTCCAGTTTCTTGTTTAGATTTCTTAGGTGTGACTATCGCTTCGTTAAATATGGAATTTAGACTTCCTTTAGATAAAATAGAAAACATTTCTCAGTTATTGCTTAAATTTATTAGGACGTAAGTGTTTTGGATTCAGAACAAAAGTCTAATATTATTATATCTACCCACTATCAAATTGAATGTAAAAGCATGCTTTGAAGTAATCAAGCTGACTCTTATGCCGCGTACACACGGTCGGACTTTTCGGCTACAAAAGTCCCACAGCCCGTCCGACAGACTTTCGACAGACTTTCGACGGACTTTTGGCGGTCTTGCGGCGGACTTTCTAACGAACGGACTTGACTACATACGATCACACAAAAGTCGGACGGATTCGTACGTGATGAGGTACACCAGACTAAAATAAGGAAGTTGATAGCCAGTAGCCAATAGCTGCCCTAGCGTGGGTTTTTGTCCGTCAGACTAGCATACAGACGAGCGGATTTCTGGGTCCGGCGGAGTTACGACGTAAAGATTTGAAGCAAGTTCCAAATCTAAAGTCCGTCAGATTTGCGACTGGAAAAGTCCGCTAAAGGTCCGGTGGAGCCCACACACGATCGGATTGTCCGCCGGTTTGGTCCGTCGGCGTCTGTCGGACCAGTCCAGTCGAAAAGTCCAACTGTGTGTACGCGGCATAAGTTCAGAATACAAAAACTTCTGTCTAGGAGAAAGGAGCAACAAGCAACAGTATTTTCATTCAGGTATTTCAGTCCAGATTCCTCTTTCATCTTCAACACTACTACATTCTTTCCTTCTTTTCTGTCACCATCACTCTCACTTCGTTCACCTACATACCACTCTTCACCTCTCTGGCCTGGTCAAATTTTGATTTTTCAAATTTTCACTCCCCACTTCAGGTTTGCTTCGTGGGTTTATGCCTGCCTTGGATGACGCCTTGTGGGTTGCCCCCGCCGATCCATCCACCTCCGCTCCCAGGGGGAGGTGCCTCCAAATGTCGGGCGGTGCACGGCCTTCAGCCACCATCTTACGAACCATTGTGCGTAAGCATGCACATTGTGTGGGGCTCTTTTAATCACCCCACCTCTGTTTCATGTCTGTATTTACTAGACCATTTTTTATATCTTTTACCCTAGATAAGACACGTGCTTATCTAGGGTAAAAGATGTCAATGGCAGTGAAGGGGTTAACACTAGGGGCGGTGAAGGGGTTAACTGTGTTTCCTGGGAGGTGATTCTAACTGAAGGGGGAGGGACTAACTACAGGAAGTGACAGATCGGGGTTTATAGCTAATAGGAACACACGATCTGTCACTCCTGTCAAAACAGAACAGGGAAGTGTATGTTTACACACACTCACCCCTGTTCTGTGTCTCCTGGTCACAATCGCTCGTGGCCAGCAGTCATCGCAACCATCGGCCACGAGCATCGGCACACATGATTTCACGCAGGGGAGCCAGCCTGCTGCAGTAAAACTGCGGCAGCTGGTCTGGAAGCGGGTGGGGGTATAGTGAACGGTGTCTGTGTGTGTGTGTTTTTGTTTTGTTTTTTTTCATTTACATTTATTATTTTTTACAATTTTTTTTTTTTATTCTTTATTGCACTATGTGTGTGTTTTTTTTTTTTTTTTAATCAGCCCTGTTGGGGGGCTTTGGTGAGATATCAGGGGTCTTAACAGACCTCTGATATCTCCCCCTTGAGACAGAGAAATAGACTGAGGATAGATTCCCCAGTCCCTTTCTCTGCAGCGTCAGCTGCACTGAGAATGAATGGAGAGAACACAGCAGCTTCTCTCCATTCATAAACTGACACATTGTAATCACAGGAGATTACAATGTTTCAGTTATGTGAATGGACAGAGTCAGCTGACTCTCTCCATACACACAGCGGAGAGACAGCAGAACGGAGGGGACAGACGAAGAGAGAGGGGGACAACGGAAAGCCGGAACGGATGGGGACAGCGGAGGGGGACAGAGGAACGCATGGGGACAGCGGAGGGGGACAGAGGAACGCATGGGGACAGCGGAGGGGGACAGAGGAACGCATGGGGACAGCGGAGGGGGACAGAGGAACGCATGGGGACAGCGGAGGGGGACAGAGGAACGGATGGGGACAGCGGAGGGGGACAGAGCAAAGAAGAAGGACAGCGGGAGGTGGACAGAGGAACGGAGGAGGACAGAGCAAAGAAGGAGGACAGCGGGGGGGGGACAGAGGAACGGAGGGGGACACAGCAATGGAGCAGGACAGCGGAGGGGGACAGAGGAACGGAGGAGGACTAAGGAGGAGGAGGTGACAGTCAGCGGTGATCGCGTGTGGGGGAATTACAAGCACCGATCACCGCTGTATGTCACTAAGCAGCTGAAAGCCGCGGGGGGAGAAGCTTGTAACTCCCCCACACGTCCATCACCGCTGACAGTCAAGGTATCGGCGGAAGCATCGGGAGCATTTGCCCGAGTACAAGTACTTGGGCAAATGCTTGGTATCGGTGCCGATACCGATACTAGTATCGGTATCGGGACAACCCTACTTGTCACTAATGACTTGCGACTTGACTTTGACTTGGGCTATTTGACTTGCAATGACTTGGCACCACCAGTGCTGTGTCTTGGCCTAGGCAAAAGCCGCCCCCCCCCCACAAAAGAAAGCTCCCCCTGAGTCCCGGCTTCGGGGTAGATCAGTATTTTGACTTAATTTGTGACTTGACCAAAATAAATGACTTGACTTGACTTGCTTGACTTCTAGCAGGGACTCGACTTGACTTGCTTGCTTTTCGCCACAGTAACTTGGGACTTGCTTGTGACTTGAAGGTTAAGACTTGAGACTTGCTTGTGACTTGCACATGTGTGACTTACTCCCATCACTGCTGTACACACTGTATTAGATACTGTGTACACTGCCTACACTGTATTAGCAACTGTACTGTGGCTGCACTGTATTTTATACTGTTTACATACACCACCAGAAGTGTATTAGAAACAGTACACCATGTAATGCACTGTAAATATAGGCTACACTGGATGCAGAGTAAATATATATATATACACACAAGACTGTATATATTAATATATATATTATATTAATTATATATATTATATATATATTATATAATATATATATTAATACACTGCCTGCACTGACTGAATATAGAGTAAACACTGAATTTATAGGCTATGCTAAATGCAGAGTCTTTTTTGAGATACTGTGTATATATATATATATATATATATATATATATATATATATATATATATATATATATATATACAGTGGGGACGAAAAGTATTCAGACTCCCTTAAATTTTTCACTCTTTGTTTATATTGCAGCCATTTGCTAAAATCATTTAAGTTAATTTTTTTTCCTCATTAATGTACACACAGAAAAACACAGAATTGTTGACATTTTTTCATATTTTCAGTATTCAGACCCTTAGCTCAGTATTTAGTAGAAGCACCCTTTTTATTTAATACAGCCATGAGTCTTTTTGGGAAAGATGCAACAAGTTTTTTACACCTGGATTTGGGGATCCTCTGCCATTCCTCCTTGCAGATCCTCTCCAGTTCTGTCAGGCTGGATGGTAAACGTTGGTGGACAGCCATTTTTAGGTCTCTCCAGAGATGCTCAATTGGGTTTAAGTCAGGGCTCTGGCTGGGCCATTCAAGAACAGTCACGGAGTTGTTGTGAAGCCACGCCTTCGTTATTTTAGCTGTGTGCTTAGGGTCATTGTCTTGTTGGAAGGTAAACCTTCAGCCCAGTCTGTGCTGCTGAGCACTCTGGGGAAGGTTTTCGTCCAGGATATCCCTGTACTTGACCGCATTCATCTTTCCCTCGATTGCAACCAGTCGTCCTGTCCCTGCAGCTGAAAAACACCCCCACAGCATGATGCTGCCACCACCATGCTTCACTGTTGGGACTGTATTGGACAGGTGATGAGCAGTGCCTGGTTTTCTCCACACATACCGCTTAGAATTAAGGCCAAAAAGTTCTATCTTGGTCTCATTAGACCAGAGAATCTTATTTCTCACCATCTTGGAGTCCTTCAGGTGTTTTTTAGCATACTCCATGCGGGCTTTCATGTGTCTTACACTGAGGAGAGGCTTCCATCGGGCCATTCTCTTCTCCCCTGATAGCTCAGTTTGGCCGGACGGCCAGCTCTAGGAAGGGTTCTGGTCATCCCAAATGTCTTCCATTTAAGGATTATGGAGGCCACTGTGCACTTAGGAACCTTAAGTGCAGCAGAATTTTTTTTGGAACCTTGGCCAGATCTGTGCCTTGCCACAATTCTGTCTCTGAGCTCTTCTTCGGGCAGTTCCTTTGACCTCATGATTCTCATTTGCTCTGACATGCACTGTGAGCTGTAAGGTCTTATATAGACAGGTGTGTGGCTTTCCTAATCAAGTCCAATCAGTATAATCAAACACAGCTGGACTCAAATGAAGGTGTAGAACCATCTCAAGGATGATCAGAAGAAATGGACAGCACATGAGTTAAATATATGAGTGTCACAGCAAAGGGTCTTAATACTTAGGACCATGTGATACTTCAGTTTTTCTTTTTTAATAAATCTGCAAAAATTTCAACAATTCTGTGTTTTTCTGTCCATATGGGGTGCTGTGTGTACATTAATGAGGAAAAAAATGAACTTAAATGATTTTAGCAAATGGCTGCAATATAACAAAGAGTGAAAAATTTAAGGGGGGTCTGAATACTTTCTGTCCCCACTGTATATATATATATATATATATATATATATATATATATATATACAGTATCTCACAAAAGTAAGTGCACCCCTCACATTTTTGTAAATATTTTATTATATATTTTCATGTGACATCACTGAAGAAATGACACTATGCTACAATGTAAAGTAGTGAGTGTAAAGCTTATATAACAGTGTAAATTTGCTGTTCCCTGAAAATAACTCAACACACAGCCGTTGATGTCTACCACACATAAATTGTATATAGTGTTTAATATTTATCTGCCCTGTGTGAACTGCCATTTGCTCTTGTATATGTTATATATGTTTACTCCATGTGATACGCTAGGTGTATTGTTTGTTATTATTATTCCTTTCCTGTTTCCCCATCCATCCCAGTTTTTGCCAGGACAATCACTCAAATAATTTTTCTGCAAACTCCGAGACGTAGTTTCATAGGCAGGGGGAGGATGTAGCACCCTGATGTTTAGGCAGGGTGGCTATTAAATTTATCTGCCAAGTGATAGTTGCCTTGGCCAATTGATAGGAGGTCAATTAATTTCACCCTAATTCTGGAATTGCTGCACTTCTCTCTTCTGTCACTAGATGGCCAGGTATCTGGTGGCATTAGATAAGACAAGGGCATTGCAAGGACAGATTAGGAATGAATGGGGTGTCTCAGCCAATGGGCAGGGATTTTCTTGGGTCCCTTGGGAGAGCCTATTTATTTGGGTGGAGTCAGGTGATCGGGGTTCTGTGCCACCTGGATGGGTGGATGTGTGTTGTAATGCCCTGGGTTGCTAGGCCATAAGCCTTGGGCTTATCCTAGGGACATCTGGCTGCTAGGCTGTCTGAGGGCCTATCCAGAAGCAAGAGAGCAGCATAGGGTTGGGACTACGGCTTGCAGTCCAACCAGAAGTAACGGTTCTGCCGGCCAGGGAACCAGTTGTGGTCAGAGGTAGAAGGAAAGCTGTTGCCACTAAGGGACCATCCACCTTGTTACCAGAGAGCACTGTGAGTAAGCTGAGGCTAGTACCAGAGCAGACTTCTCGTGCCAAGCCAGGGACCCAGCGGTGAAGCAGGGGTAACACTTGAGGAAGATACTGAGTGCTAGATTGGAAAAGCTCAGGGGATCCAGTGGCAGTAGATCAGTAAGTCTAGTGAAAGACTGAGGGCTCAGTGGAAGTGAAGTTCTACAATAGGAGATTGTAGAAGAAGTGAAAGAGTTCATTGCAACCTGTTAGAAACTGTTATAAGACTATTGCCATAGGAGACAGTGTTCCCACGCATGCAGATGTGGTGGTCTAGCTAGATACCTTTCCCTGCATGGCTGTCTGCCTATCAAAATCTCGGAGTCTGCCAATTAACATTGCATCTACTTAAGGGTATCCTGGCCCCAACCCTCGCTCCCTCAGTTCTGTTTAAGAGAAAATAAATCTCTTTGCATTCAAGAACTGTCTGGTGCCCATCAATCTATTTTGCATTACACCCACCATGCCTTATAACCCACTCTACACAGAAGGATGTCAGTTGTCCCTAACCCTGGAGGTCACCATCAGGTTGAGAGGGACCCGGGACTTTGCTACACAACATTAACACTGGAGCTCATAAATGTGGCTGCCGCTTCTGTGACACCGCACATACTGTATGTTTGAGTTCAGCATTAATGGGTTAAAACAGAATCGGTTGTTCAAAAACGTTTAGAAACAGTTGGAATCTGGTAATGAATTTAGAACTAAAGCCATTTTTAACATTTTGGACAGTTTAGTGGAGGAATATAACCCTTGTCAGGTTTTTTTCCCTTGCCACCTGTGTTCCATTGGGGAGATTTTCTTTCACTTCCTTTCCATAGCCGCACCAAGAAGGTGTTTCCAGAGTGAGGGCAACCTCCTCTTAGTTGTCACCAACACTAGTGTCCCCACTAGAAAATTTCCTCTCTATTCCTGTTTTGGTGGCAGCTTCCCAGGACAAATAGAGGGGACAAATCTCCCTAACGGCCCTCCCTAGTGCATTTTCAGTTTTGCAGAAACACACTACAGTCCATTTAACATGGTTTCCTATGGGTCATGTTCACATCTGTAACATACAAAAAAAGGGGTGAAGGGAAGAATAGAATTTCCAAAAAAGAATTCTTCAGAGAGGAACTGTCGGTATTCACAAGTATAAGTTTACTTTTATTGAAAAAAATCCACATAATGACATACTGTAAATAATATAAAAAAGAAACCAACCTCCACCACATTCATAACAAATTAGACAATTATCTAAGGATACAGGTGGCCACCACACACAGACATACAAGCCTCTCTGTTATCATGCACAGTTAGATCTCTGTGTTAGGTACTATTCCAAACAGGGGAAAAGCTTGAAGGGAACAAAATAGCCCATTTAGTAATTCTAGCAGATTGCTAGTAATTGTAAAGTCAGACCTCCAGGACATCCATCCAGTAACTAAAAGGTTAATAAAGTCAGTTTGATGTATCAAGTGATGCCCCTAATAGCATAGTCCACTTTGGTTTTGACAGTAGGTTAACATAAATGCATCCCCCTACAATAACAGACGTAGATTACCCATGGTCTGGCTAATGGATCCTATAGGAGAAATGTGGGAGTAATAAGATATTTGGATAACTCCAGGTATCCAAATAACTTATTACTCCCACATTTCTCCTATAGGATCCATTAGCCAGTCCATAGCTGCTAGAATTTTGGAATTCCACTACCACACACCAGGGTGGCCATCTTGAGTGACCACACTGGGTAGTGGGATACATCACATCTTCTTTCAATATATTTTTTTTATATATATAGTCAAATTTCTGCATCTAATTGTGTATTGGAGGCTTTGTTAAAATCGCCATATGTTTTGGCAGCCATTCTACTCATTCATTGTTTCATGACCATTTAGTCACATGATTTTCTGGATAACTTTGTAACCTACATTTTAATGTTGTATAAATAAATTGATTTTAGCAATATTTTTGTCTTCATTGCCCTAAAAATCCCGCTAGAGGTATTATTTGTTTTTCTTTAGCTGCTAGTGCTAACTGGCTAATCTACGTCTGTTATTGTAGGGGGATGCATTTATGTTAACCTACTGTCTACTGTCTGACTTTACAATTACTAGCAATCTACTAGAATTACTAAATGGGCTATTTTGTTCCCTTCAAGCTTTTCCCTTGTTTGGAATAGTACTTAACACAGAGATCTAGCTGCACATGATAACAGGGAGGCTTGTATGTCTGTGTGTGGTGGCCACCTGTATCCTTAGACAGTTTACATTTATATGAATGTGGTGGAGGTTGGTTTCTTTTTTATTAATTATGTCATTATGTGGATTTTTTTCAATAAAAGTAAATTTATACTCGTGAATACCGACAGTTCCTCTCTGAAAAATTATTTTTGGGAAATGTCTTTTCTTATCTTCCCCCCTTTTTTTGTATGCCTAGTTTAATTCAGAGGAACACACCTAGTTGGTCGATTATATTTAATCCCCTAGGTGATGGTATCTTATGACTACTATTGGGACTATTTTACTGATAAAAGTCCCCACTATAGTCTTCTTCACTGGGATGTAGCCGGATTGTCTTCTTTAAGGCTTCATTCTCACGAGGCGGATCCGCTGCCACGGAGTCCGCCTCTGTCCGCCAGCTCAGCGGGAGATCTCTCCGTTGATTTCTGCTAAGCCGGAGGATGACAGGTCCCTCTCTGCTTACTGAGAGGGGAGGGGCTTGTCGAGCACCGCTGGTTGCTATGGAGAGATCGGACGAAAACGGACAGCATGTCCGTTTTCATCAGATCGCACCCGATCCGATCCGCCAGGGACGGATGAGAACGTAGGGCCATCCATCTGATTTTACCGGATCGGACCGGGTCGGATGTCAGCGGACATGTCACCGCTGACATCCGTCGCTCCATAGACTAACATGGAGCGCCCGTTCAGGTCCGCGGACAAAACTGACGGTCCGACAGTGTGAAAGGGGCCTTACATGTTTTTGTTTTGTTGGTTATGTTCACATATGTGCATTTTATGGAAAGGGCCAGGGACTTTTTTCTGGTTTTTGGTACCATAGACTTCAATGGATCAAAAATGTGTGTTGAAAAAACGCTAAATGCACCTGGAATATGCAAACTGCAACCTGCATAGGTGTGAATCAGGCCTAAGATTAGGCAACCCACACCAAAAAAGCTATTCGGTGACTGTTAGCTTTTCTGTAGAACTGTCTACATTACAATGCTTTATTATCTCCCTTGTCTTATCCAGAATTATGGCCCGTTAAATTTAGTGCCCTCTTGCTAGTCTGTTTCTGAAGTAAGACTTTTGCTCTGTTGAAATTGAAATCCACCCCTATCAGCATAAATACAAGCTTCTTTTGGGGGAAGCATTTGCAGGGGGCACATTTGCAACTGGGGCTCTTTCTCAAAGTGGGACTATTTCTATAAGTGGGAGCAATTCTGACTCTGCACTTCAGCGAATGCACAAAGCGATGGTACACAAGAAAATACTTTGAAAAACACCACACAGACATCAGGTGACCTTGTTTACCCCTTCAGCTCTTTCTTCTTGTAACATACACTCTCTACCACTCCTTTTGACAGCTCTGTCCTCTATCCTTAAACCCCCCTGCTTCTCCTAACCTCTAGAGATATATCCCCAAACCTCCATCATTTAACTGTACCCCCTGCACCCATCACCCTGCACCCTCTGGTAGCAGCCGCAATCAACACAATTTAGTTCCCATTTCTATTCTTCCCAAGGCCAGACTCCCTTTCTCTTGTGCCCTTTGGAACGCCCTCTCTGTCTGCAACAAACTCGCGTCTCTCCATGACCTCTTTATCGCCAACTCATTTAACCTACTCGCCATAACCGAAACCTGGCTCCACGAATCCGACACTGCGCCTTCTGCTACCCTATCCCATGGTGGTCTTCTCTGGACTCACTCCCCCAGATCCAGTGGACGTAAGGGAGGAGGTGTTGGAATCCTTCTAGCCCCACATAGCACCTTTCAGATACTTCACCCATCTCCCTCTCTGTCACTCTCCTCTTTCGAAGCACACTGCATTTGTCTTTTCACTCCAGTTTCTCTAAGGATAGCTGTGATCTACAGGCCCCCTGGACCAGTATCAACCTTTCTTGATGACTTCTCTGCCTGGATACCCTACTTTCTTTCTTCTGAAATCCCCACAATCATTCTCGGGGACTTTAACATCCCTATTAATACTAACACTCCTGCCACTTCCAAACTTCTCAGCCTAACATCCTCCTTTGACCTGAAGCAGTGGATACACACTCCTACTCACTCTGAAGGCAATACACTTGACCTTGTTTTCTCTCATCTTTGCACTCCATGTAACCTATCTAACTATCCATTCCCTCTCTCTGATCACCACCTTATTAGTTTCACTCTCTCCCTCTCCTCCACCTCCTCTCCTTCCAACCGCCTAAAAGTTACCCGCAGGAACCTACGTCATCTCAACCCTTCTCTTCTCTACTCTGCTATCGACAACCTCTACGACAAAATCTTACCCCTATCCTGCACCAAGTTAAGTAAGGAGCCATTTGGCTATTCTTTTCAACATGCTATTTTAATAAACGTTATTACGCTATGGATATTCTTTGATTGTTTTTGCATATCCTGCCCTATACTCTGAGGAGGAGGTTCCCTGTGCATCTCTCAGCTTCCCCATATGCGAGCAGGCATTATCCTGCCAAAGAGATATTTGACTTTCTTTTTCATTAAAGAAGTCAAATACATCCGGTAACCAGCCCATTTATCTGCTCACGTTGGGTGTATTTTGTGTGGTGAAGGATTGGTCATTATTATCCCACGTAAAGAAAGTTTTGGAATTAAGATCACCATTTCCATCAATTCTGGATCTGAATAATTGTTATATATTTTTGTTTTTGGGACTTTTCTTTCAAAGCACACATTTATTAACATTTTTCTCACTTCTAAGGACTTATCACTAAGTTTTTTGCTGTGGTATAACATGTCATAATTATACACAATATTTTTGTATTTTATATTTTGTATTTTTTGATATTCCAATGTTGAATAATTAATTAGCGATTCCTAACTTACATATCCACATAATTTAGAGTGTTTTTCACTTTTCTAGGAGAGCAGCTCTTTTGTATTAATTTTCTACATTAATTTATATATGCAATCAGTGGCACGGAGTTTTTTTCTTTTTCTTTTTTGCACCTATCCTGCACCAACCTAGCCACTTCTGTCTACAACGCCTCACTTCTAGCCTCACTGGACTCACTGGCCCCCCTCATTACACACAGAATCAGTCCCCGACCCCTCCAACCTTGGCAAATAGATGATACTAGAAGTCTGAAAAAACGTAGTCGTGCTCATGAGTGCCTGTGGCGTAAGACTAAGTCTCAGAGAGATTTCTACCAATATAAATCTGCCCTCCAAAAATAAAAAAATAAAAAATTCCAGCCTCCTCACTGCCAAGCAGACCTATTTTATCACTCTCATTAGCAACTTATCATCCTGTCCCCATCAACTCTTCTCTACCTTTAACTCTTTACTTCATCCTCCACCACCTCCACCCGCCAACTCACTCACTGCCCAAGAGATCGCCAATCACTTCAAACAGAAGATTGATACAATTCGCGAGGAGATCTCTACTGTTCCGATACCCTCCACGCTTTACACTTCATGCCCACAGGTACAATCATTACTTCCCTCTTTCAACTCCACCACTATAGAAGAGGTTACTAAACTACTTGCTAATGTCCACCTTACCACCTGCCCTCTAGATTCTGTTCCCTCACAAATGCTACGTTCACCCTCTGGCTCTATGTTACACTCTCTAACCCACATCTTTAATCTCTCCCTTTCTTCTGGCATCTTCCCCAACTCTCTAAAACATGCACTTGTCAGACCCATACTTAAAAAGCCCTCACTGGACCCATCCAATCTTAACAAACCCATCTCCGTGCGGATGTCACCTCCCTATATACCATTATTCCCCATGATTTGGGTTTGGATGCAGTAAAGGGGGCTTTAGTCAGGGATTCAGGTCTTCCTGCAGGTCAAATTTTTTTTATTATGGAGCTGCTTGTTTTTGCTGCCTCTCACAATTATTTTTGGTTTTCTAATCAGTTTTACCGTCAAAGTCGTGGCGTTGCTATGGGGGCTAAATATGCCCCCAGCTGGGGAAATCTTTTTATGGCCAAGTGGGAGGAGGATGTCATCTATGCCCACCGGAGTCCCCATCTTGTCCTGTGGGCTTGGTATATAGATGACATCCTCCTCCTATGGTACGGTGATGGCCAGGAACTTCAACAGTTCTTGTCCTCTCTCAATATAAATAATCGTGGAATCCATCTTAATTTTGAGATGAGCCAGACCCAGATCCATTTTTTGGATCTCACTCTGACCATAGAGGGGGGGATTTTGTCCACATCCACTTTCTTTAAAGAGAGTGACCGTAATTCCTACATCTCATTAGAGAGTTGTCATTATAGACCTTGGCTTAATTCAATACCTAAAAGCCAATATATGAGAGTACGTAGGAATTGTTCGGACCCTGATAAATTTCTATCACAGAGTAGCATTCTCACTGAGAGGTTCCTTGAAAAAGGGTACACCAGTGAGAATTTATTGCCAATCTTAAGGGATGTGCAGGAGATGGATAGGGAGCTCCTATTGAGAGACAAACCAAGGACAAGGGGTTTTGACCATAATTTGGGAGTACCCTTTATTACCACCTATTCCCTTCAACACAAGGAAGTAAAGCAGTTAGTTTCCAAGCACTGGCATATTGTTACCAACGATAAAGTTTTGAAGGAAGCTTTACCGCCAAAACCAAAAGTTGTTTTTAGAGGGGCTCCTTCATTTAGGAATAGATTGGCCCCCAATATATTGGATCCCCCAGTGAATAGGACCACTTTTTTTGATCAATTGACTGGATTTTACAAGTGTAATAAGTGTCGGGTTTGTTCTTTCAACTCCTGCTCAAATAGGAGGACCCAGTCTTTTGTGTCTACACAGACTGGTCAAACTAATTTTATCACCCCATTTATTACCTGTTCCACCTTTGGGGTGGTCTACATGTTGCAATGCCCTTGTGGCTTGCAATATGTGGGGCGGACCAAACGTCCCCTCCTAGTGAGGCTTAACGAGCACATCACCAATATTCTTACAGGTTTTAAGAACCATTCGGTTTCTAAACATTACCGTTTGGTACATGATAGAGATCCCTCCAATACTCTTTTTTTGGGGATTGACCGTTATAAACCTCATTGGCGAGGGAGTTCCATGGTGCGAGAGATTTCCAAATTGGAAATGTCTTGGATCCATAGGATCAAAAGTTACACGCCCCATGGATTGAATATAGATGTGGATGTCAACGCTTTTATTGAGAACTCCTGAATTCTGGTGCTGATGGGGTGTATTCAGATAGGTAGAATAGAACATACCAGAACGGTGGAAAATCTAATTTTAGTATCTTTTTATGACAATTATTATTTGTTACAGACCATTGTTTTTTAGCCATACTTCTGATATGTGGATAATTGCACACATATATATTTTTATTATGAGGTTGTCTCTCCAGTCTAGCCTGTGGTACTTGAGCGATTTGCCCCATATTTCTTTTCACAAATTTTTTTGGTACCTTATTTCTATCTCCTTCTCTGTATGAGTTAAGGAAGGCTTAGTTGTGGTGTGTGATTAATTTTTCCCACATGAATATGGGGCTTACAGCTCCTTACACTTAAATATGTTTTTATATTTATTTTATTTTTTGATTTTAGAAATATAGTATGTGTAGGTATTTCTAAGATCTGAACAAATAGAAACTTCAGAAATTCAGAAAGCTATCAAAGAGTTGAAAACAGGAAAGAGTCCAGGCCCAGATGGCTTTAGTGCCATTTATTACAAAACATTTTTAGACATCCTGACCTCCCCTTTAACAAACGCACTGAACTCACTATCCACTCAGAGATCCATCCCACACGACTTCCTGGCAGCACACATAACAGTGCTACCTAAAGAAGGCAAAGACCCAATACATTGCGCTAGCTATCGCCCGATCTCTCTACTGAACCTTGACGTCAAGTTATTAGCCAAAATTATCGCCATAGGATGAAGCCTCTACTGCATGATATAATTGGACCAGACCAAGTAGGCTTTGTCCCTAATAGGGAAGCTAAAGACAACGTGACAAAATCATTGGACCTGATTTATGCAGCCCATCAGCGAAAGATCGAGGGCTTTCTCCTGTCCACTGACACTGAGAAGGCCTTCGATCGAGTAGCTTGGGATTATATGATGAAGACTTGTGAGCACATAGGACTGGGTCCACATATGCTGACATGGATCTCAGCTCTGTACCAAAATCCCTCAGCCAAAATCAAAATTTCTAAGATCTGTTATACCTTATAATACATTTTTGTGGTGGTACATCAGTAATTTGATGTGTCTTCCATTGCTCTTTACCCTTTGGACCTTTATTTACCTGCATTTCTGTATTATTCAAAACTGGTCCTATTAGACTATAGAGGTAGTGTTTATGCCCATAATCAACACATAGCTTGATGACTCATGTACCGACATTTAGTCTATAGAGGTATGTCTTGATGTTAGCTTCTGATATGTCAATTACTTGATGCTTATTTGTACTTGTCTTTTTATTTAGAGAGATGTGAGCCCGGTGGCATCTTTTGATGCTATTCTGGCCCTATCCCTCAAGATCTTTACCTGTTGGTGCCCACTTCCAAGATGGCGCTCTGTGATTCCCTTAGCGGGATTCAGAGTGAGGCTTGGTATGCGCATATAACGTGGTGGCTCAGCACGCTGCCCGTTCCCCGTTGAAAACGTCAACGTATGATGAAACGTGCCTGGGAGGGACGTGCTGACGTCACCACGTCGCCCTGTTGAGGACGGTAGCTTGTTTGAGTTGCGGCCGGCATCGTTTTTATCTTTCGTTTACATTGTAAGTGTCTTTCTATTTAAATAAATCCTAGTTTATACAGTATCACACTATTGGTTGCTCTTTTGTATACCACATGTACTACTGAGCTTTGGTCAAGATTGCCAGGACATATCCACGTCGTTCCTGTCAGGAGTTCGGTCTTGTTTATGTTATATCTGCTCACTTCTTTGGACATCTGGTAAGCAGGATTTCCGTAAGGTTCGCTGGAATTTCATACTCCTTGTCACTCCTTATGGTGTTAAGTCTTCAGCTGTGTGGAGTCTGCTCACATTAGTTTGCTATCTGGTAAGCAGGTTTTACATGTGGCTTGCTGTACCTAGAGGGATTTCTTTCTATGCCTTTATCTGGGTGATAGTTATATGCTCACTTTTCTTTTATATCTGGTAAGCAGATTCTGTGTAAGGTTCACGCTTAATCTTTTTCACTTAAACCCACACACTTTATTGCACGATTGCATGGCACTCACGTAACAATCCTATGTGTTGTGCATAACACTGGATGTATGACCATATATGATTTTTTTTGTTGAGTGTTGCACTATTTTATTTCTGTTTTAAGTGCTTTATAGTATCAGTATTACGCTATGTTTTTGTCATATATTTTCGGATAAACCGTTGAGGATTTGGATACACGGGACGAGTGTGACCCATCCTGTCACACTGGGATCGTTGTTTAAAGGCCCAGGCTGGGTTTAAGCCACTCGCCTTATTTTGGCTTACTTCTGGTAAGCATTTCACCACATAGATGTGCTCCATCGAATTGTCACTCTACAATTTCCGAACCATATAGAATTTCAAGATACTTACCTATGATTGGTGGACTTTCTTCATATGGGACTTTATACTTTCACAATTGTATATAACACTTTATAGCACGGTTTTCTGTTTTTTATTTCTGTATTGGTGTGCCTCACTTATAACCGCAGCTTTTTCTGCATATTTTTTCCAAGCGCAGTTTTCTTTTTCTTTTGCCATCTCCTTGCTCCCCTTCTTATTCAAACTCCCTAAACATGTAGTCTACAACCAAGTGAGTGTCCACCTCACTGATAATAGCCTTCTTGATCCCCTTCAGTCTGCATTTCGTCCTCAACACTCCACAGAAACTGCTCTGGTAAAACTAACAAATGATCTACAACAGCCAAAACCAATCAACACTATTCTGTACTCCTACTCCTGGACTTCTCTGCTGCCTTTGATATGGTTGACCACCCCCTCCTCCTCAAAAAACTCCACGCCTTTGGTCTCTGTGACTGTACTCTTCGCTGGTTCTCTTCCTACTTATCCAACCGCACCTTTAGCGTTTCTTACAACTCTACCTCCTCCTCTTCCTTTCTCGGTTGGGGTCCCCCAAAGTTCTGTTCTTGGACCTTTCCTATTTTCAATCTACACCTCCTCCCTGGGTCAGCTGATAGCCTCCCATGGCTTCCAATACCACCTCTATGCTGACAACACCCAAATCTATTTCTCTACCCCTCAGCTCGCTCCCTCTGTCTCCTCACGTATTACTAATTTACTTTCAGATATATCAGTCTATACCCAGTGAAGTGACTGGCCTCAGGTGATACACAGAGATGAAACAAATCCTCCTATATAAGTTGTACCTGTTTATCTGCAGTCTTCTCTTCTTTATATCCATTCAAAGTGCAGATTTGATATAGCTTGCCTGAGCTTTTAGAAAGCAGTGGGTGGAGAGCTGACGTTACACTCTGCAGAGCTCAGTAAGAGCTGATTGGAGGGAAGGGACATCCCCACCCCCCCTCCCTTCACACAGCACACAGGAACAGAGCTGAGGCTGTCAATCACAGGCTGTGTGCTAGAGCTCCCTCTCCTGTCACCATTTTGTTCTTAGTGTCAGGAACACTTGTCAGAAGTGACTCATGCTAATAGCAGAAGAACGAGGCAGAAGACAGAAATGACACTTAGTGCTCTGGATTGAGAGAAGTACACACTATAGAGGGATATGCTTTGTTCTTATTTCATGTCTGAGGTTTACATCCAAGTGAAACTAAACCTATCGATTTAACTGTTTCCCAAAACAGTTACATGCAAAGCATGCTGTCAATGATACCTGCCGCAGATGCTTGTGTTCTTAACTGAACTGTCAAGCCAATAAATGGCTGTTGTCATGACTGGTTACATGTGCAGCACCGTGGTCACTGCAGATCAATCAGAGGCTAAGATGGCAGCTTCCTTGGGGTAAAAGATAGGGTTTAATTCCGCTTTAAGTAACTCAGGTTAACCAATGTCCAAGTAATTCGAGAGCAGACTTGTGTACATTGTTATAAGATACTTTATTCATCATACAGTACATCTATACTCAGGCTGTTTGTATCCTGCTCGATGTGTTGGTAGCATCTTGCTGAGATGTTCTTGGTAGGTTTGCACTGGATGAAACATCTGGTTTGTATGTACAAGGTCTAGGAAAATACAGAGTCTTGTTCACAGGCCGGGTCCACGGTACAGCTTTCTGCAGGTGAAACAAAGGGTAAGTTTAGTCTACAGCAGTAGTTTTCAACTATCGGGCAGTGGCCCACTGCCAAGTGCAGCCTCCCTCCTCACAGGCCTCCAACCAGCGGCAGATCCCTCAACCTCCCACAGTGCCTCCCAGCTCCCATAGTGCCCCTCAACCTCCCACAGTGCTCCCCAGCTCCCATAGTGCCCCTCAACCTTCCACAGTGCTCCCCAGCTCCCATAGTGCCCCTTAACCTCCCACAGTGCCTCCCAGCTCCCATAGTACCCCTCAACCTCCCACAGTGCCCCTCAACCTCCCGCAGTGCCCCTCAATCTCCCACAGTGCCTCCCAGCTCCCATAGTACCCCTCAATCCCCCACATTGCTTCCAACTCCCATAGAACCCCCTCAACCTCCCACAGTGCTCCCCAGCTCCCATAGTGCCCCTTAACCTCCCACAGTGCTCCCCAGCTCCCATAGTGCTCCTAAACCTCTCACAGTGCTCCCCAGCTCCCATAGTGCTCTTAAACCTCTCACAGTGCTCCCCAGCTCCCATAGTGCCCCTCAACCTCCCACAGTGCCCCTCAGCCCCCTAGGAGCTTTCAGTCCAACCTCCCACTGTGCCTTATAGCCTCTCACGGTGCCCCCTAGCTTGCATCAGAGCCTCCAGTCCCCCATAATGCCACCATAAGTTTAGAAAAAAGGTACTTAGATTTTTTTTTTTTAATTAAAAGAATTACAGCAAGATCATCTATATACAGAAATAGAAGGGACAATGTCAATTAAACAGTGTGTGTTTAGTATCACATTAAGGTTTTGAATAGAGCTGAAGTAGAAGCAGAGGACCCGACTTAACCAGTGGCTTCTACAGGGGTGACGCTAAACACTGTCTGTCCTAGGGTAACAGCACTCACTCTTCTGCATATATGGAAAACCAGCTCAGTCATCTTAGAACAGCACTACAGAACACCTTCCGCTCTCCTTATCCTTCAGTGATGTAGGGAGAGTGCTCTGTAGTTCACAGATATAACAAAATGCTTTTAACTGTGTATTTAAAGAGGAAGTAAACCCTGATGGGTTTTACTTCCTCTTTGTTCCCCTGCAAAGTAAAAGCATAATGGGCTAGTATGCATCACGTACTAGCCCATTATGTGGCACTTACCTGCAAACGAAGCCCACGCTATCCCGCTGGTGGCCGCATCCATCTTCGCCCCTCTTCCTTCTGGGGCCAGGTACTCCGGCTCTGTGACTGGCCGGAGCCATCAGTCAAGGAACTTTCGAGTGAAGAAAAGGCACGGAGAGCTGTTTCTTCACAGCGCATGCGCCGATGACATCATCAGCGCAGTGTTAAGCAAATATCTCCTATACGGCGCACATTTAGGAGATATTTCCACTACCTATGGGTAAGCCGTTTCTTCAATCACAAGTGCCGTGACTGACGGCTCCCACATGCAAAAAAGTCACAATCAGAGGTTTACAACCACTTTAACTGGTCAAAAGTGAAGAACGAAATTGTTATGTCGCGTACACACGGTCAGACTTTTCGGCTACAAAAGTCCGACAGCCTGTCCGACAGACTTTCGACGGACTTTTGGCAGACTTTTGGCGGACTTGCGGCGGACTTGCGGCAGACTTTCTTACGAACGGACTTGCCTACATACGATCACACAAAAGTCCGACGGATTCGTACGTGATGACGTACATCGGACAAAAATAAGGAAGTTGATAGCCAGTAGCCAATAGCTGCCCTAGCGTGGGTTTATGCCCGTCGGACTAGCACACAGACGAGCGGATTTCTGGGTCCGGCGTAGTTACGACGTAAAGATTTGAAGCATGTTTCAAATCTAAAGTCCGTCACATTTGAGGCTGCAAAAGTCCGCTGAAAGTCCGCTGAAAGTCCGCTGAAAGTCCGGGGAAGCCCACACACGATCGGATTGTCAGCCAGCTTTAGTCCGTCGGCGTCCGTCGGACTTTTGTAGACGAAAAGTCCGACCGTGTGTACGCGGCATTAGGGTTTACATACACTATAGGTAGTTGACTGTGTGATTCCTTGAGCAATGAAAGTCATCTCCGTAGTCACAGTCAATTGACAGTGGCTTTTCAATGTTGAGAGATGAAAAATTACCCAAAACTTTCAAAGCAACAAAGCCACCCATGACAAATGCTCAACCTCCTAACAGCTCTGGCTATCGCACAGAAGGGTCACATCTCTTATTGATCAGTTGGTCGGCTGTCATACTGACCTACCTGCAGACCTTTCTAAATCACTGAACAAGAAATGGACATAGCATTTGAAGTCAAAACTCTGGTCTGCATACTAGTTCCGGGTCAGTGGCTCAACATATTGGAACCAGCAGTTGACATCCAGACTTATAAAACTTTCAAAAGGAGACCATCAATGACAGCCTATGGTGCCAGAGATGTTACATGCACCTTCTTTGCACTTTAACGCAATGCACATTAATGCATGGCATAGCACGTGATAAAGTAACAATGAGCTCTAAAAACATGGCCAGTTGCAAGTATTTTTTAGGAATGGGTTTAGAAACATTGTCCTAGAACATCAACCATCCAAGTGCATTGCCAGCAGCCCTGCTAGCGAACACTCTTTCTTGGCGGGCCTTGGGCCCCTTCCTGTTTTCACCCAATTACTGAATTGGTTCTGGCCAGTCTGAGTGCTATACAAAGCAGTGGTTATGTCTGTGCATTTCCTGCAGGATCTCACCGTGGTTACAGCAGATGCCAGAAGCCGCACAGTTGCCACCATTGTTTCCACATGGTTTTCTCCCGGATTCACAGGGTGAGGGCAGATAATTTTCCTCCTGGCATCTAAGTGTCTCTGAAGTACCAAAGTAGCAGCCCAGCTCCTCACCGCAGCAGATACTTGGCCCGAAGCAGTGACCTTTGTTTCTTGGACCACAGGGAATGCACTAGAGTAAACAGAGCAGAACATGGTTAAAACTAGCGGGGACACAGAGGAATGCACAAAAATCTTTTCACTCTTTCAAACCTTTTACCTCCTGGGGAACTTGCTCTAACAGATATAATCAGTGGAGATATTGGATTCTGCTTGAACTAAGGCTGCGAACAGCAGTTGCACAATTTATTCCTAAACATGTTATACCTCTATTGTTACAATGAACAGTATATTGCCTAGAGGTGGGCCACTGGCCTGGGTGCACTCCATGAAAAGAATACATACAATATGAATCAGGAAGTAGGTGACTGTAGTCAACAGGAGGAATTTTCCAACATAGTTCAATCCAAGTCAACTTTCCGTCAGGGCACATGCTACCTTTCTGAAGACTTAAGGCGGGCTGCACACCGCCAAAACGTTGACATTGATTAAACTACATTGGAAGTCCCATTGAGTGCCACTACTGCCTGATATATATATATATATATATATCACTGGTAGATTTTCAATCTACTGCTTATAGGTAAATTTAGTGGGTTATCCGTTCATACATAGTCAGATTTGCCTCTGTTCCAACTTGACTAAGTTGCATGTAGTTTCTCACTGTGCCTGTGGGTGTCGTTGTCACCATGAGTCGGTGTTGGAAAGGCAACACGTTGAAGTGTATGAGTGCTCCTCTGTCCCGGAGATAACTCGGTGGAGGTGGTCCTCCGAGTTGCATTCTGGGAGAGGGTATTTTTGGGACAGACGCCATGTTTTGGGGTTCGTTTTCGTTCCACCTGCTGGCCCTCCTGGCCGACAGGTATGTGTTAGGAGTACTACCGCGTGGTCCTCCGACCAGGAGGACCACGTTGCTGCAGCGTGTGGGTGGGCCCAGAAGCCTGTCTGGGGCCTACCACAGCGGAAAGGGAATGGTCCTGGGCTGTCTGTTCTACGGGAAGAAGCTGGACAACTGAGAAGATCCCAGGGGAGGACCCGTCATGGAAGGATCATGCAGAGTGCTGGTCTGGAGAGGGGCCTGGTGACTCAGTTGGAGGACGTATCCTAAAGTAATCCTACCACATAGTACTGGGTCAGCTTAAAAGTTCTAGTGCTGTGTTTGCTATTCATCATAAACCATTACATCCTGTGGCAGAGGATCGTATGGGTTTCTATTCCATTCAAGTCTGTGGCAGAGACTTTGTTCGTGTTACGTACTGGCTGCTAGGTTAGTGAGAGAAACCTATCCAGGCGGGCATAGATTCAATTCTAAGAGGAAAGTACATTCATCTATAAGATTCCAATTCTTAATACTACATCAAGAAAACGTATTTGAACTCCCCTGCAACTCTTCTTCTACCTCTTTCCTGCTACTTCCTACAGTTACGTTTATTAAAGCATTGGAAAAGATACTCAAGTGTCTGGTGCCTACATTGTCTGTTTAACTTAACGGGACCCTAGACCCGGTTCCGGTGAAATTGAGGTAATGAAGGTAACGGTAACAGCCCGCTAAAAACCAGCAGCTCCACCGTGAGTTATTGCTACATGTGGGGGCTCATCCGGGATTGTTAGCTGTCAACCTCCCGCAACCCTGAGAAGTATTTCACCGGGAGTTTACATTGGAATAAGTTTTTGGACTTTGTCATTTTTTTAGGAGAAGAAGGGGTTAAATTGCAGGACTTTAATTCTGACTGCGTAGGCTACGGGTGAGAAGTAAAAGCCCGGGAGCTACGTGATCAGAAGAACAAGTGGGAGGAGCTTAACCTACTTGTTACCGCGTGGGACGCGCGTGTGTGTGTGTTTGGCGCCAGAGGAGAAGAGAGGCCTCGTGATCGTGCTGAGAAGATCAGAGTGCAGCCATGTCTTCTTTTCCATTGGTGCCGTCAACTATGGGACCTAAGATGTTCCCTACGAGTACCGCTGCGGGTGCTATGCTGACCACTGTGAGTTATTACTATATATATATGTTCTCAGCTGCATAAGAGCTAGGAGAGGAGAAGTAGCAGCACACTAACCTGTCGGGGCAAGCCTGATCATTGGAGGAGAGCAGACTGAGCTTCCCAGTGAATGGCTGTACGGGGGGGGGGGGGGCGTATCAGGACAAGTCTGATCATTGGAGGAGAGCACACGCCGTTCCCAGCATAGCTAGAATAGCTAGTGCTGTTCTGCTTAGTGTGGTCAGTTTTTAATAGGAAAGCAGGGGGAATAGCAGGAACACAGGGATTTCACAAAAAGTAGGCAACACAAAGAGAACAGGAAACATTCTCTTACAAGTACATGGTACAGCAGGCACATATCAACAATATGAAGTGTTGGGGTAACAAATGCTTTAAAAGGTAAAGAGGAACCCCAAGGCAGTTTCACAGGACTTCCTCTGGTACCAAACTCCCATGTACTTTCCACTCAAAAACTGGGAAGAAAGAACTAAATTGCACACCAGGCACTGGTAAGAAATATATTTCTTCCTTCCCAGTTTTGCTAAATTCGAGATTCAGCAAAACCGTGAAGAATGAGATTGAGATCATCAGATAGCCTTTGAGTGGACATTGTTTCACTTTTATATGTTTTGTATCTTGTAATTTATTATATATTTTTTGATATCTCACTATTCTTTACACTATATTCACTTTGTTTAGCACAATATTCTCTAGTTTTTACATTTATATTCACATTTCTATATTTTTTGTTTATTTGATCACTTGCGCGGTCTACTACCTTATAATGACTGCTGCCTGTATTAAATAATATTTTTTTTTCAATCAGTCTATGCTTTTTTTTTTAACAACAGTACATTTTTTCCTAAGGAAAGTGGAATCTACAACCATTTTTAAAATTGTTCTTCAACTTCACAGAAAAGAGAATATAAAGCATCACACTTCTCTTCATGCAAGACATAAAGAAAACAGCTACTTTATGCAGATCACTTACCAGGATGTTCAATGTGCTTAGCAAAATATAATATAAAATCAATCGCTTTCAAGTACCTATTGAAAGGTTTGAACAACATTACTGTATACTGGTTGCTGAACTGCACTACAAAACTACATTCCAAGAATATCAGTATTCATACATTCTGTGTAAAGTATACACAATACACCTTCACTGATGTCCTTCACATGCTCATAGTATGAAAGGCTCAGCAGTGCTCCGCATTCACACTTGTATCTTTATTCTTTCTTATGAATATTGCTAGAAGCTGGAAGGCAATCAGTAAAAAGTGATTTATGTGTAAAAGTGGATACTTGTCACAAACACAAAAATGATTTATTATCTATACCAGTGATGGCGAACCTTGGCACCCCAGATGTTTTGGAACTACATTTCCCATGATGCTCATGCACTCTGCAGTGTAGTTGAGCAGCATGGGAAATGTAGTACCAAAACATCTGGGGTGCCAAGGTTCGCCATCACTGATCTATACTCATAAGATAAAGCCATGATAACAGTCATGCTTGGTGGCTAAATAAAGAGTACTGAATTGCAACACAAAATATTTTCATTTCCTGGAGAAAATGGTGCTCCAAATTCCCTTCAGTGGCTGGCAGCCAACAAAGGGAATCTGGGTCAGTGTCTAGTAAGGCATATGAAAAATGCCCACACATGCAATTTTTTTTAATCCTATTGGACTATTCTTTCTGTTGGAAAATTGTACAAAATCAAAAACTTTGCTGAAATATGCGTGGCTAGCATAAGTCCCACTTATTTCTTTATCAGAAATTATGCTCTTTAAAATGATGACTTTAAAGAGTCAGCCAACCCAAAAATGACATTTTAGTTATAGGTGGGTTCAGCCCTTGGGTTTTAATATGTCTTGGATATTACAAAAGTGAAATCTCCACACTATAGTTTTTGACTCACTATACAAGTATAGGCGCAGTTAACTGGAAAAATGGGTGAAAAAACCATAGCACACAGACAATATGTATATGTAAGAAAATTCATATGTATATCTAAATTAAACATTTAAAAACACACAAAATAAAGTCCATGATGATAAATATATATTAAAAGTCCAGAGATCCAAATGAGGGAGGATGAAATCCACATACAGGGCTGCCTTCAAAAGGGAACTGAAACCAGGTTCCAAGTTTCTGAGGAGAAGCACAAAGAGAGAGGCGCCTCTGGGTGCAGATATAAAAACAGTTTATTCGTAAATCACATGTATAAACAACTCACATTTTAGAAGTCATCAAACAGCATATGTGTATAGAACATCCATCAGAGGGGTGACCATCAGATCAGTCAAGAGCTCTTCCTGCCTGCTAGGTGCTCAGCCACGTGTGGAGGACACCGCTAGATGGTAAGCTGGCCACGGTGGAGACCAAAACCAGAACGAGGCCTGGAGCACAGATGGACAGCGGGCAAGGGGAGATGATGTCACCGGCAAGCGACGCGTTTCACGAGCATACGGGCTGCAATCATGTGACAGCTGCGCTCCCTCATCAAGCTTAAGAGCTTACCATCTAGCGGTGTCCTCCACACGAGGCTGAGCACCTAGCAGGCAGGAAGAGCTCTTGACTGATCTGATGGTCACCCCTCTGATGGATGTTCTATACACATATGCTGTTTGATGACTTCTAAAATGTGAGTTGTTTATACATGTGATTTACGAATAAACTGTTTTTACGTCTGGACCCAGAGGCGCCTCTCTCTTTGTGCTTCTCCTTAGTTTTTGACTAAGTTCCTGTTCACCTGGAAATTTTGAGTGTTCCCAACTTTGTGTGCTCTAGCTCCTCCTGTTACATTCTCCATAATATAAAATAAATAAAAAGCAGCAGAGGGAGTGAGAACCCATCATAATGGTCACTATAGTTGTGAAGACCTGGGAATTCACACCAGAGATCACACCAGTAGAGTTCCCCGAGGCCAGAAAAGTAAAAGATCAATGTGAACTGAGTTTAAATTGTCAGATCTTTGTTGGTGAACAATTTGATATTTTAGTTTTTCCTGAAGACTGGACAGTATGTACAGAAACAAAAACAATTGCCTTGGTGCTAAAGGAGTTCTAGATATACAGAATAATGCCCTGTACACACGGTCGGACTTTGTTCGGACATTCCGACAACAAAATCCTAGGATTTTTTCCGACGGATGTTGGCTCAAACTTGTCTTGCATACACACGGTCACACAAAGTTGTCGGAAAATCCGATCGTTCTGAACGTGGTGACGTAAAACACGTACATCGGGACTATAAACGGTGCAGTGGCCAAAAGCTTTCATCTCTTTATTTATTCTGAGCATGCGTGGCACTTTGTCCGTCGCATTTGTATACACACCAACGGATTTTGTTGTCGGAAAATTTTATATCCTGCTCTCAAACTTTGTGTGTCGGAAAATCCGATGGAAAATGTGTGATGGAGCCTACACACGGTCGGAATTTCCGACAACAAGGTCCTATCACACATTTTCCATCGGAAAATCCGACCGTGTGTACGGGGCATAAGATTGTATCCCCCAAATCGGCCTTTTTCTAGCTTTTCAACACAAAGGAACCCTTGAGTTAACTTTCTGGTCTCGGGGAACCCCTGCTAGAAATGATTATATCCACCACTATCTACCACTGATATATTAGTGTGATGCTCAGTGAGAAGAATATACTTACACTTGTGGTCATTGGGAAGAATTACCCCCTTACAGATAGCTTAAAAGATCAATGGTGTCAGTGGGAACTTATCTGAGAGGCAAAATTGCTCATTGCTCAAGGAACCCCTAGCAACCTCTGGAGGAACCCTGGTTGAGAAACCCTGCTCCAAATGAAGGATTGAATTTCCATTCCTCTAGTTACAATGAGGAGTCTCAATCTTCCTACTACAGTCTTCATAATGTGATGATGACCAAAACTTCTGCATAAAAATTACCAGATATAGTCCCATGTCTATTACATAAGTAGATACTTTCATGGAACCATTTTCTGAGAGGAACTATCTTTTTCTAAAACCATCATCAGGTCACTATGGGTCCACTAAAAATAAAGGCAGGCTCTGGCCAAGGTGTAGGAAGAAGAGTGGCCGCTTTGGGCACTTCAGGAGGAGGAGGGGTGGAGGTTTTGGTAAAAGGACGGGAACAGCAAGCTATGCTGTTGTAGCTGTTCACGGCTCATCGAGGAAGAGTTGGGGTTGGAGCATGCTTTGGCCTTTTCACCTTGGATGCTAAATGATCTTGTCCCACCACTGGAAAAACAATCCTGGAAGTGTCTTCCCTTATCCCCCTTCTCTATAGGCAAAAACCTTAACACTCATGCAGTTTAAAAATGTATGGTATATGCCTACATTACAAGATATTTCATGATGACTACATCACATCTACACATCTGTACAATTTCTGAGATCTACAGCCTGCTTTATATTAGTTAAAAATCCTTCAGGAAGATGGCATAATTTGTAATGACTGATCATGGTTGGTGGGAGAAGCTTTGCTTCTTTAATTTCTCCCAAGAGATATAAAAACTTTGTGGCTGATTCTTAGTTACATAGTTGGTAAGGTTGAATAAAGACACTGGTCCATCCAGTTCAATCTACGAGTGTGTATGTAACTGTTGTTTTCCATATCTCTGAACATTGTGTTCACTAAACACATCTAAATGTTTTTGAACTTATCTACACCTTCTGCTGACACCACCAACGGGGGAAGGGAGCTCTACATGCTTACTGCCCTAACATTAAAGAGCCCCTTACGCATTTTCAAACTAAAACCGCTTCTCTCTGTGGCCGCATCTTTTTTTTTGAGATCTAAAATTTTAAAAAATTCTCCCAATGCTTGAGTCACCATTCGATGATTTGTATATCACTATCATATCCTCTCTTAAGTGTCTCTTCTCCAGGGAGAATTTGTTTAATGTTTGCAGTCGTTCCTCATAACTGAGGTCCTCCAGTCCCACTTATTAGTTTTGTTGCCCTTCTCTGGACTCTCTCCACTTCCAGCACATCCTCCCTGAGGATTGGTGACCAGAACTGGATGGCATACTCCAAATGTGGTCAAACCAGAGTTTTGTTAAGTGGTAAAATTTTAGTTTTATCTCTTGAGTAGATACCCTTTTTAATGTATGCCAATAGTCTGCTGGCCTTGCTTGCTGCAGTTTGGCATTGCACATTATTGCTGAGTCTGTGATCTAGAAAGACCCCATGATATGATGGACACTATGCTATTTTATATTTAATATTTTAACACTTGAAATGCATAGTTCTGCTTTTCAAATAGTGTGTAATGTTGGAGTAAATCACTACAGCCGGCTAAGATGTCTTGGGGAACTGAGATTTAGGACTACTTGTAAGGACTATGCTGTACACAGTTAACACTCATGTGTTGACTCACTGTTCGTGCAGTTACATCACGTTATTGTGTGTTATATGGAATCTATAGTGCTTTGAATGTCTTTAGAACATTTTTTTTTGTGTTGAAGATGTGCATTCCTTTATTTCAGAAAAAGGAATGCTGTGAAATTGTTTGTTTATTAAAAATCTTACAAACATAATAAAAACATATTTAAATATATACAAAATAAATAAAAATATATAAACAAAAATAGCGTGCATCAGCATAGAAACAGAAAATTTTCCCCATAAAAAAAAAATAAAGAAACCAAAATATACCAACCAAGATGCATTTTCATATTAATATTATTATAACGATTCAACTAAACAAAGCCCTAACCTTCACCTAAACACCCCCTCAGGCTAAGAAATGGTTACACATTTAACCCATACATACAGCCTTTTTTCAAAAATCCAATCTTATATAAAAATCTAGGGGACGTGAAAGGATTCAACAACCCTCCTCTCCAGGGCCTTCCTAGGAAGAGACCTAATGCTATGCTGTGTATTCTCCCTCGCTGCAGTTGGAAATTAATTAACACTTTGCTTAAAAAATCTGGCAGTGTTCTTCTTAAAGAGTTAAGAACAAGAAGATTGATAGCAAAACGATTATGGAACCATAACCAATCACACATTGTGGCCCCACAAATAGGTTTTTCCTGTATTTCTGTGCCCACATCACCCTATCTGATGATATTTCAATGGCTTACAACTATAACAGAGAACTGTTTCTTTGCCATGTGCTTTATCTCTTTGATTGCTTTTATGAGGCTTTGCTCCTGGGTCAAGAGAATTGCAGTGATGTTCAAAGGGCCACCATATTTGAACCCAGGTCTTTCACGAGCTTTAACAGCTAAACAGAGCAGCAAATTGGCAAAATACAGGTTTGCTTCAAAGTCCTTCCCCCAAGCAAATACTGTTCCACTCTCAATACCTCCGAACCACCCCACTCCCACCCATTCACAAACGTATTAAAAAAAATAACTCAAATTAATTTTTTATTTACCTGAATCCGCTGTCACGTGACCCTCCATGGCGGCTCTTCCAAGATTTAAGACCAGTGATCCACCGCTGCAGTCCAGGCTCGCTGTTGGCTGGTCTTGTTACCGCCCCTCTTCGCGATATCATCACACCACTGCCAGAGTCTTCAGGAACCTGAGAGGACCCCACCGATGAACAGCCAATGAGAAGCGTCTACTTCACAAGGTAGCAAAATTGGCACAAACTAAAAGGAAAAGACCTGTTGCACTCTGAGAGAGTCTTCCTGCTTTTTCAGGGGACACCTCTAAGATCACCTGGAACCTTCTTTCAGCCAGGAACTTTCTTTTCATGCTGTCAAAATGAATAAATTACCAATGTTCACTTTTTTTCTTTGGATGTGCAGCTGGTCTTTTTCTTTGGATTTGTGCAGTCTGTGGAGCATAGGAATAGGACAAGCCCCCACTGGCGTTCAACATGGGGGTGACTCAATTCAGGGCTTTGGAGCAGCATACTCCATACTTTTGTCTAGGGACATTGGCAACAGAAGAAGAGCCTTCTGACCATGCATTCCCAAAGAAAGATAACTCAAGCCCTGGTACCTCACATGACCACAAATTCAGGTAAGTGTTTGTGTCATTTTGTCTTTCTTTTTGTGTTATTACTGGGGTAAATAGCTGGGGGTGAACAGCTGACCAGTTTTAAGGTTCCTATAAACAGACTCCTGTGCATTAGCCCCATTCCTTGAGTAGCAGAAAGTGAAAGTAATGCATTGAGAGCTTATTGAGTCTTTAGAGCCTGAATAAAAATCTAAGTTGTACTGTATGTAGCACCCTTCTAGACTAAGGAAGCTAGATACATTTAGTGTGGCTTACTCTGTAGCCAGAAAAGGTGTGATCTGCTGTTTTGGTATGTTCTGGCTCCACAGTCTGGGCATTTGATTGATTCCCCCTGAGCCTGTTGAGAACTTTCCAGAGGTCAGGGAGAGGAAATTCAAATGCCCAGGCTGAGCTCTTACCTTGCCACAGCCAATTCCTGAAGAGGTGTGCCCAGATGGTGGGTGGGAGGCAGCTGCAGAAAACATAGGCTTTTCCAGTCTACTTTTATGCCCTACCCATGTGTTCTCCTGGCCTACAGCTGGGAGTGAAAGACTGTTGCTACTACCTAGTGGAGGGGTTCTCTGCTAATTCTGTGCCTAATATTGTAGTGGTCCATAGCTGGGAGTGAAATACTGTGTTGCTATCACCTAGAGAAAGTGTCCTCTGCAAAATCTGTGCTTTGAAGTTTTTGAGTATCTCATATGCCATTGTCCTCCCCAGTTACAAGTTTTCAACAATAAATCTAAAAAAGTCATCCCCTAGACTGGTTATTAAGCCGTAGTGAGTGAATTGTTGCTGTTTGCCTGGCTGCCCCTGCAGTAATGCTGTAAAAAAATCCCATGGAAATCAGTGCCCTTTCGGGGGTGAGCGGTACATGTAATAATGGGCAATAGTAAATCAAAATGTTGTTTATTTGAGCTCAGGCTATTAATGAATGTGATTGTAAAGTCTCGTTTTTTTCTCCGTAAAAATAACAAACATGTTATAATTAGCTGCTCTGTGTTTAGCACAGAGCATCCCAGATCATCCTCTTCTCGGACCCTCTTCAGTGCTCCTGGCCCCTCCCTCTTGTTGAGTGCCCCCGCAGCAAGTAGCCTGCTATGGGGGCACCCGAGCTGGAGTTGTAGTTCCGTGTATCCAATAGACATGGAGCCACGGTTCGGCCCTGCCCCCTCTCTCCTCATTGGCTAACTGACTTTGACTGACAGCAGCGGGAGCCAATGGCACTGCTGCTATGTCTCAGCCAATCAGGAGGGACCAACCAGACGTCCGAGGCACTCAATGACATTGCTGGATCAAGAGGGGGCTCAGGTAAGTATTAGGGGGGTTTCTGCACACAGAAGGCTTTTCGTCTTAATGCATAGAGGGCATTAAGATAAAAAAACCTGTGTTTACAACCACTTTAATAATAAATGTCAGGAATTGTTAAACAAACATGGTATGCATCTGTTGGGGCCATTATGAGTGATTCCCATTCACAGCTGTATTTTTAAATTTATTTTATACATATGGTATTTATAAGTTTATAAATCATTTTATAATATGGAGAATGTAGCAAGAAGAGCTGGAACACACAAACGTGGATGGGAACACCCAAAACCCCCAGGTGGACAGAAACAAGAGTCAAGAGATATGGCTTGGAGATCCGTTGGATTATTCAAGACATACACTATATTACCAGAAGTATTGGGACACCCCTCCAAATCATTGGATTCAGGTGTTCCAATCACCTTCGTGGCTACAGGTGTACAAAAGGTGTATAAAATCAAGCACCTAGGCATGCAGACTGCTTCTACAAATATTTGTGAAAGAATGGGTCTCTCAGGAGCTCAGTGAATTCAAGTGTGGTACGGTGATAGCTTACCACCTGTGCAATAAGTCAATCTGTGAAATTTCCCTGCTACTAAATATTCCACAGTCAACTGTTATGCCGCGTACACACGACCGGAATAAACTCGGAAGGTTTTTCTGACAGAGTTCCAACGGAGTTCCGCTGAAACTGTCTTGCCTACACCCGATCACACCAAAGTCCGACCGTCTAGAACGCGGTGACGTACAACATGTACGACGGGACTAGAAAAAGGAAGTTCAATAGCGAGTAGCCAATAGCTGCCATCTCGTACTTGCTTCAGAGCATGTGCCGTTTTTGGTCCGTCAGAACAGAATACAGACGAGCGGTTTTCCCGATAGGAACTGATTCAGTCGGAAAGATTTAAAACATGTTCTATTTCTAGGTCCGTCAGAATTTTCGGGAAAAAAAGTCCGATGAGGCCCACACATGATCGGAATGTCCGATGAAAAGATTCCATCGAACTTTTACTGCCGGAAAGTCCGACCGTGTGTACGTGGCATTAGTGGTATTATAACAAGGTGGAAGCAACTGGGAACAATGTGTGTCTTGCCTACACATGATCACACCAAAGTCCGACCGTTCAGAACGCGGTGACGTACAACACGTACGACGGGCCTAGAAAAAGGAAGTTCAATAGCGAGTAGCCAATAGCTGCCATCTCGTACCTGCTTCAGAGCATGCGCCGTTTTTGGTCCGTCGGAACAGCATACAGACGAGCGGTTTTCCCAATAGGAACTGATTTTGTCAGAAAGATTTAAAACATGTTCTATTTCGAGGTCCGTCAGAATTTTCGAAAAAAAAAGTCAGATGAAGCCCACACACAATCGGAATGTCCGATGAAAAGATTCCGTCGGACTTTTCCTGCCGGAAAGTCCGACCGTGTGTACGCGGCATTAGTGGTATTATAACAAGGTGGAAGCAACTGGGAAAAACAGCAACTCAGCCACGAAGTGGTAGGCCACGTAAAATGAGCCGGGTCAGCACGTGCTGAAAGGCACAGTGCGCATAAGTCGCAGACTGTCTGCAGAGTCATTAGCTACAGACCTCCAGACTAGATTAGCACAACAACAGTGCGTAGAGAGCTTTATGGAATGGGTTTCCATGGCCAAGCAGCAACATCCAAGCCTTGCATCACCAAGTGCAATGCCAAGCGTCGGATGCAGTGGTGTAAAGCACGCCGCCACTGGACCCTAGAGCAGTGAAGATGTGTTTTCTGGAGTGACGACTCATGCTTCTCTGTCTGGCAATCTGATGGACGTGTCTGAGTTTGGCAGGTGCCAGGAGAACGGTACGTGCCTGACTGCATTGTGCCAAGTGTAAAGTTTGGTGGACGGGGGATTATGGTGTGGGGTTGTCTTTCAGGGGTTGGGCTGAAAAAAGTTTTTTTGTTGCTCTACATAAAGATGGCCTAGGCTAAAAGAGGATTGCTGAGACCCTGAAACTGAGCTGCAGCACGGTGGCCAAGACTATACAGTGGTTTAACAGGACAGGTTCCACTCAGAACAGGCCTCGCCATGGTCAAGGTTGAGTGCACATGCTCAGCATCATATCCCGAAGTTGTGTTTGGGAAATAGATGTATGAGTGCTGCCAGCATTGCTGCAGAGGTTGAAGGGGTGGTGGGGGTCAGCCTGTCAGTGCTCAGACCATATGACGCACACTGCATCAAACTGGTCCGCAGGGCTCTCGTCCCCGAAGGAAGCCTCTTCTAAAGATGAAGCACAAGAAAGCCTGCAAACAGTTTGCTGAAGACAAGCAGACTAAGGACATGGATTACTGGAACCATGTCCTGTGGTCTGATGAAGCCAAGATAAACGTATTTGGTTCAGATGGTGTCAAGTGTGTGTGGCGGCAACCAGGTAAGGAGTACAAAGACAAGTGTGTCTTGCCTACAGTCAAGCATAGTGGTGGGAGTGTCATGGTCTGGGGCTGCATGAGTGCCGTCGGCACTGGGGAGCTACAGTTCATTGAGGGAACCATGAATGCCAACATGTACTGTGACATACTGAAGCCAAGCATGATCCCCTCCCTTCGGAGACTGGGCCACAGGGCAGTGTTCCAACATGATAACAACCCCAAACACACCTCCAAGACAACCACTGCCTTGCTAAAGAAGCTGAGGGTAAAGTTGATGGACTGTCAAGCATGTCTCCAGACCTAAACCCTATTGAGCATCTGTGGGGCATCCTCAAATGGAAGGTGGAGGAGCGCAAAGGTCTCCAACATCCACCAGCTCCGTGATGTCGTCATAGAGGAATGGAAGAGGACTCCAGTGGCAACCTGTGAAGCTCTTGGGAACTCCATGCCCAAGAGGGTTAAAGGCAGTGCTGGAAAATAATGGTGGCCACACAAAATATTGACACTTTGGGCACAATTTGGACATTTTCACTTAAGGGTGTACTCACTTTTGTTTCCAGCGGTTTAGAGATTAATGGCTGTGTGTTGATTTATTTTGAGGGGACAGCAAATTTACACTGTTATACAAGCTGTACACTCACTACTTTACATTGTAGCAAAGTGTCATTTCTTCAGTTCTGTCACATGAAAAGATACAGTAATACCTCGGATTGCGAGTAACGAGGTTTATGAACATTTCACAATACGAGCTATTATTTTCTTTAAATCCTGACTTAATTTGCGAGCGTTGTCTCGCAAGACGAGCAGGATTCAAGCCTCTGGGGTGTGCAGTACCGCATTTGGCCAGAGGTGCGGGGGTGCCGGTGACACTCGGAGCCACTCGGAGGCCGCTCACAGGCACTCAGAGACACACAGAAACACTCGTAAACTTTTGGAAACTGTCTCTGAGTGCATCCGAGCAGTCTCCGAGTGTTTCCGAGTGTCTCCGGCACCCCCCCACCTCTGGCCACATGCGGTACTGCATACAATAGCAGTCACTGTGGAACAAATTATCTGGAGTTTCCATTGACTCCTATGGGGAAACTCACTTTGATACACGAGTGCTTTGGATTACAAGCATTCTTCTGGAACCAATTATCCTCGTAATCCAAGGTACCACTGTATAATAAAATATTCACAAAAATGTGAGATACTGTACATCTGTCACATATATTGAGATTAATGTATTTGATTAGGAGTGACAGCTTTTGCGTCTTCAAAAAGTAAAATAAAACTTGTTTTCTAAATGTTAAAACAAACCCATACCCAGACTATGAATTATAAAGTATTAACATATTTGGAACAAGCAGTAAAAGTTTAAAACAAGCACTTATTCACCTCTGTATCTATGTGCATCATGGAGGAATTTACCTTCAAAGTTCACAACAGAGACACTGAAATCTTTTCCTATTGTTTTCTATTGCAACAGGATGTTGGCAGCCTGCCAGCCCTCTAATGTAAGATGTTAGAAACCAAATAAACCAGATTCTAGAGTCTTTGTTGATTATTATTATTATATGTATTATTTTACAGTACATGCAGTTACAGAGATCAAGGATGGTTTGTTTTCGGAGCTCTTCCGCTGTTTGGAATATGTAAATACGTTAATGTAAATGTTAAAAATATGTAAATATGAGGGTTCTTTAAAGAGTTTACACACTTTTTTAAAATTATAACTTTTATTAGGTATTTCTAAAACAAATTACATCACTTTTCTACACTGTCACTTTCCTTGGCGATACATTTTTCCCAGTCACAGGACACTCTCAGACATGACCAATTACTTCTCCTCTCACCCTCACCATTTCCAACGAAAATATAAAAAAGTGTGGAAACTTTTTGAAGACCCCCTCGTATTTCAATTTCCATAGTCTTAGCACCATTGCACTTTTATTCAATTCTGCTCGTAATATTTTAGTTAGATTACATTATTTACAGTATATATGGTTATGTTAAAACATCATAACTAGACATCTAAATTATATATATATATATATATATATATATATATATATACACACACACACACACACACACACACACACACACACACACACACACACACACACACACACACACACACACACATATATATATATATATATATATATATATATATATATATATATATATATATATATATATATATATATATATATATATATATATATATATATATATATATATATATATATATATAATCAGAAATGTTCTTTAAATTTTATATTGAGTAGGGAATAGTTTAATACCCTGTAAACCTCCCTAAAGACAAGCAAATCATCACCCAAAAATGTTCTTATTGGAAGATTTCCCCTCTATTCCTGTTTCAGTGAAAGCTTGACATTTGGGATTTCCCCTCACTTCCTGTCCCCATGTCAATGGTCACCAGGACAAAAGAAAGGTTGATTCTCCTTAGCAGGTACCAAGACAGCAATAATAATCTGAACAGTACAAAGCTAAAAGAAACAAATATTATCAAAATATTCCTTTACTACAATCCAGACAGACCCATTGAATTTGAAATAGATTTCAGTGAGCCTGTATGGATTTTAGTAGCCTAAGCGATATTTTAATAATATTGTGTGTTTATGGAGGATGTAACTCTATGTATATAAGTAAATTATAGGAAACCTGTCTAAAATATTTATTTTTCTTACATTTCAAAAACAAAGAACCCAACAAGAGTTATAACATTTTCATACCATGTCCTTTGTTTACTATCTGCAGTGGGGAACCTTTTAAAATGCAAAAAAAAAGTTTTTATTTATATTTTTAAAGCATCAAAGTTAGATATTTCATGGTTGAATCACTAAAGGAGTTGAGAATCTTCACCCAAAGGGATCGATTTGCTAAAAAGCAAATAGGCTGTTCATCTGCACACTATTAATATGAACAGAAATGTACTTTTCTTATGGCTGGATAACTGAAGTGTACAGTAACACCTTTGAAGGTTTTCAACTTTTTTAGTAAATGATCCTCACTGTACTCCATGCAAGAGCACGCCTGCCTAGCTAAGATGCAAAGACTGCACAACAAAGAGATTAGGAAAAGTATTTTGAAGGTTTGGCAACTTACCTTTCGGACGTCCATGATGTCCAGCACTGATCTCTTCCCTCCGATCGGACAATTTTGGATGTAGCATGCTGAGGAAAGGGCTAACAAGCAGAAGAAGCTGACAGCCAGGGAGCTATAAGTCATGGCTATCATGTTGCAAGTGTCAAGATTATTGACTGTATTTGAAAGTTCTCCTATCAGCTGGTCCTATAGCACTTGCTATATATCTCCCTGCAACTCCTCCCAGCCACCCCCTTCACCAGCCACGTCACGGACTCTGTTAGAGGATCACGTTGACTGTGACACCAAATTCCTCCATTATTAACCCAAGGTTGAGTATGTGAGATTTCCAAAGAACACATCATTTTGTCAGAAGATTTCTGAAACGTGTTAAGAAATAATGTAAGGCTGTGCGAGACATTCCTTTTAATTATTACCGTCCTCAAGGTCAGTAGGCGGTGGGCAGGAATTTTATGAGCGGTCACAACCTTTTTAAGCCTTATAATAGGCAAATGGTTGCGCTTCTTCCAAATATAGAATGCGGGTGGATTAAATATTCTTTCAAAAAAAAATATTTTTTCCCTCCTAAATTAAATATAGTGTGCAGAAAATAGAATTCAAGGAAATGACGCATAACTTCCATCCACAAGACACAAAGGTACATTATATGTATTGTCATGGGTAGAAAGAAAGAAAGAAAGAAAGAAAGAAAGAAAGAAAGAAAGAAAGAAAGAAAGAAAGAAAGAAAGAAAGAAAGAAAGAAAGAAGGAAAGAAAGAAGGAAAGAAAGAAGGAAAGAAAGAAAGAAAGAAAAAAAGAAAGAAAAAATATCCACAGTTGAGCCCCAACCTTTTTGGCACCAGAGACCAGCTGCATGGAAGAAAATTGTGGGGGGGTAAACGGCACCATGCTTGATATGGTGTCAGGGTAAATGAAGTGCATTATTTCTATTATTACATTGTAGTAATAAATGAAATCTCACCATAATGCAGAATCAGTGGGATCCCTGAGCATGTCATTTGTTGCCACATTACATGTCACAAGAAAGAAAAGAAAGAAAGAAAGAAAGAAAGAAAGAAAGAAAGAAAGAAAGAAAGAAAGAAAGAAAAAAAAAGAAAGAAAGAAAATACTAAAACATGAAAGAAGATAGAAAGAAAGAAAAAAAATATCCACAGTTAAGCTAGAGGAAGGTGACAAAAACCCTATAAAGCAGCGTTCCCCAACCTTTTTGGCACCAGAGACCGGCTGCATTCAAGAAAATTGCGCAGGGGTAAATGATTTTTCGTGGGCAACGGCTGGTGTTAATGCTTTAATCATCACGGCACCATGCTTGATATGGTGTCAGGGTAAATGAAGTGCATTATTTCTATTATTACATTGTAGTAATAAATTAAATCTCACCATAATGCAGAATCAGTAGGAGCCCTGAGCATGTCATTTGCCACATTACCTGTCACCAGATGTGGAACGTCACTTGCCAATCTGCCTGCCATCACTGCATTGGTGGCAGCACTGGTCCATTTAGCACAGAGGCCGGCCTCTTTGCAGTGGTGGGTTTCGAATGCGCCTTCGCCTCGCCCCATTCAGAATAGCAGCAGCAGTTCTGGCTGTAGAATGGAGAGGAATATGGAGGTTGTCATTGCTCAATCTGAAAATGCCAGGTGCCTGGCTGCCATGCTTGTCTGAACCCCCCATGTAGATCTGAAGCTGTGCCGTCACTGGCTACACACTGCTCCAAGGCACGGAGGATCAGACCCCAGGCACAGCCAGGCATTTTTAGGGTGATCACTGACAGACATCCAGCAAGCACTGTGAGTGGAGCGCCCCTTGTGGTATGTCAGGCAGACAGCTGAGGGGTCAACTACAAGTCCCAGCACACCCCACCTGTACTCCCACACACAGCTCACCTGTCACTGGTGACGTCACATCTCTGTAGGATCGCCCCTCTGGATGTAGCAGGGTGTCTCCCTCCTCATGCTGCAGCCGGTCTCACCTGGCAGAGGGAGGATCCGGGACTCCTTCGGCTGTCACTCTCTGGCTCCGCCCTCGGCCATTCCTGATTAGCTGGGGGGGGGGGAATCTGCGCCTTCGAACAAGGAGAGCTCTATGCTCAGTTTTCTCACAGCGAGAAGCCGCAGGAGAGCGGTGATGCAGGGCGGGCAGTGAGAGATGATATCATCGCTCTGCTCCCCGCTGCACCTCTGACACTGAGGCTAACAGAACACCGGCTGTGAGGGTGGAAGAGCGGTGATGCCAGGGGCGAGGAGAGATGATGTCATCTCTGCTTGCCCGACTGCTCACTTCTTCCATCCACCCAGCTCTCTCATGTCGGCCGCCCGGCTCTTTCATGCCGTCCGCCCAGGTGTCTCATGCCGGCTGTCCGCACCCGCGGCCCGGCTGCAGAAAGGCCATGGCCTGCTAGGTGGCCGCGGTCCGGGGGTTTACGAGCCCTGCAATAAAGGAAGGAAAGAAAGAAAGAAAGAAAGAAAGAAAGAAAGAAAGAAAGAAAGAAAGAAAGAAAGAGAAAGAAAGAAAGAAAGAAAGAGAAAGAAAGAAAGAAAGAAAGAAAGAAAGAAAGAGAAAGAAAGAAAGAAAAAAAAAGAGAAAGAAATGCTAGATGATAGTTACATAGCCCATCTTGTTCGACCAAAAGGAACATTTCAAAGATTAAAAAAAAAATATCCACAGTTGATCTAGAGCAGGGGTAGGCAACATTAAAGAGGTGGAGATCCACCTGAACAACATGGGAGAAGTCAAAGATCACCGGGCACAGTTTCGCCTCCTCACACCTGATTTGAACCTCTAATTGCCCTACTACCGTTTATCACAATCACGTGCATTGCTCGGCAATCATGGGTTTAAATGTGGTGAAGAGGCAACATATCACCTCCTCACCACCTGTCCAACACACTTGGATAACTTTTCAGAAGAGCAGCAGTGCTTGCTGCACTTTTGAATGATCCCTTAGTTGCATTGTGCAGCGGCACCCTTATGGCTCATTAACATGTAAAGTTGGGGGTGGTAAAACCCTGCCAGCTGAGTTTACTGCTGCTTTCAGAAACTTACAGAATATAATAGAAGTCCATGTCTAAACACAGCAAACTGGCAGGAAAGCTGCAGGTACACTGCACTGCACCCGCGGTGTGGGTAGACCACAGCACATCAGTGTGAAAGCAGCCCTATACTATCATGTTCAGTGTATTGCTTCACACTGACCTGAAGATCTCTTCTTTCCCGCTGCTGGCACCACTCTGGAGATAGCTGGCTGGGATAAGAGGTGGAGTGCAGTTGGTGTCACTCTGCATGGGACAGGAGCCAGCACTACAGAGGAGGCATCGGCTTATGTGGCTCTTGCTCCCTACTAAATCTCAGAGTTTACAAGTAGTCCTTCTGAATTGCCCTCTGATGCTCTGGAATGGCGGGTCAGCAAGCCCAGGCCGCGATCTACCAGTCACCTGCCCGCGATCTACAGAGAGAGAGAGAGGGAGAGAGAGGGGGGGAGAGAGAGAGAGAAAGAGAGAGAGAGAGAGAGAGAGAGAGAGAGAGAGAGAGAGAGAGAGAGAGAGAGAGAGAGAGAAAGAGAGAGAGAGAGAGAGAGAGAGGGGGGGAGAGAGAGAGGGGGAGAGAGAGAGAGAGAGAGAGAGAGAGAGAGAGAGAGAGAGAAAGAAAGAAAGAAAGAAAGAAAGAAAGAAAGAAAGAAAGAAAGAAAGAAAGAAAGAAAGAAAGAAAGAAAGAAAGAAAGAAAGAAAGAAAGAAAGAAAGAAAAATGATAGATGATAGCTAATTACATAGTCAATTTTGTTCAACCAATAGAAAAATGTAAAAGATAAAAAAAAATTATCCACAGTTGATACAGAGGAACGCAACAAAAACCCTATAAAGCATGGTTAGAAAAAGAGAGATAGAGAGATAGAGAGATAGAGAGATAGAGATAGAGATAGAGATAGAGATAGAGATAGAGATAGAGATAGAGATAGAGATAGAGATAGAGATAGATAGATAGATAGATAGATAGATAGATAGATAGATAGATAGATAGATAGATAGATAGATAGATAGATAGATAGATAGATTAAAATCAATTTAAATTTACATATATATATCACCTTGTTAATCAAGTTACTTTTTGGCACTACTGGTCATTTGCACTATACCTCCCTTGGGTGTGTATCAAAATTGATTTCATTGATTAGATTTCATCATTGCTGAGGCAAATCTAATTGACGGACCAATAAGAAGGAGGGACACAGGGGTAATTATCCATATTCATTGCTCTGTGGATTATTGAGTGTTCATAGACTCCTTGTCTCCGTAGAGGTGGTAGAGATGGGAAGTAAATTGGTAATAAGTAAGCTGTTGATGTTTGTAGCTTGAAGGATTCTTTTGGGCTGTCAGAGGCCAATTCTAGAAATGTGGCTGTGCCCTTTCTTTCTTAATATGCCTGATCAGGTCTGTCATTAGAAAACGTGAAACCCCTTTAGCTTTTGGCACTGAGACTTTGGTACCAATCACAAGTAGATATAATTGTCCCCTAAGTATTGTTAACTTTTGCTAACTATAGAGCACCTTCTAAAAAAACTTAAAGTGACCCTGTTGTCAATCTCAAATTCTGAACAAACATCTCCCTGTAAAAAAAAATATAAACAGTTGCCTCTTCTGCTGCCCATGTCTCAGATTTGCACTCCTTTAAAACTGAGTGAAGTTTCTTCTAAAACTGACACTTCTAGGAGTGTCTATCTCCTGTGTCCCCCACAGAGGTCAGGGAAGAGTTTGGCAAAGCTGATACCACTGCCTGAAATAATACTAGGGTCTTTTAAAAATGCAACTTTCCTCTGGGATTCACACATTTTCCCAATTTATTCCAATTACAAAAAATTTTGAATCTTGTGTAGGGCTACCTCTGGAGGAGCTGAGGGATTTGTTGGGTCCCTCTCCCTGCCCTCCAGTGTTGATCTGACACTATACTAGGGCGTACACACGGTCGGACTTTGTTCGGACATTCCGACAACAAAATCCTAGGATTTTTTCCGACGGATGTTGGCTCAAATTTGTTTTGTCTACACACGGTCGCACAAAGTTGTCGGAAAATCCGATCGTTCTAAACGCGGTGACGTAAAACACATACGTCGGGACTATAAATGGGGCAGTGGCCAATAGTTCTCATCACTTTATTTATTCTGAGCATGCGTGGCACTTTGTCCGTCGGATTTGTGTACACACGATCGGAATTTCCGACAACGGATTTTGTTGTCGGAAAATTTTATCTCCTGCTCTCCAACTTTGTGTGTCGGAAAATCCGATGGAAAATGTCCGATGGAGCCCACACACGGTCGGAATTTCCGATAACACGCTCCGATCGGACATTTTCCATCGGAAAATCCGACCGTGTGTACGGGGCATTACTGTTGATTAGGCAACAAAGAGCAGCAGTTGTCCCAGTTTTATCGAGTGTTTGTTTCTCTCTGGTCAAAACACCCCAGGTTAAAGTAAAGGAATGAGACTATCCCAGCAGTGACAACAGAAAATAGCAACACTACTACATCACAGGCTGTCAGGACATTAGCCGGAGTAGAGTTGCTTGCAGGCCTGACACAGTGGCCAATTTCCAATATGGTCGTACCCATTTGCGCAGGAATGCGTTTACACGTATTGGAGATGAACGTGCGCATGCAAGTGCACCACGGCGTACACGTGTGCTTGCCGGTGAACGTAGAGTGCAACAGATTCAGGCTGACTGTTGCACATGGACATTGTTCACTGGTCTTCAGCTTCCTGCTTTCTGTTCCCCTGTTTTTCTTAGCCTCCTGGATTACCCGTTATCGACTCAGCTTGCCCTTGGATACCTCTTGTCTCTCTCCTGGCTCTGACCTCAGCTTGCTCATGGATCTGCTCTTGTCTCGGCTTCAGGACCAGGTATGTGACACAGGCCCTACCTAGCCATTGGCCAGGGAACTTGCTAGTTAAAGTCCTTCAGTGGATCAGGGCCTTTACTTGTGGTGGAGTACTCTCTCCTCAACAAGAGATCTATGATCCACAGGGTAAACAAAGCAGTCACCACTTGGCAGGTATTAAGAATAGAAACCTTTGCACATAAATACTTTGAGATGACCTCCCACTAATCCGGTACTATGGAGTGCATGGAGTCCTTTCAGTTCCCGTATGGTTCTAAAACACTCACCCACATCCAACATTTCCCGTCGGAAAATCCGACCGTGTGTACGCGGCATAAGGCTGCTCCTCACTGTTTATCCACACAGGCTGGTCGGGAGCAGCGACAATCATTCGTGCACATTTGTCTGCTTTCTGGATTATCTGGATTGTCTGTCTTCTGGGATCCAGGGATACATTCCTGTCTCTGCTTCGAGCGGCGCTGCAGGTATCATTCTATAGACCACAATCAGAATTCTTTTTTAATGTTTCCCCAAAATAAACTCTGAAATCTGATTGGTCACAAATCCAGTACTGCTTATTTTCAATTCTCGTTTTTAATATAATGTTAAAGAAGAATTCCCTGGCATGGTACAGTATATATATTTTTTTGCTTACAAACGTTTTTATTGCAGAATAGGGATGAGCCGAACACCCCCCTGTTCGGTTCGCACCAGAACATGCGAACAGGAAAAAAATTCGTTCGAACACGCGACGCCGTTAAAGTCTATGGGACACGAACATGAATAATCAAAAGTGCTAATTTTAAAGGCTAATATGCAAGTTATTGTCATAAAAAGTGTTTGGGGACCCGGGTCCTCCCCCAGGGGACATGAATCAATGCAAAAAAAAGTTTTAAAAACGGCCGTTTTTTCAGGAGCAGTGATTTTAATAATGCTTAAAGTCAAACAATAAAAGTGTAATATCCCTTTAAATTTCATACCTGGGGGGTGTCTATAGTATGCCTGTAAAGGGGCGCATGTTTCCCGTGTTTAGAACAGTCTGACAGCAAAGTGACATTTTGAAGGAAAAAACACATTTAAAACTACCGCGGCTATTGCATTGCCGACAATACACATAGAAGTTCATTGATAAAAACGGCATGGGAATTCCCCACAGGGGAACCCCGAACCAAAATTAAAAAAAAAAAATGATGTGGGAGTCCCCCTAAATTCCATACAAGGCCCTTCAGGTCTGGTATGGATATTAAGGGGAACCCCAGCCAAAATTTAAAAAAAAAATTGACGTGGGGTTCCCCCTAAATTCCATACCAGACCCTTCAGGTCTGGTATGGATTTTAAGGGGAACCCCGCGCCAAAAAAAAAAAAAAAAACGACGTGGGGTCCCCCTAAAAATCCATACCAGACCCTTATCCGAGCACGCAACCTGGCAGGCCGCAGGAAAAGAGGGGGGGACGAGAGTGCGGCCCCCCCCCCTCCTGAACCGTACCAGGCCACATGCCCTCAACATTGGGAGGGTGCTTTGGGTTAGCCCCCCAAAACACCTTGTCCCCATGTTGATGAGGACAAGGGCCTCATCCTCACAACCGTGGCCGGTGGTTGTGAGGGTCTGCGGGCGGGGGGCTTATCGGAATCTGGAAGCCCCCTTTAACAAGGGGACCCCCAGATCCCGGCCCCCCCCCTGTGTGAAATGGTAAGGGGGTACTTACCCCTACCATTTCACTAAAAAACTGTCAAAAATGTTAAAAATGACAAGAGACAGTTTTTGACAATTCCTTTATTTAAATGCTTCTTCTTTCTTCCTTCATCTTCTTCTTCTTCTGGTTCTTCTGGCTCTTCTGGTTCTTCCTCCGGCGTTCTCGTCCAGCATCTTCTCCGCGGCGTCTTCTATCTTCTTCTCCTCGGGCCGCTCCGCACCCATGGCATGAGGGGGGAGGCTCCCGCTCTTCTCTTCATCTTCTTCTCTTCTTCATCTTCTTCTTCATCTTCTTCTTCTTCTTCTTCTTCCTTCTTCTCTTCTTCCTGTCTTCTCCGGGCCGCTCCGCAGCCATGCTGGCATGGTGGGAGGCTCCCGCTGTGTGACGGCGTCTCTTCGTCTGACGGTTCTTAAATAACGGGGGGCGGGGCCATCCGGTGACCCCGCCCCCCTCTGACGCACGGTGACTTGAGGGACTTCCCTGTGACGTCACGGGGAATGCCACAGGGAAGTCCCGTCATGTCACCGTGCGTCAGAGGGGGGCGGGGTCACCGGGTGGCCCCGCCCCCCGTTATTTAAGAACCGTCAGACGAAGAGACGCCGTCACACAGCGGGAGCCTCCCTCCAGGGCCGGTGCTAGACTATTTTGCACCCTAGGCAAGACCAGCAACTTGCGCCCCCCCCCCCCCCAAAAAAAAAAAAAAACACACTGAATGGCTTTGTGCAGTGTCATTAAATAATAGCACAACACACTCTTTGATCACAGATCCCAGTGTGTATTGTGTGACAATATGACAGTGCACTTTCTAATTATTTCACTGTGAACGCCAGGGCATGATTGCAAGTGCGACCTTTGCGACCCTGGCCATTTGGCCTGGATTAAGAGCATCATGGGCCTGGTGCTGAGGACTTTGGTCTTTGGTGGGCTCTGGATCATGAAGCCCCTTGCCCTGTATTTTCTCTACAGCCCCGCCTTAACCATCACTTGTGCCTAGGCATTCTTTCCATCACCACCCATTGCACCTGGGACCCCTTTCCTCATCATCTACTGTGCCTGCAGCCTCCCTTGCCTTACCACCCACTGCACCCACAGCCCTCTTCCCTCACCACCTACCGTGCCTGTAGCCCTCCTTTATTGCAGAAATACTACAGGGGATGATCAGAGACTGAAGACATAGTACAGGAGATGATCAGAGACTGCAGAAATGGTACAGGAGATGATCAGAGACTGCAGACATAGCACAGAAGATGATCAGAGACTGCAGACATAATACAGGAGATGATCAGAGACTGCAGACATAGCACAGGAGATGATCAGAGACTGCAGACATAGCACAGGAGATGATCAGAGACTGCAGACATAGCACAGGAGATGATCAGAGACTGCAGACATAGCACAGGAGATGATCAGAGACTGCAGACATAGCACAGGAGATGATCAGAGACTGCAGACATACTACAGGAGATGATCAGAGACTGCAGACATACTACAGGAGATGATCAGAGACTGCAGACATACTACAGGAGATGATCAGAGACTGCAGACATGGTACAGGAGATGATCAGAGACTGCAGACATACTACAGGAGATGATCAGAGACTGCAGAGATGGTACAGGAGATGATCAGAGACTGCAGACATAGTACAGGAGATGATCAGAGACTGCAGACATGGTACAGGAGATGATCAGAGACTGCAGACATGGTACAGGAGATGATCAGAGACTGCAGACATAGTACAGGAGATGATCAGAGACTGCAGACATGGTACAGGAGATGATCAGAGACTGCAGACATAGTACAGGAGATGATCAGAGACTGCAGACATAGTACAGGAGATGATCAGAGACTGCAGACATAATACAGGAGATGATAGAGACTGCAGACATAATACAGGAGATGATCAGAGACTGCAGAAATGGTACAGGAGATGATCAGAGACTGCAGACATAGCACAGGAGATGATCAGAGACTGCAGACATACTACAGGAGATGATCAGAGACTGCAGACATACTACAGGAGATGATCAGAGACTGCAGACATAGCACAGGAGATGATCAGAGACTGCAGACATACTACAGGAGATGATCAGAGACTGCAGACATACTACAGGAGATGATCAGAGACTGCAGACATAGCACAGGAGATGATCAGAGACTGCAGACATACTACAGGAGATGATCAGAGACTGCAGACATACTACAGGAGATGATCAGACTGCAGACATAGCACAGGAGATGATCAGAGACTGCAGACATACTACAGGAGATGATCAGAGACTGCAGAGATGGTACAGGAGATGATCAGAGACTGCAGACATAGTACAGGAGATGATCAGAGACTGCAGACATGGTACAGGAGATGATCAGAGACTGCAGACATGGTACAGGAGATGATCAGAGACTGCAGACATAGTACAGGAGATGATCAGAGACTGCAGAGATGGTACAGGAGATGATCAGAGACTGCAGACATAGTACAGGAGATGATCAGAGACTGCAGACATGGTACAGGAGATGATCAGAGACTGCAGACATAGTACAGGAGATGATCAGAGACTGCAGACATGATACAGGAGATGATCAGAGACTGCAGACATAGTACAGGAGATGATCAGAGACGGTACAGGAGATGATCAGAGACTGCAGACATAGTACAGGAGATGATCAGAGACTGCAGACATAGTACAGGAGATGATCAGAGACTGCAGACATAGTACAGGAGATGATCAGAGACTGCAGACATACTACAGGAGATGATCAGAGACTGCAGACATAGTACAGGAGATGATCAGAGACTGCAGACATACTACAGGAGATGATCAGAGACTGCAGACATACTACAGGAGATGATCAGAGACTGCAGACATACTACAGGAGATGATCAGAGACTGCAGACATAGCACAGGAGATGATCAGAGACTGCAGACATACTACAGGAGATGATCAGAGACTGCAGAGATGGTACAGGAGATGATCAGAGACTGCAGACATAGTACAGGAGATGATCAGAGACTGCAGACATGGTACAGGAGATGATCAGAGACTGCAGACATAGTACAGGAGATGATCAGAGACTGCAGAGATGGTACAGGAGATGATCAGAGACTGCAGACATAGTACAGGAGATGATCAGAGACTGCAGACATGGTACAGGAGATGATCAGAGACTGCAGACATAGTACAGGAGATGATCAGAGACTGCAGACATGATACAGGAGATGATCAGAGACTGCAGACATAGTACAGGAGATGATCAGAGACGGTACAGGAGATGATCAGAGACTGCAGACATAGTACAGGAGATGATCAGAGACTGCAGACATAGTACAGGAGATGATCAGAGACTGCAGACATGATACAGGAGATGATCAGAGACTGCAGACATAGTACAGGAGATGATCAGAGACGGTACAGGAGATGATCAGAGACTGCAGACATAGTACAGGAGATGATCAGAGACTGCAGACATGATACAGGAGATGATCAGAGACTGCAGACATAGTACAGGAGATGATCAGAGACGGTACAGGAGATGATCAGAGACTGCAGACATACTACAGGAGATGATCAGAGACTGCAGACATAGTACAGGAGATGATCAGAGACTGCAGACATACTACAGGAGATGATCAGAGACTGCAGACATACTACAGGAGATGATCAGAGACTGCAGACATACTACAGGAGATGATCAGAGACTGCAGACATAGCACAGGAGATGATCAGAGACTGCAGACATAGCACAGGAGATGATCAGAGACTGCAGACATACTACAGGAGATGATCAGAGACTGCAGAGATGGTACAGGAGATGATCAGAGACTGCAGACATAGTACAGGAGATGATCAGAGACTGCAGACATGGTACAGGAGATGATCAGAGACTGCAGACATAGTACAGGAGATGATCAGAGACTGCAGACATAGTACAGGAGATGATCAGAGACTGCAGACATGGTACAGGAGATGATCAGAGACTGCAGACATAGTACAGGAGATGATCAGAGACGGTACAGGAGATGATCAGAGACTGCAGACATACTACAGGAGATGATCAGAGACTGCAGACATAGTACAGGAGATGATCAGAGACTGCAGACATACTACAGGAGATGATCAGAGACTGCAGACATACTACAGGAGATGATCAGAGACTGCAGACATACTACAGGAGATGATCAGAGACTGCAGACATAGCACAGGAGATGATCAGAGACTGCAGACATACTACAGGAGATGATCAGAGACTGCAGAGATGGTACAGGAGATGATCAGAGACTGCAGACATAGTACAGGAGATGATCAGAGACTGCAGACATGGTACAGGAGATGATCAGAGACTGCAGACATAGTACAGGAGATGATCAGAGACTGCAGAGATGGTACAGGAGATGATCAGAGACTGCAGACATAGTACAGGAGATGATCAGAGACTGCAGACATGGTACAGGAGATGATCAGAGACTGCAGACATAGTACAGGAGATGATCAGAGACTGCAGACATGATACAGGAGATGATCAGAGACTGCAGACATAGTACAGGAGATGATCAGAGACGGTACAGGAGATGATCAGAGACTGCAGACATAGTACAGGAGATGATCAGAGACTGCAGACATAGTACAGGAGATGATCAGAGACTGCAGACATAGTACAGGAGATGATCAGAGACTGCAGACATAGTACAGGAGATGATCAGAGACGGTACAGGAGATGATCAGAGACTGCAGACATACTACAGGAAATGATCAGAGACTGCAAACATAGTACAAGTGTTTCCTAGGCTAGCAGTGACCAGTGTGGAAATACATTGATCACTGCACTGTGTAAACAGGAGTTTACAAGATATAAGTGCCAAAAAAAAAAAGTAATTTCTCAAGCACAGGAGGACAGTAAATGGTTAACAGGTCTGAGAAGCTTCTCCCAGCCTGACCAGATAATGCCTTCAAAGATAACAAATAAAAGTTCAAACAAAACCTAGATGGCCTATATAGCTATAGAAAGAGCTGAAGTTGCAGCGTCTTGCAGAAGTCTAATCATCATTCTCCTGTCCTGTGTTCAGTGTAAATAAAAACACAGATAACAAGCAGTGTGAGAAGACGAGGGGAGATCACCGCATATTCTACACACAGGACGGGAGAAGGAGAACACACTGATCCATTTCTGCAGCCAGCAATGCATTGTGACATGTTTGATCTCATACCTTCTTCTTCATACTCAGGTATGTCGGATCCTCTCCATCCCGCCCTGCTCTGGCCACTAGCATCTTCTAGTCAAATGTGGCGGGCTGGGCAATCTGATTGGCTAAGGAGGTAGTGGGAGGCGGAGCAACTTAGCAGTCACGCCCTCCCACTCAGAAGAGCAGCGCTATTGGCTGCCTGCCCTGTTACACAGACGTCCCTCTCCCTCTAGCATGTGTGAAAGCCGATGGGAGGGAGAGGGGAGAAGCTGCACACCGCACTGCAAGGCTACCACCCGCCCGCCTGCCGCACCGAACTCCTTGCTGTCTGGGTCCCCTATCAGCGGCTCTGCCGGGAGCTTGGGGGGGCGACAAGAAGGGGAAGGCAAGGGTCAGATGCGCCCCTAGGCGGCAGTGCGCCCTAGGCGGCTGCCTAATTCGCCTAGTGGGTGCACCGGCCCTGCCTCCCTCCATGCCACAGCATGGATTGCGGAGCGGCCCGGAGAAGACAGGAAGAAGAGAAGAAGAGAAGAAGGAAGAAGAAGAAAAAGAAGAAGAAGAAGATGAAGAAGAAGATGAAGAAGAGAAGAAGATGAAGAGAAGAGCGGGAGCCTCCCCCCTCATGCCATGGGTGCGGAGCGGCCCGAGGAGAAGAAGATAGAAGACGCCGCGGAGAAGATGCTGGACGAGAACGCCGGAGGAAGAACCAGAAGAGCCAGAAGAACCAGAAGAAGAAGAAGATGAAGGAAGAAAGAAGAAGCATTTAAATAAAGGAATTGTCAAAAACTGTCTCTTGTCATTTTTAACATTTTTGACAGTTTTTTAGTGAAATGGTAGGGGTAAGTACCCCCTTACCATTTCACACAGGGGGGGGGCCGGGATCTGGGGGTCCCCTTGTTAAAGGGGGCTTCCAGATTCCGATAAGCCCCCCGCCCGCAGACCCTCACAACCACCGGCCACGGTTGTGAGGATGAGGCCCTTGTCCTCATCAACATGGGGACAAGGTGTTTTGGGGGGCTACCCCAAAGCACCCTCCCAATGTTGAGGGCATGTGGCCTGGTACGGTTCAGGAGGGGGGGGGGGCCGCACTCTCGTCCCCTCCTCTTTTCCTGCGGCCTGCCAGGTTGCGTGCTCGGATAAGGGTCTGGTATGGATTTTTAGGGGGACCCCACGCCGTTTTTTTTTTTTTTTTTGGCGCGGGGTTCCCCTTAAAATCCATACCAGACCTGAAGGGTCTGGTATGGAATTTAGGGGGAACCCCACGTCAATTTTTTTTTTAAATTTTGGCTGGGGTTCCCCTTAATATCCATACCAGACCTGAAGGGCCTTGTATGGAATTTAGGGGGACCCCCACATCATTTTTTTTTTTTTTTTTTTGGTTCGGGGTTCCCCTGTGGGGAATTCCCATGCCGTTTTTATCAATGAACTTCTATGTGTATTGTCGGCAATGCAATAGCCGCGGGTAGTTTTAAATGAGTTTTTTCCTTCCAAATGTCATTTTGCTGTCAGACTGTTCTAAACACGGGAAACATGCGCCCCTTTACAGGCATACTATAGACACCCCCCAGGTACGAAATTTAAAGGGATATTACACTTTTATTGTTTGACTTTAAGCATTAATAAAATCACTGCTCCTGAAAAAACGTCCGTTTTTAAAACTTTTTTTTGCATTGATCCATGTCCCCTGGGGCAGGACCCGGGTCCCCAAACACTTTTTATGACAATAACTTGCATATAAGCCTTTAAAATTAGCACTTTTGATTTCTCCCATAGACTTTTAAAGGGTGTTCCGCAGCATTCGAATTTGCCGCGAACACCCCAAATTGTTCGCTGTTCGGCGAACTTGCGAACAGCCAATGTTCGAGTAGAACATGAGTTCGACTCGAACTCGAAGCTCATCCCTATTGCAGAATAGTATAATATCTGGGTGAACAAGTGTTGAAGGTACAAGAGGTACAGTGGTAATATAACTATTAATAGCTGAACAATATAATTCTTACATAGCATATCTCTTTGTACAGTACAATCATGATGCACCCAATATATAAAAGCAAAGAGAAACATAAAAAAAGAAACACAACCAAACGAAAAGGGAAAAGGAACAAAAACACATTATTGTGATAAATGTGCATCCCATGCATATTAATATAGCCATCAATCCATGAGGATGTTGTGTGACCTTATACCTGAGGTCAGGAGGCTATGCAGTTATTAGAGGTACATTTTCATACAGATTCCATCTTTTGGGAACATAATCAGACCTATTATGATTCAGCCATTGGGGCCGAAGGATCCCCCAGTCTATCACTTAGCAGGTGGGCCGTCCAAACATTCCATTTACAGTCAAAAATGTGCATGGAGTCCAGGAGAGTATGGTGTATTTTTTCCATAGTCCTAATGGACTCCATACGCGAAATCACCTGCGACCAAGGTACGTGAGAATGTTTCCAGTTCAAGGCTATTGTCCATTGAATAGCACTAAAAGGAGTGTGAAATAATTTCTGTAGTGGGATGGGAACCTCTGGGAGCTCTGCAAAAAGCAGACACATTGGAGAGGTCAGAGTAATCGAGATACCTGAGAGAAGTGTTATGAGAGACATTGTCTTATGCCATATGGCATCCAGGGCCTTACAGCTCCAAAACGTGTGCAACAGCGTTCCCCGGTCCTGGCATCCCCCAAAAACATGTGCCAGGTACCAGGGGATATATTCTGTGGAGACGATCGGGAGTGTAATACCACCTGGTGTGAAGTTTGAGAGTTGTCTCTTTAATGGATATAGATCACGTACATTTGTGCATATTAGCTATCATATCCTGCCATTCCTCCACAGGGAATTCTTGGGCCATCTCTGCCTCCCAGGCCTCCATTGCCTTAGATTTTTGAGGTGATTTGAGGTCATTAAGATATCTATATAGAATGGATATGGTTCCCCTATCTCTTGAAGCCTCTTCACACAACGACTCAAACGGGGTCTTAGACAAATCAACTCCACCAGAGATAAGTGCTGAGTAAAAGTGTCGTATTTGCAAGTATTGGTGAAACTCAAATCGTCCCATATCGTGGGTTTGCTGCAGGTGAGCATAGGAACAAAAGGAGGCATCTCGCAGCAAGGATTCAAGGTTCACCAAAGGTACAGTATATTTTTATACAATTACATTGCTCCAGCTTGGACCTAGGTAGCTATATACACTATATTACCAAAAGTATTGGGACGTCTGCCTTTCCACTCACATGAATTTTAATGGCATCCCAGTCTTATGCCGCGTACACACGGTCGTACTTTTCGTCTACAAAAGTCCAACGGACGCTGACGGACTAAAGCTGGCTGGTAATCCGATCGTGTGTGGGCTTCTCCGGACTTTCAACGTACTTTTTTAGCCTCAAATCCGACGTACTTTAGATTTGAAACATGCTTCAAATCTTTACTTCGTAACTACGACGGACCCCGAAATCCGCTCGTCTGTGTGCTAGTCCGACGGACAAAAAGCCACGCTAGGGCACCTATTGGCTACTGGCTATGAACTTCCTTATTTTAGTCCGGTGTACGTCATCACGTACGAATCCGTCGGACTTTTGTGTGGTCGTGTGTAGGCAAGTCCGTTCGTTAGAAAGTATGCCGCAAGTCCGCCGCAAGTCCGCCGAAAGTCTGCCGGAAGTCTGTCGGACAGGCTGTCTGACTTTTGTAGACGAAAAGTCCGACCGTGTGTACGCGGCATTAGTCTATAGTGTTCTATCTTTAGTTGGCCCACCCTTTGCAGCTATAACACAAAGTTCACAAAGCAAGGTCCATAAAGACATGGATGAGCCAATTTGGGGTGGAGGAACTTGACTGGCCTGCACAGAGTCCTGACCTCAACCCGATAGAACACCTTTGGGATTAATTAGAGTGTAGACTGCGAGCCGGGGCTTCTCGTCCAACATCAGTGTCTGACCTCATAAATGCGCTTCTGGAAGATTGATCAAACATTCACATAGACACGTTCCTAAATCTTGTGGACAGCGCTGCTTTCTGACATTTTCCTTGATGTCAGATATTGTGCCCCCCACCTTCCACCAATCCCTAAATTACTAAAGAACACAGAAGATGATGACCTCAATAAAAGTTTGCCCTGACCTCCATGATATTTTTTACATTCCTGTCATCCAAATGCCTATCTGGGATTCCAATGACAGTGTATTTCGTGGGGAACAAGGCTATGAAACACTGATTGATAATTATTTCCTAACAAGGTCCAGGATGTAATGGATGGCTGCTTCTTTTTTCCTGTCTTCCCTTAACAATAGCCAATAAGTGTCAGTCATTATATTAATGCACTTCAGGATCTTGGAGTTTAAATATCAGACACTTAAACAGTAATGTGTGACAATGACAGGTCATATAATTGAAGAGAAGTCGGAGCTGAGGCCTAATTACAGCACTTAAGCTGGAGCGTGGACCTGCTTAGCCAATGAATTGCCCTCACATGAAGTATCTAATATCCCTGGAAATTAAGCCATTAAGAGGAAAGCAGACTGACATCTCTAGAGTTTGTCAATGTAAAAATTAAGGATTAGCGCTGGCCTTAATCTTTTAAAAGATTTCGCTAACCCCTTCGCTCCCTAATGATAAAGACAATTTTTTCATTTTCTTGAATTAAATAAACCAATGCCATCACAGTTCAGTTTCCTGCTTGAAGTCCATGTGTGTGCCACCATGGTTAGCTGCAAGCTTGTGGCACATGGATGTTCTACTGTAGTGGCCTCCAAAGTGTGGCCCGTGGGCAGGGCTGTCTTTAATATTATTTGGACCCTGGGCACAATTTTTCTTTGGGCCCCCCCATGCAATTTCGCTCTCCACTCCCAACATCCCATAGCACATAGACTTAGCTCAAAAAAACTTTAATAATGTAATCAAAGAGCTAGTCCACACTCAATGATTGGTTGCTAGAGGTTACTGCACATTATTACTGCTCACTGATTGGTTGCTAGACATTACTATACATAATTACTGCTCACCCATTGGTTGCTAGAGGTTACTACTTATCATTACCGTTCACTCATTGGTTGCTAGAGGTTACAGCATATCAATACAGCTCACTGTCTTCAGCCCTGCAGAACATCTGTCGTGGAAAAACCACTATACTCTTCTGTGCTATTAAGCACCCTTTCAGTATAATGCATCTTTAAGCAACCCATGTCTCCCGCTTTTCCCCAAACAAACCGACATAGTCACCTTTCTGATGTTCTTAGCTCCATCGCTCAAACCAACTGATCTGATCCCCGGAGCAATCTTTATTCTAACAAATAGAGCCTCATGGTTTCACAATCGACCAATCATGCACAGGCATTCCTTAAAACAGGAAGGGTTATACAACAAACAATGAACAATGATTAGAGGAGTCTTATGGGCGTGTCTGGGCGGGGGCCGCGTGTACAATCTCCCGCCCCCTGTCTCTGTAAGCTATCTTCAGCTACACAAAGGAAGCTTGAGATCATGAACACTGTCCCCGACCATAACGATTCAAAGACTACGTTTTTTTTGTTGTTCGCGAATCCTTATTCTGCTTTGTTCAGAGAACAAAGCATACCCGGATTATACTACCGTCCAATGTGGATGGGAGATTATCTGCAAGTGCACGCCACGGCCCCCGCAACAGGGGTGACACGAGCTTACATCCGCTAAACCGATAATATCTTTGCAGAGCAAACACATCCCCCCAGACGATCGTTCTGTGCATCACACAGGGGCCCTTCGCTGACGGAACATCCCCACTCTGAAAACACTTCTCTACATCTCCAAGGAGCTTTTCACTACCAAACGGATCTCAACCAGCGTCAGTCTGCCCCAGTCAGCTCTTTAGAGCGGGTTGCGGGATAACTAATGCTGGGAGACACTATGACAATACATATTAAATACATCTTCATAAAATTTCCACAACAGTTCCTCCTCTTGTCATATGCTCCCATGTGTCCCTCAAAATTTTGATCTTCTTCTTAATCAGTCCTTAAGTCCATAAAAAGGAAAACACGGCTTGACTTATAGACTCTGTTCTTCAGGAAGGATGACTTAGAGGAGGACATGAAGGCCGGTCGGTCTGGGATCCTCTGTGTCTTGTACGTGGGTAGATGGAAGATGTGGTCATCTGCTCGGGCTCTGTTCACTCGTCCAATCAGGCAACAGTAGCAGCTCATCACGGCATATAGAAGGAATAGAAACAAAAACAACATGAGTATATATACCCCTATTTCCTTCAACCATGATCTTCTGAAAAACAAAAAATAAAATCCCCAAAGATTCCCAGACCCTTAAAAGGACTTCAACCTTCACTAGCTAAAGCTCTGGCTTTGCCTTTCAGGGATCTAAACCTTATCCATATGGGCCTGAACTTTGTCACTAGTAACCCCGATCCAGGTACAACAATCTTTACCTATGAATTCACAGAAACCCCCCTTGGATGCCAACAGATAATCATGGGCCATCTTTTAATAGACGGGTCTTGATCTGCCGTTATTCCTGTGGGAACTTCCTTGTAGCTTCAACAGTTACATTGAACATCCCATCCACAACGGATGAGAAATTGTTCAGTCGTTTCATAAGCTCAAGCCCCCACCATGTACAAGCAGGAAACCATGCCCAAACCTGGTCGGGATTGGTTAACAATTCCCTTCTAGCTGTCCCTGCCATTCTTACCTAATCTCGCGCCATCAGATCCTCACGATCGGCCGCGACATAAGATGCTGGGACGAGTTTCACCAGCACGCATGAACCTCTTGCATTAGGGGAAATTACCTTATAAGCTGTAGATTCGCATAAATACCAAACTAAAGTTGAAGCACACTTGTGGGCTACCTAGTTGTCCTGATACCAAAGCTGGCAAGAACCAGAGCTATTGTTAAAGTTATAGCTAATTTTACCCTCTAGAAATGTATCGTTAAATTCTATTGACAAGTGTCTGCTTGGAGTTTTTACTAGTTTGTCAAAACTCCTCATACCAATATGAACATCATATATAGCATGTACCGCTGTCATCACTGGGGTACTAAAGCTCAGTGCAGATTCAGAGTGGACCCAGCAATTGGTCCTGTTCGCTTTCTTAGCTAGTTGGAATATACACTTTAAAAATATAAATAAACAAAGATACTCCTCATCCTTTGGTGTAGTTGAGCAGCTTCTTGCAGTGGCTGGTGTGGATCCAGTTGTCTCGTCCCTCAAGCTTCTTTACAATGACCCAGTCATCTGGTTGGAAAGATTGTAAACCGGTTGCCAGGGTCCAGGAGGGACTCGTGAACCCTGTGGTGGACCTTTTGAAGTTCATGTTACAGTGACTGCACCTACCCCATCAGCTGAGAATGTTGACAGCTGCTGAGGAAAGTACAACTCTGTTTTTGGTTGACCTCCAAACAAACCTAACTCAATGACTGTGGTCACTGCGTGACTTACCATCTGGGATGTAATACCTGGAACCATTGACAAAAAGGTTCTTAGCATCTGGGTTCTTAGCATCATGAGGGCGGCACAGTGGTGTAGTGGATAGCACCAAAAAGGGTCGCTGGTTCGAATCCCAACCACGACACTACCTGCCTGGAGTTTGCATGTTCTCCCTGTGCCTGCGTGGGTTTCCTCCGGGTACTCCGGTTTCCTCCCACACTCCAAAGACATGCTGGTAGGTTAATTGGCTTCTGTCTAAATTGGCCCAAGTATATGAATGTGAGTTAGGGACCTTAGATTGTAAGCTCCTTGAAGGTTAGGGACCGATGTGAATGTACAATGTATATGTAAAGCGCTGCGTAAATTGACGGCGCTATATAAGTACCTTAAATAATAAATAATAATAATAATCTGGGATGGGAGCTTCCTTCACCAGATTGCTGCTTGCTGATTCAAATTCCATCAAAGAAAGACAGTCATAGAACATGTCATCCTACTAGGTCACAAACTTGGCCAGAATTAGAGCAGTTAGTATTATTGGTTTGAAAATTGTCACTTACCATTATCTCCCCATTTTCTTCCTCATTACAAACTGGGGGAAAACATGCAGGGTTTAGAATGGTGCAGAATAAAAACAATGAAATAGTGAAATAGACTATGATACTTTTACCTTCTTAGGCGTGTGTATTTATGCATGTGTACAGCTATCTACATACACCTGCTTTCTATGTACATACACTTCCAGAAACTACTTGGACCTGAAAATATACTTATAAACAAAAGTTATTACTCTATCCTTCATATTTAACCTGCAAAAAATGATAAACAATACAACATTTGTGTACATTGGTAAATTGTCACTGACATTCGTCAAAACCGACAACAACTAAACCCTCTGTAACCTTTACTTTCACATTCCTACTAAAATACAACAGCCGCGATGCGTAAGAGGGCTGTCGCGGTAGGTTTAAACATATTCATGTTACTACATACAAACAATGAGAAAACTAAAACATGAGACAAACATTTAGATACAAAACGTGAGGGAGATATTTCATAGTTTGCAAAACAAGAATAAAAAATAAAACAACCAGAGAGAATGTTGCCTTCACTCTTTTAGCAATAGAAAAAAAATACAATGGGAAAAATACGAGAGCAGCTTGAAATCTTGCATGGGCCAGCCACACAAAGTTCAAAACAGGCATGAGATTTTTAATCACACAAGCATGTACTACACATCCATCAACTCACTCGTCATCATTACAGATTTATGAAGCCACAGCCGATCTACTTCCAAGGTATTTTTATTCTGGGGTCTCGTACCTCAGGACATCAAAAGTACCTTCCAAAGGAATACACCTTACTGTACCCTCTGACCATATATGCCAATCTTTAAAGGGGTCTAATGGCCTTTCCCCCAAAACTAGACTTCATGTACTGTGCAACCGTCTGACTGTGGGAGGCCTCACATTGCTTCCCTTGCATGGACTGCTCATTACCCATGGCGATTCGAATGGGCTTATCGTCTTACCCCTGCGTCCAGGGAAACCATTGCACCCATTTAGGAGAGCACCGCCCGGTGCCTTCTTCTACGGTGGATCGACGGACTACAACCACTATATCTGGTCCACTCCCCCAACTAGAAACCCTAACTGAGGCGTTATAACTTCATGGCTTGTTGTTCCAACACTTTTGGCACAGAACTACAGAGTACCACCCTGTTACACTGCAATACCCGTTATAACAACCAACTATTAACTATGCCAAACGATTAGTCAACAACCACAGATCAACCCCCGAATTATGACTCTACCCCTCACAGTGTATGCATTCACAAGCGCATTGCGCTGTACGACCGTACACTGCATCTAAACTGCACAGCTCACCTACGCCTGCTTTCTCTTCAGAACAATGTGGCTTCTCTCTATACCTAGATATTACAACAATAACATGGATGCCTCCTGTTTACTCTCTACCCAAAACTGTATTACAGTATAAAAATTCACAAAACAACTGGAATTGAAATTAAAAATCAAAATGGTTTAGTCCTTCCAAACACAAGTCCCTTTGTCCACATGTTTGTTTCAAAAGACCCCAAGCTCCTCCCACCAACTTCCTGTTGTATCAATGGACAGGAAGGGGGAGGGGCAGGGGAAGCCTGGAATAGCTTCATATTATGTCTATCAAGACATTAAAAAAATCGTTGGCTATCATACTTCAACAATTTTAAAAACCTTTTGTCCAGGAAAGCGTGGAATAAGCCCCCATTTTGCAAATGGGAGGGAATCCCCCTCCACTCACATATCCCCTGGGCAGTCAGACCACAAGTTTTGAGACTGAAATACCACACAACAACAACGCAACTAAAGCCAAAAACTGAACCTCCTGCAAAAAGATGACTCAAGGAGGTCAGCCAAAGCCTTTCTTTTCTACTGCAGGCTATACAATACAAACCTCAAAACCCAAGACATTGGGTGGACGGGGGCATGAATTGAGAAACTCAAAGAAAACACCCAAACAATTAAAAATTAAAAATAACACACACCGCTAAAAGTTCAAAAGCTCAGTTAGAGTTATGCCGCGTACACACGAGCGGACTTTACGGCGGACTTTGCCCGGCGGATTTTTCGACGTACTTTCCGACGGACTTTCTGAATGAACGGACTTGCCTACACACAATCCACCAAAGTCCGTCGAATTCGTACGTGATGACGTACGACCGGACTAAAACAAGGAAGTTCATAGCCAGTAGCCAATAGCTGCCCTAGCGTGGCTTTTTAGTCCGTCGAACTAGCATACAGACGGCGGACTTTTCGACCGGACTCGATTTCAACGGATAAATTTTAAACAAGTTTCAAATCTAATTCCGTCCAACTTTTGAGAAAACAAAGTCCGCTGGAGCCCACACACATCGAATTGTCCGACGAAATCCAGTCCGCCGGGCAAAGTCCGCCGTAAAGTCCGCTCGTGTGTACGCGGCATTAGTCTTACTATTTAATTCAGTTCATAGTAGAGATTTCACTTAAAACCAAAATTCAATACAAAAAAAATGCAATAGTTTAACTGAAAAGTATGTAAGAAGTACAAAAATAGCTAAACCTGAAAAGATTGAATTCACTTAAAAGGAAATGGCGCCTACACCATTTGCAATGACAAAATGGTGTCTTTGAAATCCAACAGTGGAAAATCAAGCCACGGCCACATGGTGACTACAAGAAAATGGCCGACGACAAAAGGGCCACATGGTAGATAGCAAAATGGCTGACGACAATAGGACCACATGGTGACTATTAACACATGAAATGCAGTTGATGATCCTGCCAAAACCAGCACAAGCCGAGATTTCTTCACTAGAAAACCAAATTCACTTTCTTCACAAAAACTGACTAAAACAATTGAGAATGCACACTTAATCGTAGACACAGGCTTTGGGCTACATAAAACACAAAATAACATGGATTCAAACTTACACTCTTGTTCCCAAAGAAAGGTCATATACTTAACTCTGGCATCAGCTTCAACAAGAACAAGACAACAAGAGAAATACAGCAGCATGCAGAAATACAACAGCGATGAATACATGCTTGATCTTTTCATCTCAAAACAAAAGTGCTCCTCCATGCTATTGCCTAGCTTTCAGCATTGTATGGCCACTTTTCCCCCTCTCAGCCACATGGCCACTTGAATGTGCGGCAGCCATTTTCAGAGGCAGCTTCAAAACAAATCCTTTACTAAAAAATATTATTACACTTATGGGGACATGTGTCTTAAAACAATATACACTACTGGCTTGATCCCATACAAAGGTAATAATCAAAATTCATACATTTCTATTTCACATATACTTATTACACAACATACAGTTACTTACACAAACATTTTAGGTTGTATTAAATGGGTCCTATAGAGGAGATAAGTAGGGCTGGGAAAAAAATAGATTTGAATCTTGAATCGAGTTGAGTGGTCAAATCGATTCAAAAATTCTGCAAATCGATCTTTTTAGATTTTTTTTTTCACCGCGCCAGTTCTGAGGAGCTGTGGGCAGGAGTTTTTTTAGGCGAGGCCGCGGCTTTGGCCTAGTCCGCGAGGCCGGACGCCTCAGACTAGGCCGAAGCCACGGCCTCACCTAAAAACTCCTGCCCGGCGCGGTGTCCAAAAAAAAAAACAAACTCGATTCGAATTGTGAATCAAGTTTTTTTTTTTAAAAATCGAGGATTTTTTTTTTTTTTGAGAAAATCGTCCAGCTCTAGAGATAAGTATCCCAGACAATAGACCTATCATTACTGACAAACATACAATTAAAATCCCAGCATTATACCAAAAGATGAAAAATTTGTTCTTTTGCGAAGCAGAACCTACCTAAAGCATTGGACAGAGAATGATCCAGGCATTCCTTCAAACAGGAGGGGTTATACAACAACCAATGAACAATGATTAGGGGAGTCGTATGGGCATGTCTGGGTGGGGGCAGCGTCTACGATCTCCCGCCCCCTGTCTCTGTAAGCTATCTTCAGCTACACAAAGGAAGCCTATGATCACAAACGCTGTCACCGACAATAATGATTCAAAGACTCCCGTTTTTACCGTTGTTTGTGAATCCTTATTCTGCTTTGTTCAGAGAAGATGGGAGATTATCTGCAGGTGCACGCCACGGTCCCCCAAATGTGTTGATCAGGCACACAGGGGTGACACGAGTGTACATCCCCTAAACCAATAATGTCTTTGCAGTGCGAACACATCCCCCCCCAGACAATCGTTCTGTGCATCGCACAGGGGCCCTTTGCTGGTGAACACTCTGCAAACACTTCTCTACATCCCCAAGGAGCTTTTCGCTACTAAACGGATCTCAACCAGCGTCAGTCTGCCCCAGTCAGCTCTTCAGGGGCCTTTCACACTGGGGCGGTTTGCAGGCGCTATTGCGCTAATAATAGCGCCTGCAAACCGACCCGGAAGTGCCGCTGCTTTGTCTCCAGTGGGAAAGCCCCGAGGGCTTTCCCACTGGAGCGGTGCGCTGGCAGGACGGTAAAAAAAGTCCTGCTAGCAGCATCTTTGGAGCGGTGAAGGAGCGGAGTGTATACCGCTCCTTCACCGCTCCTGCTTATTGAAATCAATGGGACAGCGCGGCTATACCACTGGCAAAGCACCTTTGCAGAGGCGCTTTGCGTTGGTTTTTAACCATTTCTCGGCCGCTAGCGGGGCGGTTTTACCGACGGTAAAGCGCTGCTTACAATAGCGACGCTTTACCGCCGCCGCTGCCCCCGCCCCAGTGTGAAAGGGCCCTTAGAGCGGGTTGCAGGAGAACTAATGCTGGGAGACACTATGACAATACATATTAAATACATCTTCATAAAATTTCCACAACACATCACACCTGTCTCCCCTCTCCCAGCTCTGCAGAACATCACATGTCTCCTCTCTCCCTGCCCCGCAGACCATCACTTGTCTTTTCTTTCCCCGCCCTGCAGATCATCACACATGTCTCTTTTCTCCCTGCCCTGCAGAAGATCACACATTGCCCCCCCCCCGCCCTGCAGATCATCATACATGTCTGCTCTCCCTCTGACAATAAAGGGGTGCCAATGATGGGGCACTATTCCTCCCACTGATATCAATGATGGGGCACTATTCCTCCCACTGATACCAATGACGGGGCACTATTCCTCCCACTGATACAAATGATGGGGTACTATTCCTCCCATTGATACCAATGATGGGGCACTATTCCTCCCACTGATAACAATGATGGGGCACTATTCCCTCCACTGATACCAATGATGGGGCACTATTCTTCCCACTGATACCAATGATTGGGCTCTATTCCTCCCACTGATACCAACAATGGGGCAGAATTTCTTCCACTGATACCAATGATAGGGCACGATTCCTCGAACTGATACCAATGATGGGGCGCTATTCCTCCCACTGATAACAATGATGGGGCACTATTCCTCCCACTGTTAGCAATGATGGGACACTATTACTCCCACTGATACCAGTGATGGGGCCCTATTGCTCCCACTAATAACAGTGATGGGATACTATTCCTCCCACTGGTACCAATGATTGGGCACTATTACTCATACTGATACCAAAGATGGGGCAGTATTCCTCCCACGGTGACCAAATATGGGGCACTATTCCTCCCAATGATACCAATGAAGGGGCACCATTCCTTCCACTGATATTAATGATTGGGCATTATTCCTCCCACTGATATCAATGATGGCGCACTATTCCTACCACTGATACCAATGATGGGCCACTATTCCTCCCACTGATACCAATGATTGGCCACTATTCCTCCCACAGATACCAATGATTGGGCACTATTCCTCCCACTGATACCAATGATGGGGCACTATTCCTCCCACTGATACCAATGATTGGGCACTATTCCTCCCACTGATACCAATGATGGGGCACTATTCCTCCCACTGATACCAATGATGGGGCACTATTCCTCCCCCTGATACCAATGATGGGGCACTATTCCTCACACTGATACCAATGATGGGGCACTATTCCTCACACTGATACCAATGATGGGGCACTATTCCTCCCACTGACACCAATGATGGGGCGCTATTCCTCCCACTGATACCAATGATGGGGCACTATTCCTCCCACTGATACCAATGATGGGGTATCATTAATGTTACCAACCATGTGTATAAATAGCCGCCATGCCAAGGTGAGTGCAGGTAATGGGGGCTCTGATATCTTATGGAAGTGTGATGTGTGTCTGGGGAAGGGCTAGGGTCCAGTCAGTAACATGGAAAGGTGTATCTCTTTTTCTTTATGAAGTAGAACTACTACATTTTTTTACTTCTAGATATTTTGATATTTTCAAAATAAACTGAAAAGTGTACAGGCCATAGCAGGAATATAAAAAAATGAAACAAATTTGAGTTTTTTAACCTGCTGATGTGCTGGCAGATAAACTTGGGGGTTGTAAAACTTGTGGTTCAGCTGCATTTTTACCACCCCCCCAACTGCTCCCCTTTAGACATAGGGACAGTGGCCAAGAGTGTACACATGCCATGGTCGTACATTTTTGATTAGCAGCCACAGCAGGAATTATACCCCCTGTCACTTTTGGCAGGCTTACCACACACTGAATGTGACCCATTCAAGTGAATGGGGCTGCTCTGCAAGTGCCCTGCAACTGACCCTACACACCAGTGTGGGGTTCAAGGGGTTAAAGCAGATAGTGAGGCAGCAATAAAACCTGTTTTACCACCTGTCAAATGCTCTCTGAAGAGCAATCCAAATGTGGAACACTCTTCAGAGGGCATTTGACAGGTGATGAAGAAGTATTGTTTCGCCTCCTCACTGCCTCCTATAACCCCGCACCGGCATGCCGCAACTGCATGTATTGCACCATTCCTCCCACTGACACCAGTGATGGGTCACTATTGATCTTTTATTGAAAAGAATCAAGCAACCAATTTTATACAAAAGTAAAAAACAAAACCATAGTACAAAACTTCAACAGAAATCCAAGGAATACACATCCATGTTCAGAATATATACAATATATACATAATCCACTACCAAAATTATTTACATAAAGCAGCAGAGAGGGCCTAAGAGGCACAACCCATCACCTATGTACGCAGCCATTTATCAAAAATTAATCCAAAAAATAATCTAGGGTGAAAAGAGACAGACAGCCACACCCGGGAAAGAGACTCCTGGCAGTCAGGGAGGCTTGAAACCCCTCCACGCCTTCAACCAAGCCCCCTGACTGCGCTTGTCCCTCTCAAGTACCCGAATCTTCTCCACCTCATGCAAAATGTCATACACCACCACCTGAACAGGAAGGATTTTACGCCGAATGCAGACCTGACACCGTGCGTTCCAAGTGAAATAACGGACTACTAGGCTAACTAGAAAAAGTGTATCTAAACAAAAAACCCCACCAGTATTGAATGCTCCATACACCCACTCAGCATAACCCAGCCTGGAGAGGAAAGGGACACCGAGGGCCCGCCCCACCTGTTTGTACACCTCTATGTTAAAAGGGCAAAGAAGCAGAAAATGGTCCATAGTCTCCTCCTCACCTGCACACTCCTCCCGAGGACAGCTACGATCCATCCCACTGCGGAATTTCAAATTGTCCCGAACATAGAGCCTCCCATGGAAGCACATCCAGGCCAGATCCCTGAATTTAGGAGGTACTCTGTCCAAATTAATAAGTCTTAACCCTGCCCTCAAAACTGGGCCTGGGCAATCCCTTAAGGCCAGTGGGTCATGAAAGACTTCGCTCAAGACTCGACTCATAAGGACTTTCCTCGGAACCGATCTGAGATCTTCAGCCGACAATCGCCACTGCCGTAGTAACTTCAGGCACGGAGCGACATAGGCTGGTAGCTGACCACGATGACCCCTGAGATTCTTCACTTGGCCACCTTCTTCCCAAAGTCGTAGAAAAGGCCTAAACCAAGATCTAAATATGCCTGCCCATCCAGGAGGTTCCACTGTAAGCATATTACCAATATTAAACTTGAGAAAAAGCAGTGAAAAGAAAAGAACTGGGTTGACCATACCTAAGCCACCCTCCCTCCTGGATAAGTGACATTCCTCTTGATGGGGTTCAGTCTGTTCCCCCACAACATCTGGAAGAACACACTACTGACCCTAGCATAGAGAGACACTGGCAAGATGCAGAGAAAGCTGACATACAAGAAGATCGGAATCAGGTAAGTCTTAATCAGATCAACCCTTTCCCTCATAGATACCTTCCATCTCTTCCAGCTGACCACCTTAGTATTGGCAATTTCCAGTCTGCCTTCCCAGTTTTTGAGGCCATAATCGCCGGGTCCAAATTCAATGCCTAGAATCTTAATTCATTCCTGGGGCACTGGAAAGGTGTCCGGGAGATCAAAACCCTCACCTTCCTTTCCCATCCAGAAAACTTCACTCTTTTCCTGATTGATCTTGGAGCCTGATGCTTCAGAATACCGTGATGTCAGAGAGACCACCTCCTCTGTTTCATCCTCCCCAGTGACAATCACAGACACATCGTCCGCATAGGCAACAACCCTCAAAGGCGGCTCACCCGGGAGCCCCACTGGCACCCCACACAACATGCTGCTCTCTAGCCTCCTGATGAAGGGGTCGATTGCAAACACATAGAGCAGGGGACTCAGGGGACAACCCTGGCGCACCCCGGAGCCAACCTCAAAAGACTGCCCAACCCAACCATTAACAAGAGGAAAGCCTTCTGCCCCCTTATACAAGACTTTTAACCAATCGACAAAATCACCCGGCAGACCGTACTTACTAAGGAGCAACCACAGGTACTCATGGTTAACACGATCAAAAGCTTTTGCCTGATCCAATGTCAGCAAATACTTTCCCCAGCCTGCAGCCCTGCACCGCTCCAAGGCCTCCCGGACAGCTAAAACTGCTGTGAAGGTGCACCTACCCTGGACCGAACAGTGCTGATGGCGAGAAAGCAAAGACTCTGCTACTGACGATAGGCGCCAGAAAAATATCTTTGCCAGTATCTTTCTATCGACATTAAGAAGGCTGATGGGGCGCCAATTCTCAATCATCGAAGGATCTTTACCCTTTGAAAGAAGAATCACAGCTGAGTGCCTCATGGAAGGGGGAAGTACCCCCTCAGCAAGGCAACTGTTAAAAACCTCTACCAAATGTGGGGAAAGAATAGACTTAAAAGCTTTGTAAAACTCAGCCGTCAAGCCATCCGGTCCAGGTGACTTTTTGATGGCAAGCTGTTCAATTGCCCTTATCACCTCTTCAACTGTGATCTCCTCTGTCAAATTCATCAATGGGACATCTTCATCATTTAGACCTGGAGTAGAGTCCAAAAAGCTTTCCATCTTGTCACGGTCAAGCTCTTTCCTCCCAAGAAGGTCAGCATAAAAGGACCTCACGACCTCCAGAATCCCTGACCTGGACTTTGTCAAGGAACCTGTACTGTCCTTAAGGCCAACGACCGTTTTAACTGCTACACCTTGTTTGCAGTTCTGGTAAGGGTCAGGTGAGTGGTACTTCCCATAGTCCCTCTCCAGAACCAAAGAGGCATGCCGGTCATATTGACACTTCCTGAGAAAGAGTTTCACTTCGGAGATTTCCCCAGGATCTCCTCCTCTCGAGACAAGAATATCCAGCTTCCTCCGTAAACGTTGGTAGGTCATGTATTTATTAAACTGCTTTCTATTGGCTAGGCCCCTGAAGAATCCAGCGATCCTCTTTTTGGTCAGCTCCCACCACTCAGCCTTGCTGCTACAAAAGTCCAGGATGGTCACCTGTGCCTGAAAGAATTCCTCAAAGGATTGTCTAACATGTTCTTCCTTGAGTAGAGTCGAATTCAGTCTCCAGATGCCCTTACCCCTCTGAGGGGCGTCTGAAGCATTCAGGACCACAGATAGCATACAGTGATCAGAGAACTCTACTGCCTGCACCACTGGGGGTGAGAAAGCAGAGGTCTCCTTCAAAAAAAACCTATCTATTCTACTCTGACTATTACCTCGATGAAAGGTGAACCCAGTGTCATCCGGGAGGTGCTTAATGTGCACATCCACAAGACCAGCATCCCTAACCATACTATTTAAAAAAACGCTATCATATCCCAGCCTGTCCTTGAAGTCCTTCCTGTCCTTGGGCCTAGTTACTAGATTAAAGTCACCTCCAAAGACCACTTGCCGGGATGTAAAAAGAAATGGCTTGATCCTTGTAAAAAGGCACTTCCTGTCCCACTTTGTGTGCGGCCCATAAACATTAATTAGGCGCAGGTCCTGCCCTCCCACAAGGACGTCTAGGACCATACATCTCCCAATCTCCACCTCAATAACCCGCCGGACAGTTACCATGCCGGTTTTAAACAACACTGCCACACCACCGTAAGGCTCGGCCGCAAGAGACCAGTAAGATGGACCATACCTCCACTCTCTCTTGGCCATATGAATATCTGCCAAGGAGGTGAGCCTAGTCTCTTGCAAAAATAAAATTTCAGCATCTAATTGGCTGAACAAAAAGAAGGCCATAGAACGAGCTCTTACTGACTTAATGCTGGCGACATTTATTGTCACCACTTTTAATGAAGGGGGAACCGCCATTTGGGTTATTGGGTGGATTGCTTCTTAGCTCCCCTCTGCTGCTCATCACCAGAAGCCTCTCTCTTTCTTGAGGCCGCCCCAAACTCCATTTCGGAATCAGAACTTCGCTCCGAAGAAGCTCCAGATGAAGAGATATCCCAATTAGAGGACCTATAACGGTTGGAGACAGGCACTGGAGCCCGTTCCGTCCTCACCACCTGCTTCTTCCGCTTCCCAACCTTCCTCCTCTCCTACAGGTACTGCAGGTCAGCTTCAGAGATGCCCTCATCTCTTACTTTTTCCTGTGAAGTCTTTACAGAAGACTTCTTTACAGAGGAAGAAGCGACCTTTTTAGTACCCACTACCACTCCTGGTGGGGGGGTGCTCCCTTTGAATCAGACTTAGGAGGGGTAGACTCCTGGGGGAGAACTGACTTGGGGGGCACAGACTTGGAAGGTTCTGACACAAGAGGAGAGGGTACAGTAGGCTGGGGGGACACAGAGACAGATACAGAAGGAATACTTACAGACACAGGAGGGGTGGCCACAGGAACTGGGGAGGGACCCTGAGCAGGACCAGGGGAGTCAGTCACCGCAGAGGAGGATGGTACACCAGGGGCATCACCCTCCATCCTGTCCAGCCTTGACAAGTCATCTATTACCTCCTTCTCCATATTGTGCCAGGCTTCAGGACATCTGCTGTAGGGGTGGCCAAGGCGCAGGCACAGGTTGCACCTGATCATCTCGGTGCAGTCCTTAGCCATATGACCCTGACTCCGACACACTGAACATATCAAGGCTGAACAGGAGGAACTCAAATGCCCCTTTTCTCCACAGCGGTGACACAGCTTCGGCTGACCAGGGTAAAAAATAGTCATCCTATCCCTCCCTATAAAAGCTGAGGAGGGCAGGTGACGGACAACATTCCCGTCCCTGGCCAACCTCACTGTTACTGACCAACCCCCAGTCCAGATGTTACGCTCATCAAGTATTTTGCTGGGCTTAGTCAAAACCTCACCATAGTTCCTTAACCAGACCTCTAGGTCCCGAGCAGGAACACTCTCATTTTTGAGTATGATGGTTATCTTTTTCACCGTTGACCTTTGCGAAACCGCAACTGGGGCCAGACCTTCCCATTCAGGTCTTGACCTGCACCGAGCCTCATATCGCTCCCAGAACAGGTCAAGACCCTCTGGCCTGGTGAAGCTAATGGTATAATCCCGTGTCCCAGCTACATGTATTAGAGCATACAGGTCATTTGCCCCAAAACCCATCTCCAAAATCAAATCCACCACCGCACGCCGTGCTGGAGGGATTGCACTACCTTCCCATTTCAGAATTACCACATTTCTTCTTGGACCCCCAGCAGAAGCCAGAGACCCAAGACCAGATCCCGGGGTGCCCAAAGTGGTAGGCTGCAGGGGGAAACCCCGCTTGGGGGCGGAGCTACCAGGAGCAGAGCGTACCACCTGAGCAAATGTGGGTTTATCAGGGCCAAGGCCCCACACTGAAGTCACAGTAGTCTGTACATTACTATTATTATTCACTGCTTGAACGGAGTTGGTAGGACTGTCCATCACACTTGAACTGGGACCATTGTTCATCACACTGGTGCTGGGATGATTTTTATCAGTCACACAAAACTTCACATTCCCATCAGGAATAGTCACAGTTTCTGCTGCAATACCAGCTGTTTCCTGAAGCTGTGCTGTAGAGTCCTCAGCAGGTTTGGGGCAAACAGCTTTAGACTCAGCTAAAGGGGGGTTAATAGGCTCTGCTGAATCTTGTAGTTCATCTGCAGGAATGTCATTTTTTAAATGCAAGCTTTGCTGCACTGCAGCATCAGCATTGCTACAGATAGGACTAGCAGCCTGACTCTCACTGGGCACATTGTCTGTATCAGTCACAGTGTTGAATGGCACAAAAATTGTTTTATTCACAATATGGGACTTGACAGGCTTTACCTTGTCAGGCACATTATCTGTTATGTCCTCTTCATTAAATGCCAGCTGATCCCCCCGCATAGGAGACTCCATTACCTGGATGGCCCTGAGCATGCCTCCTGAGTCCTGGGAAGGCATGGGGCTGCTTACCTCTCCCTGAGGGGGCAGGGGGTCAGAACTGGGGGTCTCCTCCTCCACCTCCATCTTTGTCATCCTCGCAAACCTTTTATCATTACAAAACTTTACTTTAAATGGCCCATCTCTGCCTTCCATCATGGCCACAATGGTCTCCTGGTGTTCCACCCGAACCTTGGCCAGTTGGATCTCCGGATCCATGGATCCACGTCTCTGGCTATGCAAGCCCTCACGCTGCCTTCTCAGGTGCTTCAGCTCCGCTCTGAGCTTATACAGCTTGTCTCTCTCCTTATTCAGGACCTTAATCCCGGCCACCACTCGCTCCCGGATGGCCCTGGAACCTTCATCTTCACCAGGGGTAGAGAGATCACCAACCATGGGTTGTACAGGGGCAGGTATGTTACCTGATGGCCCATGAGATGGCTGATAGCTTCCAGCAGGAGAGGCCCTGCTGGCCTCCATGGCTTCCCCAGAAAGGAGCCAGGAGAGCTGGGATAGATTTCTCCACCACTCCCCTCTCACACGGATCACCTAGAGCAGCTCCAGAGAGACAGCCTCCTCCTGACACACCTGTGCTCCAATGATGGGTGGGGCACTATTGATCTTTTATTAAAAGAATCAAGCAACCAATTTTATACAAAAGTAAAAAACAAAACCATAGTACAAAACTTCAACAGAAATCCAAGGAATACACATCCATGTTCAGAATATATACAATATATACATAATCCATTACCAAAACTATTTACATAAAGCAGCAGAGAGGGCCTAAGAGGCACAACCCATCACCTATGTACGCAGCCATTTATCAAAAATTAATCCAAAAAATAATCTAGGGTGATAAGAGACAGACAGCCACACCCAGGAAAGAGACTCCTGGCAGTCAGGGAGGCTTGAAACCCCTCCACGCCTTCAACCAAGCCTCCTGACTCCGCTTGTCTCTCTCGAGCACCCGAATCTTCTCCACCTCATGCAAAATGTCATACACCACCACCTGAACAGGAAGGATTTTACGCCGAATGCAGACCTGACACCGTGCGTTCCAAGTGAAATAACGGACTACTAGGCTAACTAGAAAAAGTGTATCTAAACAAAATACCCCACCAGTATTGAATGCTCCGTACACCCACTCAGCATAACCCAGCCTGGAGAGGAAAGGGACACCGAGGGCCCGTCCCACCTGTTTGTACACCTCTATGTTAAAAGGGCAATGAAGCAGAAAATGGTCCATAGTCTCCTCCTCACCTGCACACTCCTCCCGATAACAGCTACGATCCACCCCACTGCGGAATTTCAAATTGCCCCTAACATAGAGCCTCCCATGGAAGCACATCCAGGCCAGATCCCTGAATTTAGGAGGTACTCTGTCCAAATTAATAAGTCTTAACCCTGCCCTCAAAACTGGGCCTGGGCAATCCCTTAAGGCCAGTGGGTCATGAAAGACTTCGCTCAAGACTCGACTCATAAGGACTTTCCTCGGAACCGATCTGAGATCTTCAGCCGACAATCGCCACTGCCGTAATAACTTCAGGCACGGAGCGACATAGGCTGGTAGCTGACCACGATGACCCCTGAGATTCTTCACTTGGCCACCTTCTTCCCAAAGTCGCAGAAAAGGCCTAAACCAAGATCTAAAAATGCCTGCCCATCCAGGAGGTTCCACTGCAAGCATATTACCAATATTAAACTTGAGAAAAAGCAGTGAAAAGAAAAGAACTGGGTTGACCATACCTAAGCCACCCTCCCTCCTGGATAGATAGGTGACATTCCTCTTGATGGGGTTCAGTCTGTTCCCCCACAACATCTGGAAGAACACACTACTGACCCTAGCATAGAGAGACACTGGCAAGATGCAGACAAAGCTGACATACAAAAAGATCGGAATCAGATAAGTCTTAATCAGATCAACCCTTTCCCTCATAGATAACTTCCATTTCTTCCAGCTGACCACCTTAGTATTGGCAATTTCCAGTCTGCCTTCCCAGTTTTTGAGGCCATAATCGCCGGGTCCAAATTCAATGCCTAGAATCTTAATTCTTTCCTGGGGCACTGGAAAGGTGTCCGGGAGATCAAAACCCTCACCTTCCTTTCCCATCCAGAAGACTTCACTCTTTTCCTGATTGATCTTGGAGCCTGATGCTTCAGAATACCGTGATGTCAGAGAGACCACCTCCTCTGCTTCATCCGCCCCAGTGACAATCACCAACACATCGTCCGCATAGGCAACAACCCTCAAAGGCGGCTCACCCGGGAGACCCACCGGTACCCCACACAACATGCCGCTCTCTAGCCTCCTGATGAAAGGGTCGATTGCAAACACATAGAGCAGGGGACTCAGGGGACAACCCTGGCGCACCCCGGAGCCAACCTCAAAGGACTGCCCAACCCAACCATTAACAAGAGGAAAGCTTTCTGCCCCCTTATACAAGACTTTTAACCAATCGACAAAACCACCCGGCAGACCGTACTTACTAAGGAGCAACCACAGGTACTCATGGTTGACACGATCAAAAGCCTTTGCCTGATCCAATGTCAGCAAATACTTTCCCCAGCCTGCAGCCCTGCACCGCTCCAAGGCCTCCCGGACAGCTAAAACCGCTGTGAAGGTGCACCTACCCTGGACCGAACAGTGCTGATGGCGAGAAAGCAAAGACTCTGCTACTGACGATAGGCGCCAGAAAAATATCTTTGCCAGTATCTTTCTATCGACATTAAGAAGGCTGATGGGGCGCCAATTCTCAATCATCGAAGGATCTTTACCCTTTGAAAGAAGAATCACAGCCGAGTGCCTCATGGAAGGGGGAAGTACCCCCTCAGCAAGGCAACTGTTAAAAACCTCTACCAAATGTGGGGCCAGAATAGACTTAAAGGCTTTGTAAAACTCAGCTGTCAAGCCATCCGGTCCAGGTGACTTTTTGATGGCAAGTTGTTCAATTGCCCTCATCACCTCTTCAACTGTGATCTCCTCTGTCAAATTCATCAATGGGACATCTTCATCATTTAGACCTGGAGTAGAGTCCAAAAAGCTTTCCATCTTGTCACGGTCAAGCTCTTTCCTCCCAAGAAGGTCAGCATAAAAGGACCTCACGACCTCCAGAATCCCTGACCTGGACTTTGTCAAGGAACCTGTACTGTCTTTAAGGCCAACGACCGTTTTAACAGCTACACCTTGTTTGCAGTTCTGGTAAGGGTCAGGCGAGTGGTACTTCCCATAGTCCCTCTCCAGAACCAAAGAGGCATGCCGGTCATATTAACACTTCCTGAGAAGGAGTTTCACTTCGGAGATTTCCCCAGGATCTCCACCTCTCGAGACAAGAATATCCAGCTTCCTCCGTAAACGTTGGTAGGTCATGTATTTATTAAACTGTTTTCTATTGGCTAGGCCCCTGAAGAATCCAGCGATCCTCTTTTTGGTCAGCTCCCACCACTCAGCCTTGCTGCTACAAAAGTCCAGGATGGTCACCTGTGCCTGAAAGAATTCCTCAAAGGATTGTCTAACATGTTCTTCCTTGAGTAGAGTTGAATTCAATCTCCAGATGCCCTTACCCCTCTGAGGGGCGTCTGAAGCATTCAGGACCACAGATAGCATACAGTGATCAGAGAACTCCACTGCCTGCACCACTGGGGGTGAGAAAGCAGAGGTCTCCTTCAAAAAAAACCTATCTATTCTACTCTGACTATTACCTCGATGAAAGGTGAACCCAGTGTCATCCGGGAGGTGCTTAATGTGCACATCCACAAGACCAGCATCCCTAACCATACTATTTAAAAAAACGCTATCATATCCCAGCCTGTCCTTGAAGTCCTTCCTGTCCTTGGGCCTAGTTACTGTATTAAAGTCACCTCCAAAGACCACTTGCCGGGATGTAAAAAGAAATGGCTTGATCCTTGTAAAAAGGCATTTCCTGTCCCACTTTGTGTGCGGCCCATAGACATTAATTAGGCGCAGGTCCTGCCCTCCCACAAGGACGTCTAAGACCATACATCTCCCAATCTCCACCTCAATAACCCGCCGGATAGTTACCATGCCGGTTTTAAACAACACCGCCACACCGCCGTAAGGCTCGGCCGCAAGAGACCAGTAAGATGGACCATACCTCCACTCTCTCTTGGCCATATGAATATCTGCCAAGGAGGTGAGCCTAGTCTCTTGCAAAAATAAAATTTCAGCATCTAATTGGCTGAACAAAAAGAAGGCCATAGAACGAGCTCTTACTGACTTAATGCTGGCGACATTTATTGTCACCACTTTTAACGGAGGGGGAACCGCCATTTGGGTTATTGGGTGGATTGCTTCTTAGCTACCCTCTGCTGCTCATCACCAGAAGCCTCTCTCTTTCTTGAGGCCGCCTCAAACTCCATCTCAGAATCAGAACTTTGCTCCGAAGAAGCTCCAGATGAGGAAATCTCCCACTTAGAGGACCTATAACGGTTGGAGACAGGCACTGGAGCCTGTTCCGTCCTCACCACCTGCTTCTTCCGCTTCCCAACCTTCCTTCTCTCCTCCAGGTACTGCAGGTCAGCTTCAGAGATGCCCTTATCTCCTGTTTTTTTCTTTGAAGTCTTTACAGAAGACTCCTTTAGAGAGGCAGAAGCGACCTTTTTAGTACCCACTACCACTCCTGGTGGGGGGGTTGCTCCCTTTGAATCTGACTTAGGAGGGGTAGACTCCTGGGGGGTAACTGACTCGGGGGGCACAGACTTGGAAGGTTCTGACACATGAGGAGAGGGTACAGTAGGCTGGGGGGACACAGAGACAGATACAGAAGGAATACTTACAGACACAGGAGGGGTGGCCACAGGAACTGGGGAGGGACCCTGAGCAGGACCAGGGGAGTCAGTCACCGCAGAGGAGGATGGTACACCAGGGGCATCACCCTCCATCCCGTCCAGCCTTGACATGTCATCAATTACCTCCTTCTCCATATTGTGCCAGGCTTCAGGACATCTGCTGTAGGGGTGGCCAAGGCGCAGGCACAGGTTGCACCTGATCATCTCGGTGCAGTCCTTGGCCATATGACCCTGACCCCGACACACTGAACATATCAAGGCTGAACAGGAAGAGCTCAAATGCCCCTTTTCTCCACAGCGGTGACACAGCTTCGGCTGACCAGGGTAGAAAATAGTCATCCTATCCCTCCCTATAAAAGCTGAGGAGGGCAGGTGACGGACAACATTCCCATCCCTGGCCAACCTGACTGTAACCGACCAACCCCCAGTCCAGATGTTACGTTCATCAAGTATTTTGCTGGGCTTAGTCAAAACCTCACCATAGTTCCTTAACCAGACCTCTAGGTCCCGAGCAGGAACACTCTCATTGGTGAGTATGATGGTTATCTTTTTCACCGTTGACCTTTGCGAAACCGCAACTGGGGCCAGACCTTCCCATTCAGGTCTTGACCTGCACCGAGCCTCATATCGCTCCCAGAACAGGTCAAGACCCTCTGGCCTGGTGAAACTAATGGTATAATCCCGTGTCCCAGCAACATGTATTAGAGCATACAGGTCATTTGCCCCAAAACCCATCCCCAAAATCAAATCCACCACTGCACGCCGTGCTGGAGGGATCGCACCACCTTCCCATTTGAGAATTACCACATTTCTTCTCGGACCCCCAGCAGAAGCCAGAGACCCAAGACCAGATCCTGGGGTGCCCAAAGTGGTAGGCTGCAGGGGGAAACCCCGCTTGGGGGCGGAGCCACCAGGAGCAGAGCGTACCACCTGAGCAAACGTGGGTTTATCAGGGCCAAGGCCCCACACTGAAGTCACAGTAGTCTGTTCATTATTATTATTTGCTTGGACTGAGCTGGGACGACTGTCCATCACACTTGTACAATTGCTATCAGTCACACACACGTTCAATTTCCCATCAGGAATAGTCACAGTTGCTGCAATACCAGCTGTCTCCTGATGCTGCACTGTAGAGTCTCCAGCAGCTGTGGGGCAAACATCTTTAGACTCAGCCAAAGGAGAGTTAATAGGCTCTGCTGACACCGGTAGTTCCTTTTCAGAAATGTCATATTTTAAATGCAGCTCTTGCTGCGCTGCAGCATTAGCAGGTACAACATTGCTACACATAGCATTAGAAACTTGAGTGTCACTGGGCACACTTTCAACATTGCTCATGGTGTTAGATGACACAAAAACAGATTCATCCCCTGCTTGGGGCTTGACATTATCAGGCACATTATCAGTTATGTCCTCATCACCAAACGCCAGCTGATCCCCCCGCACAGGAGACTCCATTGCCTGGATGGCCCTGAGCATGCCTCCTGAGTCCTGGGAAGGCATGGGGCTGCTTACCTCTACCTGAGGGGGCAGGGGGTCAGAACTGGGGGTCTCCTCCTCCACCTCCATCTTTGTCATCCTCGCAAACCTTTTATCATTGTAAAACTTTTCCTTAAATGGCCCATCTCTTCCTTCCATGATGGACACAATGGTCTCCTGATGTTCAACCCGGACCTTGGCCAGTTGGATCTCCGGATCCATGGACCCACGTTTCTGGCTGTGCAAGCCCTCACGCTGCCTTCTCAGGCGCTTCAGCTCCGCTCTCAGTTTATAGAGCTTGTCTCTTTCTCTATTCAGGGCTTTAATCCCGGCCACCACTCGCTCCTGAATTGCCTCTGAGCCTTCATCCTTACCAGGGGCAGAAAGATCACAAGCCATGGTTTGTACAGAGGAAGGCATGTCAACCGACGGCCCAGGAGATGGCTGGGAGCTTCCAGCAGGAGAGGCCCTGCTGGCCTCCATGGCTTCCCCAGAAAGGGGCCAGGAGAGCTGGGATAGATTTCCTCACCAGTCCCCTCTCACACGGATCTGCAGCAGCTCCAGAGAGACAGCCTCCTCCTGACACACCTGTGCTCCAATGATGGGTGGGGCACTATTGATCTTTTATTAAAAGAATCAAGCAACCAATTTTATACAAAAGTAAAAAACAAAACCATAGTACAAAACTTCAACAGAAATCCAAGGAATACACATCCATGTTCAGAATATATACAATATATACATAATCCGTTACCAAAACTATTTACATAAAGCAGCAGAGAAGGCCTAAGAGGCACAACCCATCACCTATGTACGCAGCCATTTATCAAAAATTAATCCAAAAAAATAATAATCTAGGGTGATAAGAGACAGACAGCCACACCCGGGAAAGAGACTCCTGGCAGTCAGGGAGGCTTGAAACCCCTCCACGCCTTCAACCAAGCCCCCTGACTCCGCTTGTCTCTCTCAAGTACCCGAATCTTCTCCACCTCATGCAGAATGTCATACACCACCACCTGAACAGGAAGGATTTTACGCCGAATGCTGACCTGACACCGTGCGTTCCAAGTGAAATAACGGACTACTAGGCTAACTAGAAAAAGTGTATCTAAACAAAAAACCCCACCAGTATTGAATGCTCCATACACCCACTCAGCATAACCCAGCCCGGAGAGGAAAGGAACACCAAGGGCCCGCCCCACCTGTTTGTACACCTCTATGTTAAAAGGGCAATGAAGCAGAAAATGGTCCATAGTCTCCTCCTCACCTGCACATTCCTCCCGAGGACAGCTACGATCCACCCCACTGCGGAATTTCAAATTGCCCCTAACATAGAGCCTCCCATGGAAGCACATCCAGGCCAGATCCCTGAATTTAGGAGGTACTCTGTCCAAATTAATAAGTCTTAACCCTGCCCTCAAAACTGGGCCTGGGCAATCCCTTAAGGCCAGTGGGTCATGAAAGACTTCACTCAAGACTCGACTCATAAGGACTTTCCTCGGAACCGATCTGAGATCTTCAGCCGACAATCGCCACTGCCGTAATAACTTCAGGCACGGAGCGACATAGGCTGGTAGCTGACCACGATGACCCCTGAGATTCTTCACTTGGCCACCTTCTTCCCAAAGTCGCAGAAAAGGCCTAAACCAAGATCTAAAAATGCCTGCCCATCCAGGAGGTTCCACTGCAAGCATATTACCAATATTAAACTTGAGAAAAAGCAGTGAAAAGAAAAGAACTGGGTTGACCATACCTAAGCCACCCTCCCTCCTGGATAGATAGGTGACATTCCTCTTGATGGGGTTCAGTCTGTTCCCCCACAACATCTGGAAGAACACACTACTGACCCTAGCATAGAGAGACACTGGCAAGATGCAGACAAAGCTGACATACAAAAAGATCGGAATCAGGTAAGTCTTAATCAGATCAACCCTTTCCCTCATAGATAACTTCCATTTCTTCCAGCTGACCACCTTAGTATTGGCAATTTCCAGTCTGCCTTCCCAGTTTTTGAGGCCATAATCGCCGGGTCCAAATTCAATGCCTAGAATCTTAATTCTTTCCTGGGGCACTGGAAAGGTGTCCGGGAGATCAAAACCCTCACCTTCCTTTCCCATCCAGAAGACTTCACTCTTTTCCTGATTGATCTTGGAGCCTGATGCTTCAGAATACCGTGATGTCAGAGAGACCACCTCCTCTGCTTCATCCGCCCCGGTGACAATCACTGACACATCGTCCGCATAGGCAACAACCCTCAAAGGCGGCTCACCCGGGAGACCCACTGGTACCCCACACAACATGCTGCTCTCTAGCCTCCTGATGAAAGGGTCGATTGCAAACACATAGAGCAGGGGACTCAGGGGACAACCCTGGCGCACCCCGGAGCCAACCTCAAAGGACTGCCCAACCCAACCATTAACAAGAGGAAAGCTTTCTGCCCCCTTATACAAGACTTTTAACCAATCGACAAAACCACCCGGCAGACCGTACTTACTAAGGAGCAACCACAGGTACTCATGGTTGACACGATCAAAAGCCTTTGCCTGATCCAATGTCAGCAAATACTTTCCCCAGCCTGCAGCCCTGCACCGCTCCAAGGCCTCCCGGACAGCTAAAACCGCTGTGAAGGTGCACCTACCCTGGACCGAACAGTGCTGATGGCGAGAAAGCAAAGACTCTGCTACTGACGATAGGCGCCAGAAAAATATCTTTGCCAGTATCTTTCTATCGACATTAAGAAGGCTGATGGGGCGCCAATTCTCAATCATCGAAGGATCTTTACCCTTTGAAAGAAGAATCACAGCCGAGTGCCTCATGGAAGGGGGAAGTACCCCCTCAGCAAGGCAACTGTTAAAAACCTCTACCAAATGTGGGGCCAGAATAGACTTAAAGGCTTTGTAAAACTCAGCCGTCAAGCCATCCGGTCCAGGTGACTTTTTGATGGCAAGTTGTTCAATTGCCCTCATCACCTCTTCAACTGTGATCTCCTCTGTCAAATTCATCAATGGGACATCTTCATCATTTAGACCTGGAGTAGAGTCCAAAAAGCCTTCCATCTTGTCACGGTCAAGCTCTTTCCTCCCAAGAAGGTCAGCATAAAAGGACCTCACGACCTCCAGAATCCCTGACCTGGACTTTGTCAAGGAACCTGTACTGTCTTTAAGGCCAACGACCGTTTTAACAGCTACACCTTGTTTGCAGTTCTGGTAAGGGTCAGGCGAGTGGTACTTCCCATAGTCCCTCTCCAGAACCAAAGAGGCATGCCGGTCATATTGACACTTCCTGAGAAGGAGTTTCACTTCGGAGATTTCCCCAGGATCTCCACCTCTCGAGACAAGAATATCCAGCTTCCTCCGTAAACGTTGGTAGGTCATGTATTTATTAAACTGCTTTCTATTGGCTAGGCCCCTGAAGAATCCAGCGATCCTCTTTTTGGTCAGCTCCCACCACTCAGCCTTGCTGCTACAAAAGTCCAGGATGGTCACCTGTGCCTGAAAGAATTCCTCAAAGGATTGTCTAACATGTTCTTCCTTGAGTAGAGTCGAATTCAATCTCCAGATGCCCTTACCCCTCTGAGGGGCGTCTGAAGCATTCAGGACCACAGATAGCATACAGTGATCAGAGAACTCTACTGCCTGCACCACTGGGGGTGAGAAAGCAGAGGTCTCCTTCAAAAAAAACCTATCTATTCTACTCTGACTATTACCTCGATGAAAGGTGAACCCAGTGTCATCCGGGAGGTGCTTAATGTGCACATCCACAAGACCAGCATCCCTAACCATACTATTTAAAAAAACGCTATCATATCCCAGCCTGTCCTTGAAGTCCTTCCTGTCCTTGGGCCTAGTTACTGTATTAAAGTCACCTCCAAAGACCACTTGCCGGGATGTAAAAAGAAATGGCTTGATTCTTGTAAAAAGGCATTTCCTGTCCCACTTTGTGTGCGGCCCATAGACATTAATTAGGCGCAGGTCCTGCCCTCCCACAAGGACGTCTAAGACCATACATCTCCCAATCTCCACCTCAATAACCCGCCGGATAGTTACCATGCCTGTTTTAAACAACACCGCCACACCGCCGTAAGGCTCGGCCGCAAGAGACCAGTAAGATGGACCATACCTCCACTCTCTCTTGGCCATATGAATATCTGCCAAGGAGGTGAGCCTAGTCTCTTGCAAAAATAAAATTTCAGCATCTAATTGGCTGAACAAAAAGAAGGCCATAGAACGAGCTCTTACTGACTTAATGCTGGCGACATTTATTGTCACCACTTTTAACGGAGGGGGAACCGCCATTTGGGTTATTGGGTGGATTGCTTCTTAGCTCCCCTCTGCTGCTCATCACCAGAAGCCTCTCTCTTTCTTGAGGCCGCCTCAAACTCCATCTCAGAATCAGAACTTCGCTCCGAAGAAGCTCCAGATGAGGAAATCTCCCACTTAGAGGACCTATAACGGTTGGAGACAGGCACTGGAGCCTGTTCCGTCCTCACCACCTGCTTCTTCCGCTTCCCAACCTTCCTTCTCTCCTCCAGGTACTGCAGGTCAGCTTCAGAGATGCCCTTATCTCCTGTTTTTTTCTTTGAAGTCTTTATAGAAGAGTCCTTTAGAGAGGCAGAAGCGACCTTTTTAATACCCACTACCACTCCTGGTGGGGGGGTTGCTCCCTTTGAATCTGTCTTAGGAGGGGTAGACTCCTGGGGGGTAACTGACTCGGGGGGCACAGACTTGGAAGGTTCTGACACATGAGGAGAGGGTACAGTAGGCTGGGGGGACACAGAGACAGATACAGAAGGAATACTTACAGACACAGGAGGGGTGGCCACAGGAACTGGGGAGGGACCCTGAGCAGGACCAGGGGAGTCAGTCACCGCAGAGGAGGATGGTACACCAGGGGCATCACCCTCCATCCCGTCCAGCCTTGACATGTCATCAATTACCTCCTTCTCCATATTGTGCCAGGCTTCAGGACATCTGCTGTAGGGGTGGCCAAGGCGCAGGCACAGGTTGCACCTGATCATCTCGGTGCAGTCCTTGGCCATATGACCCTGACCCCGACACACTGAACATATCAAGGCTGAACAGGAAGAGCTCAAATGCCCCTTTTCTCCACAGCGGTGACACAGCTTCGGCTGACCAGTGTAGAAAATAGTCATCCTATCCCTCCCTATAAAAGCTGAGGAGGGCAGGTGACGGACAACATTCCCATCCCTGGCCAACCTGACTGTAACCGACCAACCCCCAGTCCAGATGTTACGTTCATCAAGGATTTTGCTGGGCTTAGTCAAAACCTCACCATAGTTCCTTAACCAGACCTCTAGGTCCCGGGCAGGAACACTCTCATTGGTGAGTATGATGGTGATCTTTTTCACCGTTGACCTTTGCGAAACCGCAACTGGGGCCAGACCTTCCCATTCAGGTCTTGACCTGCACCGAGCCTCATATCGCTCCCAGAACAGGTCAAGACCCTCTGGCCTGGTGAAACTAATGGTATAATCCCGTGTCCCAGCAACATGTATTAGAGCATACAGGTCATTTGCCCCAAAACCCATCTCCAAAATCAAATCCACCACTGCACGCTGTGCTGGAGGGATCGCACCACCTTCCCATTTGAGAATTACCACATTTCTTCTCGGACCCCCAGCAGAAGCCAGAGACCCAAGACCAGATCCTGGGGTGCCCAAAGTGGTAGGCTGCAGGGGGAAACCCCGCTTGGGGGCGGAGCCACCAGGAGCAGAGCGTACCACCTGAGCAAACGTGGGTTTATCAGGGCCAAGGCCCCACACTGAAGTCACAGTAGTCTGTTCATTACTATTATTTGCTTGGACTGAGCTGGGACGATTGTCCATCACACTTGTACAATTGCTGTCAGACACACACACGTTCAATTTCCCATCAGGAATAGTCACAGTTGCTGCAATACCAGCTGTCTCCTGATGCTGCACTGTAGAGTCTCCAGCAGCTGTGGGGCAAACATCTTTAGACTCAGCCAAAGGAGAGTTAATAGGCTCTGCTGACACCGGTAGTTCCTTTTCAGAAATGTCATTTTTTAAATGCAGCTCTTGCTGCGCTGCAGCATTAGCAGGTACAACATTGCTACACATAGCATTACAAACTTGATTGTCACTGGGCACACTTTCAACATTGCTCATGGTGTTAGATGACACAAAAACAGATTCATCCCCTGCTTGGGGCTTGACATTATCAGGCACATTATCAGTTATGTTCTCATCACCAAACGCCAGCTGATCCCCCCGCACAGGAGACTCCATTACCTGGATGGCCCTGAGCATGCCTCCTGAGTCCTGGGAAGGCATGGGGCTGCTTACCTCTACCTGAGGGGGCAGGGGGTCAGAACTGGGGGTCTCCTCCTCCACCTCCATCTTTGTCATCCTCGCAAACCTTTTATCATTGTAAAACTTTTCCTTAAATGGCCCATCTCTTCCTTCCATGATGGACACAATGGTCTCCTGATGTTCAACCCGGACCTTGGCCAGTTGGATCTCCGGATCCATGGACCCTCGTTTCTGGCTGTGCAAGCCCTCACGCTGCCTTCTCAGGCGCTTCAGCTCCGCTCTCAGTTTATAGAGCTTGTCTCTTTCTCTATTCAGGGCTTTAATCCCGGCCACCACTCGCTCCTGAATTGCCTCTGAGCCTTCATCCTTACCAGGGGCAGAAAGATCACAAGCCATGGTTTGTACAGAGGAAGGCATGTCACCTGATGGCCCAGGAGATGGCTGAGAGCTTCCAGCAGGAGAGGCCCTGCTGGCCTCCATGGCTTCCCCAGAAAGGGGCCAGGAGAGCTGGGATAGATTTCCTCACCAGTCCCCTCTCACACGGATCTGCAGCAGCTCCAGAGAGACAGCCTCCTCCTGACACACCTGTGCTCCAATGATGGGTGGGGCACTATTGATCTTTTATTAAAAGAATCAAGCAACCAATTTTATACAAAAGTAAAAAACAAAACCATAGTACAAAACTTCAACAGAAATCCAAGGAATACACATCCATGTTCAGAATATATACAATATATACATAATCCGTTACCAAAACTATTTACATAAAGCAGCAGAGAAGGCCTAAGAGGCACAACCCATCACCTATGTACGCAGCCATTTATCAAAAATTAATCCAAAAAAATAATAATCTAGGGTGATAAGAGACAGACAGCCACACCCGGGAAAGAGACTCCTGGCAGTCAGGGAGGCTTGAAACCCCTCCACGCCTTCAACCAAGCCCCCTGACTCCGCTTGTCTCTCTCAAGTACCCGAATCTTCTCCACCTCATGCAGAATGTCATACACCACCACCTGAACAGGAAGGATTTTACGCCGAATGCTGACCTGACACCGTGCGTTCCAAGTGAAATAACGGACTACTAGGCTAACTAGAAAAAGTGTATCTAAACAAAAAACCCCACCAGTATTGAATGCTCCATACACCCACTCAGCATAACCCAGCCTGGAGAGGAAAGGAACACCGAGGGCCCGCCCCACCTGTTTGTACACCTCTATGTTAAAAGGGCAATGAAGCAGAAAATGGTCCATAGTCTCCTCCTCACCTGCACATTCCTCCCGAGGACAGCTACGATCCACCCCACTGCGGAATTTCAAATTGCCCCTAACATAGAGCCTCCCATGGAAGCACATCCAGGCCAGATCCCTGAATTTAGGAGGTACTCTGTCCAAATTAATAAGTCTTAACCCTGCCCTCAAAACTGGGCCTGGGCAATCCCTTAAGGCCAGTGGGTCATGAAAGACTTCACTCAAGACTCGACTCATAAGGACTTTCCTCGGAACCGATCTGAGATCTTCAGCCGACAATCGCCACTGCCGTAATAACTTCAGGCACGGAGCGACATAGGCTGGTAGCTGACCACGATGACCCCTGAGATTCTTCACTTGGCCACCTTCTTCCCAAAGTCGCAGAAAAGGCCTAAACCAAGATCTAAAAATGCCTGCCCATGCAGGAGGTTCCACTGCAAGCATATTACCAATATTAAACTTGAGAAAAAGCAGTGAAAAGAAAAGAACTGGGTTGACCATACCTAAGCCACCCTCCCTCCTGGATAGATAGGTGACATTCCTCTTGATGGGGTTCAGTCTGTTCCCCCACAACATCTGGAAGAACACACTACTGACCCTAGCATAGAGAGACACTGGCAAGATGCAGACAAAGCTGACATACAAAAAGATCGGAATCAGGTAAGTCTTAATCAGATCAACCCTTTCCCTCATAGATAACTTCCATTTCTTCCAGCTGACCACCTTAGTATTGGCAATTTCCAGTCTGCCTTCCCAGTTTTTGAGGCCATAATCGCCGGGTCCAAATTCAATGCCTAGAATCTTAATTCTTTCCTGGGGCACTGGAAAGGTGTCCGGGAGATCAAAACCCTCACCTTCCTTTCCCATCCAGAAGACTTCACTCTTTTCCTGATTGATCTTGGAGCCTGATGCTTCAGAATACCGTGATGTCAGAGAGACCACCTCCTCTGCTTCATCTGCCCCGGTGACAATCACTGACACATCGTCCGCATAGGCAACAACCCTCAAAGGCGGCTCACCCGGGAGACCCACTGGTACCCCACACAACATGCTGCTCTCTAGCCTCCTGATGAAAGGGTCGATTGCAAACACATAGAGCAGGGGACTCAGGGGACAACCCTGGCGCACCCCGGAGCCAACCTCAAAGGACTGCCCAACCCAACCATTAACAAGAGGAAAGCTTTCTGCCCCCTTATACAAGACTTTTAACCAATCGACAAAACCACCCGGCAGACCGTACTTACTAAGGAGCAACCACAGGTACTCATGGTTGACACGATCAAAAGCCTTTGCCTGATCCAATGTCAGCAAATACTTTCCCCAGCCTGCAGCCCTGCACCGCTCCAAGGCCTCCCGGACAGCTAAAACCGCTGTGAAGGTGCACCTACCCTGGACCGAACAGTGCTGATGGCGAGAAAGCAAAGACTCTGCTACTGACGATAGGCGCCAGAAAAATATCTTTGCCAGTATCTTTCTATCGACATTAAGAAGGCTGATGGGGCGCCAATTCTCAATCATCGAAGGATCTTTACCCTTTGAAAGAAGAATCACAGCTGAGTGCCTCATGGAAGGGGGAAATACCCCCTCAGCAAGGCAACTGTTAAAAACCTCTACCAAATGTGGGGCCAGAATAGACTTAAAGGCTTTGTAAAACTCAGCCGTCAAGCCATCCGGTCCAGGTGACTTTTTGATGGCAAGTTGTTCAATTGCCCTCATCACCTCTTCAACTGTGATCTCCTCTGTCAAATTCATCAATGGGACATCTTCATCATTTAGACCTGGAGTAGAGTCCAAAAAGCCTTCCATCTTGTCACGGTCAAGCTCTTTCCTCCCAAGAAGGTCAGCATAAAAGGACCTCACGACCTCCAGAATCCCTGACCTGGACTTTGTCAAGGAACCTGTACTGTCTTTAAGGCCAACGACCGTTTTAACAGCTACACCTTGTTTGCAGTTCTGGTAAGGGTCAGGCGAGTGGTACTTCCCATAGTCCCTCTCCAGAACCAAAGAGGCATGCCGGTCATATTGACACTTCCTGAGAAGGAGTTTCACTTCGGAGATTTCCCCAGGATCTCCACCTCTCGAGACAAGAATATCCAGCTTCCTCCGTAAACGTTGGTAGGTCATGTATTTATTAAACTGCTTTCTATTGGCTAGGCCCCTGAAGAATCCAGCGATCCTCTTTTTGGTCAGCTCCCACCACTCAGCCTTGCTGCTACAAAAGTCCAGGATGGTCACCTGTGCCTGAAAGAATTCCTCAAAGGATTGTCTAACATGTTCTTCCTTGAGTAGAGTCGAATTCAATCTCCAGATGCCCTTACCCCTCTGAGGGGCGTCTGAAGCATTCAGGACCACAGATAGCATACAGTGATCAGAGAACTCTACTGCCTGCACCACTGGGGGTGAGAAAGCAGAGGTCTCCTTCAAAAAAAACCTATCTATTCTACTCTGACTATTACCTCGATGAAAGGTGAACCCAGTGTCATCCGGGAGGTGCTTAATGTGCACATCCACAAGACCAGCATCCCTAACCATACTATTTAAAAAAACGCTATCATATCCCAGCCTGTCCTTGAAGTCCTTCCTGTCCTTGGGCCTAGTTACTGTATTAAAGTCACCTCCAAAGACCACTTGCCGGGATGTAAAAAGAAATGGCTTGATTCTTGTAAAAAGGCATTTCCTGTCCCACTTTGTGTGCGGCCCATAGACATTAATTAGGCGCAGGTCCTGCCCTCCCACAAGGACGTCTAAGACCATACATCTCCCAATCTCCACCTCAATAACCCGCCGGATAGTTACCATGCCGGTTTTAAACAACACCGCCACACCGCCGTAAGGCTCGGCCGCAAGAGACCAGTAAGATGGACCATACCTCCACTCTCTCTTGGCCATATGAATATCTGCCAAGGAGGTGAGCCTAGTCTCTTGCAAAAATAAAATTTCAGCATCTAATTGGCTGAACAAAAAGAAGGCCATAGAACGAGCTCTTACTGACTTAATGCTGGCGACATTTATTGTCACCACTTTTAACGGAGGGGGAACCGCCATTTGGGTTATTGGGTGGATTGCTTCTTAGCTCCCCTCTGCTGCTCATCACCAGAAGCCTCTCTCTTTCTTGAGGCCGCCTCAAACTCCATCTCAGAATCAGAACTTCGCTCCGAAGAAGCTCCAGATGAGGAAATCTCCCACTTAGAGGACCTATAACGGTTGGAGACAGGCACTGGAGCCCGTTCCGTCCTCACCACCTGCTTCTTCCGCTTCCCAACCTTCCTTCTCTCCTCCAGGTACTGCAGGTCAGCTTCAGAGATGCCCTTATCTCCTGTTTTTTTCTTTGAAGTCTTTACAGAAGACTCCTTTAGAGAGGCAGAAGCGACCTTTTTAATACCCACTACCACTCCTGGTGGGGGGGTTGCTCCCTTTGAATCTGTCTTAGGAGGGGTAGACTCCTGGGGGGTAACTGACTCGGGGGGCACAGACTTGGAAGGTTCTGACACATGAGGAGAGGGTACAGTAGGCTGGGGGGACACAGAGACAGATACAGAAGGAATACTTACAGACACAGGAGGGGTGGCCACAGGAACTGGGGAGGGACCCTGAGCAGGACCAGGGGAGTCAGTCACCGCAGAGGAGGATGGTACACCAGGGGCCTCACCCTCCATCCTGTCCAGCCTTGACATGTCATCTATTACCTCCTTCTCCATATTGTGCCAGGCTTCAGGACATCTGCTGTAGGGGTGGCCAAGGCGCAGGCACAGGTTGCACCTGATCATCTCGGTGCAGTCCTTGGCCATATGACCCTGACCCCGACACACTGAACATATCAAGGCTGAACAGGAAGAGCTCAAATGCCCCTTTTCTCCACAGCGGTGACACAGCTTCGGCTGACCAGGGTAGAAAATAGTCATCCTATCCCTCCCTATAAAAGCTGAGGAGGGCAGGTGACGGACAACATTCCCATCCCTGGCCAACCTGACTGTAACCGACCAACCCCCAGTCCAGATGTTACGTTCATCAAGGATTTTGCTGGGCTTAGTCAAAACCTCACCATAGTTCCTTAACCAGACCTCTAGGTCCCGAGCAGGAACACTCTCATTGGTGAGTATGATGGTTATCTTTTTCACCGTTGACCTTTGCGAAACCGCAACTGGGGCCAGACCTTCCCATTCAGGTCTTGACCTGCACCGAGCCTCATATCGCTCCCAGAACAGGTCAAGACCCTCTGGCCTGGTGAAACTAATGGTATAATCCCGTGTCCCAGCAACATGTATTAGAGCATACAGGTCGTTTGCCCCAAAACCCATCTCCAAAATCAAATCCACCACTGCACGCCGTGCTGGAGGGATCGCACCACCTTCCCATTTGAGAATTACCACATTTCTTCTCGGACCCCCAGCAGAAGCCAGAGACCCAAGACCAGATCCTGGGGTGCCCAAAGTGGTAGGCTGCAGGGGGAAACCCCGCTTGGGGGCGGAGCTACCAGGAGCAGAGCGTACCACCTGAGCAAACGTGGGTTTATCAGGGCCAAGGCCCCACACTGAAGTCACAGTAGTCTGTTCATTATTATTATTTGCTTGGACTGAGCTGGGACGATTGTCCATCACACTTGTACAATTGCTGTCAGACACACACACGTTCAATTTCCCATCAGGAATAGTCACAGTTGCTGCAATACCAGCTGTCTCCTGATGCTGCACTGTAGAGTCTCCAGCAGCTGTGGGGCAAACATCTTTAGACTCAGCCAAAGGAGAGTTAATAGGCTCTGCTGACACCGGTAGTTCCTTTTCAGAAATGTCATTTTTTAAATGCAGCTCTTGCTGCGCTGCAGCATTAGCAGGTACAACATTGCTACACATAGCATTAGAAACTTGATTGTCACTGGGCACACTTTCAACATTGCTCATGGTGTTAGATGACACAAAAACAGATTCATCCCCTGCTTGGGGCTTGACATTATCAGGCACATTATCAGTTATGTTCTCATCACCAAACGCCAGCTGATCCCCCCGCACAGGAGACTCCATTACCTGGATGGCCCTGAGCATGCCTCCTGAGTCCTGGGAAGGCATGGGGCTGCTTACCTCTACCTGAGGGGGCAGGGGGTCAGAACTGGGGGTCTCCTCCTCCACCTCCATCTTTGTCATCCTCGCAAACCTTTTATCATTGTAAAACTTTTCCTTAAATGGCCCATCTCTTCCTTCCATGATGGACACAATGGTCTCCTGATGTTCCACCCGGACCTTGGCCAGTTGGATCTCCGGATCCATGGACCCTCGTTTCTGGCTGTGCAAGCCCTCACGCTGCCTTCTCAGGCGCTTCAGCTCCGCTCTCAGTTTATAGAGCTTGTCTCTTTCTCTATTCAGGGCTTTAATCCCGGCCACCACTCGCTCCTGAATTGCCTCTGAGCCTTCATCCTTACCAGGGGCAGAAAGATCACAAGCCATGGTTTGTACAGAGGAAGGCATGTCACCTGATGGCCCAGGAGATGGCTGAGAGCTTCCAGCAGGAGAGGCCCTGCTGGCCTCCATGGCTTCCCCAGAAAGGGGCCAGGAGAGCTGGGATAGATTTCCTCACCAGTCCCCTCTCACACGGATCTGCAGCAGCTCCAGACAGACAGCCTCCTCCTGACACACCTGTGCTCCAATGATGGGTGGGGCACTATTGATCTTTTATTAAAAAGAATCAAGCAACCAATTTTATACAAAAGTAAAAAACAAAACCAAAGTACAAAACTTCAACATAAATCCAAGGAATACACATCCATGTTCAGAATATATACAATATATACATAATCCACTACCAAAACTATTTACATAAAGCAGCAGAGAGGGCCTAAGAGGCACAACCCATCACCTATGTACGCAGCCATTTATCAAAAAATAAATCCAAATAATAATAATCTAGGGTGATAAGAGACAGACAGCCACACCCGGGAAAGAGACTCCTGGCAGTCAGGGAGGCTTGAAACCCCTCCACGCCTTCAACCAAGCCCCCTGACTCCGCTTGTCTCTCTCAAGCACCCGAATCTTCTCCACCTCATGCAAAATGTCATACACCACCACCTGAACAGGAAGGATTTTACGCCGAATGCAGACCTGACACCGTGCGTTCCAAGTGAAATAACGGACTACTAGGCTAACTAGAAAAAGTGTATCTAAACAAAAAAGCCCACCAGTATTGAATGCTCCGTACACCCACTCAGCATAACCCAGCCTGGAGAGGAAAGGAACACCGAGGGCCCGCCCCACCTGTTTGTACACCTCTATGTTAAAAGGGCAATGAAGCAGAAAATGGTCCATAGTCTCCTCCTCACCTGCACACTCCTCCCGAGGACAGCTACGATCCACCCCACTGCGGAATTTCAAATTGCCCCTAACATAGAGTCTCCCATGGAAGCACAACCAGGCCAGATCCCTGAATTTAGGGGGTACTCTGTCCAAATTAATAAGTCTTAACCCTGCCCTCAAAACTGGGCCTGGGCAATCCCTTAAGGCCAGTGGGTCATGAAAGACTTCGCTCAAGACTCGACTCATAAGGACTTTCCTCGGAACCGATCTGAGATCTTCAGCCGACAATCGCCACTGCCGTAGTAACTTCAGGCACGGAGCGACATAGGCTGGTAGCTGACCACGATGACCCCTGAGATTCTTCACTTGGCCACCTTCTTCCCAAAGTCGTAGAAAAGGCCTAAACCAAGATCTAAATATGCCTGCCCATCCAGGAGGTTCCACTGCAAGCATATTACCAATATTAAACTTGAGAAAAAGCAGTGAAAAGAAAAGAACTGGGTTGACCATACCTAAGCCACCCTCCCTCCTGGATAGATAGGTGACATTCCTCTTGATGGGGTTCAGTCTGTTCCCCCACAACATCTGGAAGAACACACTACTGACCCTAGCATAGAGAGACACTGGCAAGATGCAGACAAAGCTGACATACAAGAAGATCGGAATCAGGTAAGTCTTAATCAGATCAACCCTTTCCCTCATAGATAACTTCCATCTCTTCCAGCTGACCACCTTAGTATTGGCAATTTCCAGTCTGCCTTCCCAGTTTTTGAGGCCATAATCGCCAGGTCCAAATTCAATGCCTAAAATCTTAATTCTTTCCTGGGGCACTGGAAAGGTGTTCGGGAGATCAAACCCCTCACCTTCCTTTCCCATCCAGAAAACTTCACTCTTTTCCTGATTGATCTTGGAGCCTGATGCTTCAGAATACCGTGATGTCAGAGAGACCACCTCCTCTGCTTCATCCGCCCCAGTGACAATCACCGACACATCGTCCGCATAGGCAACAACCCTCAAAGGCGGCTCACCCGGAAGCCCCACTGGCACCCCACACAACATGCCGCTCTCTAGCCTCCTGATGAAGGGGTCGATTGCAAACACATAGAGCAGGGGACTCAGGGGACAACCCTGGCGCACCCCGGAGCCAACCCCAAAGGACTGCCCAACCCAACCATTAACAAGAGGAAAGCTCTCTGCCCCCTCATACAAGACTTTTAACCAATCGACAAAACCACCCGGCAGACCGTACTTACTAAGGAGCAACCACAGGTACTCATGGTTAACACGATCAAAAGCCTTTGCCTGATCCAATGTCAGCAAATACTTTCCCCAGCCTGCAGCCCTGCACCGCTCCAAGGCCTCCCGGACAGCTAAAACTGCTGTGAAGGTGCACCTACCCTGGACCGAACAGTGCTGATGGCGAGAAAGCAAAGACTCTGCTACTGACGATAGGCGCCAGAAAATGATCTTTGCCAGTATCTTTCTATCGACATTAAGAAGGCTGATGGGGCGCCAATTCTCAACCATCGAAGGATCTTTACCCTTTGAAAGAAGAATCACAGCTGAGTGCCTCATGGAAGAGGGAAGTACCCCCTCAGCAAGGCAACTGTTAAAAACCTCTACCAAATGTGGGGCCAGAATAGACTTAAAAGCTTTGTAAAACTCAGCCGTCAAGCCATCCGGTCCAGGTGACTTTTTGATGGCAAGCTGTTCAATTGCCCTTATCACCTCTTCAACTGTGATCTCCTCTGTCAAATTCATCAATGGGACATCTTCATCATTTAGACCTGGAGTAGAGTCCAAAAAGCTTTCCATCTTGTCACGGTCAAGCTCTTTCCTCCCAAGAAGGTCAGCATAAAAGGACCTCACGACCTCCAGAATCCCTGACCTGGACTTTGTCAAGGAACCTGTACTGTCCTTAAGGCCAACGATCGTTTTAACAGCTACACCTTGTTTGCAGTTCTGGTAAGGGTCAGGCGAGTGGTACTTCCCATAGTCCCTCTCCAGAACCAAAGAGGCATGCCGGTCATATTGACACTTCCTGAGAAGGAGTTTCACTTCGGAGATTGCCCCAGGATCTCCTCCTCTCGAGACAAGAATATCCAGCTTCCTCCGTAAACGTTGGTAGGTCATGTATTTATTAAACTGCTTTCTATTGGCTAGGCCCCTGAAGAATCCAGCGATCCTCTTTTTGGTCAGCTCCCACCACTCAGCCTTGCTGCTACAAAAGTCCAGGATGGTCACCTGTGCCTGAAAGAATTCCTCAAAGGATTGTCTAACATGTTCTTCCTTGAGTAGAGTCGAATTCAATCTCCAGATGCCCTTGCCCCTCTGAGGGGCGTCTGAAGCATTCAGGACCACAGATAGCATACAGTGATCAGAGAACTCTACTGCCTGCACCACTGGGGGTGAGAAAGCAGAGGTCTCCTTCAAAAAAAACCTATCTATTCTACTCTGACTATTACCTCGATGAAAGGTGAACCCAGTGTCATCCGGGAGGTGCTTAATGTGCACATCCACAAGACCAGCATCCCTAACCATACTATTTAAAAAAACGCTATCATATCCCAGCCTGTCCTTGAAGTCCTTCCTGTCCTTGGGCCTAGTTACTGTATTAAAGTCACCTCCAAAGACCACTTGCCGGGATGTAAAAAGAAATGGCTTGATCCTTGTAAAAAGGCATTTCCTGTCCCACTTTGTGTGCGGTCCATAAACATTAATTAGGCGCAGGTCCTGCCCTCCCACAAGGACGTCTAAGACCATACATCTCCCAATCTCCACCTCAATAACCCGCCGGACAGTTACCATGCCGGTTTTAAACAACACCGCCACACCGCCGTAAGGCTCGGCCGCAAGAGACCAGTAAGATGGACCATACCTCCACTCTCTCTTGGCCATATGAATATCTGCCAAGGAGGTGAGCCTAGTCTCTTGCAAAAATAAAATTTCAGCATCTAATTGGCTGAACAAAAAGAAGGCCATAGAACGAGCTCTTACTGACTTAATGCTGGCGACATTTATTGTCACCACTTTTAACGGAGGGGGAACCGCCATTTGGGTTATTGGGTGGATTGCTTCTTAGCTCCCCTCTGCTGCTCATCACCAGAAGCCTCTCTCTTTCTTGAGGCCGCCTCAAACTCCATTTCGGAATCAGAACTTCGCTCCGAAGAAGCTCCAGATGAAGAGATATCCCAATTAGAGGACCTATAACGGTTGGAGACAGGCACTGGAGCCTGTTCTGTCCTCACCACCTGCTTCTTCCGCTTCCCAACCTTCCTTCTCTGTTCCAGGTACTGCAGGTCAGCTTCAGAGATGCCCTCATCTCCTGTTTTTTTCTTTGGAGTCTCTACAGAAGACTCCTTTACAGAGGAAGAAGCGACCTTTTTAGTACCCACTACCACTCCTGGTGGGGGGGGTGCTCCCTTTGAGTCAGACTTAGGAGGGGTAGACTCCTGGGGGAGAACTGACTCAGGGGGCACAGACTTGGAAGGTTCTGACACAAGAGAAGGGGATACAGTAGGCTGGGGGGACACAGAGACAGATACAGAAGGAATACTTACAGACACAGGAGGGGTGGCCACAGGAACTGGGGAGGGATCCTGAGCAGGACCAGGGGAGACGGTCACCCCAGAGGAGGATGGTACACCAGGGGCCTCACCCTCCATCCTGTCCAGCCTTGACATGTCATCAATTACCTCCTTCTCCATATTGTGCCAGGCTTCAGGACACCTGCTGTAGGGGTGGCCAAGGCGCAGGCACAGGTTGCACCTGATCATCTCGGTGCAGTCCTTAGCCATATGACCCTGACCCCGACACACTGAACATATCAAGGCTGAACAGGAAGAGCTCAAATGCCCCTTTTCTCCACAGCAGTGACACAGCTTCGGCTGACCAGGGTAGAAAATAGTCATCCTATCCCTCCCTATAAAAGCTGAGGAGGGCAGGTGACGGACAACATTCCCATCCCTGGCCAACCTGACTGTAACCGACCAACCCCCAGTCCAGATGTTACGCTCATCAAGGATTTTGCTGGGCTTAGTCAAAACCTCACCATAGTTCCTTAACCAGACCTCTAGGTCCCGAGCAGGAACACTCTCATTAGTGAGTATGATGGTTATCTTTTTCACCGTTGACCTTTGCGAAACCGCAACTGGGGCCAGACCTTCCCATTCAGGTCTTGACCTGCACCGAGCCTCATATCGCTCCCAGAACAGGTCAAGACCCTCTGGCCTGGTGAAACTAATGGTATAATCCCGTGTCCCAGCTACATGTATTAGAGCATACAGGTCATTTGCCCCAAAACCCATCTCTAAAATCAAATCCACCACTGCACGCCGTGCTGGAGGGATCGCACCACCTTCCCATTTGAGAATTACCACATTTCTTCTCGGACCCCCAGCAGAAGCCAGAGACCCAAGACCAGATCCCGGGGTGCCCAAAGTGGTAGGCTGCAGGGGGAAACCCCGCTTGGGGGCGGAGCTACCAGGAGCAGAGCGTACCACCTGAGCAAACGTGGGTTTATCAGGGCCAAGGCCCCACACTGAAGTTACAGCAGTCTGTACATTACTATTATTATTCACTACTTGAACGGAGTTGGTAGGACTGTCCATCACACTTGTACTGGGACCAGTGTTCATCACACTTGTACTGGGATGATTTTTATCAGTCACACAAATATCCACATTCTTATCAGGAATAGTCACAGTTTCTGCTGCAATGCCAGCTGTCTCCTGAAGCTGTGCTGTAGAGTCTTCAGCAGGTTTGGGGCAAACAGCTTCAGATTCAGCTAAATGGGGGTTAATAGGCTCTGCTGAATGTTGCAGTTCATCTGCAGGAATGTCATTTTTTAAATGCAAACTTTGCTGTACTGCAGCATCAGCCGGTACAGCATTGCTACACATAGGACTAGCAGCCTGATTGTCACTGGGTACATTGTCAGTATCAGTCACAAAAACTGTTTTATGCACCACATGGGGCTTGACGGGCTTTACCTTGTCAGGCACATTATCTGTTATGTCCTCCTCATGGAACACCAGCTGATCACCCCGCAAAGGAGACTCCATTGCCTGGATTACCTTGAGCATGCCTCCTGAGTCCTGGGAAGGCATGGGGCTGCTTACCTCTCCCTGAGGGGACAGGGGGTCTGAACTGGGGGTCTCCTCCTCCACCTCCATCTTTGTCATCCTGGCAAACCTTCTGTCATTGCAGAATTTTTCTTTGAAGGGCCCATCTCTGCCTTCCATCATGGCCACAATGGTCTCCTGGTGTTCCACCCGGACCTTGGCCAGTTGGATCTCCGGATCCATGGATCCACGTTTCTGGCTATGTAAGCCCTCACGCTGCCTTCTCAAGCGCTTCACCTCGGCTCTGAGCTTGTACAGCTTGTCTCTTTCTCTATTCAGGGCTTTAATCCCGGCCACCACTCGCTCCTGAATTGCCTCTGAGCCTTCATCCTTACCAGGGGCAGAAAGATCACAAGCCATGGTTTGTACAGAGGAAGGCATGTCACCCGATGGCCCAGGAGATGGCTGAGAGCTTCCAGCAGGAGAGGCCCTGCTGTCCTCCATGGCTTCCCCAGAAAGGGGCCAGGAGAGCTGGGATAGATTTCCTCACCAGTCCCCTCTCACACGGATCTGCAGCAGCTCCAGACAGACAGCCTCCTCCTGACACACCTGTGCTCCAATGATGGGTGGGGCACTATTCCTCCCACTGACACCACTGATGGTGCACTATTCCTCCCAATGACACCACTGATGGTGCACTATTTCTCCCACTGACACCAAGGACGGGGCATTATTCCTCATCCTATTGACCACAGACACAATGTAATTTTTTTACTTCCAATGACAACCAAACCTGAGACATTGTTTACTTCCACTGATGGAAGGTTGCACATTTTCTACCCCTTCTGGCCACAATCCGACCCTTTCTAAAATCTGAAGGACAGTAACCTGGCCCTTTGTTTAGAAAGTTTGAAGACCCCAGAGCTAGATAAGCAGCAAAATCCAAGAGTTAGCCAAGGGTTCAGGAAAGATTAAGGTTTGGGTTACAGAGAGGTTTAGGGGTCTATGTATAAAACTGTTGCATGGATATGATGAACAGGCACACAATCAGGATGAAAATTGCTGTACTTCCTCTAATATGTGTAGTTCCTATATCATCAGAGCCATCTAGTGGCCAAGTTTTTTTCCCCTGATTTTGGGGGGGGGGGGAACCTTAATGGCCACTAGTTGGCGTGGATGATATAGGAACTACAATAGAGAAAGTATGGCAATATTGTTCCTGATTGTGCAGATGTTTGTCACATTTACACAGTGAACTTATTATGCATATGTAGAACCCTGGTGTTTAGGCAGGGTTGCTAACAAATAAGACTACTGTTATGCCGCATACACACGAGCGGACATTACGGCGGACTTTGCCCGGCGGACTTTTCGACGTACTTTCCGACGGACTTTGTGAATGAACGGACTTGCCTACACACAATCCACCAAAGTCCGTCGAATTCGTACGTGATGACGTACGACCGGACTAAAACAAGGAAGTTCATAGCCAGTAGCCAATAGCTGCCCTAGCGTGGCTTTTTGTCCGTCGAACTAGCATACAGACGGCGGACTTTTCGACCGGACTCGATTTCAACGGATACATTTTAAACAAGTTTCAAATCTAATTCCGTCCAACTTTTGAGAAAACAAAGTCCGCTGGAGCCCACACACATCGAATTGTCCGACGAAATCCAGTCCGCCGGGCAAAGTCCGCCGTAATGTCCGCTCGTGTGTACGCGGCATTATTGTTTTTTTTATTCCCTCACTTGTTCGGGTGGTACGTAAAATGTCTTCTATTTATCTGCCCTTATGTGAACTGCCACTTGCCTATGTACATATGTTATGCATACCTACTTCATGTGGTCCGTCACATGTATTGTTACCTTGTTTATCCTTCCCTGTTACCCTACCTATCCCAGTTTTTGCCAGAACATCCACTCTCAGGCTTGAGAGTTTACATTTTTTTTCTTGCAAACTCCGAGATGTAGTTTCCTAGGCAGGGGGAGGATGTAGCACCCTGCTGTTTAGGCAGGGTTGCTAACAAATTTAGTTTGCCAGGTAGTAATTGTCCTGGCTAATTGTTAGGAGATCCACTGATTTCCCCCTAATTCTGGAATTACTGCACTTTTCTCTTCTGTCACTAGGTGGCATTGCAGCTGGTGACATTAGATAGACAAGGGCATAGCAAGGACAGATCGTGAATGGATGGGGTGTCTTAGCCAATAGGCAAGGTTTTCTTTAAGTCCCTTGGCCTGCTCTGGATGGAGTCAGGTGATTGGGGTTCTGTGCCACCTGGACAGCTGTCTAGGTGGACGCTGCTACGCCGGAAGCCTGAGGCCTATCCCGGGGACACCTGGCTGCTAGGCTGCTTGAGGCCTATCCAGGAGCAGGAGAAGCAGCATAGGGTTGGGACTGCAGGATTGGAGTCCAACCAAGTTGTGAAGGATCAGCCGGACGGGGAAACAGTTTTGGTCGGAGGTAAAGGGGAAGCAGTTGCCACTAAGGAACCATCCACCTTATTACCGGAGACTACAGCGAGTAAGTTTGAGCAAGTACCAGAGCAGTCTTCTCATCAGCCGGAGATGGTGAAGAAGTGGGAAAGCTTCAGCAAGTGCCAAGCCAGGGACTCAGCAGGTTAGCGGGGGTGGCACTTGAGTAGTATACAGGGGGATAGCTGTGGAAGAGCTCAGGAGATCCAGTGACGACTGGGATCTGGAATTCTAGAGAGACTGGGTGCTCAGTGATTTGAAGACCTACAGTGGGATACTGTGAGATAAGTAACGGACTGTTCTGTGTTACCAAGAGTTATGTGCAAATACCTTTAGTGACTGTTACAAGTTCAGTGCCATAAGAGACAGCGGTCCTACCTATACAGACGTGGCATCCGGCTGGAGGCCTCTCCCTGTATAGCTGTCTTCCTATAGTGTTTCGGAGTCTGCCAGTTAACATTGCATCTACCTAAGGGTGTCCTGAACCTAACCCGCTCTCCCCAGTTTTTGTTAAGAGACAAGAAATCTCTTGTTCGCATTCAAAAGTGACTGGCGCCCATCATTTCATCTTGCATTACACCCACCATGCCTGGTAACCAACTTTACAAGGAAGGATGTCAGCTCTCCCTAACTCTGGAGGTCATCATTAGGCCTCTAGGGGTCGGGGCCCTTGCTACATTTGGCGCCCAACATGGGGTAAAGGCGTTATTCCAGCAGCGGTCACCCCTAGCAACCAGCTACATCTACATTGGGATTTCGCCTGGCTCCGTGGGAAGGTGACAAGTAGCATCTTTACTTTGTATAGACGGTGTTACTGTGCATTCCAACAATGTGGGGAAGAACCAACATGTCTCATTGCTCATGGGAGAGTGTCAGCCTGGTCTTTTGTCACTTTACGCCAGCGCTGCAGGGGTTAAACTGGACTCCATTAAAGTTTTGGCGCGCTGCAAAGTGAAAGAGATGGGCGCTAAAGTTTGCAGAAAGTGTGCGCACCAATCCCTTGGCAGGGGAGGAGATACCTCTCTGCAGAGGAGGACGCACTGCAGCAGGCATCACCATTTTGGGTCCGCACGTTGAAACACCATTGCCTAAAAGGATACATGGCACATCTGGGAGCCCCCAGGTTTGAGACCCCACATCCCATCTCCGATGAGTATGACTCACGGGACGTTGCCAGTTTCTTCGCCTCCAGGAGACAATTACTGATACAGGTCTTCGGCTGGTGCCTCGAGGGGAGATAGCGTTGAACATCTCCCAAAGTTCCACGGCCATGGGAATTGTCTGCCGATGATGTTCCAGCTTTGCTGTGTTCCTGCGTCCGTAGAGTCGGTGTTACCACTGGGGAGAACTGTTACTGGTGGCCGCTTGCCCACCACTACCCTCTCAAGTGATGAAAGCCGATTTTGCCCGGAGGTATGCCACGGTGGAGGAAACTAAGTCTGCTATTGCCACCGCTGACTCCAGTGGGCTTACCCCTGCTGGGGCAGATTCTTCTTCATCAGAGACCACTACACATAACGACAGTGCCGTGCCCGCAATGGAAGTGTTAGTTCCCACTGCCACCTTTCATTCTGAGTTTTCGGCAGCAGTGGTAAGTTCGGATCAAGTTGTACCAGCACCTCTTCCTCCTTCTGAGGAAACTCCTGTGTCTGCCCCTGCCTCTACTATAGATACACCGCCTCCAGGGGGTTGTAACCCTCCGATTACCACTCGTCGAGCTAAGTATGCCTGTTCGTCTCGTGTCCGGAGAAGCAGTCGATTCCGCCTCCAGCCCCGACGGTACCTGAAGCTGGTAAGTCAAATGGGGATGGAGGATACGTGGAGCGAGTAATGACTGTTGTACAAGTTTGTTAAGATGTGCTGGGTCGCAAAACGCTTGAACTGCTATGATTATCACCCTCACCCTAAGAGAAGGAAAGTGTTTGTGCCGGTGAAAGTTGCTGATCCAGCCTTGCTTACAGTGTTCATGGAAGTGGCCGTTGCTGCTTCATATGCTCTGTGGCGGGGACCAAGAAACCCACTGTTATCCACACCTGAATATGACTAAAATTAATCCGGATTGTGTCATTATTTGCAGGCCTAATAAGAAAGACAGCCAGCGTTATATTACCATTGCAAATGCTTAAGGGGTAACCCTACAGTTACCAGATCCCAGGTATTACTGGTGAATACTTTGAACTGTGTCAAGTACAGAAATCATTGTGGATTACAAATGTGTGCTCCGTGGAGTCCGAATGTTTGATAAAAGCTACTCCACCTTCAAGAAAGTTGCTTGTGGGGACATTCCTGTTTGGCTGTACTGCTGGACGGCATTCTGTTGGCAGTGGCTAGGAGTGCCCACTTGAGTCATACTGGCCTGTGTTCGGAAATTGCCAGTGTGCCTCCCTATGAAAAGTGACACGCTGATTTGCAGCTGAGAGACTTCAGTGTGTCTGGTTCTTTAATAGTGAGGAAAACTATTCTCAGTCCCTGGCTGTGTTGTGAACAGACTGAGATTTCATCTGCAAGGGAACCTGTTGAGGGACGTTGACTTCAGGAAGTACGGTTCCTTGCAGCCTGGTATGGCTTATTTCTGTTGATTGCAGCCATGTCTCTTGTCCCCAGGGTTATCACTATGAAGAAGGGAGACTGCTGAGAATATTGTTAATCCCTGACTGCACCTCCAGGAAGAAGATTGAAGGACTTGGGGCTCCAAGGACACTGGGGGGTGTTTAGTTAGTCAGATAGGATATGCTGTGGCAAAAAGGACAAATTCTCACCTTAAACTTGGAAATGGACTGGAAAAAATAATTGATACATACACAAGGACTGTTTCTGATTATGCTGACCACCAGGTGGCGTGAGAGTGCCAGCCTGAGTGAGTCCTGGTTCACATTATGTGTAGAATGTTCAATAGGAATTACTAAGTTTTCCTCTAGGATTGTCATGAAAAAGGTTGGCACCCTCGAAGGGTGGGGCTAAATTTTCACCAATATTTGTGCTTAGATATAGTCATGGTTAATATATAGATAGATTAAGATGTGTTTTATGCCCCGTACACACGGTCGGATTTTCTGATGGAAAAAGTCCGATCGGAGCGTGTTGTCGAAAATTCCGACCGTGTGTGGGCTCCATCGGACATTTTTCATCGGATTTTCCGACACACAAAGTTTGAGAGCAGGTTTTAAAATTTTCCGACAACAAAATCCGTTGTCGGAAATTCCGATCGTGTGTACACAAATCCGACGGACAAAGTGCCACGCATGCTCAGAATAAATAAAGAGATGAAAGCTATTGGCCACTGCCCCGTTTATAGTCCCGACGTACGTGTTTTACGTTACCGTGTTCAGAATGATCGGATTTTCCGACAACTTTGTGTGACCGTGTGTATGCAAGACAAGTTTGAGCCAACATCCGTCAGAAAAAATCCTAGGATTTTGTTGTCGGAATGTTCGAACAAAGTACCGTGTGTACGGGGCATTAGTGTGTATTTGCACTGTTTTGCTGCTCTCGGCTGAGAGTAACTAGTATTCACTCATGTATATAATGCACTGTGTTATTATAGGAATAGAATGTGTTTCTATGCTCTCGGTTTTCTCCTCTTTCAGGTGTTCCAGCACCCATCGCGTCTTCCTTGGCTAAGGAGAGAAAATAACTGCAGCTTGTATAACAATGCTAATCTTTCTGTTCTTTTTCAGGTGTATATAGTAGATAGATAGTTAGGATATAAGACTACTGTTATTGTTTTTTTTATTCCCTCATTTGTATGGGTGGTACGTAAAAGGTCTTCTATTTATCTGCCCTTATGTGAACTGCCACTTGCCTATGTACATATGTTATGTATACCTACTACATGTGGTCCGTCACATGTATTGTTACCTTGTTTATCCTTCCCTGTTACCCTACCTATCCCAGTTTTTGCCAGGACATCCACTCTCAGGCTTGAGAGTTTACATTTTTTTTTTCTTGCAAACTCCGAGATGTAGTTTCCTAGGCAGGGGGAGGATGTAGCACCCTGCTGTTTAGGCAGGGTTGCTAACAAATTTAGTTTGCCAGGTAGTAATTGTCCTGGCTAATTGTTAGGAGATCCACTGATTTCCCACTAATTCTGGAATTGCTGCACTTTTCTATTCTGTCACTAGGTGGCATTGTAGCTGGTGACAATAGATAGACAAGGACATAGCAAGGACAGATCATGAATGGATGGGGTGTCTTAGCCAATAGACAAGGTTTTCTTTAAGTCCCTTGGCCTTCTTTGGATGGAGTCAGGTGATCGTGGTTCTGTGCCACCTGGACAGCTGTCTACGTGGATGCTGCTATGCCGGAAGCCTGAGGCCTATCCCGGGGACACCTGGCTGCTAGGCTGCTTGAGGCCTATCCAGGAGCAGGAGAAGCAGCATAGGGTTGGGACTGCGGGATTGGAGTCCAACCGAGTTCTGAAGGTTCAGCCAGACTGGGAACTAGTTGTGGTTGGAGGTAAAGGGGAAGCAGTTGCACTAAGGGACCATCCACCTTATTACCAGGGACTACAGTGAGTAAATTTGAGCAAGTACCAGAGCAGTCTTCTCACCAGCTGGACACGATGAAGAAGTGGGAAAGCTTCAGAGAGTGCCAAGCCAGGGACCCAGCAGGTTAGCGGGGGTGAAGCTTGAGGAATATACAGCGGGATAGGTGTGGAAGAGCTCAGGAGATCCAGTGACGACTGGGATCTGGAAGTCTAGTGAGAGACTGGGTGCTCAGTGATTGAAGACCTACAGTGGGATACTGTGAGATAAGAAACGGACTGTTCTGTGTTACCAAGAGTTATGTGCAAATACCTTTAGTGACTGTTACAAGTTCAGTGGCATAGGAGACAGCGGTCCTACCTATACAGACGTGGCATCCGGCTGGAGGCCTTTCCCTGTATAGCTGTCTTTCTATAGTGTTTCGGAGTCTGCCAGTTAACATTGCATCTACCTAAGGGTGTCCTGGCCCTAACCCGTTCTCCCCAGTTCTTGGGAGACAAGAAATCTCTTTCTTCGCATTCAAAAAGTGACTGCCGCTCATCATTTCATTTTGCATTACACCCACCATGCCTGGCAAACCACTTTACAAGGAAGGATGTCAGCTCTCCCTAACTCTGGAGGTCATCATTAGAACTCCAGGGGTCGGGGCCCTTGATACACATGGACCCTTATATGTTAAGATTAAAGGGAGGGTTAAGCTGACCATACATGGTTAGATGTTTGTTGGAATGTTCATAGAAAAATCATTAGTCAGAACATTCTTTCTGGCCAGCTAATTTTGTTTGAAACCCCTAATATTTGGTCCAGCTATTTAAATGGAATTCCAGACATAATAAATAGGTTTTCTTACTATATGTAAGATTTTTCTGGAACACATTCACATTTAGAATTCAGTTAATTCTTTGTGGCATAGATTCAACAAGGTGTTGGAAACATTCCTCAGAGATTTTGGTCCATAGTGAGATGATAGCATCACGCAGTTGCTGCAGATTTGTCAGCTGCACATCCATGATGCGAATCTCCCATTCTACCACATCCCAAAGGTGCTCTATTGGATTGAGATCTGGTGACCGTGGGGGCCATTGGAGTACAGTGACCTCATTATCATGTTCAAGAAACCAGCGGTGAGATGATTTGAGCTTTGTGACATGGTACATTATCCTGCTGGAAGTAGCTATCAGAAGATGGGTACACTGTAGTCATAAAGGGATGGACATGGTCAACAATACTAAGGTAGGTTGTGGCCTTTAAACGATGCTCAATTGGTACTAAAGAGCCCAAAATGTGCCAAGAAAATATCCCCCACACCATTACATCACCATCCTGAATTGTTGATACAAGGCAGGATTTATCCATACTTTCATGTTGGTTACGCCAAATTCTGACCATCTGAATGTTGCAGCTGAACTCGAGACTCATCAGACAAGGCATCATTTTTCTAATCTTCTTTTGTCCGATTTTGGTGAGCCTGTGTGAATTGTAGCCTCAGTTTCCTGTTCTTTGCTGACAGGAGTGGCACCCAGTGCGGTCTTCTGCTGCTGTAGCTCATCTGCTTCAAGGTTCGATGTGTTATGCATTCAGGGATGGTATTCTGTATACCTTGGATGTAACGAGTGGTTATTTATGTTGCTGTTGCCTTTCTATCAACTCGAACCAGTCTACCCATTCTTCCCTGACCTCTGACATCAACAAGGCATTTTCGTCCACACAACTTCCACTCATTGGATATTTTCTATTTTTTCTGACCATTCTCTGTAAACCCTAGAGATAGTTGTGCATGAAAATCCCAGTAGATCAACAGTTTTTGAAATACTCAGACCAGCCCATCTGGCACTAACAACTATGCCACGTTCAAAGTCACTTAAATCCCCTTTCTTCCTCGTTTTGATGCACAGTTTGAACTTTAAACAGAGAGAGGGTGACCAACTCGTTTAGAAGGAAAGCCGTGCCACGTCCAATAATGCATAAACACAAGACAATGGGTTCCCCTAGGTGGACTTTCCCAGCACTTGCATAGACAAAGAAAAATTATAGAGGTAGAAGCTATTGTACATAGTAAAAACATATAAATTTTATTCGTGTTGGAAAATACAAATGTTAAAAACAAAATGGATATCTAGAGTAACATGGTAGTACTACATAGTAAACGTGATGAACATCAAGTAATAGGCAATGATAAAAGGAACCAGAAAACTCTTCTCAAGCCCGACGCGTTTCGGGGTATTTAGTATTTGTAGGGTCCTTCTTCAGGGACATAGTTGAGAAAGAGGGGTTCATCTAAACTGAAAGGATTTCATTGATTGCTTGTAGAAAGGAGATTTTTGTTAAAAACAAAGAAAACCACAGAGAAAGGGCAGGATGTGGGAGTGAGCAGTAATGGTATAACAAGTATGGATGCTATTCTTAGGTGGTGAGGGCTGCAGGTTGGTAGGCTGCAGTCTCCATAGAGGAGTGTGACAGTGCTCCCGTCCCGCCCGACCCGGGCGTGCGCAAGCCAGAGCGATATGCTGAGGTCACAGGAAGGCGTCTCTTAAGAAGACCAAGTGTTCGTGTAGCTAGCCTCACAACCCAGCGTCCGGCATGTATAGCGCCATGCCGGACGCCATGGTTTTCTTTGTTTTTAACAAAAATCTCCTTTCTACAAGCAATCAATGAAATCCTTTCAGTTTAGATGAACCCCTCTTTCTCAACTATGCCCCTGAAGAAGGACCCTACAAATACTAAATACCCCGAAACGCGTCGGGCTTGAGAAGAGTTTTCTGGTTCCTTTTATCATTGCCTATTACTTGATGTTCATCACGTTTACTATGTAGTACTACCATGTTACTCTAGATATCCATTTTGTTTTTAACATTTGTATTTTCCAACACGAATAAAATGTATATGTTTTTACTATGTACAATAGCTTCTACCTCTATAATTTTTCTTTGTCTATGCAAGTGCCGGGAAAGTCCACCTAGGGGAACCCATTGTCTTGTGTTTACTCAGTTTGAACTTCAGCAAGTTGTCTTCCCCACGTCTAGACATTGAGTTGCTGCCGTGTTATTGGCTGATTAGCAATTTGTGTTACCAAGTGTAGCAAGGTCCCAGGCCTCCTTTAGTCTCATGAGAACCTCCAGAGCCAAGATCTGCTGACATCCAGAGTGGGTTGTAAGGCATAGTTGTAAGGCATAGTGGGTGTAGAGTTATGCCGTGTACACACAGTTGGACTTGCTGACAGGATAACCTCCGTCGACATTTCCGACGGAAAAATTTAGAACATGTTCTCTATCTAAGTCCGTTGGAAATGCCAACAGAAAAAGTCCGATGGGGCATACAAATGGTCGGAATATCCGACCAAAAGCTCCCATCGGACTTTTTCTGTTGGAAATTCCGACCGTGTGTACGGAGCATAAGGTATATTCATGGGCTCCACACACGTCTTGAATGCAAACAGAATTTATTTCTCTTGAACAGAACTTTGGGAGAGAGGGTTTAAAGCTAGGACACCCTTAAGGTAGTTGCAATATTAATTGGCACAATCTGAGACTTCTACAGGTAGACAGCCATGCAGGGAAAGGCATCCAGCAAGACACCACATCTGCATGTGTAATAGTCTTAGCACAGTTCCTAACACAAGTTGTAGAAAACTCCTTCACTTTCTTTACAATCACTTCTTGTAGGTTCTCAAACCACTGTGCTCCCAGTCTCTCTCAATAGACTTGCTGATTCACTGCCACCGAATCCCTTGAGCTCTTCCAATCTGCACTTTAGTATCTTCCTCAAGCATCACAAGCATCACCCCCCCCCCCCCCCCCCAGCTTCTCTGCTGGGTCCCTAGCTTGGTCCTCCAGATACTTCTCAAGCTTCACCCCACTGGCCTGCTCAGTCCCTGGCTTGACACACAAGGCTGCTCTGCAAACATCACCTCCGCTGGCTGAGTCCCTGGCTTGACACCTGCTGAAGTTTCCCAATTCTTCACCGTCACCGGTTGGTGAGAATACTGCTCTGGTACTTGCTTCAGCTACTCACTGTGGTCCCTGTTAATAAGGTTTTTGGACCCTTAGTGGCGACAGCTTCCCCTCTACCTCCGACGACTACAGGTTCTCCGGCCGGCAAAACCATCACTGCTGCTTGGACTGCAAGCCCCAGTCCCAACCCTTTGCTGCTCTCTTGCTTCTGGATAGGCCCTCAGACAGCCTAGCCGCCAGATGTGCTCGGGATAGGCCCAAACTCCGGCCTAGTAGCCCTTGCAATACAACACACGTCCACCCAGACAGCCGTCCAGGTGGCACAGAACACTGATCACCTGACTCCACCCAAATATTTAGGTTCTCCCAGCAAGCCAAGGGATTTAAGAAGACCCTTGCCCATTTGCTGAGATGGCCCATATACTCCTAATCTGTCCTTGCTTTGCCCTTATCTTATCTAATGTCGCCAGGTACCCGGCCACCTAGCGGCAGACCAGAGAAGTGTAGCAATTCCAGACTAATGCCCTGTACACACGATAGGATTTGCCGACAACAAAATCCATGTTTTTCCGATGGATGTTGGCTCAAACTTGTCTTGCATACACACGGTCACACAAAGTTGGTCGGAAATTCTGAAAGTCAAGAATGTGGTGACGTACAACACGTACAACGAGCCGAGAAAAATGAAGTTCAATAGCCAGTGCTGCTCTTCTGCTTGATTCCGAGCATGTGTGGAACTTTGTGCGTCGGAATTGTGTACACACGATCGGAATTTCCGACAACGGATTTTGTTGTCGGAAAATTTGAGAACCAGCTCTAAAATTTTGTGTGATGGAAATTCCAATGGAAAATGTCCGATGGAGCCTACACACGGTCGGAATTTCTGACAACAAGCTCCTATCAATAATTTTCCGTTGGAAAATCCTATCATGTGTACGGGGCATAAGGGTGAACTCACTTGATCCCTAACAATGAGCCAAGGTAACTACACCTGGCAGGTAAATTTAGGAGCAACCCTGCCTAAACATCAGGGTGCTACATCCTCCCCCTGCCTGCAAAACTACGTCTTGGAGTTTGCAGAAAAAAATATTTGAGCTCTCAAGCCTGAGAGCAAGTGCCTTGGCAAAAACTGGGATGGGTGGGTAAACAAGGAAAGAATAACAATGACAACAGTACATGTGGCGTACCACATGAAACAAACATGAGTATGAAACACATGAGAAATGGTAGGTCATATATGACAGATAAATATCAAAAATGATGTACAATTTTAAAGGTGAGGTGCCACCCAATTATTTAGGGCAGACATAGGCAATGACCTTACTTCCTAACTACCTATCTAATATATACAGTGATAAGAAGATATAAAAGGGTTAGGGTTGTTGTCAGGTTAGATCCCCTGTCTCTCCTTGTCCAAGGAAGATGTACCAATACAGCAACACCTGAAAGAGAAATAAACAGCAATGCAAATGCATCCTATCCTATAATAACAGGGCAATATGTACATACGTGATTAAGTGATTTGGAATTGTCAGCCAAGAACAGCATAGCAGTGTAAGTTCATCGAATAATGCAGTTATATCTTATATATAATGAAAGTGAATCCCATTCTCAGCCGAGAATGCCACCCTATTTTTTTTTTTAAACTTTTCTTAACCACTTGCCGACTGGCTCACGCTGATATTCATCGGCAAAGTGGCATGGGTGCGCAAAATGACGTACCCGTACGTCACTCCGTCAATGGCAGGCTAATGTACGAGTGCGCAACGCCGCCGGCGCAGGAGCAAGCCCATGGGTCTTGTCCGCCGGTGGTCTGCAATCGTGGCATGGAGAGGCAGAACGGGGAGATGCCTATGTAAACGAGGCATTTCCCTGTTCTGCCTAGCAACATGACAGGGATCTACTGCTCCCAGTGATCGGGAGCAGTAATCTCTGTCATGTTCTAGTGAGCCCATCCCCCTTACAGTTAGAACACGCTGAGGGAACACACTTAACCCCTTGATCGCTCCCTAGTGTTTAACCCCTTCCCTGCCATTGACATTTACACAGTAATCAGTGCATTTTTATAGCACTCATCGCTGTATAAATGTCAATGGTCCCAAAATAGTGTCGAAGTGTCCAATCTGTCCGCCGCAATGTCGCAGTCACAATAAAAATCGCAGATCGCCGCCGTTACTAATAAAAAAATGAATAATAAAAATGCCATAAATCTAGTCTCTACTTTGTAGACGCAATAACTTTTGCGATAACTTTTGCGCAAACCAATCAATATATGCTTATTGCGATTTTTTTACCAAAAATATGTAAAAGAATACATATTGGCCCAAACTGAGGAAGAAATTCTTTTTTTATATTTTTTTTTGGGATATTTATTATAGCAAAAAGTAAAAAATATTGCTTTTTTTTCAAAATTGTTGCAGATCAAATACCACCAAAAGAAAGCTCTATTTGTGGGGAAAAAAAGGACGTCAATTTTGTTTAGGTAAAACGTCGCACAACCGCGCAATTGTCAGTTAAAGCGACGCAGTGCGGTATCGCAAAAAAGGGCTTGGTCAGCAAGGGGGTAAATCCTTCCGGGGCTGAAGTGGTTAATGTTTTGTATCAAGAGAACAGTCCTGATGCATGAGTTAGTCCATTATTCACACCAATGGTAAGAATTTGCCCCTTTGCCACAGCTTATTCTACCTAACTAAATACACACCGCCAGTATCCTTGACATAGTTACATAGTAGGTGAGGTTGAAAAAAGACACAAGTCCATCAAGTCCAAACTATGTGTGTGATTATGTGTCAGTATTACATTATATATCCCTGTATGTTGCGGTCATTCAGGTGCTTATCTAATAGTTTCTTGAAGCTATCAATGCTCCCCGCTGAGACCACCGCCTGTTGAAGGGAATTCCACATCCTTGCTGCTCTTACAGTAAAGAACCCTCTACGTAGTTTAAGGTTAAACCTCTTTTCTTCTAATTTTAATGAGTGGCCGCGAGTCTTGTTAAACTCTCTTCTGACATGTTACAGTCCATCAGATTTTCACTTAGGGTAAACAACACTTCCCAGCAGTTTCCCTTCTTATTTAGGGGCAACTCCGGGGACAAAGAGGCACAGTTGCATTCAGACAACAAGCAGCTAGGCCATGGTGCAAGGGACCACACTTTGGGACCTAGGTCCCCTTGCAATGATGTCCTCATTCTGTCCATATAACAGCCAGCCATTCTGTCCATATAACAGCCAGGGACTAGAGACTAAGAAGATTTTCTTCATCATTTGAGGAAACAACCTGTGGGGGATCACAGGTCACTTTTCAGGGTGAAGCACCCCAACAGCTTCCATCACTAGCCAACGTGGCTCAGGTGGGCACTCTGGCGGCAGCATTCAGTCCAGCACAATCCTAGCAGTATAGTCCTCCAGAATTCTCTACTGGCAACAACTTGTATGTGAGTGTGAAGTGGCTCTCAGCATAGCGTCCTTGACATCACACAACACATATTTGTAATCCACAGGGTAAAGAATATATACATTTTCATGGAATTCACCAGTAGTACCCGGGATCGGGCAAGATTAAGGACTCTCCTTTGGCATTCACCATAGTGACAAAGCGCTTAATGTCCTTTTTGTCTGGCCTGCAGATTACTACACTGTCCAGATTTCCACCTGGAGAGGGATCTGGAGTAAACTGCGCACAGCTTCATCCACCCACTGAACCTCTTTATTCAAGATTTCTTCTTCCAGGTGGGCCAGTATATAGGGGTATAGATACCCATATTTTTCCGCTACTTTCTTTATAATGATCCACTGCACTTTAGACAGCCAAGGCAGAGTTCTAGGGTCTCCGTACCCGGGCAGGACCCATGCATCTGGAGCACGCTGAACCGAGCATCCAGCAACCACATCTGGCTTATAATCAGACTTGGTTATAGGTATTGGCTTAGTAGGGCGAACTTTGGGGACTCATCTGGCCCAATGGTCCTCCTCATTAGCAGACAGCTCAATTTTCACACTAGTGGCCGTGGCAATGGGAACTTCATCCTCCTCTACTTCACTCATCTGCTCCTCATCACTTTCGCTCCACGTCCCTGTCCAAGATAGAGTGCCCGAGAACAGTTCAGATAATCCATCGGATGTCTGAATTGGTTATGGTGGAGCACTCTTCGGCCAGGATATAGTTGCGCTTGGCACTTGCTTTAACTGGCACAACTGTGTTATCCCTCTTAACGGCCACAGGCATCACCTCCCCTACAGGCATACTGTTTTCACCCCTTGCAGGCTTACCCGACTCCAGTACTCATTTTCCCCGTGGCTCCGACATTAGAGTGAGCAGCTGGGCCAGACCGAGGCCTCCAGTAGCAACCGGAGTGCTGGGTCCTGGGGCAGCCGCCGAGACAGGAGGAGCAGCTTCCTGCAAGACTCGGGTGATGGCAGGATCTAATCGGCCTGTAGTATCCGCAGAGGTTGCACTGGTTTGACTACCTGGAGCAGGTGTTCCCCGCAACATCCGCAGACGATCCAAGGCCTTAGATGCGTGGCCAGACTGGAACACTTCCCGCAGATCAGTCCCAAGGCCTCATAGCCTCCCGCCGTGTACAGGGAAAGATTACTCTTCAGTATGTACCGCACTCCGGTGTCAGTAAGAACAGGTTAACCTCACTCAGGCTGAAACCAATACCCAGAGCATACTTTCTCCAATCCGCCATCTCGCTCACAAACTGTGCCATCTTTCTCTCCAACCCACAACCAAACACACGTGGCAGGACTTCCTTATCCTCCTCTGCAGAGCGGGAACTCCTCCCCCTGCCAACGGATTGGTGCAGATACTTTCTGGAAACTTCCCTGGCGGGAAGTGTCAAAAGACCAGGCTGATCCTCTCCCATGAGCAATGAGACTTGTTGGTTCTTCCCCACGTTGTCAGTATGCCCAATAACACAGTCTATGAGAAGTACAGATGTTACTTGCCACCGTCCCACGGAGCCAGATGAAATCCAGATGGAGCTGCTGCCAATTGCTATGGGTGACTGCTGCAAGGATAATGCCTTTGCCCCATGTTGGGCGCCAAATGCCTCCTTTAGTCTAATGAGAACCTCCAGAGCCAAGAGCTGCTGACATCCTTCCATATAGAGTGGGTTGTAAGTCATAGTGGGTGTAGTGTAAGGTATATTCATGGGCGCCAGACACTTCTTGAATGCAAAGAGATTTTATTTCTCTTAAACAGAACTTTGGGAGAAAGGGTTTAGGGTCAGGACACCCTTAAGGTAGTTGCAATGTTAATTGGCAGACTCCGAGACTTCTACAGGTAGACAGCCGTGCAGGGAAAGGCTTCCAGCAAGACACAAAAATCTGCATGTGTAAGAATGCGGTCTCCTATGGCAAAAGTCTTAGAACAGTTCCTAACACAAGTTGTAAAGAACTCCTTCACTTTCTTTACAATCACTTCTTGTAGGTTCTCAACCCACTGAGCTCCCAGTCTCTCTCACTAGACTTGCTGATTCACTGCCACCGAAACCCTTGAGCTCTTCCAATCTGCACTTTAGCATCTTCCTCAAGCGTCACCCAACTTCTCTGCTGGGTCCCTAGCTTGGCACTCCAGGTACTTCTCAAGCTTCACCCCACTGGCCTGCTCGGTCCCTGGCTTGACACCTGCTGAAGTTTCCAAATTCTTCACCGTCCCCGGTTGGTGAGAATACTGCTCTGGTACTTGCTTCAGCTACTCACTGTGGTCCCTGGTAATAAGGTGTTTGGTCGCTTAGTGGCGACAGCTTCCCCTCTACCTCCGACCACGACCACGGTTCTCTGGCTGGCAGAACCGTCACTTCTGGTTGGACTGCAAGCCCTAATCCCAACCCTCTGCTGCTCTCTTGCTTCTGGATAGGCCCTCATACAGCCTACCAGCCAGATGTGCCCAGGATAGGCCAAAACTTCGGCTTTGCAACCCGGGCAATACAACACGCGTCCACCCAGACAGCCGTCCAGGTGGCACAGAAAACTGATCACCTGACTCCACCCAAATATATAGGTTCTCCCAGCAGGCCAAGGGATTTAGGAAAACTCCTGCCCATTGGCTGAGATGCCCCATATACTCCTAATCTGTCCTTGCTTTGCCCTTATCTTATCTAATGTCGCCAGGTACCCGGCCACCTAGCAGCAGAAGAGAGAAGTGCAGCAATTCCAGACTTAGGGTGAATTCAGTTGATCCCTAACAATGAGCCAAGGTAACTACACCTGGCAGGTAAATTAAGAAGCGACCCTGCCTAAACATCAGGGTGCTACACCCAGCAATCGAATAGGTGTACCTAATAAAGTGGCCGGTGAATGTAAGTGGTAATTGGTTGATTTATTACAATGCCCCATTGACAGCTCTGGACACAACTCTTCTCCTTTTTCAGCACAGGGGGAAAGCTTGCACTGGCAAAGTAGGGAATTCTGGCATTCAGATCCCAGTTCACCTACCAATATTTTTTGGCCTGCAGGAGAAAACACACAAATTCCATATAAACAGCAAGCCAAGGAGAACTTAATGCAGGATCCTAGAGCAAAGAAGGTGGGAGTGTGAACCACTACATCGACAATGAATGAACAAAATATTGTCACATCCCATCCTTCTGATCAGATGTTAGCACGCACATGCACAATCTGATAATTGTCTGAAATCATCATAATTGCTGCAACCACTGACAGCATGAATGAGAACCTTGAGAGCCTGACCTATGACTGTAAGGTCTGAAGAGTAGACTTGTTGTTCTCGTCCTGCTCTGTCTATTAAATTTAATGATGTGAATTGTAATAAGACTGCCAAGCATCCTCCTCCGAAGTGTTTATAAAGATGGTTACTTATGTCACTCCCTCCCTCCAGAAGACGGAGGAGCCAAGACTCGGCCAACTCCGATATTCACCTTCTTATACAAGATGAACACTGCTGAGCTCTCTGTGCAAGACCTGAAGGTAAGAGAGAGAAATAGAGAGAGTCTGCAGAGGAAAGTAGAAGTATAGAGAGGAGGGGGGAAGGTGTAAGGGAGATATAGAGAGTCAGCAGAGGAAATGAGATATAGAGAGAGGAGGAGGCAAGGTGTAAGAAAGAGAAAGAGAAATAGAAAGTCTGCAGAGGAAAGGAGAGAAAGAGAGGAGGATGTAGAGAAGAGAGCTATAGAGGTGTAGAGGAGAGAGAGAGAGAGTCAGCAGAGGAAATGAGATATAGAGAGAGGAGGAGGCAAGGTGTAGGAAAGAGAGGGAGAACTAGAAAGTCTGCAGAGGAAAGGAGAGACAGAGAGAGAGAGAGAGAGAGAGAGAGAGAGAGAGAGAGAGAAAGAGAGAGAAAGAGAGGAGGATGTAGAGAAGAGAGATATAGAGGTGTAGAGGAGAGAGAGAGAGCAGAGGAAATGAGATATAGAGAGAGGAGGAGGCAAGGTGTAGGGGAGAGAGAAATAAAGAGAGTCTGCGGAGGAAAGGAGAGAAAAAGAAAGTGAGGAGGATGGAAGCTGAAGAGAAAAGACCCATAGAGGGAAGAGAACCTACGGAGGAAAGGAGAGACAGAGCGAAAGAGAGGAGGATGGAAGATGTAGAGAAGAGAGCTATAGAGTGGAAGAGAGTCTGCAGAGGAAAAAAGAGACAGGGAGAAAGGAGGATGGAAGGTATGGGGAGAAAGCTATGGAGGGAGAGAGAGAAAAAAATTGAGAGTCTGCAGAGCAAAGGAGAGAGCGAGAGAGAAAGAGAGGAGGGTGGAAGATGTAGAGAAGGGAGTTATAGAGGGAAAGAGAGTCTGCAGAGGAAAGGAGAGAGAGAGAGAGAGAGTAAGAGAGAGAGAGATAAAGAGAGAAAGGTGGGAGGATGCTATAGTAGGAAAAAAAGTCTGCAGAGGAAAGGAGAGACCAAGAGAGAGTAGAAAAGAATCTGTAGAGAAGAGACCTATAGACAGAAAAAGAACCTGCAGAGGAAAGGAGAGACAGAGCAAAAGAGAGGAGGCTGGGAGATGTAGAGAAGAGATCTATAGAGGGAAAGAGAGTCTGCAGAGGAAAAGAGAGACAGTTAGAAAAGAGGAGGGAAGGTAGGGCGAGAAAGCTGAGGAGGGAAATAAAGAGAAAAATAGAGAGTTTACAGAGAAAAGTAGAGACAGAGAGAGAGAGAGAGAAAGAAAGAGATGAGGATGTAAGATGTAGAGAAGAGAGCTTTAGAAGGAAAGGAAGTCTGCAGCAGAAAGGAGAGACAGAGAGCGAGAGAGAGGGCAGAGGATGCAAGGTGTAGAGAAGAGAGCTATAGTGAGGAAGAAAGTCTGCAGAGCAAAGGAGAGACAGAGATAAAAGGAGAATAGAAGCTGGAGAGAAGAGACCTATAGACAGAAAGAGAACCTGCAGAAAAAAGGAGAGACAGAGCGAAAGAGAGGCGGATGGAAGATGTAGAGAAGAGAGCTATAGAGGGAAAAAGAGTCTGCAGAGGAAAAGAGAGACAGCGAGAAAAGTGGAGGGAAGGTACGGGGAGGGAGCTATGGAGGGGAAGAGAGGGAAAAATAGCGAGTCTGCAAAGGAGAAGCATACAGAAAGATGGAGGAAAGATGTAGAGGTGTGGAAGTGAGTGCTATGGAGGGAAAGAGCGTGAAAAATAGAGAGAGTGTAAAGCGAAAAGAGGAGACCAAGAGAGAGGAGGAGAGAATGTGTAGAAAATTCTTTTGGGGTTTAAGAGAGAGAAAGAAGTAGAGAAAGTCCACAGAGGAAAGGAGAGACAGAGGGAGAAGAAAGGAGGGTGTAGGGGAGAGAGCTATGGAGGAAAATAGAGCGAGATGAATAGAGAGGGAGCATGCAGAGGAAAGCAGTAACAGAGAGAGGAGGAAAGGAGACCCGTGGATGAAAATAAAGAGCAATAAAGAACGTTTGCAGAGGAAAAGAGAGAGAGAGGAAGAGAAAATGAAGGCAGGAAGGTGTAGGGTAGAGAACTTTGAAAGAAAAGAGAAAGAGAGAGAGATCAATGAATAGAGGGAAAGAAAGGGAGACATATAATAGAGTGGGATAGACAGAAGGAAAGACAAAGATAGAAAGAGTAAAGCAGAACAGCAGAAAGTGAGACAGAGACATTGGAGAGAGCAATAGACAGAAAGAAAGAGAGATAGAGAATAATACAAAAGAAGGTACAAAAGTAAGGAGAACTATGAAGAGAAAGAGAGATATACTGATACAGGACTAGATGAAAAGAGAGAGAGAGAGTCTGAAGGAAAACAGTAAGTACACAGAGAGAGCGAGAGAGAGAGAGAGAGAGAGAGAGAGAGAGAGAGAGCCTGACAAAGAGAACAGGTGGAAAGGGGAGTAGGGATGAGCCGAACACCCCCCGGTTCGGTTCGCACCAGAACCCGCGAACGGACCGCAAGTTCGCACGAACGTTAGAACCCCATTGACGTCTATGGGACTCGAACGTTCGAAATCAAAAGTGCTCATTTTAAAGGCTAATTTGCATGGTATTGTCCTAAAAAGGGTTTGGGGACCCGGGTCCTACCCCAGGGGACATGTATCAATGCAAAAAAAACTTTTAAAAACGGCCGTTTTTTCGGGAGCAGTGATTTTAATGATGCTTAAAGTAAAAAAAAAAAAAGTGAAATATTCCTTTAAATATCGTACCTGGGGGGTGTCTATAGTATGCCTGTAAAGTGACGCGTGTTTCCCATGTTTAGAACAGTCCCTGCACCAAATGTCATTTTTAAAGGAAAAAATCTCATTTAAAACTGCTTGCGGGTTTAATGTCATGTCGGGTCATGGCAATATGGATGAAAATCAGTGAGACAAACGGCATGGGTACCCCCCAGTCCATTACCAGGCCCTTTGGGTCTTGTATGGATATTAAGGGGAACCCCACACCCAAATTAAAATAAGGAAAGGTGTGGGGCCACCAGGCCCTATATACTCTGAACAGCAGTATACAGGCGGTGCAAACAAGACAGGGACTGTAGGTTTGTTGTTAAGTAGAATCTGTTTGTAATTTTGAACATTTTTAATGTGTTTAGCTCCAGCCAAAAAATCTTTTCTAAGCTTTTTGGAAAACATAGGGAAGGGTTATCACCCCTGTGACATTTGTTTTGCGTCTTTCCTCCTCTTCAGAAGATTTCACCTCACTTTTTTGTCCCAATGAAAAATGTTTTTTGAAAATTTGGGTTTTTTTGTGGAACAAGGATTGGAAAGCATCAGTGGAAAGGAGAAATTGTTTTCCCATATTAACTCTTACAGGAGAGAATTTCCCTTCCTTAGGGGTAGATTTCATCTCACTTCCTGTTGTCTCCTACCGTTTGCAAGTAGGAGTCGTTTGTAAGTTAGATGTTTGAAGGTAGGGTCCTGCCCTATATACTCAGCAGAAATTTGGGCCTTAGGTGTTGCTGTGGCCAAAACACTGTAAGCCCTCACAGGGCCCTGCTGTGAAATATTAGATCAAGAATTGTAATTACATGCCCCTGTTGAACAGGAGCTGAAAAATTAGGCCTTAGGCACTGGTGCTGGTGCCACAACACTGCAACCCCTCACAGACACTCTAGTTGGAACGCAGGAACGAGCCCTGCTGCAAAGTATTGCATCAAAAATTGTAATTACACGCCCCTGTTAGACAGGGGCAGAAAAATTGGGCCTTAGGCACTGGTGCTGGTGCCACAACACTGCAACCCCTCACAGACACTCTAGTTGGAACGCAGGAACGAGCCCTGCTGCAAAGTATTGCATCAAAAATTGTAATTACACGCCCCTGTTAGACAGGGGCAGAAAAATTGGGCCTTAGGCACTGGTGCTGGTGCCACAACACTGCAACCCCTCACAGACACTCTAGTTGGAACGCAGGAACGAGCCCTGCTGCAAAGTATTGCATCAAAAATTGTAATTACACGCCCCTGTTAGACAGGGGCAGAAAAATTGGGTCTTAGGCACTGGTGCTGGTGCCACAACACTGCAACCCCTCACAGACACTCTAGTTGAAACGCAGGAACAAGCCCTGCTGCAAAGTATTGCATCAAAAATTGTAATTACACGCCCCTGTTAAACAGGGGCTGAAAAATTGTGCCTTAGGCACTGGTGGTGGCGCCCAGAACCAAAAATGTTCTTACAAGCTATCAGCGTGATGATTGAGGAGGAAGAGGATAATTACTCAGGGATAGTCACTCAGCATCAGCATAGGCAGTCTTTGAAGGGATCTGAGATTTCAAAAAAAATTATTCGGTTACATCTGCATCAGGTGCTTGGTAGCTGGTGGTGATCCAAGACTGATTCATTTTTATGAAGGTCAGCCGATCGACCGAGTCGGTGGACAGACGCACCCTGTGATCGGTTACCACGCCTCCAGCAGCACTGAATGTGCGTTCCGAAAGAACGCTGGATGCAGGACAGGCCAGTAGCTCAATTGCATACTGTGCAAGCTCTGGCCAGTGATCCATCCTCAAGACCCAGTAACCCAGAGGATTTTCGGTGGGAAAGGTGTCCAAGTCTGATCTTGCCCCTAGGTATTCCTGCACCATGTAAAACAGACGCTGGCGATGGTTGCTGGAACCGATCATACCTTGGGGCTGCGGACCAAAAAATTGTCTGAACGCATCGGTCAGACGGCCACCTTCTCCACCGCTCCTTCTTTGACTGACCGAAGCCTCAGCAACACGTTGTCCAGAAACAGGAGTTTGTAACCTCCCAGTCTCTGGGAACGCGTTGCACAGACCTTTCTGCAAGGCCTCCCGAAGATGTTTCATCCTCTGCTCCCTCTGCGATGGCAAGATAAGGTCCGCAACCTTACCCTTGTAACGTGGATCAAGGAGGGTTGCCAGCCAGTATTGGTCCTTCTCCTTGATACCACGAATACGAGGATCCTTACGCAGGCTTTGCAGGATCAGGGAGGCCATGCAGCGTAGGTTTGCTGAGGCATTCGGTCCGGAGTCCTCTGGGTCACTAAGGACAACAACGTCCGCAGCCACCTCCTCCCAGCCACGTACAAGTCCATGTGTTCCTTGGGACTGATCCCTTAAAGACTGCTGATGCTGAGTGCCAGGCTCCACCTCCATACTGACACAATCTTCCTCCTCCTCCTCCTCCTCCTCCTCGTCCTCTTCCTGTGTGATCGGCGGGCACGCAGGAACACTGTCTGGATAAAGGGGGCCTTGAGAGCTAAGGAAGTCCTCCTCTTCCTGCCTCTGTTCTGCCTCAAGTGCCCTGTCCATTATTCCACGCAGCGTGTGCTCCAACAGGTGGACAAGGGGGACAGTGTCACTGATGCATGCACTGTCAGTGCTCACCATCCTCGTGGCCTCCTCGAATGGTGACAGGACAGTGCATGCATCCCTGATCATGGCCCACTGGCGTGGGGAAAAAAAACCAAGGTCCCCTGACCCTGTCCTGGTGCCATAGTCGCACAGGTACTCATTGATGGCCCTCTGCTGCGTGTGCAGCCGCTGCAGCATGGCCAACGTCGAGTTCCACCTGGTGGGCATGTCACAGATTAGGCGGTTCTTGGGCAGGTTAAACTCCTTTTGGAGGTCCGTCAGCCGAGCACTGGCATTATATGACCGGCGGAAATGCACAGAGACTTTCCTGGCCTGCCTCAGGACATCCTGTAAGCCCGGGTACCTGCCCAAGAACCGCTGCACCACCAAGTTAAGGACGTGAGCCAAACAGGGCACATGGGTCAGTTGTCCCTGTCGGAGGGCAGAGAGGAGGTTGGTGCCATTGTCGCAAACCACCATTCCTGCCTTAAGTTGGCGTGGCGTCAACCACCTCTGAACCTGCCCCTGCAGAGCTGACAGAACCTCTGCCCCAGTGTGGCTCCTGTCCCCCAAGCACACCAGCTCAAGCACCGCATGGCATCTTTTGGCCTGCGTACTTGCGTAGCCCCTTGAACGCCTACGGAGCACCGCTGGTTCCGAGGAAGAGGCCATGGAGGAAGAAGAAGAGGAGGGGGTGGAGGAGAGAGGTGTGTCACAATCAGCATTTTGGAGGCGTGGTGGCGGAACAACCTCCAACACTACTGCACCTTGTCCTGCATCCTTCCCAGCTGCCAGCAGAGTCACCCAATGCGCCGTGAAACTTAAGTAACGTCCCTGTCCATGCCTGCTGGACCATGAGTCAGCGGTAATATGCACCTTACCGCTGACCGCCCTGTCCAGCGAGGCATGGACATTGCCTTCCACATGCCGGTAGAGAGCCGGAATCGCCTTCCGTGAGAAAAAGTGGCGTTTGGGTACCTGCCACTGAGGAACCGCACATTCCACAAACTCACGGAAGGGGGCAGAGTCTACCAACTGAAAAGGCAGCAGTTGAAGTGCTAGCAATTTTGCCAAGCTAGCATTCAACCGCTGGGCATGTGGATGGCTGGGAGCAAACTTCTTTCGGCGGTGCAGCAGCTGGGGCAGGGAAATTTGCCTGGTACAATCTGACGTCGGTGTACCAAAAGCAGATTGCCCACAAGTACTTGGCTGTGACACACCTAATTCTACACCTTCATTCCTCTCACTGCAGGTCTCAGAGAGGACTGAAGGTCTAGTGGGGTTGGAAATCTCAGCTGATGAGGAGCAAGGAGAGATCGTCTTTGTTCTTTGGTGTGGGTCTTTTAGATACGCTTGCCAACGAACTGCATGGCAGGTCAACATATGTCTGGTCAAGCATGTGGTACCCAAGCGGGAGATGTTTTGGCCACGCGAGATACGCTTGAGACATATGTTGCAAATAGCAGCGGTGCGATCTGATGCACTCGTCTCAAAAAAGGCCCACACCAAAGAACTTTTTGAATAACGCGCAGAGACTGCAGCGCCCTGCACATGTGGAGCTTTGGGGTGTGATGCAGTCAATGTGCTGCCCTTAGGCTGGCCCCTGGAGGGCATCCTGCCTAGTTGGTGATGTGCCACCTCCTCCTCCTCCTCCTCCTCCTCCTCTCTCCTATCAGGCACCCACGTTGAGTCAGTGACCTCATCATCCCCTCCCTCCTCATCACTGGAGCAAACCTGGCAGTATGCTGCAGCAGGGGGAGCATGACTGCCAGATTGCTGTCCTTCTTGGGCACCCCCTCTGTCCGTGCTCATGTTACTGCCTTCATTGAGCTCAGTATCATCATCAGAGCCTTCCAAACGCTGGGCATCCTCCTGGAGCATGTACCCAACACTGTGGTCAAACAGTTCGAGGGAATCCTCATGAGGACATGGTGGAGCTAGGGAAGGAGTCACTGATGACATTGAGCTGAGGGAAGAGGCCGCTGCTTTGCCAGACAAAGCACCCTGGGCATGGGTGAGAGAGGATGAGGAGGATGAGGACGGCTTGGTCATCCACTCGACCAAGTCTTCCGCATGTTGCGGCTCAACACGGCCAGCTGCCGAAAAAAAGGCCAAGCGTGTCCCATGGCCACGTGCTGATGAGGATGCACCGTCTCCACGACCAGCACTAGACACAGAGCCTGCTTGCCCTCTCTTATTGGCTTGTGACTGTCTGCCTCTCCTTCTTGGCCTTCCAGACATACTAATGGCCTGTAGCTGCACTAAGCTGGGATAGAACACCTGTAATTTTCTTCAGGTAGCTTTATATACTGTAACCAGACAAGCCTGCCTGTCAGTAGGAAGATAACAGGAACGGATCTAGCTGAACACTGTGAGCAGGACGTACTGCACTAAATGTATATAGCAGGAACGGATCTAGCTGAACACTGTGAGCAGGACGCACTGTACTAAATGTAAATAGTCTAGCTGCCTGACCGTGGTACTAATAGGATCAAAAAGAACACCTGTAATTTTCTTAAGGTAGCTTTATATACTGTAACCAGACAAGCCTGCCTGTCAGTAGGAAGATAACAGGAACGGATCTAGCTGAACACTGTGAGCAGGACACACTGTACTAAATGTAAATAGTCTAGCTGCCTGACCGTGGTACTAATAGGATCAAAAAGAACACCTGTAATTTTCTTCAGGTAGCTTTATATACTGTAACCAGACAAGCCTGCCTGTCAGTAGGAAGATAACAGGAACGGATCTAGCTGAACACTGTGAGCAGGACACACTGTACTAAATGTAAATAGTCTAGCTGCCTGACCGTGGTACTAATAGGATCAAAAAGAACACCTGTAATTTTCTTCAGGTAGCTTTATATACTGTAACCAGACAAGCCTGCCTGTCAGTAGGAAGATAACAGGAACGGATCTAGTTGAACACTGTGAGCAGGACGCACTGTACTAAATGTAAATAGTCTAGCTGCCTGACCGTGGTACTAATAGGATCAAAAAGAACACCTGTAATTTTCTTAAGGTAGCTTTATATACTGTAACCAGACAAGCCTGCCTGTCAGTAGGAAGATAACAGGAACGGATCTAGCTGAACACTGTGAGCAGGACACACTGTACTAAATGTATATAGTCTAGCTGCCTGACCGTGGTACTAATAGGATCAAAAAGAACACCTGTAATTTTCTTCAGGTAGCTTTATATACTGTAACCAGACAAGCCTGCCTGTCAGTAGGAAGATAACAGGAACGGATCTAGCTGAACACTGTGAGCAGGACGTACTGCACTAAATGTATATAGCAGGAACGGATCTAGCTGAACACTGTGAGCAGGACGCACTGCACTGAATGTAAATAGCAGGAACGGATCTAGCTGAACACTGTGAGCAGGACGCACTGCACTAAATGTAAATACCAGGAACGGATCTAGCTGAACACTGTGAGCAGGACGCACTGCACTGAATGTAAATAGCAGGAACGGATCTAGCTGAACACTGTGAGCAGGACGCACTGCACTGAATGTAAATAGCAGGAACGGATCTAGCTGAACACTGTGAGCAGGACGCACTGCACTGAATGTAAATAGCAGGAACGGATGTAGCTGAACACTGTGAGCAGGACGCACTGCACTAAATGTAAATACCAGGAACGGATCTAGCTGAACACTGTGAGCAGGACGCACTGCACTGAATGTAAATAGCAGGAACGGATCTAGCTGAACACTGTGAGCAGGACGCACTGCACTGAATGTAAATAGCAGGAACGGATCTAGCTGAACACTGTGAGCAGGACGCACTGCACTGAATGTAAATAGCAGGAACGGATGTAGCTGAACACTGTGAGCAGGACGCACTGCACTAAATGTAAATACCAGGAACGGATCTAGCTGAACACTGTGAGCAGGACGCACTGCACTGAATGTAAATAGCAGGAACGGATCTAGCTGAACACTGTGAGCAGGACGCACTGCACTAAATGTAAATACCAGGAACGGATCTAGCTGAACACTGTGAGCAGGACGCACTGCACTGAATGTAAATAGCAGGAACGGATCTAGCTGAACACTGTGAGCAGGACACACTGCACTAAATGTAAATAGTCTAGATAGAAGATAACAGGAACGGATCTAGCTAAACTGAATACAGTGTATATATATATATGCAACACCTGGGATGCATATATATACACAATACACTGTAAGTGCAGCTAACTGACTGACTGTTCTGCCTAATCTATCTAACTCAAATCAAATGACACTGTCTCTCTCTCTCTCTATCTCTCAGCACACCGGAACACACACTACACAGGGCCGCCGTGCAGGCGGCCTTATATAGTGTGGGGTGTGTACTAAATCCCCTGAGCCATAATTGGCCAAAGCCACCCTGGCTTTGGCCAATTACAGCTCTCTCTACTGACGGCGCTGTGATTGGCCAAGCATGCGGGTCATAGTGCATGCTTGGCCAATCATCAGCCAGCAATGCACTGCGATGCCGCAGTGAATTATGGGCCGTGACGCGCCACACGAATTTGGCGCGAACGGCCCATATCGTTCGCAATTCGGCGAACGACCGAACAGCCGATGTTCGAGTCGAACATGGGTTCGACTCGAACACGAAGCTCATCCCTAAAGGGGAGTAAACAATAGACAGAAAGACTGGGATTGAGGGAAAGAGGGGGAGTGAGTGACAAGGAAGAGAGAGTTATAGATGGAAAGACACAGAGAGGCATATGAAAAGATATACAGAGAGAGTAAGAGAGTGAACAGTATGGAGAGGAGGACAGCGAGAGAAGTAAAGATACTGATAAAAAGGGAGATGCGGTGGGAGAGAGAGAGGGGGAAGGGGAGAAGAAGCCATAGTTAGAGAGACAGAAGGCAGAAGAGAAAGGGAAAAGGAAAAAATAAATAGAGGAGGAAAGGAGAGCACTAGGAAAGGAAAGAGACAGTTATAATCATAGAAAGAAAGAGAGAGAGTGGGAGAAAAAGACAATAAGTGGAAAGAAAAGGGTGCAAAGGAAAAAAGGGAGCAATTGGCAGAGATGGAGGGAAAGAAAGTTATAGAGTGAAGGAGACAGAGTGGGGAGGAGAGGGAGGTTTGAGATAGAGAGTAGAAATGAAAGAAATTCCACAAAGAAAAAAAGACACCTCACTGAAAAAGAAAAAGGAGGGCAGGAGCTGGAAAAGGACCAGTAAAAATGATTGAAAACAGTCATCACCAAACCCCCCCCCCCCCCAACAAAAAAAAACAAGTTTTTCATTTTATTGGTCGCAGATGGTAAGTTTGCCATGTTGAACAACACAACTACCATTAGGACTGTAAGTTAAAGCAAAACTTTACCCATAACAACTTGATAAAAAATATGGTTCTTTAGCAAGGAACATACATTCCACATTAATAATTATGCTACCAACATTAGCGAGTGCTGTAAATCACCTCTAGCATTGCTCCTGTTGCTTCTTGCCAGGGGCTGCCATTTTGCTGAAGCCCTGAGCAGCAGTAAAACATAAAGCGGAACTAAACCCAACGGTTTAACGGTTTCAAAAAACAGTTACATTCCTGGAATGTCGGGATTGCTAACTGTCACATTTGCTTCCTGTCCTTAACCAAACTGTTAAACCATTAAATGGCTGGTGTCATAACTGATCAAATGTGCAGCAATATGGCAGTTGCAGATCAAACAGAAGCAGCTTCTTTGGCTGTAAAGGATAGGAGGGTTTAGTTCCGCTTTAAGGCTGTCAGCAGTGCCTAAAAATGTAGAGCAGCTAAACAGGGTGAGACAGTGTATTATTGGATTTTAAACATTATAGGCACTTATTTTTAATGTTTCATATACTGTAGCTATACCTGAAGTCATCTAGCAAGACTTTATTTTCTGACTAAAGTTCAACTTTAATTTACAAAAAATATATTTATTTTTTTTGGCTGTCCCTGGTTGCCTACTCTAATGCTAAAATTGCATTTGAAGTATATCTAAAGCCCAAAATGTGTGTGTGTTTTTTTTTTTTAATTATTATGGTTAGAGAGGGGAAGGGTTGGAGTTTTTGTCAGATTTTTATTTATGGGGTCCATATATAAAACCCCACTGTGCCAGTGCCTCATTATTCACACAGCTGTTGCGAATATTCCCCATAATGTGAGTAGCATCCCCCATGGGGACTACTGATGAACTTGTATCCCCCCACTCCTGCACAGCCAGGAACACCCGATTTTCACAAGCACCCAGTGTCAGAGAACAGTCTGTGGCTTTTTTTTTGTTGTTTATTAAGGGTTATAACTTGGATAGGGATGGGAGGTTATGAGATGCCCACTTGACTTCAGTAATCTTCAGGAACATCTTCCTATATACATAATACTGTATATACAGCCTATATACAGTCTCCTTCACTTGCCTCCTGCACACATTTGCTTGCTTCAGCTGAATCACTGTAGAATGATCTGACAAGCTCCCAGTCAGATTTTGCAACAGCCCTTTACAGGCAGGAACTCACAGCCCCTTGTTGTGCTGAGAAAAAATGCAGTGAAACAGCTTGGAACTTCTTCTCTGTGGCTACTGATCCCAACACTACCTTTTCAGGCACTGCCAACCCACCTGGCTGCATCTGCCTCTTTCACTAGCCTTCCAGGCTAACTCTTACACCATTCCTAGGACTGACGCTTCACCAGCCCACCCAGCTGACTCTCAGGAGATCTTTCAGGGAAGGATTGAGACTTAAGTGCACCTCTGTCTTCAGGGAGACTGACTACATGTGGCAGTCTTCCCCCCTTGTTAGTCCCCAACAGTGCTGATCTACTCATTCTGTCCTCTCTTGCTCCCGTGCCTCCAGAAAGGGCTTCCACCCATGTGTTAATGCAGGATCCTTCCAGCACTCGAACCCCGACCCAAGGCAGGACATCCCTCCCCGGCTCCCCCCAGTCTAGGGGGCACCCCTGAGGATCACCGACAGCCCCCTCAGCACTGTATCTCCATTTTCCACCCAACTGCGGTTATCAAAGCGAGCAAAGTTCTTTCTTGAATTAAGAGAGGTATGGACTGCAGAGAGAGAGATATCATTTTGCCCCTCTACAGTTCCAGTAAGACCTCATCTGAAATATGCAGTTCAGTTTTAGACACCAGTTCACAAAAAGGATATCAAGGAACTAGAGAAAGTGCAGAGAAGGGCACTCAGCTATAAGGAAAGATTAGAGAACTGAATGTATTCTCTCTTGAGAAGAGAAGATTAGGGGGGATATGATCAACATGTACAAATACATAAGGGGTCCATATAGTGAACTTGGTGTTGAATTATTCACTTTAAAGGTCATCACTAAGGACAAGGGGGCACTCTTTACATCTAGAGGAAAAGAGATTTCATCTCTAAATACGGAAAGGTTTCTACACAGTAAGAGCAGTGAAAATGTGGAATAGACTCCCTCCAGAGGTGGTTCTATCCAGCTCAGTAGATTGCTTTAAAAAGGCCTGGATTCTTTCCTAAATGTACATAATATAACTGGGTACTAATATTTATAGCTAAAGTTGATCCAGGGAATATCTGATTTCCTCTCGGGGATCAGGAAGGATTTTTTCCCCTGCTGTAGCAAATTGGATCATACTTTGCTGGGATTTTTTGCGTACCTCTGGATAGACTGTGGGTATAGGATTACATATATGGGATTGTATGGTTGTGTTTTTTTTTTTTTTGTTTCATTTTTTATTGGTTGAGCTAGATGTCTTTTTTCAAACTAACTAACTATGACTGCCCCTGCTGGCATGGCCCAAGTCTATTTGTGGAATGGGCTCAGCCCCTGCCAGCCTACCTTTGAGGATTGGCTGAGGCTCCATAAATATTCAAGGCAGCTCCTTCTATCTTCCACCTGCAAATTGTAGAAGATTCTCCAACCTTCTAGACCAGAGGGAGGCACCAGAGAGCTGCCAGGATGAGTCCCCCAGTCCTGAACTTCACTGAACCCTGACTCAGATTCCATGGCTCAGACTTAGCTCTGAGCCAAACTATATTTTACCTACTCGAAATTCTAACACACCCTGTACTAACTTCTAGCACACACTAGAGGGTGCTACATTCACCCCCCAAACAGAAGCCATGTTCCCATCGGCTGGGAGAAAACCACTCCCGAGCCCAGGAGAAAGAAACAGGGAATCCCATTCAAAAAAGAAAGGGGAGAAGGGAAACAACTTGGAAGGGGCTTGTTACAAATAAATGAATGGTATAAAAAATATACACATTTTCTCAAAGAACCATGTACATCACATATGTACATCCTGACTACAGACCCCTGTAGCTAGCAAAGTAATGCAATTACCAGCATATAGCCGTCCACGATGAACATGCAGGAAACAGAAAAAAAAATACATCCTCATGCTCAACTAACTATCTGTACATTCTGTCAGCAAGGGGTTATAGGCCTGCTAACAGAAACAAACAAAGCAACAGACTTTTTCAAAGAGTCTCTTGTAGGTGGAGCCCCTCCGTAACAGCAACAGCATGACACTAGGCCTCACCCATTCTTCATCTGGAACAGGATAACCCATCTGGAAATGGATCAGGGTGTTAGGCCGACCTAGTCCATGAAGAAAGGAACAAACATAGGCAGCAGTCCTCTCCTTGCTGTCCATTTCTGTAACCTTTGGGTTGAACAACTCACTACAGTCCCTTCACAAGTGGAACTGAGGATTTGGCAGTCTTGTAATGCAGCCATCAGCTCTTCTGACAGCGGCAGAGTGGCTCCTGGCTGGCTGTAAAGCCTTGACGACCACCACATTGTCCTTGTAGATGGCTCTTCCCAGCCACCATTCATGCCATATGTCCTAGAACCAGGTCCAGGCCTCCTCATTATGAGATCCCTGCAATGGCTTAGGGGTGTGCATAAAGTTCCACACCATGTCATCCTCCCACTGTGCACAAGAGTCCTCTATGATGTCCATGATGTCTTGTGGGGACATACGGGTAGTCCAACCCACACTCGAGTGCTGTGCCCAGCTGCAACTCTCGCTGGACCCTGGAGAATTTTGGCAGTTCCCTTGGCTTGCCTTTCCAGGGAGGACACAGGACTTTTGTGACCTCACTACTCACTGCCTGTACTCCACATCTGGTCTGGGTCATGGAAGGTTGGTTCTGGAACTTCTGCCCGACACAGATAGGCGTCTGCGGGGATCTTTCAGCCCTCTCAGCTGACTCTGGGGCCTCAAGCACTTCTGGAAGTACTTCCACCCCTTCCTGGGATTCCCCCCCTCCAGCACCCATTCCTCCTCAGAACCACTGTGAGATATCCACTCTTTCCAGTCATAATCTATGGGCCCGGATTCTGCTTGCAGCCTGGATGACCCCCAATCCATTGCCCTACCACCGAAACTCCCCTCTGGCTCAATTGAAGAAAAGCTGTCTTTCTGCACTGGCTCCTTCCAGGTGGGGCTGCCAGGGTGGGCGGTTGCAGCCAGCCTTCCGGGAACAGCTTCTAGTTCCTGCTGGGCAGCACTTACAGGTACCAGCTCTCTGACCGGACTGCAGGCTGAGGCAGACTTCCAGCTTTCTTCCCCGATGTCGCAGGGGAGTCACCAACCTTCTAGACCAGGGGGAGACACCAGAGAGCTGCCAGGATGAGCCACCCAACCCTGAACTTCACTAAACCCTGACCCAGACTCCATGGCTCAGACTTAGCTCTGAGCCAAACTATATTTTACCTACTCTAAATTCTAACACACCCTGTACTAACTTCTAGCACACACTAGAGGGTGCTACATGTGTCTAATATGTGTGTCTCCTATGATCATCAGTTCCAACTAGTGGCCATATTACAGTGTTTTCCTGAAATACTGCAATCAGGAAAATAACGTAATATGCCTGCCAGATGCAGCCAGTGTTGCCAACCTACCAGATTGAAATTTACTGACACGACACCCAAAATGTACTGGCACAGTCAAGTTTTTACTGACATATTTAAAAGTTATGACAGTTTTAAGTGCAAATTTAAGTATTTAGGCTACAAACAAGTACAATATGCAAATAGCAAAGTGATTTAGGGTAGATATTAAGGCAAAAACATATTACTTATTTCATTTTCGATATAGTAAAGAAGTACTGTAGCCCAGGGACAGGAATCGAGAGGGCAAGAAATTAGAATGGGCGGCACACACACAGGCAATTGACTCTCACAGACAGCAGTGTGCAGCAGCACAGATGATGATGGCACCTCACCAACATGACTCCCCCTCTCCTGAGTCACAGTGACCCTCTCTCACCATGCCAGGTGGTCCCTTCAGTCCACTCCCGGCTTACATTCCTCCCGTTCCATAGACCTGCACATGAGGCTCTGGCTGCTCTGCTCCCTTTCACCATGACTTCACGAGACACACTGCTGGCACGGTCCGAACACACCGTAGCAGGCACTCGGATGGTCTCTTCCAAGCGTCACAGCCATATTTTTTACTGGCAACCTTTTTATTTCACTGGCATTTACTGGCAGGAGAAAAGTGCCCATTTTTTACTGGCTGCCAGTAAAAATACTGGCGGTTGGCAACATTAGATGCAGCTGATTCTCATAAAAAATATGCATATTAAACACATTAAAGGTTTTATATGTGGCAGTTGTGTGAATGTTAAGACATTTGCGCAGTATTTTTTTTTTTTTATAAAGAGGCCCCTGTGTGACCTGGTGACTTTTTTCACTGGAACTGAAAGTGAGTGAAAATACAGAATTTGGGGATGTCACTGGAACATTAATAGGGTGTAAATGTTTTAATGGGGACACCTTTTCTGGAGATACCTTTCCTTTCGTTACTCAAAACAGAAATTGAAGGAAAATCGCCCCCTAAAAAAAAACAAACAGGGGTTGTAGCAATTTCCTAGTCTATTTAAGTTGTGGTTTTAAACACCATTTAAAGTATAAAATACTTATTTACTAATTATTCTCACATATTACACATCCCATCAGAAGAAGAAGCCATCACATCTATAAGACACAGGCTCAATTTACAATTTTTAATACAGGTAATAGTGAGTGGTGATCGGTAAACCCAGCCACTTTACCTCTCATAGGTGCATGGGGGGGGGGGGGGATAGTTCTCCTTTTCATTTTCTATGACAGGTAAACTTACCCTTTAAGGCAGCAGAATTGTTTTGCCAGGAAAAGGATCAATGTATGCAAATAGAGTGGGACAGAAAAGGCTGGCTGATAGGAGGAGTTCTGTGGTCCAGAAAGCAGGGTTGACAACCCTAGCTGGGATTTCAGTGCAGCAGAGGCATTGGGTTGTCCGACCAAACAGGAAGTTAGGCGTGTCCTGGATTTCTGGTGGATCAGTGGGTGTTTTTTGTACTTGCAGCATTAAAAGGAATAAAACACAGAAAATGTGCATGTACTGCAAAGATGTACTGAATATGGTTTTATTAATTTTGCCCTAACATCAGCTTTAAACTTCTATAATTTAAAACACTTTTTTTTCATATTGTAAATATTTGAAAGCATTATTACAAAGTTCCTATAATTCCCTGCAGAACAAAAGACATTCTGTATCAAGCTAACACTAGATACACACATTAACCGCTTGCCGACCGGCCCACGCCGATACACCTCGGCAGAAGGGCACGTACAGGCAGATTAACGTACCTGTATGTTGCCCTTTAAGAAGCGATTTGCGGGCGCGACCTAGCTGAGTGTGATCGCGGGTCCCGCGGACTCGATGTCCACAGGGATACCCGTGATCGTCTCACAGAGAGGGAGAACGGGGAGATGCTGATGAACAAGCATTTCCCCGTTCTGCCTGGTGACAGGACACTGATCACAGATCCCTGTAATCGGGAGCGGTGATCAGTGATGTGTCACACATAGCCACGCCCCCCCCCCCCCCCACAGTTAGAATCACTCCCTAGGACACACTTAACCCCTACAGCGCCACCTAGTGGTTAACCGCTTCACTGCCAGTCACATTTACACAGTAATCAATGCATTTTTAATTGCACTGATCGCTGTATAAATGTGATTGGTCCCAAAATCGCGCCAAAAGTGTCCGATCTGTCCGCCATAATGTCGCAGTCACGATAAAAATCGCAGATCGCCGCCATTACTAGTAAAAAAATAAAATTATTAATAAAAATGCCATAAAACTATCCCCTATTTTGTAGACACTATAACTTTTGCGCAAACCAATCAATAAACGCTTATTGCCATTTTTTTGCCAAAAATATGTAGAAGAATACATATCGGCCTAAACTGAGGAAAAAAAATGTTTTTTTAAATATTTTTTGGGGATATTTATTATAGCAAAAAGTAAAAAATAATGCGTTTTTTTCAAAATTGTCGCTATTTTTTTGTTTATAGCGCAAAAAATAAAAACCGCAGAGGTGATCAAATACCACCAAAAGAACGCTCTATTTGTGGGAAAAAAGGAAGTTGATTTTGTTTGGGAGCCACGTCGCACGACCGCGCAATTGTCCGTTAAAGCGCCGCAGTGCCGAATCGCAAAAAGTGCTCTGGTCTTTGGGCAGCCAAATGGTCCGGGGGTTAAGTGGTTAAACATCTAATACATGTGAGGCAGGGCTGGGGCAAGGGGTGGGCAAGAGGGGCGGCTGCCCTGGGCACTGTGGTTCCATGTGAGGTGGGGGGGGACGCTGGGAGGAGGTTGAAGGGGAGGGGACTTGTTTTTTGTTTTGGGAGGGGGAATTTGGAGGGGGCGGAAGGGTATAAGAATTGCTAGGAGTGGTGATTTGGGGGGATTTGTGTTGGGAGGGGGGATGGGGGAAGATGATTTGTGCTGGGAGGGGGGATTTCAGCAGGGGGCAGATTTGTACACAGGGGATTTATGCTTATGGGGTAAGCATGCAGATTAGTGCTCAATTTTTTGGGGGGCATTTTTTCTAACACATAATGCTCATACATGTTGAGGGAGGTGGGGGCGCAGTTTGGCATGTTCGCCCTGGGTTCTAGATGACCTTGTCCCGGCACTAGACATGTGCGCTTTGTTTCATTGCGAATTGAAATTTGTACGAATTTTATTTTTTCCGAAATCCGGAAGTATCCAAATTTCCAAATTACACATAGAACCGAATTTAAACGAATCCGAAATAACAAAAAAAAAAAATTCGGATGAAATTCGAATTCAAATCGTTTTCCAATACTTTTCGAATTCTAAAACTTTTCAAATTCGAATAGTTTTCAAATTTGAAACGTTTTCGAATTCAAATGGTTTTCCAATTTCCAAAGAGAATAAAATAGAATAGAAAATAAAGGACTTGAATAGAAAAAAAAATAGACTAGAAAAGAATATAACAGAAAATAAAAGAATAGAATATAATAGAGTAAAACAGAACAAAACAGAATAGAAAATAAAAAAACAAAATAGACTAGAATATAATAGCAACAAATAGAATAGAATAGAATAACATAGAAAGACTATAACCATCTTCTGAAATTCGAATTTCAAATAGAATACATTTGAATTTGAATACATAAGAAAATAATAGACTAGAAAAGAATAGAATAGAAAAAAAGACTAGAATAGAATAGAATAGACTATAATAGAATAGAAAAGAATAGAATAAAAAAAACAATAGAATAGAATAATAAGAATATAACCATTTCCCAACATTCAAATAGAATCAATTCAAATTTGAATAGAATAGAAAATAATAGACTAGAATAGAATAGAAAATAACAGAATAGTATAGAAAAAAATTGAATAGAATAGAATAGAAAGAATAAAAAAATCTTCCGAAATTCAAATTTCAAATAAATTTGAATTTGAATACAAAAGAATAGAATAGAAAATAAAAGAAAATCAAATAATAGAATAGACTAAACAAATAAAAAAAACAATATAATTTAAAAACAATAGAATAGAATAGATTAGAATGGAAAGAATATAACCATTTCCTAAAATTAAAATAGAATCTATTTGAATTTGAATAGAATAGAAAAGAATAGATTAGAATAGGAAAATGTTATACACATTCTATTCTATTCTGTTGTTTTTTTCTATACTATTGTGTTATTTTCTATTCTACTCTATTCTTTTCTATTCTATTCAAATTCGAATTGATTCTATGTGAATTTTGGAAAATTGTTACATTATTTCTATTCTATTCTATCCTATTGTTTATTTAATTTTATTCTTTTCTATTCTATTCAAATTTCAGACGATGGTTATAATCTTTCTATTTTATTTTATTCTTTTATTTTTTATTCTGTTCCTTTCAATTCTTTTCTATTCTGTTCTTTTATTCTCTATACTATTTTTTTCTGTTTTAATCTATTATATTATATTCTTTTATTTTCTGTTATATCCTTTTCTATTCTATCCTATTTTTTTCTATTCTATTTTATTCTCTTTGGAAATTTGGAAAACTATTCGAATTGGAAAACTTTTCCAATTCGAAAAACATTTTTCAAATTGGAAAACTATTCGAAAACTTTCTGAATTGATCCAAATTCGAATTAGGAAAATTTGAATGGATTCGAAAACGAATAAACAAAAACGAATTCCGAAAACGAATGAAAGGAATAAAACAAATTTAACTCAACTAATTTATGTAAATAACAAATCGAAATGAAACAAAACAAAACAAATTTTTTCGTTCTGCACATGTCTACCCGGCACTGCTGTAAATGCAATATACCGTATATACTCGAGTATAAGTCGTTCCGAGTATAAGTCGAGGCCCTAATTTACCACAAAAAAATGGGAAAAACGTATTGACCCGAGTATAAGACGAGGGTGAGAAATGCACAGCTACTGTAAGTGGAAAAGAGGGTCAATAATGCCCATTTGCAGCATCACTGTGCCCATTTGCAGCCAAAGTTCAACCGGTTCAAACTCGGTAGTTAAGGGTTCCTAGATGCCCCCTAGCTGCAGCCAAAATTTGGGGTCTCTGAACCCAAAGTGTCCCGAAATGACATTGCTGCAGATGGACACAGTTGACCGAATTTGGGGCCCTGTATCTCGGGACCACTTAGTGCTAGGAACCCCAAATTTGGTGTGCAAACCCAGTGGAACTAGCACCATAAAATATCCAAAGCTGGGATTTCTAGAACCAAGTAGCCCCGAGATACAGGGCCCCAAAAATCGGTTCAGAAAATGTCAAGCACTTTTCTGCAGCAGAGAATGACATTTTTCCAAACCTATTTTGGGGCCCCGTATCTCGGGGCCACTTGGTGCTAGGATCACCAGCTTTGGATATGTTATGGTACCAGTTCCACTGGGTTTGCACACCAAATTTGAGGTTCCTAGCAAGTGGCCCTGAGATACGGGGCCCCAAAGTCGGTTCGGAAAATTAAATTTTTTGCTGCAGAAAAGTGCTTGACTCGAGTATAAGTCGAGTGGGGCACTTTCAGCACAAAAAAATGTGCTGAAAAACTCGACTTATACTCGAGTATATACGGTAATGAAAATTTGGGAAAAAAAGCAGATAAAGTCGCAGACCATGCCTTGGTGTCTTTCTGTTTTTCTGAAGTCTGCTCTGTTTCTATGTTCTGTTTTGTTTTCTCTTTTCTGGAAATAGAGATGAAAGAGACCAATGGCTGCCTGCACCGAGCCTAATAGTGAAAATCTGCTTAAAGTGTATGTAAACCATAGCAATGAACTTTGGTCTCTTTTGTTAGACATCTAATTCTTAACGTTTTATTATAATGTTTCAATAAGTGTTCAATTAGTAAAAAAAAAAAAAAAAATGTAATTCTCCTAGAAACCTTTTGTGCAAATAACCTCAGCGGCACCGTTAATCATTCATGATTGAGATTATATAAAAATCAGCATATTTAGTATTAAAGAATACGTAAACTCAACATTTCATATTCCTGATATGTGCCTGCTGTACCATGTACTTGTATGAAAAAGTATCAGGTTCTCTTTGTATTGCTTCCTTTGTGTGAAATCCCTGGTGTAATGCCAGTCCTTCTGCTGTCCTATTAAAAAAACTGACCACACTAAGCATGAGGGCACAGTGTGGTCAGTTTTCTAGCTGTGCTGGTAACTCAGCCTGCTCTCTACCTCTCTACCAATGATCAGACCGGTGCTGACAGCTCTCCTCCAATGATCAGAATGGTGCTGACCAGTGGCGGCGGGTGGTTCCCCCCCCGTTACAGTTGGTCCTTCAGGTCAATCGCACACATCAGCACCCCCCACCCCCCTCCACCGGTCAGTCGAGTTACCAGCCTGGAACTTACCCTATCAGTGGCAAGGTCAGCGCTTCACTCCAGGCGACGGGCGGGGGCTTCCCCTGCATGTCGGCGGCCGTGCGTCTCCTCCCTCCTAATTGTCCAATAGGATCGCTACTCGTTTCAGCCACTTAGGAAACGGGTCTCAAGACCAGCTTTCTGATTAGCCGGGAGGAGAATCGGTGTGATAATGAATATTCATTTGCTATTGTCACACAACTGGGTGGGGTTGGAGCGCAGTGCTCTGCGCCCCGAGCACGCCCTTTTTTGAAGCCTATTAGAGAATCTGGCTCTAATCACGTGCTTCAAAAAAAAAATAAACCCCATTGGAATTCATGCATCCGGCGCCCCACATGTAAATTAGGGGATGGATGGGAGGGGAGGTGGCGCCCCTGCGCCCTGCATTACGGGCCGCCACTGGTGCTGACACACCCCCTTCACAGCAATTTGCGTGGGTTTCCTCCGGGTACTCCGGTTTCTTCCCACACTCCAAAGACATGCTGGTAGGTTAATTGGCTTCTGTCCAAAAAAATTTAAATGTGAGTTGGGGACCTTGGATTGTGGGCTCGATGTGAGTGTGCGATGTATGTGTAGAGTGCTGCGTAAATTGACGGCGCTATATGGGTACCTTAAATAAATAATAATAGATGAGCATGTTATGCCCCGTACACACGGTCGGACATTGATCGGACATTCCGACAACAAAATCCTAGGATTTTTTCCGATGGATGTTGGCTCAAACTTGTCTTGCATACACACGGTCACACAAAGTTGTCGGAAAATCCGATCGTTCTAAACGCGGTGACGTAAAACACGTACGTCGGGACTATAAACGGGGCAGTGGCCAATAGCTTTCATCTCTTTATTTATTCTGAGCATGTGCGTCAGATTTGTGTACACACGATCGGAAATTCCGACAACGGATTTTGTTGTCGGAAAATTTTATAGCCTGCTCTCAAACTTTGTGTGTCGGAAAATCCGATGGAAAATGTGTGATGGAGCCCACACACGGTCGGAATTTCCGACAACAAGGTCCTATCACACATTTTCCGTCGGAAAATCCGATCGTGTGTACGGGGCATTAATGTCATCAATGTATAGGGGTAGGGACAATTGTAGACATGCAACCACACTCGCTCAGGTTGAACTGGATGGACTGGTGTCTTTATTCAACCTTAATAACTATGTAATTTACTGGGAAGAACACTGTGCTGCTGTTTCTCCTCTCCCAGATCTTATGCAACTGAGAACAGAGGGAATGTGATCACTTATAAAAAAAGGAAAAAAAGGTGTTTATAATTGATAATTTGATTGTGAAGTCTATTTTTTTTTATTATACATAAAAAAAGAGGTTTTATACTTACCTGCTTTGTGTACTATGTTTGTATTGCTCAGAGCAGTCCCTTATCTCTTCTGGAGTCCCCCACCAGTGTTCTCTGCTCCTTGCTCCAGTTGCCTCCTTAGCCACGTGCTATGGGGTTAGTATGCTCCTGACCCAGGCTGTGTGCTTCCATAGAAACACACAGTGTTGGTAAGCCACGCCCCCTCACAAGAGCTTGACTGACAGCAGCAGTGACCTATGACTCTCTATGAGACCAGAAAGACGGGAGAGCGGTGCTGCAGGCAGGACAGCGCTGGATCAGTGAGCGGAGTCAGGTAAGTGTTAGGGGAGGTGGGAAGGACCACTTAAAAAAAGTTTAGACTTTAGAGCCACTTTAATCTATCCTGGCGCCAAGGCATAGTAAGAATTTACACTGAGCAGAACATTAAAGGTAAAGTTCTGCTTTAAATTAGTAGAGCTGTATAGTCTTACCTACAAAATTCCCCCCGTTATTTATTTAACTTATTCTTCCTCTAACGGTAACTAAAGGTGCAAAGAAAAAGTCAATACAATTATAATAATTTTGGTTATTTTGACTCCAATTGTTGTGCTATTGACGTACCCTTTCCTGACACCTCTATGCCATGGCCTGAATGTGGCAGAGACCATCACAGAAGACAATCTTCATCAGAAAGCTGAACTCGCCAAACACTTGGCATCCACAAATACTTTGTTACTTTGATCAGTATTTGAACGTCAAAAGGAATATTTCTTTCTAAAGCCTCGTACACACAATCGGATTTTCCGACGGGCATTGTGTGATGACAGGCTGTTGGCGGAAAATCCGACCGTTTCCACGCTCTATCGGACAATTGTTGGCGGATTTTCCCCGGACAAATGTTGGATAGCAGGCTTTAAAATTTTCCGCGGACAAATGTCTGTTGTCGGATTTTTCACGAACAAATGTTGGATGGCAGGCTTTAAAAATTTCCGCAGACTTTTCCCCCTTTTCCATGTACTTTTTAGACCGGCTATGACCTGCTATGACTGTGGGTGTTGAAGGGGTTGGAGGACTCTGCAGCAGGCTTAGCTTGCTGTGGTCTACTCTACAAGGGTTTGGGGAACACGCTAGAAAGTTGGTAGGCACTATGGGAGTTGGGAGGGCGGGGGGGGGGGGGTAGGGTTCTATGTGGGGACTTGGGGATTTTGGAAGAAGCTGGGAGCTCTTCAAGGGGCTCAGAGGGGGACTTTGCAGGCCTTTTCAGCTATTTCCACCCCCTCTCCCACTTACTTTTCCCCTTTTTCCACTTACTTTTTAAACACCGGCTATGACCTGCTATGACTGTGACTCTTTTTAAATCATAATGACAAGAGAAACTACCAAAATGGCCCTGATCAAAAGTTTACATACCCTGGTGATTTTGGCCTGATAACACGCACACAAGTTGACACAAAGGGGTTTGAATGGCTATTAAAGGTAACCATCCTCACCTATGATCTGTTTCCTTGTAATTGGTGTGTGTGTATAAAAGGTCAATGAGTTTCTGGACTCCTGACAGACCCTTGCATCTCTCATCCAGTGCTGCACTGATGTTTCTGGATTCTGAGTCATGGGGAAAGCAAAAGAATTGTCAAAGGATCTGTGGGAAAAGGTAGTTGAACTGTATAAAACAGGAAAGGGATCTAAAAAGATATCCAAGGAATTGAGAATGCCAATCAGCAGTGTTCAAACTCTAATCAAGAAGTGGAAAATGAGGGGTTCTGTTGAAACCAAACCACGGTCAGGTAGACCAACTAAAATTTCAGCCACAACTGCCAGGAAAATTGTTCGGGATGCAAAGAAAAACCCACAAATAACTTCAGGTGAAATACAGGACTCTCTGAAAACATGTGGTGTGGCTGTTTCAAGATGCACAATAAGGAGACACTTGAAGAAAGATGGGCTGCATGGTCGAGTCGCCAGAAGAAAACCATTACTACGCAAATGCCACAAAGTATCCCGCTTACAATACGCCAAACATCACAGAGACAAGCCTCACACCTTCTGGCACAAAGTCATTTGGAGTGGTGAGACCAAAATTTAGCTTTTTGGCCACAACCATAAACACTACATTTGGAGAGGAGTCAACAAGGCCTATAATCAGGGCCGGATTAAGAACTTTATGGGCCTGGTGATGGGGCTTTTTATAAAACAAATAATTAAATAAATATGCAAACATTTTTTGTTTTGTTATTACAAATTAAATTAATTAAAGAGAAGGAGGATGAGAGAGAGATAAAGGGGATGAGAGAGGGGTGAGGGGTAAGGGAGGGAGGATGAGAGAGAAAGGGGGGATGAGAGAGAGGGAGGATGTGCATGAGCATGCGTGAGAGTGACATCAATGTAGCCCGGCCAAGGCAAGTGACCGAAGGCACAGGACCCAGAAGGAAGACCAGGTGAAGATGGAAGCACCCGGGACCAGCCGGATTGATCGCATCGCTGGAGGGCTCAGTCTGACAGGTAAGTGTACCCTAATGTGCTAATATGCTGTTCATACTAGTACATTATGGCATAACCTACCTCAGAGTCTCTAAAAAGTAGTAATGTTGGCAAATTTTACTACCGCTTTAATATCACAGGATCCCAGGAGCCTCTCATGGGCCCCCCTACTGACCCGGTGGCCCTTGGGCAGTGCCCAAGTGCATAGTTGCCGACATTTCAAAAATATTTTCAGGGATACTTTTTTACCAGTGGTAAATTTAGAGTAGCTGACATCCCCTATGTTCCTCTATACATCACAGTAGTAATCACAAAAAAAAAGAGTACCAATAATGGGCAGAACAAATATGAGGCCTGAGAAGATTTCCTTTAGTTGAACTAACAAAAGTGTGCCCATTCTAGAGCTAGTAACATTGAGGGTATTCAATATTATTTTAAAGAACTGTTTTTGTGGGTAAGAGGCATAGGGGAGGAGTATGGATGGTATAAACGTGGGAATTATGTGAGGTAGAGGAATGTGGAGGGTATAACAGTGGGCATTATGTACAGGAGAGGAGTGTGGAGGGTATGACAGTGGGCAGTATGTACAGGAGAGTTGTGTGGAGGGTATGGCAGTGGGGACTAAGTACAGGAGAGAAATGTAGAGGGTATGACAGTGGGCAGTATGCACAGCAGAGGAGTATGGGGGTATGACAGTGGGCAGTATGTACAGGAGAGAAGTGTGGAGGGTATGACAGTGGGCAGTATGTACAGGATTTGCTATTTTTGGAATAAAATCGTTGGAACGTTCCTGTGGCGTGCAGTTGTTCTTTTCTTCCTAGTAAAAAAGGAAGGACGACCATATTGGCACCATAAAGAATGAGGAAGGACATCTGGTTACATAGGATTGGGAAATGGCGAAGGTATTGAATTTATTCTTCTCCTCAGTCTTTACGAGGGAATTGGGGGCTTCTGTAACCAAAACTGCAGTGTCATGACACATCACAGGAAGCACCCTCATGGCTAACAGAGAACAGAATTAGAAATAGACTTGGGAATCTTAACATTATTAAATCACCGGGACCAGATGGCTTGCACCCGAGGGTACTTAGGGAACTCAGTCAAGTAATTGCCAGACCATTGTTCCTAATTTTTACTGACAGTCTACTGACCAGAATGGTACCAGCTGATTGGAGAAAAGCTAATGTAGCACCAATTTTTAAAAAGGGCCAAAATATATCCCTGGGAATTAGAGAACAGTTAGCCTAACATCAATAGTATGTAAGCTCTTGGAGGGGATGATAAGGGACTATGCACAAGATTTTAGTAATGAAAACGGTATCATTAGCAATTTAGCAGTAATCAGCATGGATTCATGAAGAATCGTTCTTGCCAAACCAATCTATTAAAGAGAAAAAAAAAAGAAAAAAAAGAGATTACTATTACTATTTGGTGTACCCCACTTATTACTGCAGCATATCTACTTATTTTCAGCGCAGTTTTTTTCTTTTTACAAACCAATCTATTAGCCTTCTATGGTGAGTTGCCATCTAGATAAAGGAAGGCCCGTAGACGTGGTGTATCTGGACTTCGCAAAAGCATTTGACACAGTTCCCCATAAACGTTTACTGTACAAAATAAGGTCCGTTGGCATGGACCATAGGGTGAGTACATGGATTGAAAACTGGCTACAAGAGCGAGCTCAGGGTGGTGATAAATGGGAAATACTCGGAATAGTCAGGGGTGGGAAGTGGGCTCCCCCAGGGTTCTGTACTGGGACCCATCCTGTTTAATGTGTTCATAAATGACCTGGAGGATGGGTAAACAGCTCAATCTCTGTATTTGCGGACAACACTAAGCTAAGCAGGGCAATAACTTCTCCGCAGGATGTGGAAACCTTGCAAGAAGATCTGAACAAATTAATGGGGTGGGCAACTACATTGCAAATGAGGTTTAATGTAGAAAAATTTTAAATAATGCATTTGGGTGGCAAAAATATGAATGCAATCTACTCACTAGGGGGTGAACCTCTGGGGGAATCTAGGATGGAAGTGGACCTGGGGGTCCTAGTAGATGATAGGCTCAGCAATGGCATGCAATGCCAAGTTGCTGCTAACAAAGCAAACAGAATATTGGCATGCATTAAAAAGGGGATTAACTCCAGGGATAAAGCAATATTTCCCCCACTCTATAAGACTCTGGTCCAGCCTCACCTAGAGTATGCTGTCCAGTTCTGGACACCAGTCCTCAGGAAGGATGTACTGGAAATGGAGCGAGTACAAAGAAGGGCAACAAAGCTAATAAAGGGTCTGGAGGATATTATTTATGAAGAAAGGTTGCGAGCACTGAACTTATTCTCTCTGGAGAAGAGACGCTTGAGAGGGGATATGATTTCAATTTACAAATACCGTACTGGTGACCCCACAATAGGGATAAAACTTTTTCACGGAAGGGAGTTTAATAAGACACGTGGCCACTCACTATCATTAGAAGAAAAGAGGTTTAACCTTAAACTGCGTAGAGTGTTCTTTACTGTAAGAGCGGCAAGGATGTGGAATTCCCTTCCACAGGTGGTGGTTTCAGCGGGGGGCATCGATAGTTTCAAAAGATTATTAGATATATAAGCACCTGAACGACCGCAACATACAGGGATATACAATGTAATACTGACCTATAATCACACACATAGGTTGGACTTGATGGACTTGTGTCTTTTTTTCAACCTCACCTACTATGCAAGTCTGCCCTCAGGATGAAGTTATCTGGATATAGTCTTTAATATAAGCCTTCGGCTGGCTAAGTTGGGGCCCTTGAAGACGTTGGTGCACAAGGGTGGGATATGCCTTCTGGTTAGAGTAGTTACAATACTGCACCCCATGAGTTAAAACTGAGTAATGGTAATAGGGGGTGATCCTTAGATACAGTTGCAATAATTAGATTGAAAGAACAGGTAGATTGGCCACGTTGGGCCTAGTTCAGCAGCAACAATTTAACCTTGCAGGCCTTTTCAAGTGAGTGCTAAGCTTTGCAATGACTTTGATCTCTGACCGAACTACATTTCCCAGAGTGCAAAGTTATTCTCAACAACAAGCACAACCACTGCTGCCATCTTGTGGATGAAAAGAAATCCTGCATAGTCCAGTTGCATTACCTCCTGTTAAATGTGTTTGCCATGGACCCTGCCGACCAATGATATAGAGCCTTTTTTTTACTGTCCCCCTACAAAGATGCCATACTGATATACTTCATTCCTGGTGCCAGCTTCTTCCAGTGCCTTCATTATTGATACCACAACAAAACAACAATGTCATTCAGAAATTCATATACCCCCCCCCCCCACCCCAAAGCAATGAGAATGCAATGGGAATAATTCATGCACAATCAGATCTAATTATTAGATTTATTAGGTTTGCATAAAACATCTTGGCTTCTGTTTGTTGAAATCGTTCACAGCAATAAAAACATTGGATTATTATGATACTGGAGAATGTATAATTCAGAAGTAAGAAAAATACTTCTGACGTAGAACAGCTAACCTTTTTGTTTCTTTTAGAAAATGGTGGACTTGGAAAAGTTACAGCTGGCGACAAAATAAAATCAATCAGTAAGGACCGGTTCACACTGCTGTGTGGTGTGAGATCGCATGTGATTTACACCGCACTGCAGTGCAAATCACATGCGATGTCCGTGCAAATCTGAATTCAGCTAAACAGATAGTATGGCTGAATTCACATCGCATTCGGACCAAACTCGCACAGGACCCTTCTTTTGGTCCACAGCAGAAATGCATGGGTGTTCACATGCATGCGATTCAATTCCTGTCCAAATTTGCAGATCGCACTGCAATATGCGAACAGATTTGGGGGTGTCATTAACTTTCACAGAGTATTGAATTAAATTGAAAAAGGGGTATGGCGCTCCCTATGGGGTTGAATGGGTTAATGTATGGGGGGGGGGGGTAAAAGTTGTGTTATATTCCCAGACGATTTCCCCCACTATGATCCTAGTAGAGGTACCTAATACCAACAGGAAAAATTAGTTACCAAAAAAAAAATAAACAGCAAAAATAAATAAATAGCCTAGGAGCTGTCTTCAGTGGTACTTTGAACAAACCCTATATGTAAGGGATGTGTGCTGAGACCCCTACAGCTGTGATAGGTCTGCACCATATACCACCACAGAGTGAAGTGACTATAATATATAAATGTAACCCTATATGTGCTCTACTAGTGCAAATAATACCCAAAACATATGATAAACTCTGCCTAAACAGTGCAAATAAATATATATATATATGTGTTGCAAAAAAATACACATCATAATCAAAGTCCAGTGATGAAATAATTGCACCTCAAACTAGTTGGTGCAGAAAAGAATCAATTAGAAATTTGTGGTTATAGTCTTATTTGCACTGTTTAGGCAGAGTTTATCATATGTTTTGGGTATTATTTGCACTAGTAGAGCACATATAGGGTTACATTTATATATTATAGTCACTTCACTCTGTGGTGGTATATGGCTTGTGTGACCGTGTGTATGCAAGCCAAGCTTGAGCGGAATTCCGTCGGAAAAACCATCCAAGATTTTTCCGACGGAAATTCCGCTCTTGTGTACGCGGCATAACTCTCTTTTTGAGTTTGACATCTTCAAGATGGTAAAAAATTTTTAGTAAAGTTTTTCTCCTGTGCATTTCTAGTTGTGAATAATCTGTGGGAGATCATGATGGCTTTTTCCCAGTCACCTGGGCCAATGGTCACTCCTAAATCTTTAGACCATGACTCCATGTATTTGGGTAGGGAAGAGTAAGAAGGGTATATTAGAATGCTGTAATATTGAGAGATGGCGTAAGTGTTGCAAAAGGAGGTGGTCAAAAGAGGTAAGGGAAGGAAGTAGGGTTAGATTAGGTCTGTTTGGAAGAGTGCTTCTGAAGGATGTGCCAACCATTGTGAAATCACAGGAGGAGAGCTCCTCGTGGAGAACACCAGGGCACCATTAGATAAAATTTGTATTAGTCCCTATAATATAAGTAGCTTTTTTCCACTCCCAGAACGTGAAGCAGTTTATAGCAGTGGGGAAAGCCAGGTTATCAAATAGGGAAGTCATAGGGCCTAGGTAACCTGAAATTGAAAGACTATTTACTAAACTGTCCCGGGTATTGGGGAATTGGCATGTACGGAATGGGAGAGATAACAATGGACCGGTGTCGCCAGCATATTTTATGATAGCCCATACTTTAGCATGAGCGTCAAGTGTCCAATCTACTATTTTTGTCAGGACTGAGCCTAGATGGTACAACAGAATATATGTGTTAATTACTCTGCCATTTTCCTTGGGAAGGTAGAGAGTTTTATGGTTGAGTCTAGGGTGGCCTGATTCCCATGTATATTAATAATTAATTAATATATATATTAATAAATGAAATAATAATATGAAGATTTGTTGTCATTTCTGCTCGTATGGAATTCTGTTGAGTTGGATTGGAATAGGCATTTGTGCACCCCCTTTGATGGTGGATGTCTTACGGATGCCCATGCGTCACCGCCCGTACATGACTCTGGGGGCATAGCCTTCAGGCCCTTGTGGCTATATCTGGACGTTCAGCACGGCTGGGATTCTGATTCACAACTTGACGATTGGATAGAGCGGTCACATTTCTAAGAACAAACTGACAACCATTGGATATTTTTCACTCCATTGAGACATTTTCTAGACACGATTTTCAAGGGGCCAAGTGGAGACCGCAGTGAGAAATTCCCCTATCCAGATCGTGCTGATCCTCCGGATGTTCCCCTGTTGTGGCTTTTGTTTGTTCCACCTCCTCAGCTCCCGAGCTGGATGCACTACACGACCGCCATCTTGATATCCATCGTTTGGCGATTTATCTCAGCCATTTGATACAACATTCATGCATCCGCCCCTGAAGAAGCGAGCAGGGTCTCGCGAAATGCATAGGGCTTTATTGATGCTTGTTTTATGCCGGTACATGCTGGGTATTATTGATGTCTGCATTATGTCTACATACTTTCCTGTCCATATGTATGTACATTTTATTTTCTTATTGTGTATGTGCATTTACTGACCTAGCAACTTTCAATTTTTATTGTTGCTTATTGATGTATAACACTTGTAATAAATCTTTGTATATTTACTTTCATCTGTGTTGTGTGCATTGGCTATTATGCCGGGTAACTCACAATCGTTGTTGCCACTCCGTTACATAACATTTTGAAACAAAAAAAATTGATTTTATCTCAGTGTTTGCTGTGAACATTGGCTAAACCTCTATCATCTCATCAAAAGTCCCAGGGCTATTCCTCTTGTTTTTTTGTGCACTATTAGGGATAGAGGTGTCAGAGGGGTCACACCAGACCTTAATAATCTTTTTTTGATTGGATTGGAATAGGTATAAAAACCTCGGGGCTATATCCATTTGAATTTGTTAATTCTTCCCAGTAAGAAAATTGTTTATTGTCACATTTAGTCACATAGGGAACAGTTGTGAGATGATATTTGTATCCCCAGGTATTTTAGAGACATGGTGCAACTTTTAAACATGAAATTATCTTTAATGGAACCTCCTTGGGTGGTGTAAGGGAGATACAGAGGAGCTCAGATTTTAAATAATCAAGGAGAAAAAATGTCTAAATTTGTTATTGATAAATGGCATAGAAATATTGGGACTGTTTTACATGTAACAGAGATTGTCTGCAAAAAAGGATAGTTTAGTATTGATTGGTTGGTGAGTTGAGCTGGAAATTTTCAATTTTCTTTGGTTTGGTTTGCCCTTCCATGTGCTCCGTGCTGTGAAGGCCAGTTATAGGTGGGGGCAGGGGCCATTTGTTTGTTACTAATGTAATATCGGTGAGGGGACACACTGGACTCCTTCGCTGCCATTGTGCTATATGCTGGGCATCCAGTGTGCCCCTATTCCTTTAAGAAGGGGTGGGCTCCCTCCAGGCTCACCTGCCCTCTATCCATTAGAATGCATGTGCTTCCACTGTGGAGGCTCTCATAAATTTACGAGAGTTTGGACTGCAGAAATATTGGGATGCCTTGGTGTGCTAACTAAACCCCTGTTTTTAACACATACTGTTAGACAGGATCATTTGGTTGGTGGCAGGCTGGTTGGCGAGTTGAGCTGGGAATTTCTTTGGTTTTATTTTGCATGCATTGCCCTTCCATGTGCTCCTTGCTGTGAAGGCCAGTTATAGGTGGGGGCAGGGGCCATTTGTTTAGTATTGGTTTGTCCAGTTTGGATTCTGGAGATGGTTGGTTTCTACTTCAAGGCAGGGGCAAGGTGTTCCATGGTTGATACGTAGAGGAGTCAGGAAAGGGGACACCCTTGATCGGTTCCATCATTCGGGATTTTGGGTGACATAGATTCGTTTGCATGTACTCTTGTTTACGTGAAGAAATATGAGCCAGGAAAAAGGTTGGGATGAAGACCTAATTGAAGAAGAGTACAGTATGTTTGAGTTTAAAGCAACTGGCCTTATCAAATGACTTTTCCATGTATTTTAAAGGTTCTTGCTTAATGCATTAACAACGGTGTTTTCAAAGTGTTATTTCTGTCTTCACAGACTTGGATAAACCCTATTGGTGTTTGAGTTTGGGAAGAAGCGGTCACGGGCCATTAGCAATTTGTTTGGAGTATAATTCCAGATCTACCCTTATCATGGAACTTGGGCGATAACTGAGGCATAAGATGTAGTCTTTGTCAGATTTGGGTATATGAGAAATGCCTTCAGGGCCTGATCTGGGATTTTTGTTTCTGGGGATAAAAAGTTGAACACCTTAGGCTGGCCATACATTACACATTTCTTTGTACAATTTTAGATTTACCAAAACCATATAATATGAGGTCAAACCTAAACACTTTCAATCTGTATGCAGTCAGGCAGGCCCTTGTACTTCATAGTTAAAGGTAAATTTAAAGGAAATTAAATAAGAAACTTGTGTAATGTAGGACCAGCCTTATTCAGAAAAGATATAGGATGTTTATTTATTTTTTCAATTTATGGGCCATCATGCCTGGGAACAGACAAATACAGATTGTGGAAACCCTTTAATAAATGACGCCTCCTTCTCTATGTTAAATTATGAATGACTGTGTCAGAATAAAGCAGTCCCTCCTGTGGACTGTGGACGACATTCTAGTGTGTGTGTCAGTTTCAGCTACTGAGCTCTGTATACAACAGGCCTTTTTAATTAAATGGTTAAAATTAGCAAACATATGAAAAGCAGCCTAGAGCCCCACCCGTTGGTTCAAATGTAAATATAAAATTTACATACAATATGTAATATTTCATTTTACCCCATTAAAAACATACTTTACTTTTAAAGTGGAACTTCACTCTTTCAATCAACATTAACTATTTTTAATCCTTTTGCTGCTAGCATTAGTAAATAGATAGGAAAGTATATCATAATTACTTGTTTTCAACTCTATTTTACATTTCTTTAGTTAGTTCCTAGTCTCCAGGCCTAGGCAAATGATGTTATACATCACAGGAGTCTTCAGGATGGGAGGAGGGGTTTTCTCAGCTAAGGATACCCTCTTGCTTGCATACCTGAGCTAAGGGCACATGGATGACAGAAAGTAAATGCTACATGAATCATTTGCCCTTACTCAAGATGGCCATGGCTAGAAATGCTAAGGGGGGGGGGGGGGGGGGGGGGTTTCAAAGTGATTTCTCAGCCAAATAAAGCATGGAAATATATCCTTGGGGGAGTTCGCTTTAAATGTTAAAAAAAAATTATATAGCATTTTTGGTTTGTGGTACTCAGATGCTGTGGAGTTCTGCTTTAAGTCCTGAATATTATAAATAAAAAATAAAACATTTTCAAAAACTCTAGGGGTTCCATTGATGTCAAGAGCATTCCTGCCCCTTTGTATACGTGCAGCTGTGGGCCAGGGAATCTCCTATCTCCTACTTGCAGTTTTGGACTGAACCCAAGCTCATCCATAGTCTAGATCCACTCTAAATGGAACTAGAACACTATTACCCCTATTGATACCAATGATATGGCACTATTCTTCCCATTAGCATCAATGATGGGGCACTATTTCTCCCACTGACACTAATGATGGGACACTATTCTTCCTACTAACACCAATGAAGGGGTACTATTCTTCCCACTGACACCAACTATTCTTCTTACTAACACCAATGAAAGGGTCACTATTCCTCTGACTGACACCAACGATTGAGCGCTACTTTTCCCACTGGCACCAACGATGGGGCACTATTCTTCTTACTAATACCAGTGAAGGGGTACTGTTACTACCACTGATACCAATGATAAGGCATTATTCCTCCTAGTGAAACCACTGATGAGACACTATTCCACCTACTGACACTACTGATGGGGAACTATTGTTCCCACTGACACCAATGATGGGACATTGTCTCTTCCCCATAGGTTTTGGGTCATTTTTTACTCCCACTGACCACCAAGACTGAGACATTTTTTGCTCCCAGTGACCATCAAGCCTGGGGCATTGTTTATTGTCACTGACCACTGATGTCGAGGCATTTTCTACTCCCACTGACCACAGATTGCCCCCCTAAAGTTTAAAGGTAAATAAACTTGAGTTTGAAGGTTTGTGGCCGAGATCCTCATCCTTGCACTATTTAGTGATCATTAACTGGAACATGTACACTAGTCAAGAGTTCACTGACCAGAAGGATCAGTGACTCACTAAATAGGAAAACAAGGATGAAGATATGCAATATTTGAGAATACAGCGACGGAACCTCTATTCTGAAAATTTTCTTTAGACACGTAGGAAAGGACCCAAACAAACTGGCTGGTCATCCAACTATGTTCAATAATGCACGGGCCATACGACAGTGCAATAAAAGACTTTATTGACTTTATATACAATAAGCTGTCAGCCATTTTTTTGTCAATACATTCATCATAAATAAAGGGCAGACTGTAGATATATTAAGCACGTGTTACAAAGTGAGGTAACAGGAGGCGGCGCTGTGCTCAGTAGTTTTTCGTCTGCTGCTGTTGCCTGTTTGCCATATGCATGAGTCTCCGGAGGAGGTCGCTGGCTGATCCGTCCATCTGGGTCATGTTCTGATCTGGAGAAACTCGCTGCCTCTCGCTGTCTTCATCCAGGCAACTGGAATCCATAGTGCAACTGTCTGCAGTTACAGAAAAAGACAGTTAATATTACCACAAAATAAAAACATCCCATTGGATCATGTATGTCATTTAGATATACATCATATTCTGAAATTGGACATTTATTGTTTTGGATACTTAGGTTATTCTGCATGTACTTTTTAAACCAAATACGCCTATCTTGATATGAGGGTATAGACACAACTCTCTTAACATTTACCAAGAAACGTATTTTTTTTAATAGGATACTACTGATATTTTATACTTACATGGAAATAGAAATTTTACGTGTGTGACTTGTATGCTCCAGGATTACTTCCCTTGTTTATTCCACTAAGGCTGTCTTTGCTTACTCTATTATGGCAGATTATGTATGATCCACTATGTCATGTAATTTGAATGGCTGGTTTAAGGACACAGAGAGCAGTGGTCCCCAATCCCTGGTGCCAGTCCGTGGCCTGTTGAGGGCTGGGCTGCATGTCGTGGGGGGAGGGGGGATGGCATGTACAGGTAACCAGCACAACTTGCACTGCCACCTTCTAACCACCCGAGGGTGCCCACTCCTCTTCTCCCAGCACCACCACTCCCTTCCCTGTCTGTGGTCACGTCAGGAAGAAGAGAAAGAGAGATGAGGGGAAGGGGGAGGAGAAGTGGAGGAAGGAGCGTCGGACCGGGACAGGATTGTCATCATCATAGAGCACTGGTGAGGCCCATGAGCTGACTTCAGGTGGCAGGCTATACCACCCCCTCCCACGCCACCACGTCTGTGGAGGGATTGACTTCCAGAAAGCCAGTCCCTGGTGCCGGGGTGTTTGAAGACCTCTGCCATAGAGGGTGACCAGTCTCTAATTTAAGTACAGGGCTGATAAACTGACAATCTTTCCAAGCTGAGAGATGAGGGTAGAACTGTTAATTAACAAAGCGGGTATCAGAACTGAGTTCAGGTGTCTGTAACATGGAACATGATTTGGCTTTGCTGGAAGTTTGGTCAAAGCAGTGGAGACATCAGTTCAATGATTCTAAATGTAATATAATGCACCTAGGGAAAAAGAGTCCCCTGAGAGAGTACAACATTGGGGGTACAGTGCTGGCCAGAGGATAAAGATTTGGGGGTACTTATTTCAGTTTTGCCAGACAGTGGGAAAAGCAAATAAAAGTTTAGGACCACTAGAGCATACCTTCCAACTTTAGAACTTGAGAATGAGGGACACTTGAGGCTGATGTAAGCATGCGGCACATCACGCCAAAAAGTGGGTGTGGTCAGACTGCTAACAATGGAAGGGGCTTAAGGGGCATGGTTAAACAAAACCAACCCCCCCTACCACCATCCCTCTCCCCATCATTACACAGGACCCCTTCTGCAACAGTACCCCCCATTGTTACACAGGACCCCTCCCTCATACTAACCCTATCATTATACACACAGGTTATTGTTTAGGGTGGAGAGGAAGGGAGGCGGGGTTATTGTTTAGGGTCGAGACGCAGGGAGGGGGGGTTATTGTTTTGGGCGGAGGGGCGGAGAGGCGGAGAGGGGGGGTTATTTTTTAGGGCGGAGAGGCAGGGAGGGTTGTTTAGGATGGAGAGGCAGGAAGGGAGGTTATTGTTTAGGGTGGTGCGGCAGGGAGGGAGGTTTGTTAAGGGTGGAGAGGCAGGAAGGGGGGTTATTGTTTAGGGTGGAGTGACAGGGAGGGGGGGTCATTTTAGGGTGGTGTGGCAGGGAGGGGGTTTGATTTAGGGTGGGGAGGCAGGGAGGGGAAATGCAAGAAGGGAAGGGGGAGGGGTTTGGGAACCCCACAGATGTCCGTCACTGCCCAGCACCACAACACTCAGCAGCCCCACCCTCCCCCCTCCATGAAGCTTTGCAGCAGGACACACTACTCGGTAGCCACCCTGCAGAGGAGTCCGAGGAGGGGGAAGCATGTTTCCCGGGAAGAGTCATCACCCACTGAGCAGGGGGAGGGGTAGAGCTAGTAGAGGGGAAAGTGTATGAAGGGACACTTAACCCCGCCCTTTCATCCAAGTGTGCAGACTGTTGGGATAGGCTGGGAGGCAGTAAGCAGGAGGGAGAGTCCGGTGGCAGCGTGGACAGCTACAAAGCACATCATCGGTTGCTAGGATGTGGGCAGTTCTAGCAACCAGGGACTCATAGAAAGATTGAAGCAGAGGGGGAGAATCTGAGAGAACAGGCATGTGTGAATCCTCACTGGGTGCAATGTATGAGAGTACACATTGCATTCATTAAGAATGTCCCACTAAATGGAGCCCACTGCTGGAACTTGCTCTGGCAGTGAGCTCCGGGACTTCAGCTAAGATCCATGGGACCCCGGGACTTACTTGACAGCCCAGGACAGTCCCGCAGAATTCGGGACAGTTGGGAGGTATGCCAGAGGGATCATCAGCAGGAAGAAGGAAGTCCTGAATATTCTCTATATAGATCTTTCGTTTTTGCTAGAGGGATCATCAGCAGGAAAAAGAAGGTCCTGAATTGTTCTATATAGATCTTTAGTTATCACTAGAGGGATCATCAGCAGGAAAAAGGAGGTCCTGAATTGTTCTATATAGATCTTTAGTTATCACTAGAGGGATCATCATCAGGAAGAATGAGGTCCTGATTTTTTTTTATATACTGTAGATCTTTAGTTATCACTAGAGGGATCATCAGTGAGGAAGGAGATCCTGATTTCTCTATACAGATCCTAATTAGACCTTATTTAGGACACTGTGTCCAGTACTGGAGACCTCACTTACAAAACTTTATTGATAAGAGTCAAGAGATGGGTAACAAAAATGATGAAAGGTCTGAGGAATAAAACATATCAGGAGAAACTTTAGCAACTAAAGACTGTACAGTCTAGAGGGGAGAATGGAAAGGGGAGACATGACTGAAACCTTCAAATACATTGAGGGGGTGAATTATGTTCTGGAGGGCAATATTCTCAATATGAGACTAAGATCAAAAACACACGAATAAGACCTCAAATTAGCAGGAGGAAAGTTCAAAACTAATCTTAGAAAGTATTATTTTACCAAAAGAGTAGTTGACGCTTGGAATAGACTTCTAGCAGAGGTAGTGAGTAAGTCAACAGTAAGGGGATTCAAACATGCTTGGGACAAACATAGATCTATACTCAGACAAAAAAGTTAGGAAAAAACAAATAAAAAAAAAGTCACACATAGCTTAAAAAAAAAAAATGGGACAGACTCGATGGACCACTTGTTTTTTGTTTTTTCTGCCATCACATTTCTGTGTTTTAGGCAAAGGACAGTCTTCCAGCCTGACTCTTCTGACAGGGAGAGAATACAAAAAAAAAAACAAGAAAAACATGAGTAAACCCTGAGAGAAGCAGCAGAACTATTATAACAGGTCAAGAGTGGATCTTAACGTAGAGGTCCGCCCACCCCACGAAAAATTAAAAGTCAGCAGCTACAAATACTGCAGCTGCTGACTTTCAATAAACACTTACCTGTCCAGGGGGCCCATGATGTCGGCACCACAGCCGATCTTCGAAACGGCTGTCGGGTACAGCCCGCCGCCATTGCCCCACAGGTCCCTGCCCCCCTCCCCCTGAAAGGTGCCAAATGTGGCACCTGAGGGGGGGGGGGGGAGACGGATAAGCGGAAGTTCCACTTTTGGGTGGAACTGTGCTTTAAGGTTTTCAAATATCCCCATTAGCCACTTGTCGTTGTATGTACACATAAAGAGACCATGTATATTGCAGCATTCACCTAATTTTTCCAAACAATGCATCATCAAAATCATTAATATCTAGTGTCTGTACCAATGTAGAAAACTTGTTATCTCCTTACCAGGAATCTGTCAGGATGTTGGAGCTGTCAATGCTGACTTATTTTACTAGTTAGTGGCCTGGTACAAGCATGAACTGTGCATGTTATGTGTCAGGACACCTGGGATTTATATAAAAGCAAGTGTCATCAATAAACACAGTTCAATGGCAGCTTTCACATTTCCTAATAGTATCCAATGTAAGATTAGCAGGCCCAGCAAGGGAAAGCATTCAGCGAGCTACTATTGCGACCCAGCAAATAAAGCAGCTGTGGAAAATTCTGAAACATCCCCCAATTTCTTTTAGTCTAAGGCTGGGTTCACATATATGCAAATTGGATGTTGTTTTTAACTGCACCCAGTTCACATAACATGTGAATGTGACTGGCTGTCATGTCCGGGATGGCGGTGCGGTTTTGAAAAGTTTTTGGGTCCGGTTCAGGTGCGAATTCAGGCAAAAATTTGCACCTGAACCGGTGAACAGAAACACACTGGACTCTGGGTTGCAAACCGCAGCCAGACATGTGTAAAAACAGCCTAAATCAGAATAAACACACAAAGATCCTTAGAAGGTCAGTAAGAGTGTCAAACCTGCAGGTGTGCTCCAGCGTCACCAACAGATATGTTTCAGAATCACCAGCAGATGTACTCCAGCATCAACAGCAGGTGTTTGTTTCAGCATCACCAGCAGATGTGTTCCAGGATCACCAACATGTGTGTTATAGCATCATAAGCAGGTGTGCTCCACCATCACCAGCAGGTTTGCTCCAGAAACACCATCATGTGTATTATAGAATCATAAGCAGGTGGGCTCCACCATCACCAGCAGGTGTGTTCCAGGATTACCAACAGGTGTGTTCCAGCATCGCCAGCGGTTGTGTTCCACCATCATGAGCAGGTGTGTTTTGGCATCACCAGCGGGTGTCCTCCTCCATCATGCGCAGGTGTGTTTTGTCATCAAGCAGGTGTGTTTTGGCATCACCAGCGGGTGTGCTCCACCATCATGAGCAGGTGTGTTTTGGCATCACCAGCCGATGTGCTTCACCATCATGAGCAGGTTTGTTCCAGGATCACAATCAGAAGTACTTCAGCAGTACCAGTAGTTGTGTTTCAGGATCACAAGCAGGTGTGCTTCAGCATCACCAGCAGATGGGTTCCACCATCACAAACAGGTGTGCTTCAGCATTACAAGTAGATGTACTCCAACAGCAGGTGTGTTTTGGCATCACCAGCAGATGTGCTCCACTATCACCAGCAGGCATGTTCCTGGATCACAAGCAGGTGTGCTTCAGCATCACCAGCAGGTGTCTTCCAGGATCTCCAGCAGATTACAGACAAAATGATGCGAAGTGGACTGCTGCAGTACAGCTATGCCTGGAAAGGAAATTAAATTACCATCACCAGTAGGTGTGTTTTGACATCAGCAGCAGGTGTATTCCTCCATCACCAACAGGTGTGTTTCAGCATCACAAGCAGGTGTGCTTCACCATGACCAGCAGGTGTGTTTTGACATTACCAGCAAGTGTGTTTTGGTACTCCACCATCACTAGCAGGTGCATTTCAACATCACCAGCAGGCTGTTCAAGCATCACAAGCATATGTGCTTCAGCATCACCAGCAGGTGTGTTCCAGGATCACCAGCAGATTGTGCACCAGTCTTCAGCATTTTCACTTCAGACCCAAGCTTTTGAGCTAGGGTACGTTTTTTGCTTTCAATGCAATTAAAATGTTTCTAATCCCAGTCCAGACAATATTAAGTGAAAAAAGAAGAAAGTGAGCTAGATGGATCAAAAGTCTGTCTCGATCTGCCACGTTTGGTGGTGACTGGACCTCTGCTTCATTAGGGCATCTACAGCTGAGCCACAACTGCAATCTCACATCACAGCAGTCTGCCTTTTCTATGTGCTTCAGTTAAAATCTCCCTAAACTATTCCCCCTCCTTTATCAGAAATAACAACCCTATGCTTTCAATGTAGTTTCACGTAGGAAGACATTGCATGCTATTCTCCATCATACATTTAACCAGCTAGGATTCAGAACCAGGTTCTGAATCCAGCATTTGCCTGGCAGTAATTACTTCTATGAAGTGTATCTTTATCATTTAGGGTTAAGAAAAAATCCACTGCTTCCCTCCCCTATAAGAAATGGTACTGTGAACCCAGATCAATGAGGGGACCGAGAGAGCAGATCCATCAGAGCCTGGGCAGGAAGTGGTTTTAATAAGGCTGTTCACCAGTCAAGCTGCGGGAGGCGGTGCTGGAGAGAAGGTGAGTATTGCAGCAAAAGCTGCATTTTTTATTTATACAGGTCTTGGGAAATGTATTTAAAATATACTGTATATTTAACTGAAAATGTGCTTTAACCCCCAGTATGGCCGCAATACAACCAAATGTAAAATGCCCCATGCTGCGAGAGCTTTAACTATGCAGCAGAGAACTAATAATGTGCCACTGTGTGTGTTCCTAGTTATCAGACCCACTATTAAACAGAGAAATTAGTGATAGGGTTCTATTTACAAAAAAATTGGTTGCATGTTTGCACAGCTGTCTCAAAAAAAATGTAAGATTTATTTTTATCTACACTATATTAGCAAACGTATTGGGACGCCTGCCTTTATTTGCACATTACCTTTAATGACATTCCAGTCTTAGTCAGTAGGGTTCAATATTGAGTTGGACCACCACTTTCAGCTATAACAGCTTCAACTCTTCTGGGAAGGTTGTCCACAAGGTTTAGGAGTGTGTCTATGGGAATGTTTGACCATTCTTCCAGAAGCACATTTTTTAGGTCAGCCACTGATGTGGACGAGAAGGCCTGGCTCGCGGTCTCCGCTCTGATTCATCCTAAAGGTATTCTATTGTGTTGAGGTCAGGATTTCGCTCATCCATGTATTTATGGACCTTGCTTTGTGCACTGGTGCACAGTCATGTTGGAACAGGAAGGGCCCATTCCCAAACTGTTCCCACAAAGTTAGAGCATGAAATTTCCCAAAATGTCTTGGTATGCTGATGCCTTAAGAGTTCCCTTCACTGGAACTAAGGAGCCAAGCCCAACCCCTGAAAAACAACCCCACACCATAAACCCCCCCTCCACCAAATGATTTGTCCATAAAGACATAGATGAGCAAGTTTGGAGTGGAGGAACTTGACTGGCCTGCACCTCAACCCGATAGAACACCTTTGGGATGAATTAGAGCGGAGACTGCGAGCCAGGCCTTCTCATCCAACATCAGTGCCTGACCTCACAAATGCGCTTCTGGAAGAATGGTCAAACATTCCCATAGACACACTCCTAAACCTTGTGGACAGCCTTCCCAGAAGAGTTGAAGCTGTTATAGCTGCAAAGGGTGGACCAACTCAATACTGAACCCTACGGACTAAGACTGGGATGCCATTAAAGTTCATACCAATACTTTTGGTAATCTAGCGTATTTAAAATTTACTGTACATTTAACTGAAAAAGTGCTGTAACCCCCAGTATGACCGCAATACAACCAAATGTAAAATGACCCCATGCTGTGAAAGCTTTAACCATGCAGCAGAGAACTAAGAAGGTGCAACCATGTGTCTTCCTAGTTCTCCTACCCACTGTTAAACTGAAAAATTAGTCATAGGGTTCTATTTATAAAAGAAATTTGGTTGCGTGTTTGCACAGCTGTGATAATCTTTTTTTTTTAGGATTTTTTTAATCTATGTTTACCCCCTATGATTCTCAGCTCCATCTAGTGGTCATAATGTGATATTTTTCTAAAATACCCCAATCCAGAAAATACCGCATTATGGCCACTAGATAAAGCTGATGACCATAGGATACAAACAGACAAAATACGGGGATTATTTGTGACTGCTGTATGAATGCATGAGACATTCACATAGCGAACTAGAACTACAGGCTAGAGGCATAATGATGCTGCTAATTTAGGTTTAGACATCAAAGCTTTAAAAAAAAATTATGTACATGAAAGGCTTATTATAGTTTCTTTCCCTTTCCCGATATGCAGACTGTGCTGAGGACACATAAGCATGTTTGCTTATTATTTTTTAAGCTTTTAACCACTTGCCAACCGCCGCACGCCGATATACGTCAGCACAATGGCAGCGGTGGGCAAATGGGCGTACCTGTACGTCCCCTTTAATTGGCAGGGTTAGCAGGCGGCGCGCACCCACCGCTTACAGCGTGACCGTGCCCGCGGGACCCGTGGACTCGATGTCCGCCACTCTCCTGGCGATCGTGTCACGGAGCAGCAGAAAGGGGAGATGCCTATGTAAACAAGGCATTTCCCCGTTCTGCCTAGTGACATGACAGGGATCTACTGCTCCCTGTCATCGGGAGCAGTGATCGCTGTCATGTCAGTGGTAGCCCATCCCCCCCCCCACAGTTAGAATCACTCCCTAGGACACACTTAACCCCTTCATCGCCCCCTAGTGTTTAACCCCTTCCCTGCCAGTGTCATTTACACAGTAATCAATGCATTTTTATAGCACGGATCGCTGTATAAATGACAATGGTCCCAAAATAGTGTCAAAAGTGTCCGATGTGTCCGCCATAACGTCGCAGTCATGATAAAAATCGCAGATCGCCGCCATTACTAATAAAAAAAAAATTAATAATAAAAATGCCATAAAACTATCCCCTATGTTGTAGACGTTATAACTTTTGCGCAAACCAATCAATATGCACTTATTGCAATTTTTTTTTTTTTTTTTTTACCAAAAATATGTATAAGAATAATTATCGGCCTAAACTGAGGGGAAAAATTTGTTTTTTAAAATATTTTTGGGGGATATTTATTATAGCAAAAATTAAAAAATATTGCTTTTTTTTCCCAAAATTGTCGCTCATTTTTTGTTTATAGCGCAAAAAAATAAAAACCGCAGAGGCGATCAAATACCACCAAAAGAAAGTTCTATTTGTGGGAAAAAAAGGGACATCAATTTTGTTTGGGTGCAACGTCGCACGACCGCGCAATTGTCAGTTAAAGCAACGCAGTGCCAAATCGCAAAAAGTGCTCTGGTCAGGAAGGGGGTAAAATCTTCCGGGGCTGAAGCGGTTAAAGTAGATGGATGATGTATTATTATAATTAATAATTATAATTATACAGGATTTATATAGCACCATCAGTTTGCGCAGCGCTTTACAACATGAGAGCAGACAGTACAGTTATAATACAATTCAATACAGGAGGAATCCGATGCCCGCCTCACTTACCGTCATTGCAGCATACTCCTGGGGCAGCACATCGGCCTCCGGCACCGCAGGGCTTTCCACCAGCCTCGCAGGGGGAAGGTAAGTAGTTTTCTTCCACGCAACGCAGCGTCTCTGGGGTCCCAATATAACATCCTAAGTCTTCTCCGCAACAGATGTTCGGTCCGAAGCAATTGCCTCTATTCCCCGGACCGCATGGTATACACTGCAAAGAAAACCCACCGTCACTAGCGGCATTAACATCAATCACTGCAAGCTGAAACCCAGTCCTATCCGTCCGACAAATATTCTATCAACTCTGTATGGAAAACAGACATTGAGCGATTTTGTATAGATTTGCTTTTTTATCATTATGATTAGTAGTATTAAACCCAAAACAAAAAAATGTATTATTTTGCAGCTTACCAATCATTAGGTGTGGTGGCTGCATTAACCACTTAAAGTGGAGTTCCACCCACTTTTACAACTCTTCAGCATCCCTCACTAAACTGTGCACTGTAAATGAATTGGATATTTTTTTATTTTTTTTCTCAGCACCTACTGTATATCTGCTGTATTCATTTTTAACTTCCTCCTCCCTGGCCGTGGCCCATCTCATCATTTCCTGTTTGCAATGCCTTCTGGGAAGGGGCGGAAACTTCCTCTGACACTGCCGTTGCTATGGAAACCTGACCTGAAACCTATTACACTGCTTGTGCTGCACTGAGCATATGCGAGATCTGCAAGGCTGAGATCCAGGAAGAAATACAGTCTGGCTTCAGATGCCCACACTTAAGATGGCCACGGCCTGCTATAAGTTTATAAAACTAGAAAAGGTACAATTTCTGGGGAAATTGTGAAAAGTGTTCTTGCCTCTACAACTGGAGTGGGCGGAGTAACTGGGTGGAGTGGCTTGAGTAACTGTTGTGTGGTTGGAGTGGCTGGATTAACTGTGAAAAGTGTTAAAAAGCTTAATATTTTAAAAAGTATAAATAGTAGTAAAAAAGTTGAAGTCTCATCATTAGCTGAAAGAGCTGAACATTTTTTTCAAAAATTATGATTTTTTTTTCAAAAATTATGATTTTTTTTTTCAAAAATGATTTTTTTTTTCAAAAATAATTTTTTTTTCAAAAATATTTTTTTTTCAAAAATGATTTTATTTTTATTTTTTTCAAAAATTATTAATTTTTTTTTTCAAAAATTATTTTTTTTTTTCAAAAATTATTATTATTTTTCAAAAATTATTTTTTTTTTTCAAAAATATATTTTTTTTTACATGGGGCGGTCATAATGTTTTGGCTGATCATGGGGTGGTCATAATGTTTTGGCTGATCATGGGGTTGTCAGCTTTTGTCACCTCCCACTCTAGTTTTGAACATTTCGCCATTCATTCCTATGGGACCAATTTCGCCGCAAAAACGTCATTTCGTGGACCATTCGGCGAAACATTCCACAAAGTAATAACACACCAATCGGGAACAATCCGCTCGTTTCGGTATATTACTTGTCTCTGTAGTGTAAAAACTGTGGGAGGAGTCTACAAGCATTATCAAGTCTAGCAGATGAAGTCACATGCATTTGGGGTGTCTCAGCATCTTGTGTTTACAACCACTGTTTCCTAGCAACGCTCATGCCCTGTTTATGCTTCCCAAATACTACTTCATCAAAACTGCCCCATCAGAATTACCCCATCAAAACTGCCCCATCATATTCCTCTATTATAAATCAGTACATGGTGTGTCTGTCCCCTCCCCCGGGCTCTGTAATCAGAGCTGAGATGCTCCAGCCACCTCCCCCCTGTGTATAACAGAAGCTTTGGTAACCATGGCAACAAAACAAACACAGTACATGCTGATTAATGGCTAAAATTTCCTGAAATGACCTCTAAACAAATGGCCGTATTTTAAAAACTATACATCCTACAGCGAAGATCTTTATATTGTGAGAATCACAAGACCCAGACCTAGATTTTGATACATAGTATGTCTCTGAAATATTAAAATTGAAGGCACGGTCGCAGTTTAGAAATTGCCCTTCAAATTTGAAGGGGCTAGAGTGTAGTTTCAATGAATGTCAATGGACGGCGTGAGTTACAAACAAATGGTCATATTGTGAAAACTATCAGGACTATGGCTTAGCCGTGGACATGTTTAGTGGCAGCAGGGATAGCTGAACGTTTTGATATAAGATTTGTGTAGGTGGGCTTGAAAATGAGGGAGTGGCGGCAGTTTAGAAATCATGTTCTGATTTTCCAGCTTTTGTCATCTCCCACTCTAGTTTCCCCATTCATTCCTATGGGACCAATTTCGCCGCAAAAATGACGATATTTCGTGAACCATTCGGCGAAACGTTCCACAAAGTAATAGCACACCATTCGGGAACAATCCGCACGTTTCGGTATATTACTTGTCTATGTAGTGTAAAAACTGTGGGAGGAGTTAGGGTGGTAAATTTGGCTATAATAATAATATATATGTGAGATAACAGTAAGTGGTCTTGCTATGCAAGAACACTTAATAACAAACTACTGCTATAAACTAACAAAACAGTGCTTAGTTTACAGACTAACTTTACTAGAATACATTAAGCTTGTGTATTATATGGGTATTATTATTTAAAAAGTATCATTTCGGCCAGAACACCACTTTAAGGACCGAGCCTCTTTTTGTTGTTTACAAGTTAAAAACATTTTTTTTTTTTTTGCTAGAAAATTACTTAGAACCCCCAAACATTATACATTTTTTTTTCGAACACCCTAGAGAATAAAATGGCGGTCGCTGCAATACTTTCTGTCACACCGTTTTTGCGCAGCTGTCTTACAACTTTTTTTGGAAAAATACACTTTTTTTGATAACAGTAAAGTTAGCCCAAATTTTTTTTTTATACTGTGGAAGATAATGTTACGCCGAGTAAATTGATACCCAACATGTCGCGCTTCAAAATTGCGCCCATTCGTGGAATGGCGACAAACTTTTACCCCTAAAAATCTCCATAGGCGACGTTTAAAAAATTCTACAGGTTGCATGTTTTGAGTTACAGAGGAGGTCCAGTGCTAGAATTATTGCTCTTGCGCTACCGATCACGGTGATACCTCGCATGTGTGGTTTGAACACCGTTTTCATATGCAGGCGCTACTCATATATGCGTTCGCTTCTGCACGCGAGCTCGGCGGGACGGGACGCGTTTACATTTTTTTTCTTATTTATTTTACCTTTTATTTTTAAACTGTTCTTTTTTTTAAAAAAAAATTGTGTTACTTTTATTCCTATTAAAAGAAATGTAAACATCCCTTGTAATAGAAAAAAAGCATGACAGGTCCTCTTAAATATGAGATCTGGGGGTCAATAAGACTTCAGATCTCATATTTACACAAAAATGCAATTAAAAGAATTTTAAAAACTTTTTAAAAAATGGTATGGAGACGGCTGGGGGCGACCTTCCCCACACTCGTCTCCATACCCAGCATGGAACAGCATCCGATTGCCCCTGCCGCTGCCAACGGCTCCGGTAAGCGGCGGTAGGCACCGGAGGGGGGGCCTCTCCCGCCGCCTGATAAAAGTGATCTTGTGGTAAATCCGCCACAGTGACCACTATTATCGGATTCCTCTTCAAATTTATAACGTATAACAGCGTGCGGCGGTCCGGAAGTGGTTTACACACCTCCTGTATTTGTGAGACACAACTTTGGAGGAATGAGAACAGGAGGCACAACAGACAGCAGCATTGTCAGTCTGGGGGGGGGGGGGGGGGTAGCTTTAAATGTATTAGCAGATTTGGATACATTGCAAACTCCAGTTCACACTTTATAAGCAGTTACAGCTTTATCTTTTGGGATAAAGGTTTTGCATGAATAAATAAAAGCTGATCGTTGTAAGCACCTCTGTCATTGCCAAGTGCTTTGTCTCATCCATGTAAACTGATACATTCTGCTGGAGAGTTTGTGCTTTTGAAACGCAACAGACTTACTAGATGGATCACCAGATGAAAATAGAAGAAAGAAATCCTTAAAAAAGGAAATGAATGCAGCCATCACATCCAAGAATTGGTAAGCTGCAATATAATACATGTTATAGCATTTTTATTTTATTATTAATATAATATCCAACATATTGAAGCTCGGAATTGAAAAATTTACAAGCCTGAATTATTATTTATTTCAGAATAAAAGCAATAAAAGCTTCTTACCCTCCTCCTTGCAAAATACTTTAGAATATACAGCTCAATGTACATTCTGGTTGTGTCATTCCAGCCCAGCCAATCAAAATAATTAGGGGGGGGGGGTTTGGAGTATTGGTGACAGCGAGGGAACCCATGGACATCACAGTGCTTGGGGAGAAGGGGAGTATTGGCAACTGCAAGGGAGCTCATGGACGACACATTGCTGGGGGGGAGGGGTCGTGAGTTTTGCCAACTTTAAGCTCATGGGCGTCACAATGCTTGGGGGTGAGTATTGTTGAATTTAAGCTCATGGACGTGACATTGATTGCGGGGGAGGGCAGGTAAGTGTGACTGTGAGGGAGCTTGTGCATGTCAAATCTCTTGAGGGAAGGTAAATATTGAACAGTTTAGTTCAGTTTAAATGTTTTGTCTTATCATTTCCATCAAAAGTGGGAGCTTGCACGTTTACCAATCTATCATAAACTACTTTGCTGAAAAATCCTTTTGTATACAGAGCTCACTAGCTCAGATTAAAATTTTACACACACGAAAACTGGAGCTAGATGGACCTGTCTTCTTTTTTTTTTTCAACCTCATCAACTATGCAACAAAAAATGATTAAGAACAGTGACTCTTCCTCCTCCTTCATTTAGGTGGTCCCATACAGAGTTTCAGTCAGAGAGAAAGTCTAAAGGCAAGCAGCTTCTGCTGTTCTTTCTGAGACAATATCCATGGTGCCCAGTGAGCAATGGGTCAGGTCTCGTTGGCTCCATAGACATAGCTACATAGGTATTTGGGTTGAAAAAGACATGAATCCACATCTCATGTGAGAAAATACAAAGCTGCCATTGCTAGCCTCTCCCTTTGAAATGCTAGTTGCCTGACGCCCCTTCAGATTCATTAGCTTCAATGCCTTCTTACCTGGAACAAGTATGCAAATCAAGATTTTGCTTTGATTGGGGCATGCTGTTTAGGTCAGATTTAGGTTGCATATTTAATTTACACAAAATGTTTGTGTGTGTGTGTATTACCTAGGGAAGGTTGTATGCAAATGCATTCTGCCTAGGAACGCCCACTCCTCCAGACTGACATTCACCCGGTAATTGAATCTTCATATTTACATAACTCTTCTCAAGAGCCAGCTGATTGCCTGCATCAGGGTTGGGGACTAATGAACCGCAAGATGTATATTTTATATATATATATATATATATATATATATATATATATTATATATATATGATGTATATTTAATATATTTTAGCAGGGGTTCCCTGGAACTTGGAAATTATTTCAAAGGTACCTCCATGGTAAAAAAAAATGGTAAAAAAAAGTTTGAGAAAGCCTGTCCTGCATATTAAAGTGTATGTATAGCCAAACCCATGTTAGCGCTCCCACAAAATTGTTCCTAACTGCATAAATATTTGCAACCAAACTCGTACTGCAAGTGTAGCCTTTTACAGGTGATTATAAAATAATTATAATGATAATTCTGATAAGAGGATCAATGACATAAGGCACAGACAGTCATCCTTCAACCCATGGCTAGAACTTGTAATTCTACCTAGAGCACTTGCTAAAGAAGACTGGATACATATGGCTTTTTAGTTGCTGTAAGGCAATAGTTCTAGCATGCTGTCAATTGGGGTTCCTTGGTAGTCAGTGATTGGTTTTTCATGGTTTCCATTTTTTTGGCAAAAAAAAATAAAATAATAATGTCCAGCAAGCTGGAATTTATAGTTCTGCAACTGCTGGTGTTTATGTGGCTGTCCGCTTGTGGTAGAAATAGAAGTTTTATCTTGCTAATCCTATAGTTCTATAACTGCTAGGCATACTGTGGTTCCTAAACTATAATGAAAATATACAGTATATCTCCTGTTTCTGAAACTTATAGTTGTACAACTTCTGGGTATTTTGTTATTCTCCAGCTGTGGTAAAAACTACAAATCTCATCTTTCTGAAACATATTATTCTACAAGTGCTAGACATCACATTTTCTCCAGCTGTAGGTGAAATACCAATTTTATCTTTCTGAAAATTATAATTCTACGGCTGGTAGGCATCATAGTTACATAGTTACATAGTTACATCATGTGGTTCCCCAGCTAGTTTAAAGCTATAAATATTGTCTTTATAAAACGTAAAGTTCTAAAACATGTGGTTCAAAAGCTATCATGGAACTAAAAATCTTAACCTGAAACATATTGCTAAGCACCGTATTTTTCCAAGCTATGTTAGAACTACAAAACTCATCTTTCTAAAACATATAGCTTTACAGGTATCACGTGGTTCTCAAGCTGTGGTAGATTTACAGATCAAATTTTTCTGAAATTTATAGTTCTACATCTGCTTGGTATTATGTTGTTCCTAAACTGTAATGAAATATCAAATTTCCAGTTTCTAAAACATATAGTACTACAACTGCTAGGCATTATGTGGTTCTCCAGCTGTGGTAGCACTACAAATCTCATCTATCTGAAACATATTACTCTACACCTACTAGGCATCATACTTGCTCTAGCTGTAGTTAAAATACAAATTACATCTTTCTGAAAATTATAATTCTACAACTGCAAGGGCACCCTGTGGTTCTCCAGTTAGAACTACAAATCTCATTTTTCTTATACTTAAAGGATCTGGAACTGCTAGGATTCATGTGGTTCTCAAGCTGTGGCACAACCACAAATCTCATATTTCTGAGATTTATAATTCTAAAACTTCAAGGCATCATGTGATATTTTAGCTGTGATGGGACCATAAACCTCATATTTTTGAAACCTATAGTTCTACAACTGTTAGGTATCATGTGGTTCTCAAGCTGTGATGGAACAATAAATGCCTTGTTTCTAAAATTTCCAGTTCTACAACTACTGGACATCATGTGGTTCTCAAGACGTGGTGAAACCACAAATCTCTTGTTTCCAAGATTTCCATTTCTACAACTACTAGCCATCATGTGGTTGTCAAGCTGTGGTGGAACCACAATTCACACTTCTCTAAGATTTTCAGTTTTACAACTGCAAGAGGTCATATGGTTCACAACCTGTGGTGGAATTGCAAATCAAAATTTTCTGAAATTTATAGTTCTAAAACTGGTTGTATTTATGTAGCTATCCAGATGTGGTAGAACTACAAGTTTCATCTTATTGAAACGCATAGTGCTACAACTGCTAGGCATCATGTGGTTCCTCAGCTATGACGGGACCCCGAATCTCATATTTTTGAGACTTATAGCTCTACAACTGCTAGACATCATGTGGTTCTTAAGCTCTGGTGGAACCCCAAATCTCATGTTTTTAAGATTTATATTTCTAAAATTGCTAGGCATTTTGTGGTTCTCAAGCTGTGGTGAAACCACAAATCTCTTCTTTCTAAGATCTCCAGTTCTACAACTGCTAGACATCATGTGGTTCTTCAGCTGTGATAGAACCACAGATCTCATATTTCTGAGACTGTAGTTCTAACCCTGCTGGGAATCATGTGATTATTAAGCTGTTGTGGAACCATAATGCTCACGTTTCTAAGCTTCTAAGCTCTCCAGTTCTTTGACTGCTAAGCACCATGTGGTCTTCAAGCTGTGGTAGAATTACAATTGTTTCTGAAATTGATGTTTCTACAACAGTTTGTGTTTATGTGGCTATCCAACATAATCTTTTTGAAACGTATAGTTGTACAACTGCTGGGCATCATGAAGTTTGTAAACTGTAATGAAATGAAAAATCTCCTTTTGTGAAACGCATAGTTCTACAATTGCTAGGTATCATAGTTTCCTCAGCTATAGCTGAAATATAAATGTTATCTTTCTGAAAATTATAATTCCACAACTGCTAGGTATCCTGTGGTGCTCCTGCTAGGTTTGAACTACCAATCCCATCTTTCTAATATCTATAGTTTCACACTTGCTAGGAGCCACGTGGTTCCCAAGTTATTGTAGGACCACAAACATCATATTTCTTAGACTATTACTTCCGCAAATCCTAGGCATCAAGGGGTTCTTCAGCTGTGATGGAACCACAAATATCTTTCAGAGACTTATAGTTCTACAATTGTTAGGCGTTATGTTGTTCTCAATCTGTTGTGAAATTACAAATCACATTTTTTTTAAATGTTTAGTCCAACATTTGCTAGCACTAGATGTGGTGGAACTATGAATCTCTTTTTTTTTTTTTTTTAAACATATTGCTCTACAACTTCTAGGCATCTTCCCCAGATGACGCTGAAACACAACTTTTATCTTTCAGAAAATTGTAGTTCTACAACTAGTAGGCAACATGTGGTTCTCCAGGTGTGGTGGAACCACAATTCTCATATTTCTGAGACTTATAGTTTTACAATTGCTAGGCATCGTGTGGTTCTCAAGCTGTGGTGGAACCACAAATGTCATGCTTCTAAGATTTCCAGTTTTACAACTGCTAGGTGTCATGTGGTTCTCAAGCTGTGGTGGAAATTACAAATCACATTTTTAACCTTTAGTTCTGCAATTGCTAGTGTTTATGGGGCTATCCAGTTGTGGCAGAACTGCTAGTCTCATCTGTCTAAAACTTATAGTTCTACAACTGTTAGGCATCATGTGTTTCCTAAACTGCATTGAAATTATAATTCTCCTCTTTCTGAAAATTATAGTTCAACAACTTCTAGGCATCATGTGGTTCCCCACCTGAGACAAAACTACAAGACCCAAATTTATGGTACTTCTAGTTCTACAACTGCCAGGCGTCATGCTATCCAGCTGTGGTGGAACTACAAGATCTAGCATATCCTCTATCTGCAGATACAATATGGTACATTACAAAGCATTTAATGAGAAGCCTTTTGAGGAGTTTGATACTGCACCTGTCGCACTTCTGTGTCTGGGTAGGACCTCTTGCCTCCTCTTGGGCAGTTCTGGATGTAGCAGGCTGAAGATAAGGCGAGGAGGCACAGGAAGCAAGCAAGAACCGAGGTGTCAGGCATACTGACAGTCTGGAGGTGCAGCAGACGAATTGTAGGAAGAGAGACTTGTGCAAAGCTGAGGCTGAACGTACTGCTTTCTCCACCTGTCTCAGCTCCCTATTTATACCCCATTCTTTTATTCCTAATGTCGACGTAATTGTTTGTGTCCTATTGTTGTGCAGCCTGTGTTTAGCATCCAAACAATGAGTGACAAGCAATTAACAGAGTCAGGCAAGTCATCCATCTCCGTCATTAGCAGACCTCAGACTATGTGATCAAACCTCAGTAGTACTATATTCTAATGAGCTGTTAAAATAAAAAGTGTACTACAGCTGTGTAAATCAATATGCAAAAATGTTATTTTAATGCTTATGTATATAACAAAAATGCTAAAAAGATTTTTGGGGGTAAATTTTTTTGTGTTCAATGTTTGTCATAAATACGATTTAATAAAATAATGATATTTTGGAATACGCTTATATTGTGAAAAATAGAAATATTCTGATATACTGCAGAGATGATAATTCGGATCCTTTTACTGCAAGGTACCATAAAATCGGATCCTTTTACTGCAAGGTACCATATCAGCACAATATACTATATTATCACATCTACAATTTATTGAGAGAGCATCCACCTTGAAAGTTCCACATACTCTGTAATCCAGGGATGTGCTGGTGAATACTGAACCTTACCCCTGACATAACTTACTATTATCACACACTATAATATGTATAGATATATATATATATATATATATATATATATATATATATATATATATATATATATATATATATATATATATAGATATATATATATCTATATCTATAGATATAGATATATATATATCTATAGATAGATAGATAGATAGATAGATAGATAGATAGATAGATAGATAGATAGATAGATAGATAGATAGATAGACCATCATTCATGTATTGAAAATAAGGTACACTCTGAGTTTATTCATATATAGTTGTTTAAAAGGAACCTGACACATGTGAGGAAATATTACTTCTTAGCAGAGGAGTCTGAAGTATCTTTTACATTTTTAAGTCATGGTGTTATTGCTGAGTAATGGACGGTGGAAACAAGTACACTGCTCAAAAAAATGAAAGCAACACTTTTTAATCAGAGTATAGCATCAAGTCAATTAAACTCCTGGGATATTGATCTGATCAGTTAGACCCCTTTCACACTGGCACCGCTCCGCGTTAGCGGCGCTTTACCAGCATTTTAGCAGCGCTTTTTGCCCGCCAGCAGGGTACTTTTAACCCCCGCTAACGGCCGAAGAAAGGGTTAAATGCACCCGGCAGCGGTCCCCATTCATTTCAATGGCCAGGGGCGGTGGAGGAGTGGTTTATACACCGCTCCTAAACCGCTCCAAAGATGCTGCTTGCAGGACTTTTTCTAATGTCCTGCAAGCATACCGCTGCAGTGTGATAGCACTCGGCCTTTCACACTGGGGTTGCAGGGGAGGCGTTTTTCAGGCGCTTTACAGGCGCTATTTTTAGCGATTTGGCGCCTGAAAAACGCCTCAGTGTTAAAGGGGTCCAAAGCAGCGGAGGGGGTTGTTAATCAGTTTCAGCTGCTTTGGTGTTAATGAAATTAACAACAGGTGCACTAGATGGGCAAAAATGAGACGACCTCCAAAACAGGAATGGTTTTACAGGTAGAGGCTACTGACATTTTTTTTTCCCCTACTCATCTTTTCTGACTGTTTTTCACTAGTTTTGCATTTGGCTAGGGTCAGGGTCACTACTGGTAGCATGAGGGCGATACCTGGACCCTATAGAGGGTGCACAAGCAGTCCAACTCCTCCAGAATGGCACATCAATATGTGCCATTGCTAGACGGTTTGCTGTGTCTACCAGCACAGTCTCCAGAGCATGGAGCCGATTCCAGGAGACAGGCAGTTACTCTAGGAGAGCTGAACAGGGCCGTAGAAGGTCCTTAACCCATCAGCAGGACTGGTATTTGCTCATTTGTGCAAGGAGGAACAGGATGAGCACTGCCAGAGCCCTACAAAATGACTTAAAGCAGACCACTGGTGTGAATGTCTCTGACCAAACAATCAGAAACAAACTTCATGAGGGTGGTCTGAGGGCCCGATGTCCTCTAGTCGGTCCTGTGCTCACTTCCCGGCACCATGGAGCTCGATTGGCATTTGCCATTGAACACCAGAATTGGCAGGTCGGCCACTGGCCCCCTGTGGTTTTCACAGATGAGAGCAGGTTCACCCTGAGCACATGTGACAGATGTGAAAGGGTCTGGAGAAGCCGCAGAGAACATTATGCTGCTTGTAACATCGTTCAGTATGACCAGTTTGGTGGTGGGTCAGTGATGGTCTGGGGAGGCATATCTATGGAGGGACACACAGACCTCTACAGGCTAGACAATGGCACCCTGACTGCCATTAGGTATCGGGATGAAATCCTTGGACCCCTTGTCAGACCCTACACTGGTGCAGTGGGTCCTGGGTTCCTCCTGGTGCAAGACAATGCCCGGCGTCATGTGGCGAGAGTATGCAGCCAGTTCCTGGAGGATGAACAAATTGATACCATTGAATGGCCCCCACACTTGCCTGACCTAAATCCAACAGAACACCTCTAGGACATTATGGGGGTTATTTACGAAAGGCAAATCCACTTTGCACTGCAAGTGCACTTGAAAGTGCACTGAAAGTGCACTTGGAAGTGCAGTCGCTCTAAATCTAAGGGGTAGATCTGAAATGAGTGGAAGCTCTGCTGATTTTATCATCCAATCATGTGCAAGCTAAAATGTTGTTTTTTATTTTCCTTGCATGTTCCCCTCGGATCTACAATGACTTTACTTCCAAGTGCACTTTCAGTGCACTTGCAGTGCAAAGTGGATTTTCCTTTAGTAAATAACCCCCTATGTGTCCATCTAACGCCGCCAGGTTGCACCTCAGTCTGTTCAGGAGCTCAGTGATGCTCTGGTCCAGATCTGGGAAGAAAAACCCCAGGACACCATCCGTCGTCTCATTAGGAGCATGCCGCAATGTTTTCAGGCATGCATACAAGCACGTGGGGCCATACAAACTACTGAGTACCATTTTGAGTTGCTGCAATGAAATTTCAACAAAATGGACTAGCCTGCTGCATCATTTTTTCACATTGATTTTCGGGTGTCTTTGAATTCAGCCCTCTGTAGGTTGATAAATTTCATTTCCATCAAACGATGTGCCATCCTTTCGTTCCCAACACATTACCCAGTCCAATCCGGTATAGATATCCAGCATGATATTTTTCCCCATTGAGATGTGATGTGTCTTCAAAGTGTTCCTTTCATTTTTTTGAGCAGTGTATTTCTGAAACCTGAAAAAATCTATATAGCAAAAGGCTGCATTGAACTGTGTGGCTGAATCAGCAAAGCTTAACCCCTTCCCATCCCTATGAAATGTTCTGAACGACTGGGGCGGGGAATTGGGCGAGGGTTGGCGGTATCAGGAAGGACTGTCAATCACGTGACTACTGTGTGTGTCACAGTGGTCACATGATCAGGAGTCGGTCCCGCCAGTTACTGATTGTTAGTGGGGACCGATAGCTGTCTTTATCAGCTTGGTCTCTATGCTGGGAGTGTACAGTGTGCATAGAAACATCGGCCGCCCAGTGGTGTATATGTGCGGTGTGTGGATGTTAAAGTCTACCGTTTTGCCACTGCACATATGTGTCACGGGTTTACCTAAAAATTGATGCACAAGTGAACTCCTGAACTACCTGTGTAAATGAGTGAAACCAAGCTCTTATGAAAAAGTTGAATAAAAGTCAATAAATGCCACAAATTAATCTCCAAGCAATAAAGTAGATGGTTGCTGCAACACCAAATGTGTTCCTACAGTGAATAAACAATAGTGTTGTACAGCCACTCAATAATACAATAATAACAAAATAGATATAGTAGTTCAAACAATATGAATAGCCCAACAATAGTGTCACAAAGTTAGATAGCTGTGTCTATTTAGGAGTTTTTTATTCTGTAAGAGCCCTTTCACACTGGGGCGGTTTGCAGGCGCTATTGCGCTAATAATAGCGCCTGCAAACCGACTCGAAAGTGCCGCTGCTGTGTATCCAGTGTGAAAGCCCCGAGGGCTTGCACACTGGAGCGATGCGCTGGCAGGACGGTAAAAAAAGTCCTACCAGCAGCATCTTCGGAGCGGTGAAGGAGCGGTGTGTATACCGCTCCTTTACCGCTCCTGCCCATTGAAATCAATGGGACGGCGCGGCTATACCGCCGGCAATGCGCCTCTGCAGAGGCGCTTTGCGGTGGTATTTAACCCCTTCTCGGCCGCTAGCGGGGGGTAAAACCGCCCCGCTAGCAGCCGCATACCGACGGTAAAACGCCGCTAATAATAGCAGCGTTTTACCGCCGAGGCCGCCCCAGTGTGAAAGGGCTCTAAGAGATAGTAAAATAACAATAATTAACTAAATAGTCCTCAATATAAATACCTGATTTTTCATTGATGTTAAAATCTCACACCAGCTGGTGTACAACCTGTGCTAATAAACAAATCCACTCGTGTCACCTCTGTGTTCACAGCAGTGGCGGCTGGTGCTCAAAATTTTTGGGGGGCTCAAAAAAAACTGAAAAATACTGCAGCCACTTGTGCCCACTATATGCAGCCACCTGTGCCCATCAAATGCAGCCACTTGTGCCCATCGTATGCAGCCATGGTGATCATCAAACGCAGCCACCTGTGCCCATCAAACGCAGCCACTTGTGCCCATCAAATGCTGCCACTTGTGCCCATCAAATGCAGCCACTTGTGCCCATCAAATGCAGCCACTTGTGCCCATCATATGCAGCCACCTGTGCCCATCATATGCAGCCACTTGTGCCCAGTATATGCAGCCACTGAGCCCATCAAATGCAGCCACTGTGCCCACCGACCCCCCACTAGCGGGGTTTGTGGCTCTAGCAGCACCCCGACTCTGCGCCTCGAGCCCACCCTATTTTGAAGCCTATTAGAGTCTCTGGCTTTACCACCCCCCCTCCCACCCCACCACAGGAATCCATGCGTTCGGCGTCCTGAAAGGGGCTGGGCGCATGGATGGGGGGGCGGCGCCCGTGTGCCCACAGTGCACGGGCCGCCACTGGTTCACAGAACTCTCACCTTCATATATACAGTGGGGAAAAAATTATTTGATCCCCTACAGATGTGTATGTTTGCCCACTTACAAAGAAATGAAGGGTCTATCATTTTTATCATAGGTGTATGCAAAATGACAGAGACAGACTATCAACCGCAAATCCAGAAAAAACACATGATATAAATATTATAAATTGAGTTGCAGTTCAATTAGTAAAATAAGTATTTAATTCCCTACCAACCAATAATAATTCTGGCTCCCACAGACCGGCTACAGTAGGTGCTCATGTGGCACACAGATTACTCCTGTCAATTTAAGAAGCTGCTCCTAACGACAACTCAGTGGGGGTTATTTACAAAAGGCAACTCCACTTTGCACTACAAGTGCACTGCAAATGCACTTGAAAGTGCACTGTGAGTGCACTTGGAAGCGCAGTGGCTGTAAATCTGTGGGGTAGATCTGAAATGAGGGGAAGCTCTGCTGATTTTGTCATCCAATCATGTGCAAGCTAAAATGCTGTTTTCTATTTTCCTTGCATGTCCTCCTCGGATCTACAGCGACTGAACTTGAAAGTGCACTAAAAGTGCACTTTCAAGTGCACTTGCAGTGCAAAGTGGATTTGCCTTTAGTAAATAACCCCCATTATGGGTATAAAAGACACCTGTCCACAGAATCTCTTTCTTCCATTCAAGCCTCACCATCATGGGCAAGACCGAAGAGCTGTCAAAGGACATCAGGGACAAGATTGTAGACCTGCACAAGGATAGAATGGGCTACAAGACCATCAGAAAGAAGTTTGGTGAGGAGACAACTGTTGGAGCGATTATTCACAAATGGAAGAAATACAAAATAACCATCAATCGCCCTTGGTCTGGAGCTCCATGCAAGATTTCACCTCATGGAGTAAGGATGATGATGAGAAAAGTGAGGGACCAACCCAGAACTACACGGGAGGAGCTTGTGAATGATCTTAAAGCAGTTGGGACCACAGTCACCAAACAAATTGGTAACACAATACGCTGCCATGCATTGAAATCCTGCATTGCCCCCACGGCCCCCCTCCTCAAGAAGGCACATGTACAGGCCCGTCTGAAGTTTGCCAATGAAGATCTAAATGATTCAGAGAAGGATTGGGAGAAAGTGCTGTGGTCAGATAATACCAAGGAGCTCAATTTTGGTCTCATTTCGATTTGCCATGTTTACAAGGAAGAAAAATGCTGACTACAAATCTAAGAACACCATCCCTACAGTCAAGCATGGAGGGGCTGTTTCTCTGCTAAAGGTAAAGGCCAACTTTGCCACATTGAGACCATGTATTGTAAAATCTTGGATGGGAACCTTCTTCCCTCAGCCAGAACATTGAAGATGGGTCATGGATGGGTCTTCCAGCATGACAATGACCCAAAACATACCACCAAGGCAACAAAGGAGTGGCTCAAGAAGAAGCACATTAAGGTGGCTTAGCCAGTCTCCTGACCTTAATCGTATAGAACATTTATGGAGGGAGCTGAAACTTTGAGTTGCCAAGCAAAAGCTAAAAAACCTTAAGGATTTAGAGAAGATTTGTAAAGAAGAGTGGACCAAAATCCCTCCTGAGATGTGTGGAAACCTGGTCACCAACTACAAAAAACATCTTACCTCTGTGCTTGCCAACAATTGTTTCTCCACCAAGTACTAAGTCATGTTTAGCTTGGGGATCAAATACTTATTTTACTCAATAAACTGCCACTCAATTATCTTGTGATTTTTTTTTCTGGATTTTTGGTTAATATTCTGTCTTTATAATTTAGAATACACCTATGATAAAAAAAAATATAGACCCTTCATTTCTCTGTAAGTGGGCAAACTTACAAAATCACAGGGGATCAAATTATTATTTTCCCCACTGTAACTCTATACGCCAAATAGTAGATAAAAGATGATAGACCTGATCCAGGTCTCCTGCCTTCATTTATTAAGTTAAACATGCGCTTGCACAGTAAAAATCTTTAAAATGCCACAAATGTGTCAGGGCACACCAAAATGCAACCTCTCATGTCACTTCAGCAGGTGACTTTTGGGTAAAATATTTATATCTTGTTTTTACTGTATTTTGTATCCCAAATGTAATGTGACTTTTCTGAAAATAATACAAAATGTAAAAAAATGTACTGAAAAAAAAATGCTTGGTGACCATGCATAGAATCTCGCAGACCCACTTGATAACTGGAGGGAGATCCTTGTTTGGTGGAGGAGGATTGAGAAGAGTGCTTGCCATTGGGTAGGTAAAACAGGGCTATAAAACATTTATCACAGCCTGCAATACTGCCAGCCACCACTAGAGGAGACTCACCCAAATCTACCTGGCTACACAGGCAGAGACAAATCTTGCATACAATCTGGTGCATGCTAAGAGTTGTGAAGCAGCTAGGTGATTTCCACACACTTTTCAGAACCCCCAAGCTATTCTATGAGCTGGAATCCTGGCACATTGTCACCTTTCCCGATGCCCACACACACCAGACCCACCGCTCAAGGTAGACTGCCACCACCTGCAGTTTGTTAACTGACTGGTCTGCTAGGCAACTCCACCCCCCCTCCGCCCCCCGCCCCCCAGTTCACCATAGGAATATGAAGTAGTATGGTCAAGACAGACACTTATAGATGATCCAAGCATTTAAATCAATGTGTTTCGCTATATTTGCATCTTCAGGATTTATGCTTGAAGATGGCAACTAGGAGGAAAAGGAAAACCCATGACAAAATACAAAAATACAAAAAGAATTGTATAACCATGGTAATTATATAACTACGGTTAATAATTGTTTGTGTGATATGGTTATATAATTCTTTTTGTATTTTTATTTTTGTATTTTGTCATGGGTTTTCCTTTTTCCTCCTAGTTGCCACCTTCAAGCATAAATCCTGAAGAAGCAAAAATAGCGAAACCTGTTGATTCATATGCTTGGATCATCCATAAGTGTCTGTCTTGACCATATTACTTCATATTTCTATTGTGGTTTTAAACAGATGGCAGTTTTAATGTGAAATAATCCATTTTTGATTCTATATAAATTGCAAATTCTGTGTTTTCCTCTCATTTGCTTGGCACATTTAAAGTTCCTTTCCCTTGTTAGACTGAGGGTCACCTGCCCATAGGGCATAGTCCCCTCCTCTACAAGGAAAAATATTTTGGCAAGTATATGATTATCCTCCTTGGGTGATGGTGGTGGTCTCCTCCTCTTAACCTCTAGGGGGCTCTCTGTTAGGATTTCCTATGGTTTCCAGTAATGGGGGTGTGTGATTCCTTTAACCACTTCAGCCCCGGAAGGATTTACCCCTTTCCTGACCAGAGCACTTTTTACAATTTGGCACTGCGTCGCTTTAACTGCTAATTGCGTGGTCATGGAATGCTGTACCCAAACAAAATTTGCGCCCTTTTCTTCCTACAAATAGAGCTTTCTTTTGATGGTATTTGATCACCTCTGCGGTTTTTATTTTTTGCGCTATAAACATAAAAAGACTGAAAATTTTGAAAAAAAATTATATTTTATACTTTTTGTTATAAAAAAAATCCAATAAACTCAATTTTAGTCATACATTTAGGCCAAAATGTATTCAGCCACATGTCCTTGGTAAAAAAAATGTCAATACGCATATATTTATTGGTTTGTGCAAAAGTTATAGCGTTTACAAACTAGGGTACATTTTCTGGAATTTACACAGCTTTTAGTTTATGACTGCCTATCTCATTTCTTGAGGTGCTAAAATGGCAGGGCAGTACAAAACCCCCCCAAATGACCCCATTTTGGAAAGTAGACACCCCAAGGAAATTGCTGAGAGGCATGTTAAGCCCATTGAATATTACATTTTTTTGTCCCAAGTGATTGAATAATGATAAAAAAAAAAAAAAAATTACAAAAAGTTGTCACTAAATGATATATTGCTCACACATGCCATGGTTATATGTGGAATTGCGCCCCAAAATACATTTAGCTGCTTCTCCTGAGTATGGGGATACCACATGTGTGGGACTTTTTGGGAGCCTAGCCGCATACGGGGCCCCAAAAACCAAGCACCGCCTTCAGGATTTCGAAGGGCGTAAATTTTTGATTTCACTCCTCACTACCTATCACAGTTTTGAAGGCCATACAATGCCAAGATGGCACGACCCCCCCCCCCCAAATGACCCCATTTTGGAAAGTAGACACCCCAAGCTATTTGCTGAGAGGCAATGTTGAGTCCATGGAATATTTTATATTTTGACAAGTGTTGCGGGAAAATTACAAACTTTTTTTTTTCTTTCCTTGCACAAAATTGTCACTAAATGATATATTGCTCAAACATGTCATGAGCATATGTGGAATTACACCCCAAAATACATTCTGCTGCTTCTCCTGAGTACGGGGATACCACATGTGTGGGACTTTTTGGGAGCCTAGCCGCGTACGGGGCTTCGAAATTCAAGCACCGCCTTCAGGATTTTAAGGGCGTAAATTTTTGATTTCACTCCTCACTACCTATCAGTTTTGAAGGCCATAAAATGCCAAGATGGCACAAAACCCCCCAAAATTACACCATTTTGTAAAGTGGACACCCCAAGCTATTTGCTGAGAGGCATGCTGAGTTCATGGAATATTTTATATTTTGCCACAAGTTGCGGGAATGTGACAAATTTTTTCTTTTTTTTGCACAAAGTTGTCACTAAATTATATATTTCTCAAACATGCCATGGGCATATGTGGAATTACACCCTAAAATACATTCTGCTGCTTCTCCTGAGTATGGGGATACCACATGTGTGGGACTTTTTGGGGGCATAGCTGCATACGGGGCCCCGAAAACCGATTACTGCCTTCAGGATTTCTAAGGGCGTAAATTTTTGATTTCACTCCTCACTACATATCACAGTTTCGTAGGCCATAAAATGCCAAGATAGCACAAACCCCCCCCAAATGGGAAAGTAGACACCCCAAGCTATTTGCTGAGAGGCATGGTGAGTATTTTGCAGCTCTCATTTGTTTTCGAAAATTAAGAAAGACAAGAAAAATGTTTTTTTTTTTCTTTTTTCAATTTTCAAAACTTTGTGACAAAAAGTGAGGTCTGCAAAATACTCGCCATACCTCTCAGCAAATAGCTTGGGGTGTCTACTTTCCAAAATAGGGTCATGGGGGGGGGGGGGTTTGTGCCATCTGGGCATTCCATGGCCTCCGAAAATGTGATAGGCAGTGAAGAGTGAAATCAAAAATTTACACCCTTAGAAAGCCTGAAGGTGGTGCTTGGTTTTCGGGGTCCTGTACGCAGCTAGGCTCCCAAAAAGTCTCACACATGTGGTATTCCCGAACTCAGGAGAAGCAAAAGAATGTATTTTGGGGTGTCATTTCACATATTCCCATGGCATGTTTGAGCAATATATCATTTAGTGACAACTTTGTGCAAAAAAAAATAAAAATTTGTCTTTTTTCCGCAACTTGTGTCACATAATAAATATAATAAATATTCTATGGACTCGACATGCCTCTCAGCAAATAGCTTGGGGTGTCTACTTTCCAAAATGGGGTCATTTAGGGGGGTTTTGAACTGTCCTGGCATTTTATGCACAACATTTAGAAGCTTATGTCACACATCACCCACTCTTCTAACCACTTGAAGACAAAGCCCTTTCTGACACTTTTTGTTTACATGAAAAAATAATTTTTTTTTGCAAGAACCCCCAAACATTATATATTTTTTTTAAAGCAAAGGCCCTACAGATTAAAATGGTGGGTGTTTCATTTTTTTTTCACACAGTATTTGCGCAGCGATTTTTCAAATGCATTTTTTTTGGGAAAAACACACTTTTTAAAATTTAATGCACTAAAACACACTATGTTTCCCAAATGTTTGATGAAATAAAAAAGATGATCTTAGGCCGAGTACATGGATATCAAACATGGCATGCTTTAAAATTGCGCAGAAACGTGCAGTGGCGACAAACTAAATACATTTTTAAAAGCCTTTAAAAGTCTCTACGAGTTACCACTTTAAATTTACAGAGGAGGTCTACTGCTAAAATTACTACCCTCAATCTGACCTTCGCGGTGATACCTCACATGCATGGTGCAATTGCTGTTCACATTTGACGCCAGACCGACGCTTGCGCGAGAGCGGAGGGGGACAGGGGTGCTTTTTTTTTTTTTTTTTTTTTTTTTTATTATTTTTTTGCTTTTTTATCTTATTTTTAAACTGTTCCTTTCATTTTTTATTTTTTTTTTTAGCATTTTTATTGTTATCTTAGGGAATGTAAATATCCCCTATGGTAGCAATAGGTAGTGACAGGTACTCTTTTTTGAAAAAATTGGGGTCTATTAGATCCTAGATCTCTCCTCTGCCCTCAAAGCATCTGACCACACCAAGATCGGTGTGATAAAATGCTTTCCCAATTTCCCAATGCCGCTGTTTACATCCGGCGAAATCTAAGTCATAAAATGCTCGTAGCTTCAGGTTTCTTAGGCCATAAAGATGATTGGAGCCATTCTGGTCTCTGATCAGCTCTATGGTCAGCTGGCCGAATCAACGGCAGCATTTTCAGGTTCCCTGTTGGGACAGGAGAGCCAGAGAAAAACATGGAAGACGGTGGGAGGGGTGTGGGGCATTCCCTCCTACTGCTTGTAAAAGCAGTCTAGAGGCTAATTAGCTGCTAGGATTGCTTTTACATGAAAGCCGACCGCTGGCTGAAAAGAATGATACCAAGATGATACCTAAACCTGCAGGCATCATTCTGGTATAACCACTTAAAGTCCAGCAACATACCAGTACCTTGCTGGTCCTTGTTGGGCATATATTGTAAACTTTTTTTTCATGCAGCCTGTGGGCTGAACGAAAAAAAGGGATTGATCGGTGAGTATGCCCACCATTAGAATACCTCCCTTCATCCACCCACTTCTAATGATGGGCATATATGCACTGTTTATATATGCTGAAGCATGGGGGCATCCTCCCGCAAAAGGTAGGAGCAAATCGCTCCTCCGCCCACTGCTGCCCCCACGCTTCGGCATATATGCTATAGGATGTAACTGTGGTGGTGAAATCACCTCCGACAGCGCTGGAGTCACGGCTTTATGTATCGTGGGAGCAAACGCTGTTGCTGTCAAGATAAATAAATCCGCGCTGCAGCTGAATGGCGTACCTGAAAACAAAAAAATGGTTAAAACACAGTAAACTATAAAAAAATTACATACCTGAAAAGCAAACATGATAAAACATAACAACAATAAAACATTGCAGAATAGAATACAGTAAAAAAGAGCAAAACAATAGAGAGAGAATAGAGAGAGAGAGAACAATAAAACGACAACTATTTTTGTTTTTTTTATTTTATATTTTTTTGTGTATTTTTTTTTTTTTTACTTTTTTTTTTTACATTTTTTTTTATAACTGTAACTTTTAAAACTGTAACGGTTCCAGGTTTGGGTCTCTCAAAATGAGATGGCATCTTGGGAGACCCTGTGAAAGTGTGTCCTAGTCTGTGCAATGCTGTACCCTACGCTAAAACTCAACTAGTGTATGGTAGCGCTCAAAACATTCACCAATGCAAAGACCAGGATTGCCAGGACAGGAGGGACAATAATACCGGGTGTCACGCCTATATCCGCGCTTTCTGCAGACACGACATTTTCTTTGGGGGGCTCGTTGGGTAGGGGTACTCGGGAGGACATAAAGAAAATGCCTCTCATGCAGCCGGCTTACTGCATTTGGATTGGGAAGGTGAGGTGGAGCACCGTCTGGAAACAGAAGGGCTCTGACGATCTCTTCCTGGAATTTAAGGAAGGATCCAGTCCATCCTGAAGCTCTGTATAGCACATGAGCGTTCAGCAAAGCCAATTGAAATAAGTATACAGATACTTTTTTGTACCAGCGCCTGGCCTTACGGGCAACTAGGTACGGCGCCAACAACTGGTCGTTGAGGTCCACCCCTCCCATATTTTGGTTATATTCGTGGACACAGAGGGGTTTCTCCACAACACCAGTCGCCGTAGTAATTTGGACCGTCATGTCTGCATGAAGGGAGGTAAGAACGAAAACATTCTTATTGTCCCTCCACTTCATAGTGAGCAAATTATTACACTGCAAGCAGGCTCTCTCCCCCAGCCTAAGACGGGAATCTACAAGCCGCTGGGGAAAGCCCCGGCGATTAGGTCGCACGGTGCCACATGCTCCAATCTGATGATCAAAAAGGTGACTAAAAAGTGGCACGCTCATGTAATAATTGTCCACGTACAAGTGGTACCCCTTTCCGAATAGGGGTGACACCAAGTCCCACACTATGTTGCCAGCGCTTCCTATGTAGTCAGGGCAGTTTGTCGGCTCTACGTGACTATCTTTGCCCTCGTAAACCATAAAACTACATGTATAGCCTGTAGCCCTGTCACAGAGCTTATACATCTTGACCCCGTATCTGGCACGCTTGCTGGGAAGGTACTGTTTGAATGACAAGCGGGCAGAAAATTTAATCAGGGACTCATCAACGCAGACAACTTGATGGGGAGTAAACAAGTCTGCAAAACGTTGGTTGAAATGGTTTACGAGGGGCCGAATTTTGTAGAGCCGATCGTATTCAGGGTCTCCACGAGGACGACAGAGTTCATTGTCATTGAAGTGCATGAATCGCAAAATCTGCTCGTATCGTGCCCTGGTCATGGAGGCAGAGAACAAGGGCGAATGGTAAATTGGGTCAGTGGACCAATATGACCGCAACTCACTCTTTTTAGTTATGCCCATGTTGAGGGAAAGGCCCAGAAAGATCTTAAATTCGGATACCGTAATTGGTCTCCAATCTCTGCCAAGGGAGGACTGGGGAATAGTGGCGATGCGTTGACCAGCGTATAAATTGCTTTGGTCCACAATAGATCTATAGAGATCTTCGGTGAAAAACTGAATAAAAATCAAGTGGCGTAAAATCAACTGTTTCCACCTGAATTCCGGGTTGGCCAGTGAGTAGGGGAAGTACGAGTGCTGCGGAAGTGGTGGGTTCCCAATTAGGGTTGGCGAATGCAGCAGGAATTGCACTATGGGCACGACGGGCCTGTGTTCGTCTTCTTGGTGGCAGCGGGACACTACTTGTGCTTGCCACCTCGCCAGCTTGAACTACACTTATGGGACTCGCCACGTCACCACGTGATACTGCAGTGCTGGATGTACGACCAGGGTGTACTAGGCCGCTGGTGCTTGCCAGTTCACCAGAAGGAGTAGCGGCACTACTTAGTGACACTGGCGATGGGGGGTGATCACGGGGTTAAAACTTTATTAGGGGGGTACCCTAGACCTAAAGGGGGCTAACTCTAACTGCCCTACCATTTATAACTGTCACAAACTGACACCAATGCAATAATCAGAAAAAAAACAAACTGCTTTTGGTGTCAGTGTGACAGGGGATACAGGGGGGTGATCAGGGGGTGACTGGGGGGTGATGGGGGGTGAAAAGTGTGCCTGCGTGTTCTACTGGAAGCGTAGTGTTGTGCAAACTTACTTGGATGTCTTCTCTCCTCGGCGCCGGAACGAAAAGACCGGCTCAAGGATAGATGACATTGCTTCCTCCGCTTCTGTTTACATTTACAGAAGCCGAGGAAGCATTTCATTCGCCAGGAGCGATCGCCAGGGGGGAGCCACGAATGAGTGGCCTCTCCCTCACCTTTGATCGCCCATGACCTGAATCCGACCACCGCAGGACTCCGATCGGACAACGGAGCCCTCAGGGAGCAGTCCAGCCAGAGAGAGCGTCGTGTCAACATCTGGAGAAGAGAAGAGAAGACAAGAAGCCCAGAAGTCTGGACCTCCACTGGCAAGAGAGCTACCTGAAGACAGCTGAGGGGCCGGCCGAAGAACTGGAACACTGGAAGAAGAGGCCGGAGAGAGCGGAGAAGAACCAACCAGACGCCGGGAGAAGAGGAACCGGAGGGACCCCCGAAGCCGGAAGAAGACCCCCGAAGCCGGAGGAAGATCCCCCCGGAGCTGTTTAATAAATTAAAAACCTGTGTAGTGTGTTTTATTATTGACACTTTTTCCCTAGGTGAATGGGTAGGGGTACCATGTACCCCATACTCATTCACATAGGGTGGGGGGGCCGGGATCTGGGGGCCCTCTTATAGGGGGCTCCCGGATTCCGATAAGCCCCCCGCCCGCAGACCCCGACAACCAACGGCCAGGGTTGTCGGGAAGAGGCCCTTGTCCTCATCAACATGGGGACAAGGTGCTTTGGGGTGGGGGGGCCGCAGGGCGCCCCCCTCCCCCAAAGCACCCACCCCCCATGTTGAGGGCATGCGGCCTGGTATGGTTCAGGAGGGGGGCGCTCGTTGTTCCCACCCCCTTTCCTGACTGGCCAGGCTGCGTGCTCGGATCGGGGTCTGGTATGGATTTTAGGGGGGACCCCACGCCGGTTTTTCGGCGTAGGGGCTTTCCTTTAAAATCCATACCAGACCTAAGGGCCTGGTATGCACCGTGACGGGGCTCGCAAGGTGTCAATCTCGCCGATAAAATCGGCAAGATTGACTTCCTTTTCTAGTCCCGTCGCACCTGAGTCACGTTCAAAATGAACGGACTTGTCCGTGTGTGGGCAAGTCCGTTCATTCTGAAAGTCTGCTGTAACTCCGGCGAAAGTCCATCGGAAAGACGGGCGGACTTAGCCCGCCGGAAAGTCCGGTCGTGTGTGGGCGAGTCCGTCCGTTTTAAAGTCCGGCGCACCTGGCGGACAAAGTCCGTCAGAAAGTGTGCCGGACCAAGTAGGCCAGAAAGTCCGACCGTGTGTACGCGGCATAAACCTTGTGGACAGCCTTCTCAGAAGAGTTGAAGTTGTTATAGCTGCAAAGGGTGGGCCAACTCAATATTGAACTCTACGGACTAGGACGCCATTAAAGTTCATGTGCGTGTAAAAGCAGCGTCCCAATACTTTTGGTAATACAGTGTATATAGATTGTAGAGTAATATGCACAAAAGTAAAAATTGCAAAAGTCAAGAAAGAAAATGGCATACAGAAATTTGGCTATTTTCTATGAAACAAAAAAGGAGAAAAAAAAAAAAACACAAGATGTTGCCATCATATTCAGTGGTTCCGTTTATTTGTATAATTAGGAATGCAGTAATTTTCTTTCCTTTCGATTTAATCTATTTTACTTTTTTTTTACCATGATAACTTCAATATGTATTTTTTTTTTACCTGCTGATCTCCAATGTCATTAGCAGAAAGGTAAGTACACTATCAAAGACCTTCCTTGGAAAATTGGCAAAGGAAATTAGGCAGTTCTTAAAAATAATATGAAGGATCTTAGGAACAAGGTAGGCTTAATATTGAGTATTGCGCCAGAAGACACAAAGTCGCATCTTTCATTATGCAGTATCAGCATGAGCTTGTAATCCACAGAAGCACAAGCAAAGTTAAGGTCTTCATATAAATAAATCCTCTATTTGAAATGTCACTTGAAGGATGACATCAAAAAATATCTCCAGAATCGACATGTTTTTTGCCACTGCTTGATATACTGAGATCATTTTAAATGACATGTCCTCTATGGAAAAACCCTAATCAATATAAAGAAAACTTTAATGTGTGTATTTTATAGCTGCCTAGCGTTCAACATTAATTCTGGCAGCCTTACTTTTGAAATATTTATGGTTGCCCCACCAAATGATCTTTTTTTTTATAGTGGAGCTCCAGTAATTATTATTATTATTATTATTATTATTATTATTACTATACAGGATTTATATAGCGCCAACAGTTTGTGCAGCGCTTTACAGCACGAGGACAGACAGTACAGTTACAACACAAATCAATACAGAAGGAATCAGAGGGCCCTGCTCGTTTAGAGCTTACAATCTAGGAGGGAGGGTCAAGTGATACAAAAAGGTAATAACTGTGGGGAATGAGCTGATGGAGAAAATAGACATGTTTGTTAGGTGTGAGTAGGATAGGCTTCTCTGAAGAGAAGGGTTTTCAGGGATCGTCTAAAAGCTAATAGGGTTGGAGATAATTGGACAAATTGGGGTGACGAGTTCCATAGGATTGGAGAGGCTCTGGAAACGTCCTGGAGGCGAGCATGGGAGGAGGTAATGAGGGAGCTAGAGAGCAGGAGGTCTTGAGAGGAACGAAGAGAACGAGTAGGTTGGTATTTAGAGACTAGGCTAGTGATGTAGCTGGGGGCTAAATTGTGGATGGCTTTGTAAGTTGTTGGTAGTATTTTGAACTTAATTTGTTGGGTGAGTGGAAGCCAGTGGAGAGGTTGACAGAGAGGAGTAGCAGACACAGAGCTCATAGATGGTAATGAGTGTAGAAACAATGATGTCTATATACAGTATCTATTAGACTGGGCATCGCCCACTCACCACACTGGAACAGAAGAGATTGATGATAATAAAGAGGATAATGAAGATAATGAGGATGATGATCTCTTAGGAATATGGCTCAAGGGATGACCTCTGGGCCTCCACCGCACCGCACCACGGCCCACGCAAAATTGTGGATGGCTTTGTAAGTTGTTGTTAGTATTTTGAACTTAATTTGTTGGGTGAGCGGAAGCCAGTGGAGGGATTGACAGAGAGGAGTAGCAGACACAGAGCAATTGGTAAGGTGGATGAGTCTGGCAGCAGCATTCATGATGGATTGAAGGGGGGACAGACTATGTAGAGGTAAGCCAATGAGAAGGGAGTTGCAGTAGTCAAGGCAAGAGATGACCAGCAAGTGAATTAGGAGCTTTGTTGTGTGATTGGTTAGAAAGGGGCATATTTTGGAGATGTTGCGGAGGTTGAGGCATCAAATTTTTGCTAATTTTGGATGACTTTCGCAGTTGGGGGCAGGGCCCGTGCTACCACTAGGCAAACTAGGTAGCCGCTTAGGGCTCACTGCTGCCTTGCGCGCCCGGCCACTGGTGTTCCTACTCTCTTCTCTCTGCAGCAAGCAACTAAATCTCAGCATCAGCAGGCAGCCGCCACTCCATTTGCACATGGTTTTAGAGGCGCAGCGGAGGAATGAAAGCAAGCAAACCTTCATTGATGGGCGCTGGTGAGGCTGCATTTGATGGGCGCTGGTGAGGCTGCATTTGATGGGCGCTGGTGAAGCTGCATTGATGGGCGCTGGTGAGGCTGCATTGATGGGCGCTTGTGAGGCTGCATTTGATGGGCGCTGGTGAGGCTACATTTGATGGGCGCTGGTGAGGCTGCATTTGATGGGCGCTGGTGAGGCTGCATTTGATGGGCGCTGGTGAGGCTGCATTTGATGGACGCTTCATTAAAAAGGTGGGTTATACATGGGCAGGGCAAAGGGGGTGGAGTCAGGGGTGGAGCCAGAGGGGGCGGCAAAATGAGGTTTCACCTAGGGTGTCAAAAATCCTTGCACCAGCCCTGGTTAGGGGTGTGGTAAAACCACATGGTCAAGCCACGTTTTTACTGCCTCCCACCCCAACTGCTCCCCCTTAAGCTGCAAAGGAAGTGGACAGAGTGTACACATGCGTGGCAAAAATGATCCCCCCTGTCACACTCACTAGGCAGTACTGCCTGCCGAATGTGACCATTTTATCTAAAGGGTGTCAAAACACATGCGTGTGGTGTCGTGTTTTTTTTGTTTTTTTTAGAGGTTAAACCAGGTGACCAGCCTGTCAAGCAACCTCTGAAGAGCGACACACCACAGGTAGTGGCTGCCTGTAGTCTCTATGTTAGCCTATGTGTCCAATCATACATAGGCGTATACAGGCGTATTGGAAGAGGACCGTTTACAGGCTAAAAAACAAATACAAAACAATGACCAGCATGTTAAGGAAAGAAAAAAAAATCTTGACGTGCCTAAAGGCATGCAAACGCGTCTATACTCTAAACTGATTCAGTGTTTGAACGTTCATTCATTCCAATAGATAGAATAAAAGATTCTTCTTGCCCATGGAATCCACTAATGCTCAAATGATTGATGCATTCAAGCAAATTTGTGTGCAGAATGCGGCTTTAAGCACCTTCTCTATGCAACTTTTCTCCTGCCAGGCTAAAAGGTGTTCAAGGGGAGCTGAGAAAATGGTTAGTGTGCATGAGCCCGTAAAGCGATTGTAAACGATCAACTTGTAAAACAAGGCAAAACATTTTTGTATAGATATAAAAAACATTATAAATATATTTTTTCAATTTTTTTTTATCACATTCCCTCTGTTCTCAGCTGCATAAGAGCTGGGGGAAGAAGCAACAGCAGCACACTGATCTTCCCAGTGAATGGCTGCGCAACAGGGAAGTGTCAGAACAAGACTGATCATTGGAGGTGAGCAGGCTGAGCTCCCAGCACAGCTAGAGAAGTGATCATGGTGTGCTCTCCTGCTTGGTGTGGCCCATTTTAATAAGAAAGTAGAGGGACTGGCAGGATAACCAGGGATTTCACACAAAGGAAACAATTAAAAGAAAACAGGATACTTTCTCATACAAGTACATGGTACAGCAGGCACATATCAGGAATATGAAGTGTTGGAGTAACAAATGTGTTAGGTGACAGAGATTGACCTGTTTCCTCTTGTAACAGGAAGGGCCTGAACAAGGACCTGTATGGCAGGATCACCAGGTATTATTTTACTCCAGTGAATAATAAAAACGTTACCTTTGCAGAGGGTCCCTCTGCACACTGCAAAGGATGAACACTATTAACCACTGGACCTCCGGAAGATTTACGCCCCCCCCCCTTCATGACCAGGCCATTTTTTGTGATACGGCACTGCGTTACTTTAACTAACAATTGTGCGGTTATGCATCACTGAACCTAATTAAAATGTAATTTTTTTCCCCAGAAATAGAGCTTTCTTTTGGTGATATTTGATCACCTCTGCGGTTTGTTTTTTGTTTGTTTTTTGCGCTATAAACAATAATATACCTACAATTTTGAAAGAAAAAAACAATATTTTTTACTTTCTGCTATAAAACATATCCAATTGAAAAAAAAAATCAAAGTTCTTCATGAATTTAGGCCAAAATATATTCTGCTACATATTTTTGGGTAAAAAAAAAAAATCCCAATATGCGTATATTGATTGGTTTGTGCAAAAGTTATAGCGTCTACAAATTATGGGACATATACTGTAATTTTTATTTATTTATGTTTATACTAGTAATGGTGGCGATCAGCGGCACTGTGATATTGCGGCGGACAATCGGACCCTAACTGATACTTTGTGGGAACCAGTGACACTAATACAGTGATCAGTGCTAGAAATATTCACTGTCACTGTACTAATGACACTGGCTGGGAAGGGGCTAAACATCAGGGGCAATTAAAGTGTTAAATGGGTGCCTAACCAGTGTTTTTGTGTGTACTGTGTGCTGCTTTCACTAAGGGAAGTGATGGATTGAATTCCCTGCTTTGCAGGGACACAAAATCCATCCCTTCCTCCTGTCAGAATGGAAATCTGCCTCATAGGGAAAGCGGAACTTTCCCCCCAAGACACAAAAAGGCATGGTATATGTAGCTCTGCATGCACATACATAAAGATTATCAAGATTCTTTTTATTAAAATAACTTTTTAAAATGGACTGTTTTTCCCGCCCACTTCCTGGTTTCCCTGGGGCGCTGATGTCATAGCCCTGGCTTTTTGTGAGGTTTCCTCATCAGTACCTCAGGAAGACCTCTCGTGCGTTTGCAGTACAGAAGCTTATTGTTTAATAGCAAGCTGCTCTGGGTCTTGTACTGTCGATTAAACGGCTCTGCATGCCCCTCTTTTTACTCTATATGGTCACGACTGCCGGATTAGTCCATTTCTTCCCCCCCCCCTGACACCCAATCAATACATGGACTGCACAACTGGACTTGAAATGGCCAACTATCATCTTCAACTAACCCCCCCCCCCCACCCCCACCCAAGCCTCAGTAAAGATAACCAGTACCAAGAGAGAGCCCCATACCACCAGATTGTTCCCACATTTTGAAACCATCCCACTATTTCACAGATCCTCAAAGACCCCCTACTAGACAAGCTGTCGTGACAAATCTTTCTATACTCTGACCCAGTTGTTGCACAAAACGTTGTTGGACAACTTTCTCTTCTAATCCACGCCTCTGATCTCCTGGCATTCACACAACTCCTACCCTTGCATTTCTTCCCAACCTTTTGACTGCCAACCTTCAATCAGGTAAGGTCTCCTTGACCTACACTTTCCCCATCGATCAACTTTTTCTCGAGACTATTCCTCCCCAGTCATGTAGCCCCTCTATTCATTTTATTCCTCTGGGTTTGTGTAGGGTTTGTGGACACCTGTCTATCATACCGGTATACGCTTTTTGAACATCCCATTTCAAAACCATGAGCATTAATATTAAGCCCCCCTTCAATGGCTACAATAGCGTGCACTCTTCTGGGAAGACTTTTCATGAGATTTTGAGAGTGTGTCTTTGAGAACTTGTGCCCGTTAAGGTAAAAGAGGATTCATGAGGTCAGGAACAGGATGAGAGGATCAGGGTTACAATTCATCTCAAAAGAGTTTGATAGGGTTGAGGTCAGGGCTCTGTGAAGGCCACTCCACACCAAGCTCATCAAGCCACGTCGTGCACAAAGCCACGGTCATGTTGGAACTAAAGAAGGGCTTCCCCAAAGGTCTGCCCCAAGGTTGAAGGCTCACAATTAATTATTTGGAGGGATGTCCACTTTTGGCCATATGAGTGATGGTTAGGTGTTCAAAAACATCTGGCCATATAGTGTATATCAGGGATCTTCAAACTACGGCCCTCCAGCTGTTGTGGAACTACAGGTCCCATGAGGCATTGTAAAACTCTGACATTCACAGACATGACTAGGCACGATGGGAATTGTAGTTTCTGAACAACTGGAGGGCCAAAGTTTGAAGACCCCTGGTGTATATCAATCTTCTTGTAACTGGTACAAGCCTTGTTAAAAAAAATGCATATTTCATATTTGCTTATTACGGTTGTCTCACAATATCTAATAAAGCCTCCAAAGTCTAGTTACTTTAGATGACTTCATGCTAAAGGAATGTCATTACAAACTGACCAGATCCTTAGAAGGTCATTTTGCTTACAAGAGGAGTTGGCTGGGTGTTGGTTAACTCCTATAGACTACAGCTACAGTGCCTTGCAAAAGTATTCGGCCCCCTTGAACTTTTCAACCTTTTGCCACATTTCAGGCTTCAAACATAAAGATATAAAATTTTAATTTTTTGTGAAGAATCACCAACAATTGGAACACAATTGTGAAGTGGAACGAAATCTATTGGATATTTTAAACTTTTTTAGCAATTAAAAAACTGAAAAGTGGTGCGCGCAAAATTATTCGGCCCCTTTACTTTCAGTGCAGCAAACTCACTCCAGAAGTTCAGTGAGGATCTCTGAATGATCCAATGTTGTCCTAAATGACTGATGGTGATAAATAGAATCCACCTGTGTGTAATCAAGTCTCTGTATAAATGCACCTGCTCTGTGATAGTCTCAGGGTTCTGTTGAAAGCGCAGAGAGCATCATGAAGACCAAGGAACACACCAGGCAGGTCCGTAATACTGTTGTGGAGAAGTTTAAAGCCGGATTTGGATACAAAAAGATTTCCCAAGCTTTAAACATCCCAAGGAGCACTGTGCAAGCGATCATTTTGAAATGGAAGGAGTATCAAACCACTGCAAATCTACCAAGACCTGGCTGTCCCTCTAAACTTTCAGCTCAGACAAGGAGAAGACTGATCAGAGATGCAGCCAAGAGGCCCATGATCACTCTGGATGAACTGCAGAGAACTACAGCTGAGGTGGGAGAGTCTGTCCATAGGACAACAATCACTCGTACACTGCACAAATCTGCCCTTTATGGAAGAGTGGCAAGAAGAAAGCCATTTCTCAAAGATATCCATAAAAAGTCTTGTCTAAAGTTTGCCACAAGCCACCTGGGAGACACACCAAACATGTGGAAGAAGGTGCTCTGGTCCGATGAAACCAAAATCGAACTTTTTGGCCACAATGCAAACGATATGTTTGGCGTAAAAGCAACACAGCTCATCACACTCAACACACCATCCCCATTGTCAAACATGGTGGTGGCAGCATCATGGTTTGGGCCTGCTTTTCTTCAGCAGGGACAGAGAAGATGGTTAAAATTGAGGGGAAGATGGATGCAGCCAAATACAGGACCATTCTGGATGAAAACCTGTTGGAGTCTGCAAAAGACCTGAAACTGGGACAGAGATTTATCTTCCAACAAGACAATGATCCCAAACATACAGCAAAATCTACAAAGGAATGGTTCACAAATAAACATATCCAGGTGTTAGAATGGCCAAGTCAAAGTCCAGACCTGAATCCAATCGAGAATCTGTGGAAAGAGCTGAAAACTGCTGTTCACAAACGCTCTCCATCCAACCTCACTGAGCTCGAGCTGTTTTGCAAGGAAGAATGGGCAAGAATTTCAATCTCTCGATGTGCAAAACTGATAGAGACATACCCCAAGCGACTTGCAGCTGTAATCGCAGCAAAAGGTGGCTCTACAAAGTATTAACGCAAGGGGGCCGAATAATTTTGCACGCCCCACTTTTCATTTTTTTATTAGTTAAAAAAGTTTCAACAATCCAATAGATTTCGTTCCACTTCACAATTGTGTCCCACTTGTTGGTGATTCTTCACAAAAAATAAAAATTTTATATCTTTATGTTTGAAGCCTGAAATGTGGCAAAATGTTGAAAAGTTCAAGGGGGCCGAATACTTTCGCAAGGCACTGTATAACTTCATCTGGCCACACCACGGAAGCAGGCGGGACTCTGTGGCGAAACAGCATCTTTAGTTAAAGTGGATGTGAACCCAATTCATGAAATTTGACCTGGGCACATACAGTATCTTACAAAAGTGAGTACACCCCTCACATTTTTGGAAATATTTTATTATATCTTTTCATGTGACAACACTGAAGAAATTACACTTTGCTGCAATGTAAAGTAGTGAGTGTACAGCTTGTATAACAGTGTAAATTTGCTGTCCCCTCAAAATAACTCAACACACAGCCATTAATGTCTAAACCGCTGGCAACGAAAGTGAGTACACCCCTACGTGAAAATGTCCAAATTGGGCCCAAAGTGTCAATATTTTTTGTGGCCACCATTGTTTTCTAGCATTGCCTTAACCCTCTTGGGCATGGAGTTCACCAGAGCTTCACAGGTTTCCACTGGAGTCCTCTTCCACTCCTCCATGACGACATCATGGAGCTGGTGGATGTTACAGACCTTGCGCTCCTCCACCTTCCGTTTGAGGATGCCCCGCAGATGCTCAATAGGGTTTAGGTCTGGAGACATGCTTGGCCAGTCCATCACCTTTACCCTCAGCTTCTTTAGTAAGGCAGTGGTCGTCTTTTGCCGCGTACACACGAGCGGACTTTTCGACCAGACTGGTCCGACGGTCTATCCGATGGACTTTCGGCGTACTTCCGACGGACTTTCCGAACAAACGGACTTGCCTACACACGATCACACCAAAGTCCGACAGATTTGTATGTGATGACGTACGACCGGACTAAAATAAGGAAGTTGATAGCCAGTAGCCAATAGCTGCCCTAGCGTCAGTTTTCGTCCGTCGGACTAGCATACAGACGAGCAGACTTTTCTATAGGAACTGGGTCCGTCGGTGTTCCGACGTAAAGATTTGAAACATGTTCCAAATCTAAAGTCCATCAGATTTTCGACCGAAAAAGTCCGCTGCAGGTCCGATGAAGCCCACACACGGTCGAATTGTCTGCCGGACTCGGTCCGTCGGACCAGTCCGGTCGAAAAGTCCGCTCGTGTGTACGCAGCATTAGAAGTGAGTTTGGGGTCATTATCATGTTGGAATACTGCCCTGTGGACCAGTCTCCAAAGAGAGGGGATCATGCTCTGCTTCAGTATGTCACAGTACATGTTGGCATTCATGGTTCCCTCAATGAACTGTAGCTCGCAGCACTCCTGCAGCCCCAGACCATGACCCTCTCACCAATATGCTTGACTGTGGGCAAGACACACTTGTCTTTGTACTTGTCACCTGGTTGCCATCACACACGCTTGACACCATCTGAACCAAATAAGTTTATCTTGGTCTCATCAGACCACAGGACATGGTTCCAGTAATCCATGTCCTTAGTCTGCTTGACTTCAGCAAACTGTTTGCGGGCTTTCTTGTGCATCATCTTTAGAAGAGGCTTCCTTCTGGGACAACAGCCATGCAGACCAATTTGATGCAGCTTGTGGCGTATGGTCTGAGCACTGTCAGGCTGACCCCCCACCACTTCAACATCTGCAACAATGCTGGCAGCACTCATATGTCTATTTCCCAAGGACAACCTTTGTTTATGACGCTGAGCAGGTGCACTCAACTCAACTCCATAGCGAGGCCTGTTCTGAGTGGAACCTGGCCGGTTAAATCACTGTATGGTCTTGGCCACCGTGCTGCAGCTCAGTTTCAGGGTCTTGGCAATCTTCTTATAGCCTAGGCCATCTTTATGTAGAGCAACAATTCTTTTTTTCAGATCCTTAAACAGTTCTTTGCTATGAGTTGCCATGTTGAGCTTCCAGTGACCAGTATGAGAGAGTGAGAGCGATAACACCACATTTAACACACCTGCTCCCCATTTACACCTGAGACCTTGTAACACTAATGAGTCGCATGGCTCCAGGGAGGGAAAATGGCTAATTGGGACCAATTTGGACATTTTCACTTAGGGGTGTACTCACTTTTGTTGCCAGCGGTTTAGACATTAATGGCTGTGTGTTGAGTTATTTTGAGGGGACAGCAAATTTACACTGTTATACAAGCTGTACACTCACTACTTTACATTGTAGCAAAGTGTCATTTCTTCAGTGTTGTCACATGAAAAGATATAATAAAATATTTACAAAAATGTGAGGGGTGTACTCACTTTTGTGAGATACTGTATATCTGCAGTGTTTTCTTATCTCTCTTCAAAGCACTAAGTCCTGTGTGTTTCTTCTGTTCCGTAGCTCTGTTATCAGCCTGATAACTTCTGACAAGTTCTCAAAGACGGCAGCCTGAAGTGTGTGTCATGGAAGGTTGCTATAAATTGATTATCACGATCTGAACGTTCTAAAGAATAGATAAAGCTGAAGACAGCACATATACATGTAAAAACTTATGTAGGGAGATTTGTTTCATCTCTGTGTATCATCTGAGGCCGTTCACTTCACTGGGTATATGTGAGGATTTACATCCACTTTAAGTATTCTTATATTTTCTAATACTAATACTTATCTTTATCTTTCAGTACTTAATTAAATGTTATACATACAAGTGTTTGTGTGATCTCTCTTGTGTGATCTGCACGTATTGAATACAACCCCATATAAAACCTAAAGTGATATTAAAGGCAATATTTTTTAAAATAACAAACATGTTATACTTACCTGCTTTGTTCAGTGAGGATCCTCCTCTTCCTGGGTCCCAGACTGGTGCTCCTGGCCCCTCCCTCCTGCAGAGTGCCCCCAGAGCAAGCAGCTTGCAATGGTGGCACCATAAGCGTGCCCATGGGGTGTGACGGGTGTACCCAGGCACACTCTAATCATCCCTGTGCTCTGTCTGTGTTTCACACCTTTTGTTTTGTGCTGACTGCCTGCAACATGTCCCTGTGTAACTCAGTCACCAGCACTGCCTGGGGTCAGGTCCGGCCGGCAAAAACAGCTGTGTGCTGCGAGTGGGAGGATTGAGCAGGGAGGGAACTAGGATCACAGCCGCGGAGTAACCCAGCCGGGAGCCGCATTTGCCGATGCAGCTTCTATAGTTCCGGCTGCAGGTCCCGCAGGCGCCGGCAGAGTGATCTACATCTGCACTCCGCCACCCCCCTCCAGCCTTTCTCCCCCTTAGAAGCAGCCTACTAGCCTGGATAGCGGCAGGCGAGTGGCTTCAGGCAGCCTGCTAGATCGAGGTGAGTGAGAGAGACAGCACTGAGCAGGGCAGCGGGTGGGCAAATGATGCAGCAAAAAAAAAAATAGCCAACCAATTGATGAACCTTACCCTGGCTTGTCACTATATATATTACATACTTTTTTGCTGACAAGCCAGGGTTCATATAGTTTTAACTGTATATGTAATATATATATATATATAATTTTTTTCACACTCATTTTACACATATTGTGTAAAAATAAATATATATATATTACATATACAATTAAAAAACTAAAACTATATGAACCCTGGCTTGTCAGCAAAAAAGCGCATATATATATTTATATATATATCTATATATCTATATAGATAGATATATATAGATGTATATATCTATATATATCTATCTATAAATATATATATATATATATATATATATATATATATATATATATATATATATATATATATATATTACATGTCTTTGGCATATAAAAATAGATCCCAAGTGTATATTAACCACTTCCCATATGCCCACAGGCTGGGAGATCAATTGTTGCTGGGGGGTATTTTCTTGTGGGGTGATCTATTGTTGCTGGGGAGATCTATTGTTAATGGGAGGGATCTATTGTTGCTGGTGAATCTATATTAGCCGCGAGGGATCTATTGTTGCTGGGGAGATGTCTTGTTCTTGGGGGATCTATTGTTGCTGAGGGAATCTATTGTTACTGGGGGATCTAACAAATTAATTTAAAGCAGTAAATACAATTCAGGATATTAAAACATGACACTTTTTAACAAAAAAAATCCTATTTACCATGCGGTTTTTAAAATTGCTTATTTGATTTAGAGATTTATTTAAAAGCTTTGTTTATGTTAAAAGATTATTTAATTAATAAGTTAAAAAAAAATGCTTACATTGATAAATGTTTTTTTAATTAAAAATGTTTTAATATATTTTAAAACGTTTGTTAACATTTATTTATAAGAGTGTGTGTGTGTATATATATATATATATATATATATATATATATATATATATATATATATATATATATATATATATATATACAGGACTTTTTTTCTCAAACAATAGGTGCTGGAACTTAACCACGTCCCAGCAAAACCCCTCCCCCTGCACATACCCTCGAAATCACATCAAATAGTGGGTGTGGTCAGTCAAATTTCACAAAAACAGTAGGAGGGGCATTAATTACCAGGATTGCATTACATACAGAGTGCAGAGCTGTCACTTGTAGACACAGAAACCAGACTTCTGTGGTTACAAGTGATTGTGGTGAGCAGGCACCAAAGGGTCTGAGCCAGAGGTGGTGGAATTGAGTTCCACCAAGTTCCTCCTGAAAAAAAGCCCTGTATATATATATATATATATATATATATATATATATATATGTATATACACACAGACGCACTTGTGTTTGAGGTGCACACCTTAATGCAATAGGCTGCGCACGCCAATGGGTGGCACCCAAGAGGGCTCGCTCGCCTCTGCATGCCCATTTACACACAGAGCCATGGCTCGGCTAATGTCTCAGCCAATGAGGAGAGAGAGTCCCCAGAGAGCCAAGGTTCTCTCGTACATCGATGGATCGTGATGGGGCTCAGGTCAATCTTAGGGAGGCTGCACAGATAAGGTTTTTTACCTTCATGCATTAAAAAAACCTGCAGCCTTTACAACCACTTTAAGCTATCACCAACCCGTGATAGAATATAAAAAAAGTGGTATACAGAACTTTTTCTGATATATAATGACATCACAACAGATATACAATTCCTGGAGACAAAAGCTGTCTTGCCCACACACACAAGATTGGTTTGTCACCTCTATGCAGGTCATGACCCGGTGTGAACCCTCCTCTACCGGCATATGTTACACCAAAGTGGCACATTAGATTCATCAGAACGCCTGCTTTATTTTTATTATAAGAAGTAATCTGGAATAATTAATGCATGTCAAATGACTTCCTCTGTGTGCAAAGTGGTCCCTGTGGAGAAGAGACAGCCTCCCATTGCTATGCGGGGAGGTGACCCTGGCTACGTGATTAACATTCAGCCAGCTATTAATGCAATAATGACAACATCAGCCTGTCCGAAGGACTGTCAGCTACTTCCATCTCCAGGTGACAACTCCTATTCATATCTCAGAGATACAGAGAGCTCTACACTCATTGATCCATTGATGGATACGTCAGGGGACTCCACCGGACTCTTCTCACGCCTTTCTGAAGGGGGGACATCTTCAATTACCAGCTGTTATGTGTTAAGTAACAAGTGGAGAGGATTCAGAAGATGGATGGGGATTTTACGGATCTGCTGTTAATGTCTATTAAAAAGTGATAAGTAGTCTTGAGTACTAAAGAATGATGTTCGTACAAATGTGTAGCACGGTATAGTTATCCTGTCCTGTTCTTACAAATACGAAATCCAAAAACAATGTAAAAAAAAAACACACAAAAAGAAAAATCAAACAGGAAACTAAAATAAACCAATAAAAAAAATATGGTCTCCAACCCAAGTGCACCATTCTGCCTCACTGTTGCGGGGCGGGTTTTCGCTGTATTGAACGGCGTGTTTTCTGTCTGTTGGACGGCGGCTTGAGAGTGTTAAGCGGCGGGTTTTGGCTGTGTCTTTAACACCCGCCCTTCAACACACCCACAACCCGCCCCGCGATAGCGAGGCAGAATCTGACAATTACATTCTCCCTTGGCGCTTAGCAGATCGTCAGATACTGCCTCTGAAGATCTGCGCATGCGCCATGTTGATGTCACGCCAGCTGATCAACATATCAGCCGGAGTGACGTTGCATACTGCGCATGCGCAGATCCCTCAGGGGGCATTTTTCGACAGTGGGCATTTCTCGATAGAAAACCGGCTGTGACAGCTTGTGGCTTCACGGGTCACGCTGCGCGTCCTGATTGGCCGAGCAATCTTCTGGGGCCTGTGACGTGTCCCAGAAGATTGCAGGGAGGGAGGAGTTGCCTAGGCAGGCGCAGGCGGAAGTGGGAGCTGGGTACCTGTCAAAACTAGGTACCCACTCCCCCCCCCCAAAAAAAACCAAAAAAACAACATGCCAAATGTGGCATGTCAGGGGGTCAGTATACCTTAAAGTGGAAGTTCTACTTTTGGGTGGAACTCTGCTTTAACAAGGTGCAGTATCTCACAAAAATGAGTACACCCCCTCACATTTCTGTAAATATTTTATTATATCTTTTCATGTGACAACACTGAAGAAATGACACTTTGCTACAATGTAAAGTAGTGAGTGTACAGCTTGTATAACAGTGTAAATTTGCTGTCCCCTCAAAATAACTCAACACACGGCCATTAATGTCTAAACCACTGACAACAAAAGTGAGTACACCCCTAAGTGAAAATGTCCAAATTGGGCCCAAAGTGTCAATATTTTGTGTGGCCACCATTATTTTCCAGCACTGCCTTAACCCTCTTGGGCATGGAGTTCACCAGAGCTTCACATGTTGTCACTGGATTCCTCTTCCACTCCTCCATGACGACATCACGGAGCTGGTGGATGTTAGAGACCTTGCGCTCCTCAACCTTTCATTTGAGGATGCCCCACAGATGCTCAATAGGGTTTAAGTCTGGAGACATGCTTGGCCAGTCCATCACCTTTACCCTCAGCTTCTTTAGAAAGGCAGTGGTCATCTTGGAGGTGTGTTTGGGGTCAATATCATGTTGGAATACTGCCCTGCAACCCATTCTCCGAAGGGAGGGGATCATGCTCTGCTTCAGTATGTCACAGTACATGTTGGCATTCATGGTTCCCTCAATGAACTGTAGCTCTCCAGTGCCAGCAGCACTCATGCAGCCCCAGACCATGACACTCCCACCACCATGCTTGACTGTAGGCAAGACACACTTGTCTTTGTACTCCTCACCTGGTTGCCGCCACACACGCTTGACGCCATCTAAACCAAAAAAATTTATTTTGGACTCATCAGACCACAGGTCTGACCCTAATGCCGCGTACACACGAGCGGACTTTACGGCAGACTTTGCCCGGCTGACTTTTTGACGGACTTTACGACGGACTTTCCGAATGAACGGACTTACCTACACACAATCAACCAAAGTCCGTCGAATTTGTACGTGATGACGTACGACCGGACTAAAACAAGGAAGTTCATAGCCAGTAGCCAATAGCTGCCCTAGCGTGGCTTTTTGTCCGTCGAACTAGCATACAGACGAGCGGACTTTTCGACCGGACTCGATTTTGACGGATTGATTTAAAACATGTTTCAAATCTAAGTCCGTCCAACTTTTGAGAAAACAAAGTCCGCTGGAGCCCACACACGATTGAATTGTCCTACGAAATCCCGTCCGCCAGGCAAAGTCTGCCGTAAAGTCCGCTCGTGTGTACGCGGCATTAGTCTGCTTGTCTTCAGCAAACTGTTCGCAGGCTTTCTTGTGCATCATCTTTAGAAGCGGCTTCCTTCTGGGATGACAGCCATGCAGACCAATTTGATGCAATGTGCGGCGTATGGTCTGAGCACTGACAGGCTGACCCCCCACCCCTTTAACCTCTGCAGAAATGCTGGCAGCACTCATACATCTAATTCCCAAAGACAACCTCATGCACTCAACTTCTTTGGTCGACCATGGAAAGGCCTATTCTGAGTGGAACCTGTCCTGTTAAACCTCTGTATGGTCTTGGCCACCATGCTGCAGCTCAGTTTCAGGGTCTTGGCAACCTTCTTATAGCCTAGGCCATCTTTATGTAGAGCAACAATTCTTTTTTCAAATCCTCAGAGAGTTCTTTGCCCCATTCACACCTGAGACATTGTAACACTAATGCCGCGTACACACGGTCGTACTTTTCGTCTACAAAAGTCCAACGGACGCTGACGGACTAAAGCTGGCTGGTAATCCGATCGTGTGTGGGCTTCTCCGGACTTTCAACGTACTTTTTTAGCCTCAAATCCGACGTACTTTAGATTTGAAACATGCTTCAAATCTTTACTTCGTAACTACGACGGACCCCGAAATCCGCTCGTCTGTGTGCTAGTCCGACGGACAAAAAGCCACGCTAGGGCACCTATTGGCTATTGGCTATGAACTTCCTTATTTTAGTCCGGTGTACGTCATCACGTACGAATCCGTCGGACTTTTGTGTGGTCGTGTGTAGGCAAGTCCGTTCGTTAGAAAGTATGCCGCAAGTCCGCCGCAAGTCCGCCGAAAGTCTGCCGGAAGTCTGTCGGACAGGCTGTCTGACTTTTGTAGACGAAAAGTCCGACCGTGTGTACGCGGCATAACAAGTCACATGACACTGGGGAGGGAAAATGGCTAATTGGGCCCAATTTGGACATTTTCACTTAGGGGTGTACTCACTTTTGTTGCCAGTGGTTTAGACATTAATGGCTGTGTGCTGAGTTATTTTGAGGGGACAACAAATTTACACTGTTATACAAGCTGTACACTCACTACTTTACATTGTAGAAAAGTGTCATTTCTTCAGTGTTGTCACATGAAAAGATATTAAAGAATATTTACAAAAAATGTGAGGGGTGTACTCACTTTTGTGAGATACTGTATATGGCATTGGCACCTTCTTAAAAATTCATTCTTTTTCATTTTTGTTTGGGTCTAAATAACAACATTTCTGTTTTTGCAGGTTTATTAAACAGTTTTGCACTGAGAATTCTCCAAGTCAAACACGGCAGAGAGAATTTCATATAGTTTAGGCACAAGGGACTGGCAGTGGGACATAAAGCAAAACTTCAAACTGTTCTCCAGATACCTTTGTCATTCGAATAGCCCTCTAAAAGGAAAATCTCCCGGGTTTTTTGTATTTACTTCAAGGTGAGCCTATAAGGAAATGAAAGAGAATGACAAGCAAAACACAGAGCACAATAAAATATACACAGTAAGAATGTATACTTGTGTCTGCTTGTTGTGCTTAAAGCTGAAGTTTAATCACCTGCCGACTGCGGCAGGTCGGCACGATCCCGCAATTCGCCGTAGGTGTAGGTTGGCACCTTTAAGGGGCGATAGCAGGCATGCACGGGGGGATCCCGATGCGTGTGGCCGGCGGCCGCGATGTCCGCCGGCCACCCGCAAGCGCTGGAACGAGAGCCAGAACGGGGATGAGTGTATGTAAACTCACAGATCCCCATTCTGACAGGAGAGGAGAGACATATCTGCTGCTCCTAGTAATCAGGAACAGCGATCTGTCTCCTCCTCCAGTCAGTCCCATCCCCCCCACAGCATTTTTATAGCACTGATCGCTGTATAAATGTCAATGGTACCAAAAAAAGTGTCAAAAGTGTCCAATCTGTCTGCCGCAATGTCGCAGTCCCGCTAAAAATCGCAGATCGCCACCATTACTAGATTAAAAAAAAAATACTAAAAATGCCATAAATCTATCCCCTATTTTGTAGACACTATAACTTTTGCGCAAACCAATCAATATACGCTTATTGCAATTTTTTTACCAAAAATATGTAGAAGAATATAAATTGGCCTAAACTCATGAAGAAATTAATTTTTTTACATTTTATTTTTGGATATTTATTGTAGCAAAAGGTATAAAATATTGTTTTTTTTCCTAAATTGTTGCTCTTTTTTTGTTAATAGCGCAAAAAATAAAAACCGCAGAGGCAGTGGCGGCTGGTGCTCAAAATTTTTGAGGGGGCGCAAACAAACTGAAAAATCCTGAAAAAACCCCATCAATTGCAGCCTCACTGTCAAACGCTGCCAATGTGCAATCAAACGCCACCACTGTGCCCATCAAACGCCACCACTGTGCCCATCAGACGCTGCCACTGTGCAACCAAATGCTTCCACTGTGCCATCAAATACTCCCACTGTGCCATCAAATGCTGCCACTGTGCCATCAAATACTTACACTCTGCCATCAAATGCTCCCACTGTGCCCATCAAATGCTGCCACTGTGCCCATCAAATGCTGCCACTGTACCCAACAAATGCTTCCACTGTGCCCATCGAATGCTCCCACTGTGCCATCAAACGCTGCCACTGTGCCATCAAACGCTGCCACTCTGCCATCAAATGCTCCCACTGTGCCCATCAAATGCTGCCACTGTGCCCATCAAATGCTGCCACTGTACCCAACAAATGCTTCCACTGTGCCCATCGAATGCTCCCACTGTGCCATCAAATGCTTCCACTGTGCCCATCGAATGCTGCCACTGGGCCCCCCTGCCCGCCATCTGCCTGGCACTTACCCTGTCTGGATGGGGCAGTGGGTGACGGTGGCGGGCGGTGTCCTCCATGCTGCTCCATGTCCTCAATGTATTCTCCCATCCTCTCCTATGATTGGACGCCTGATAGGCATGGGCGTAGCATAAGGGATTGCAGGGGTCACAATCACAACCCTGCCCTTAGCTCCAGGGGGCCCCTGCAGCCTCCCTGTCATATTATCATATCCTCCACAAAATCCAGCTACAATCTGCCCTAGGGCCCCACAGCCACGCTCCAGTATGGGGCTTCTACTTTGCCTTCCACAGTCCACACCCCTCTGTTCCCATTGGCTGGGGAGAAGCTGTGAGCCATTTCCTGAATGGAGAGGAGCACGGGGTATGAACAGCCCAGGATGGGGAAGTGTCTGTGCTGTACGCTGGCAACATGGAATGGTAACCGAGCTCAGCGAGGCAAGAGGAGGAGAGTGCCGCCCTGTAGCCAAGATGGGACCGATGTCACTGGTGAGGTAAGACACCGCTCAGTGTCTCCTAGTCACCAGCTGGGATCCTCTGTACCCCCCCCCCCACCCGGGGATGTCTACTTACCCCACTTCCCTGACAACTGGGGAAAAGACACACACCTCCGGGAGGTGACCTTCTCCCAACACCTGCTGACACTGACAAAGAAACCTTCAGAAATTGCTAAAGCAAATCCCATAACACCTCCTCGGAGGGCCCCTGAAGGGCTGCAGGCTCCAGATTTTGTGTCACATGGCTTTGCCCTCCCAGATCTAACTTGCCCCCCCCCCCAAGCCCCCTGACCACCCCCCTCCACCCTGGATGCTAAGCCCGGCTGCTGAGCTCCTTTCCCATTACAGCACTCTATACTGTTCCTCCTCCGCAAGGCTGAAATCACATTCCTTTACAACACAGCCAGTTAGCCAAGATCTGCACAGGGTGTATCTGCCTACTGCAACTACACTGCCCTTCTGACCAGAGAATTTCACAGGTCAGAAGGGCGACATAAAAGCCAGATACACCCCGTGAAGACTGACAGACTGTGTGTAAAGGAATGTGATTTCAGCCCTGTGTATTGTGGGGGGGGGGGGGGGCTGTATACAGTGCTGGGGTGGGAAGAGACCTGCCAGGTGACCTACCAGGGGTCCCTGTCCTCTGATTCTCCCGCGGTGATCCCTGTCCTCTGATTCTCCAGCAGTAATCCCTGTCCTCTGATTCGCCAGTGGTAATCCCTGTCCTCTGATGTAAAGAGGAACTCTGGGAACTCAAAACTCTTAAGCCACTTTGAGTATCTTGGCGTGCGGTGGATGTATCTGCACGCATATTGGAAGTAGTGGGGGGGGGGCCCAGGTCAACTATTGCCTCAGCTGTAGGCGTTCAATCACAGCGCCTGTCGTTTCAGCCAATCAGGTGACAGACCCGAGCACCCGATTGGCAGAGAGGCCGTTCAGTGTTAGGAAAGCGTATGAATTTTTGCTTTCCCAACACAGCTGGGTAAACTACGAGCGCCAACCCCACCCTTCCCCCAGCCTTCAGGGACACATCACACGTCCCAGGAGGCTTCCAGATTATTGACAAAGTGCGGAGCGTGCATGTGTATGTGCAGTGAGGAGCTGGCTGTGGTTCCCCAGAAAGCCACAGCTGGCTCCCATATCCAAGATGGCAGCACTGGGGACACGCAGTGGTAAAATAACAGGCTGTAGGAGGACTGCACTGGACCACAGGCTCTGGCAAGTACCTGATTTTTAAATGTCAGTAGCTACAGTATTTTTAGCTACTGACTTTAAAGGATAAGTTCACTTTTGGAGCGCCTTACATGTTACACCCATATTTAGGGTGTAATATGTAACATAATCCAAGGCCCCACCCACCCTTCCTCCCTGTGACAGCAGGTGGAGGTTCCTCACCCCGCACACACTGTCACATCTTAAAATCTGTGCTGCTGTGTGGGGCTCTGGCTGCAGCCACGTCATTCGTTCTAAGCAATCTATGAATGAGAAGACTACAAGTACTGTTCGGTCACAAGTCCTGCAGCTTTTAAACTGACAGCCCATACAGTATTATAAGCAGAAAGCTATAGGACTTGTCTGCAGGAGCCTAATATTGTTCCCGCGATCCACTGAACAGGTGCAATGTTTTATAGGCTCCTTGGGGGAAAAAAAATAAATGGACCTTTTTTCCTGCAAAAAATGTATTTTTATTAAAAAGATGAACTAAGCCTCAAGCTTAAGTTTCATTTATCAAGCAAATTAGCAACACGATTGGAATCTACAAAGACCTCCTCTCACTTATTCTTGCCTTAAACCTGTAGAATTTTGTTAAATTTATAAGATTTATAAAAAAACACTTGTCCAACCATTCGATGGTGTCTTCATGGAGGTGACTAATTTTTAACGACTTTTTTTCTAAGTACCATGTCAATGTTTTGATTTTCTTAGAATGACCGTTCTACTTCCAGATTAACTTTGACAATGCAAGTGCATAAGACAATTGTTCTCAGCAAGGAGCGAATTCAATGATTAGAAATTGGTTTGTTCCCTTTAGATTTGCCAAAAATTTTCCATCCTTGCCCTTCAATTTTTTTCTTACTCTGGTTGAAACCATAGTATAATTGTCTTCTTTAACTCTTAGATAATCGCACGAACATTCTGAAAATTATTATTATTATATTATTATACAGGATTTATATAGCGCCGACAGTTTACGCAGCGCTTTACAACATTAGGGCAGACAGTACAAGTACAATACAATTCAATACAGGAGGAATCAGAGGGCCCTGCTCGTTAGAGCTTACAATCTAGGAGACATTTTTCGAACAAAATTCTTCAAGTGTAAGGCTTTAAGGAAAGTCTATTGCAGCGTACACGCGATCGTACATTCCGGCAACAAAATCCATGTTTTTTTTCTGACGGATGTTGGCTCAAACTTGTCTTGCATACACATAGTCACACAAATCTTGTCGGAAATTCCGATCGCCAAGAACGAGGTGGCGTACAACACGTACGACTAGCCGAGAAAAATGAACTTCAGTAGCCAGTGTGGCTCTTCTGCTTGATTCCAAGTATGCGTGGAACTTTGTGCGTCGGAATTGTGTACACACGATCGGAATTTACGACAACGGATTTTGTTGTCGGAAAATTTGAGATCCAGATCTCAAATTTTGTTTGTCGGAAATTTCGACGGAAAATGTCAGATGGAGCCTACACGCGGTCGTAATTTCCAACAACAAGCTCCCATCGAACATTTCCCGTCGGAAAATCCGACCGTGTGTACGCGGCATTAGTGTATTTGTAACCCCCAGGCCTGGAATCAAGGGCAGCCAACTGCAACAGATTTGTACAATACTATGACAGATTCAGCAATAAATAAAGAAGAAAAGAGGAAGATGGTGCTAATGGAATAGCCGTAAAGACAAACAAAGTTTTGTATTGTATCTCAAAGTGCATCAAAGGAACCCATGTAAAACCCCCAATAGTCCCACTGTGCTATGTAGTTTGAAAAGACAATGTTGCCAATGTCAACACTAATGAACACATCCCCTAGTTAGCAAAACACTATAACATCAAGGTGAAAACAACCCTAAACTTTCCATCATTGTATTAAAGTGAATAGCACATTGTCCAAGGCACTGGATCAGACTCCACAGATAAAACCAAACACAATGGGCTGAATGATAAGAAGTTCCAGGTGTATTTTTGCATGGAATGGCGGTCAGTGCAGAATTACAGGACACTTTATGGGTGTAGTATACTTAGATTGCTTTTATAGACAATCCATCTCTCAGCTACTGCTGAGTGCCCAAGTGACTATCTGGTCTAATCCATAATACAAAGATGAATCTTGTAAGTGCACTTCTGCGCATATCATATGCAGTGAAACTCACCAAAATGAGTTCATGCATAGAACATTTACCAGACATAATAGATAAACTCCATCATCCTTTTTAACCAATCCACTGCAGCTTTGTAAGCTTGCTCTGCTTACTCAAAGTGGTGGTTGGGCAATAAACTGCACCTTGACTCCAGTTGCTGGTAATGTATATACAGCTGAGCGGATCAGGACATCATTTTAGTACCACGCCATCTATACTGGACACGTGAATTAATACTAAAAAAAAATCCTGTGCTTATCCACCTTAATAAATCGTGGCTAAAAAACTAATATGTGACCACACCACTTCTAAATCAAAAAAATAATGAAATAATATGTGATAATCAAAAAGTAGATATATCAAAATACGAGAGCCGCTACCCAGTAAGTCTGAATATAGGACTCAAATCGTTAACTAGAAAGTGATTAGGTGCACTTCTCATTTTCAATCATCAATTTCCTAATATTCACAAATAATATAACAAAACATTGAAACCAGCGGCAGCCAGTCCATAAGGGGCGTAGGGGTGCTGCCCCCCTAATCTCTATGTGCCTTAACCCCATGCAAGCTTTTTTTTTTTTTTTTGAAGCACATGATTAGAGAGTAAGTCTCTAATTGGCTTCAAAAAGGTTGGGCTCGGGGCACAGAGCCCACCCACCTGTGACATTAGTGAATTAACATTCGCTACTGTCTTCCTGCTTCTCCTCCCGGCCAATCAGGACAGGAAGCAGTACATAAGACCGGATTGGCCAGGAGCCACTCGTGACCTGGATGGGGTAAGTGCGGACCTGGGGGGGGGGGGTTTGTTTGCGCCCCCCCCCCCCCCTCAAAAAAAAAAATGGAGCACCAGGTGCCACTGAATGATACATATAGAAAAACAATTTTCAAGTGAGTCAAAGTGAAACATACACTATCTCCCAAAAGTGAGTACACCCCTCACATTTTTGGAAATATTTTATTATATCGTTTCATGTGACAACACTGAAGAAATGACACTTTGCTACAATGTAACGTAGTGAGTGTACAGCTTGTATAACAGTGTAAATTTGCTGTCCCCTCAAAATAAATCAACACACAGCCATTAATGTCTAAAGCGCTGGTAACAAAAGTGAGTACACCCCTAAGTGAAAATGTCCAAATTGGGCTCAAAGTGTCAATATTTTCTGTGGCCACCATTATTTTCCAGCACTGCCTTAACCCTCTTGGGTATGGAGTTCACCAGAGCTTCACAGGTTGCCACTGGAGTCCTCTTCCACTCCTCCATGACGACATCATGGAGCTGGTGGATGTTAGAGACCTCCAAAGGGAGGGGATGCTCGGCTTCAGTATGTCACAGTATATGTTGGCATTCATGGTTCCCTCAATGAACTGTAGCTCCCCAGTGCCGGCAGCAATCATGCAGCCCCAGACCATGACATTCCCTCCACCATGCTTGACTGTAGACAAGACATACTTGTCTTTGTACTCCTTACCTGGTTGCCGCCACACACGCTTGATATCATCTGAACCAAATAAGTTTATCTTGGTCTCATCAGACCACAGGACATGGTTCCAGTAATCCATGTCCTTAGTCTGCTTGTCTTCAGCAAACTGTTTGCTGGCTTACTTGTGTATCATCTTTAGAAGAGGCTTCCTTCTGGGACGACAGCCATGCAGACCAATTTGATGCAGTGTGCGGCATAAGGTCTGAGCACTGATAGGCTCACCCCCCCCCCTACCCCTTCAACCTCTGCAGCAATGCTGGCAGCACTCATATGTCTATTTCCCAAAGACAACCTCTGGATATGACGCTGAGCACGTGCACTCAACTTCTTTGGTCGACCATGGCGAGGAGCCTGTCCTCTGTATGGTCTTGACCACCGTGCTGCAGCTCAGTTTCAGGGTCTTGGCAATCTTCTTATAGCCTAGGCCATCTTTATGTAGAGCAACACTTTTTTTTCCAGATCCTCACAGAGTTCTTTGCCATGAGGTGCCATTTTCAACTTCCAGTGACCAGTATGAGAGAGTGAGAGCGATAACACCAAATTTAACACACCTGCACTAACGAGTCACATGGCACAGGGGAGGGAAAATGGCTAATTGGGTCCAATTTGGACATTTTCACTTAGGGGTGTACTCACTTTTGTTGCCAGCGGTTTAGACATTAATGGCTGTGTGTTGAGTTATTTTGAGGGGACAGCAAATTTACACTGTTATACAAGCTGTATACTCACTACTTTACATTGTAGGAAAGTGCCATTTCTTCAGTGTTGTCACATGAAAAGAAATAAAAAAATATTTACAAAAATGTGAGAGGTGTACTCACTTTTGTGAGATACTGTATATACAGGATCCAATAATGACAGTCCATTCAGATGATAGATATCCCAGTGATTGAATGTGCAAAAAAACAGCAAACAAAAAGTTACAGGGTGCTCCTACAAGATCGTTCCCTACATCAACTCATGCCTCTTACCAGAGACTTTGGATCTCAAATTACAGAGGTCTAAATCGCTTTTAATCTCCATACATCCCTGTGATTATCAGGAGGGATAAGGCATCATCCGAATATAGGTTCAGCCTTGTTACCATCCAAGGATTATATCCAATGCTCAGCCCAGCATATATAAAATGATCCTCAGTAATTTTCATGCATATAAAGGAAGAGGGGAGCGCTTCATAGTGTAGTATTTAAAACCAGCCCATTTTATTAAACGTATATATTGCACTTGCAGTTAAGATGATCAAAATCGTCAGGTGGAGCCACATCTGTGATGTCTGCACCCACGAGCCAGCTGGCAAGGTCCACGGCCATGTTTGTTTACTCTGTATTCTGCTGTTTTTGATCATCTTAAAGAGGAAGTAAAGTCCAGTATTTTTTTTTCTTTTTCTGACCTGCAAAAGTAAAGGCATAATGTGATAGTATGCATCGCATACAGTACCTATAGGTAAGCACTATTATATGTTTACCGATTGGTACAATATATGCATGGGACTTTACTTCTATTTTAAATGTAAGTGCAATATATACAAAACCGGATTCTACTTTGGCTGCCTGTCTCCTATCTAACTGTATTTGTGATATAAAAAAACTGTGACAAGACTGAAGTCATGCTTATTGGCACCCCCCATCAATTACGTAAGGCCACTCCTAATAGCTTATCTATAGATGGCACTGTACTTGAGCTCCAGTCTAAATTGCAAAATCTAGGGTTGATATTTGATGCTAGTAGTTTGACCTGTGAGCCACATGTAGAAATGTCATCAGAACATCTTTTTTTTCCACTTGAGAAACATTGCTCGGTTGTGTCCTATGCTATCATACACTGTAGCTGAAAAGCTGATCCGTACATTTGTGTTCTCCCGACTTGACTACTGTAATACTCTACTCGCTGGTGTACCTTAATCTACTATATATCGACTTCAATATGTTTAAAATTCTGCAGCCAGAATCCTGACCAGGTCTGGTACAAGTGTTCATATTACCCCTATCCTGGAGTCCTTGCACTGGCTACCCGTCAGGTTTCGCATAGACTTAAAGAGTTTGTAAACCCTAGTTTGTTTTTTCTTTAAAATAACAAACATATAATACTTACCTCCACTGTGCAGTTCACTTTGCACAGTGTGGCCCCGATCATCGTCTTCTAGGGTCCCCCGGCGGTACTCGCGGCTCCTCCTCGCATCTGTAAACCCCCTGGGAGAAGCGCTCTCCCGAGGGGTTGCCTTGTGGGCACGCTCCCGAGTCCAGCATTTGAGTCTATAGACCGTATCATTGGATTTGATTGACAGCAGCGGGAGCCAATGGCTACGCTGCTATCAATCTATCCCACCAAGAGCCAAGAACCCCGGGCAGAGGGGAAGAGCGCATCTCTGCCGAGGGAACGAAGGGCTCAGGTGAGTAAAATGGGGGGGCTGGGGGCCTGTCACTGTCAGAAGTTTTTTTACATTAATACATAGGATGCATTAAGGTGAAAAAACACGAGGGTTTACAACCCCTTTAAAGATCCTATTGCTCACCTACAAGACTCTTCATGGCTTGGCACCCCATTAGCTCCCTGAACTTTTTTCAACTCCCCCCTCCCCCCCCCACGTAACATCCGCTCCTCACCTGTGTGTTCCCTCTACTCACACTCAATTGGGGACAGAGCCCTCTCCTCCTGTGTTCCAAAACTCTGGAATTCTCTTCCTAAGAACGTCAAGGAATCATCTTCTCTAAACTCATTCAAATCAAATCTAAAAACTTTTTTCTTTAGACAAGCTTTGACCTAATTGTCTTCTTTTCCTTTATGTTATGTTATCCTGTGTATTTCTTGTTTTTTCCTTGTAAAGTGCTTTGAGAAGCCACCTTTAAAGGTGCTATATAAAATAAAGTTTTATTATTATTATTATTATTATATATGTTTATTAAAATGGGATGGTTTTAAATACTACACTATGAAATGCTTCCCACTTCCTTTATATGCATGAAAATTACTGAGGATCATTTTATATATGTTGGGCTGAGCATTGGATATAATTCTTGGATGGTAACAAGGCTGAACCTATATGCGGATGATGCCTTATCCCTCCTGATAATCACAGGGATGTGTGGAGATCAAAAGCGATTTCGATTCCTATAATTTGAGATCCAAAGTCTTTGGTAAGAGACATGAGTTGATGTAGGGAACGGTCTTGTAGGAGCCCCCTGTAACTTTTTGTTTGCTGGTGTTTTGCACATTCAATCACTGGGATATCTATCATCTAAACAGACTGTCATTACTGGTTCCTGTGTATATGTATCACTTTGATGGACTCATTGAAAATAGTTTTTCCATATGTTTCAATGTTTTGTTATATTATATGTGATTATTAGGAAATTGATGATTGAAGGAGAAGCGCACCTAGTCACTTTCTAGGTAAACGTTAACTGTTTGCAGCTCGGCCTGTGTTTCTCACCACTGACGCGTTACGTCAACAGAATGGACTGTATCAGGGCAGTCCTATGGTAATCATCTGATCAAACTCCATTTTAGACTGTCACCATTTATGACGCCTCCTCATAATTTCTCTTAAAAGGGAATAGGCCAGTCAGTAGTTACCACAGCTAATGTGTCAAGAAAGAAGCCAGTAGCAGCCTCGCCAATATCGCCGCTTTCCTTTGCACATGCGCGGTACAGCGGCACCCCGGTGCATCCCTGGACACAAGACAGTGAAATGGCTAATGCGCGTGTGCAATTCAGATAAATGGCTAATGCGCGTTCGCAATTCAGCAAAACGGCAAATGACGTTTTTTCATACAAATAGAGCTTTCTTTTGGTGGTGTTTATAAAAGACCGACAATTTTGAAAAAAAAAAACGTTTCCTTCAATTATGTATTAAAATTTTGCAAAAAAGGTTGGTTTTTTTTTTTCTTCATTGATGTGTGGTGATAAGGCTGCACTGATGGGCAGTGATGGGCACTGATGAGGCTGCACTGACGAACAATGATGAGGCTGCATGGGGGGGGGGCAGGCTTTTGGGAGGACATCTATTGGCCAGACAGCAAGTGGGTGGAGAATGCAGATGGCTGATAAAAGTCCAGGCGCCAGGACGCAATTTCTACTCCTCATGGCGACCTGACGCCAGGGATATGTCGAGCCCTGCCTTACTCTTTTGGGTAATTCACTCTTGGTTTTCCCTATATCATGTTTACTACAGGGGTAGCACATTTGGTAAATTACCCGTTATGTTGTGCAATTAACTAAAGTTGTATGTGCAAATCTTTTGCACCATCAAAATTTGAAAATACTTTTGTTTCTTTACACAGATATGCAGATAGCACAAGTCTCACAACATGGTATTTGTCTTAGCAAGCCAAGCTTCATTCCTAATAGCCACAAATTCACTGCATTCTAAATGGTCCTTTTCTTAGCTCTTTGTGCCTCCATTAATGGGTGTGGACCCACAATTTCAGTCACTTGAGAATCCATTGTAAGAACATGCCAGTGTTTTTCCAAAATATTTTTTGAAGTTTATTGTAGGGGTAGCTAAATTGGACCACTAATCTAAAGTGTCCACATGCCTCTTTAGGTTTACCTTTCTTACCATTAGTTCGCTCCCTGTTTTTATTTAGGGCTCTAAATCAGCTCCTTCTCAATACTCAATGTGGTTAGTCTTTCTGTCAGTAGTGCTTTGTTAGATCCTAGGCTTATTAAATTTAGCCACACACAGTATGTACAATTACGTCTCAACTGAAAGCACTGTCCAGTTGGAGTTCCTTAAATAAGTGAATTTGGAAGGTGGATGGTCGCATGAAAGAGCACAATACCATTGTTGGGCTTTGTATAAGTACTTGATCAGCTTCAAATGAAATAAGTCCAGGAAGATAATACTTTCATTAACAATACAGGTTAAATTCACGTTCCTCCTATTTGCATTCAACATCCTCATGAAAAAATCCAGCTCAGCTCCAATATCTTCAACAGTGTCTTATTCTTAACCACATTTTTTGGAAAACACGTGGGGAAAAAAGCATCTTATAGCAGCTAATCCAACCTCATGCGGGATAGATGTATACCATGTATATCATGCCTCTGCCCCTGGGAGTCATACCTATTGCTGTCTGCTTTTTAGTGCTTAATGGGACTTGTCAAGATTGCCTAACCATGATGTGTACAGAAATTCAACGTCAATGCAAGCTAATAAACCCATATCTCCCACAATAAAATCATTCAGTTTGAGGAATACATCTCCTGTGTCTAAAGAAAAGGATGGCAGCCATAGGTCTTATTTGTGCAGATACGTATTTTCCAAGATTTTTCTTTGGTCTTTCATGGCCAAAACGATAGGTTAGCTTCATCTTTATATTACAGACTAGATCAGATAAGGGGAACTCGGCAGCAGCTGGATGGAATTGTCTATAGAGGGGTTTTAAAAAACAAAACACTATTTTGTTAGGGGCTAAGATGACTCTTGCCAAATCTTGGAAACATCCAACTGTGTCCCTGGAGCAGGCTAGGAAAAAAGTCACCTGGATCATGTTACATGAGAATATTGTTAGCATCCTGGAGGACACAGTCCAAAAATTTGAAAAGATTTGGGAGCCGTGGGCTACCTATATACATGTCTCTCTGGTGCCTGTAATTCCCCTTTGGTTTTGGGGATTATATTATTCCCTCTGACTCTGGTCGGGACCATTTCTCTTTACTCTATTCTTTTTCTTTTCTTGTCCTTTTTCTTTCCTCTATCTTTTCTCCATTGTATGATTGACTATCCGGTTGTCTGATGATCTAGCACTCCACATATTCAGCTTATTGATCTTGAGGTGGTTGTCAATGGGTGCATACTTATCTCACTGGTGCATCAGGTGGATCATTGAACCCTGCATAATCTGATGTTACCTCGATTGTTGTAAGTCTGGTGAAGTGGGTATTAATGTATTATGCATTGCATTTGTTTTTTCTATATTTTTTTCAGCTGACGGTGGTACTTTTGTATTGACGCTTGTTTTACTTCTTGTAAAATCTTCAAAAATCTTCAATCAAACTTCAATAAATATTTTAAAAGTAAAAAACTAAACCCATTGGAGTTTTAGGCTCGGTTCACACTTGTGCGATGCGGGAACCAGAGTGATTACAGTTTGAGTTCCCGCATCGCATTACACTTGCAGGCAGTTCACACTGCCCTCTCACAGATCACAGTGCAAACTGTGAAATCGGCCAGGAATTGGATCGCATGGGTGTTCACCAAAAAAAGGGTCCTGCACCATTTTGGTCCGAATGCATTGCAAATTAAGCCATGCAAACTATATGGCTGAATTTACATCTCACAGACATTGCATGTGAGGAAGGAAGTGGAGACGGATCTCCTATCACAAATTGGATTAGCAGCAAGCATGGGAAGTGTTATCATAATGGGGGATTTTAATTATCCAAACATAGACTGGGCGGAGGGAACCGCGCATTCATTTAAGGCTCGCCAGTTCCTTAATGTCTTGCAGGACAATTTTATGGGTCAGATGGTAGACGCACCAACTAGAAATAAAACATTACTGGATCTACTGATTACCAACAATACAGACCTGATCACGGATGTGGAAATACGGGGCAATTTAGGTAACAGCGATCTCAGGTCAATTAGTTTCAGTATAAATCACACAAATAGAAAACATGAAGGGAACACAAAGACACTGAATTTCAATAGAGCCAACTTCCCTAAACTACAAACCTTGCTAAAAGGCATAAATTGGGATAAAATATTAGGAACAAAGAATACGGAGGAGAGATGGGTTTGCTTTAAGAGCATATTAAATAAGGGCATTAGCCAATGTATCCCATTGGGTAATAAATTTAAAAGAGCGAACAAAATCCTGGATGGCTTAACTCCAATGTAAAAATGCATATAAAAGCAAAGGAGAAGGCCTTCAAAAAATACAAGGTTGAGGGATCATCCTCAGCATTCAGACTTTATAAAGAATGCAACAAGAAATGTAAGGGTGCAATTAGGACGGCTAAGATAGAACATGAAAGACACATAACGGAGGAGAGCAAAAAAAATCCCAAGAAATTCTTTAAGTATGTAAACAGTAAAAAAGGGAGGACAGACCATATTGGCCACATAAAGAATGAGGAAGGACATCTGGTTACAAAGGATGGGGAGATGGCGAAGGTATTGAATTTATTCTTCTCCTCAGTCTTCACGAGTGAATCGGGGGGCTTCAGTAACCAAAACTGCAGTGTTTATCCTCATGACACAACACAGGAAGCATCTCCATGGTTAACAGAGGACAGAATTAAAATTAGACTTGAGAAACTTAACATTAATAAATCACTGGGACCAGATGGCTTGCATCCGAGGGTACTTAGGGAACTCAGTCAAGTGATTGCCAGACTGTTGTTCCTAATTTTTACAGACAGTCTATTGACTGGAATGGTACCAGCTGATTGGAGAAAAGCCAATGTAGCACCAATATTTAAAAAGGGCCCAAAATACATCCCTGGGAATTACAGACCAGATAGCCTAACATCAATAGTATGTAAACTCTTGGAGGGGATGATAAGGGACTATATACAAGATTTTAGTAATAAGAACGATATCATTAGCAGTAATCAGCATGGATTCATGAAGAATCGTTCTTACCAAACCAATCTATTAACCTTCTATGAGGAGGTGAGTTGCCATCTAGATAAAGGAAGGCCCGTAGACGTGGTGTATCTGGATTTTGCAAAAGCATTTGACACAGTTTCCCATAAACAATTACTGTACAAAATAAGGTCCGTTGGCATGGACCATAGGGTGAGTACATGGATTGAAAACTGGCTACAAGGGCGAGTTCAGAGGGTGGTGATAAATGGGGAGTACTCAGAATGGTCAGGGGTGGGTAGTGGGGTTCCCCAGGGTTCTGTGCTGGGACCAATCCTATTTAATTTGTTTATAAACGACCTGGAGGATGGGATAAACAGTTCAATCTCTGTATTTGCAGACGATACTAAGCTAAGCAGGGCAATAACTTCTCAGCAAGATGTGGAAACCTTGCAAAAAGACCTGAACAAATTAATGGGGTGGGCGACTATATGGCAAATGAGGTTCAATGTAGAAAAATGTAAAATAATGCATTTGGGTGGCAAAAATATGAATGCAATCTATACACTGGGGGGAGAACCTCTGGGGGAATCTAGGATGGAAAAGGACCTGGGGGTCCTAGTAGATGATAGGCTCAGCAATGGCATGCAATGCCAAGCTGCTGCTAATAAAGCAAACAGAATATTGGCATGCATTAAAAGGGGGATCAACGCAAGAGATAAAACGATAATTCTCCCACTCTACAAGACTCTGGGCTGGCCGCACCTGGAGTATGCGGTCCAGTTCTGGGCACCAGTCCTAAGGAAGGATGTACTGGAAATGGAGCGAGTACAAAGAAGGGCAACAAAGCTAATAAAGGGTCTGGAGGATCTTAGTTATGAGGAAAGGTTGCAAGCACTGAACTTATATTCTCTGGAGAAGAGACGCTTGAGAGGGGATATGATTTCAATTTACAAATACTGTACTGGTGACCCCACAATAGGGATAAAACTTTTTCGCAGAAGAGAGTTTAATAAGACTCTTGGCCACTCATTACAATTAGAAGAAAAGAGGTTTAACCTTAAACTACGTAGAGGGTTCTTTACTGTAAGAGCGGCAAGGATGTGGAATTCCTTTCCACAGGCGGTGGTCTCAGCGGGGAGCATTGATAGCTTCAAGAAACTATTAGATAATCACCTGAATGACCACAACATACAGGGATATATAATGTAATACTGACGCATAATCACACACATAGGTTGGACTTGATGGACTTGTGTCTTTTTTCAACCTCACCTACTATGTAACTATATATGTAACTATGTAACTATGTGCACAGCAATGTGGTGTGAATCACATGCAATGTCTGTGATCGCAACAGTTTGAACACACCCTCAAAGTACACTGTTTACTATAATTTTGAACTCACTGTCTCTCAATGCAGAAATACACTTGAAGCCCATTGTGCTTCTTTTGAACTGTGGAGCCTGATCTAGTGCTTTATTTTATTTTTTTTAATTCTTTTATTATGGCAAAGTATCTCAGATACAACAAGTCAAGTCATTTTCACAAATGAAGAAACACTTAATCGGCAAAACTTATGAAAACGTTTGTGGACAGTTTGTGTATTGCTTTGCATATACTGTAGCATCTATGATCAGTGAAGCCCAGGGGCTTAAAAAGGCCCATAGGGGGGGCGCATGCGCGGCGCAAACTGAGGAGGAAGCAAGGGCTGAGAGCTCCGTGAGCCGCGGAGACTAACAGCACTTCCCCGGGGCGATCAACACCGGTATTTTACCCAATTCACCCCCGGCGGAACACTCAGCGCATGACGGGAACCAAAAATCGCCGTGGAAAACCGGCCCAAAGATCTCTAACGACATATCTGCTGAGAGAGAAGGAGAAAAACATGCAGGCCCAAGATGGCGCCCAGAAGACACAGTCACAGGCACATTCTCCTACAGCAGCCTCCTCACCACCACACTCCCAGGGAGACAGTGAGTACACGTTTCAACTTACTAAGGCTGATCTGGATGAGAGTCTAACTTTAATGTATGACAAGTTTGCCCAGAAATTTCAATCAGAACTTCACAAATCTACTAACACACTGTCCCTGGAGATCGCGGCCTTGGGTAGTAGAACCGATTTATTAGAGACAAAACATGATGAGCTCACCTTAGTGTATTCTGATCTAAGAAAGGAGCATGAGTCCCTATCTGAAACGGTCCTGCAACTCCAAGCCCACATTGAGGACCTCGACAACAGGAATCGCCTGCAACAGTCTCAGGGTGCGTGGAGTGCCAGAATCGGTCACCGATCTACTACCCATGGTGCAGAAGATATTTCAATCTCTCTTGCCAGATTCCCCACTGTCGGCCTTTTCCTGTGACAGGATTCATAGGGCCCTTCGCCCTCCCCCTCCCCCAGAGAAACCGCCAAGGGACATAGTGCTTTGCCTTAAGGACTTCTTGATCAAAGAGGAAATTCTCAGAGCTTCAAGGAACACCCCTAATATCCGCCTGGAAGGCACACCGATTCAAATCTACCCGGATATCTCCCCTACCACCCTAGATAAGCGCAGGAAGATGAAAGAGGTTACATCTGTCCTTCAAACTGCCAGTATTCGCTACCGCTGGCCCTTCAAGCTGCAGGTGCCTCATAATGGCACAACCTACACCGTGACCACGCTAGCAGAGGGAAAGGAATTGCTGGTGAAGATGGGCCTCCTTGATGCGGCTTCCCTGCCCAGACTAGCCTCCACCCCACGTCACTCAGCTATTTGGGCAACCCCTCCACCTAGAAGAGACCGCCGAGATCAACGCCGTGACTGACAGCAAGACACACTTTTTTCCCCCTTTTTTTGTTTTTTTTCCCTCTACCCTTGTTTTTCTCTTTGTTTTTCTCCCTCAAGGTAACGAGATATGAACATCTCCCAACATGCCTAGAGAAAATTGGACTCTCCCGGCTCATTACGGATTCCCGGTTGCGTCCGCATGATTGTCCCTACACTCTTCAACAATGAGGACTGACTGGCTCCCCGTCTGGTTAGTGACGTCAGAGCTGGTTGACTCCCCACAGGTAAAATCCTCAGACAAATTTATGTCTGTACGGATGACACGAACACTATCAATCAGAGTGTTGGACCTTTTGGTCCGAATGGACACTTCTTTTTGGGTCCATGGGATGTCTTTCCCCATGACCCCCCGGAGCTATGTTTGGCCATTTTTTGGCCTGGTATTCAGGTTCATAGTCTTTTTGTTACTGTATATTTCTGATCTTATGCTTTTGTTTTTTTTTGTGTTATACATATCAGATGGCTCTATCATAGTGATTTATGTGTTACTAACTCAGATTATGGATGCACACAGTCCTACGGGACTGTGCGCCATGGCTGTGTCACGCCATTGGAAGGGTTGGGTTGTTGTTTGGCTGCTCCCCCTCGGCCTGGACCCCTTATTGATCCTAGCGGATTCACCATAAACATATCATGGGAATTAAAATAATTTCCCATAATGTAAAAGGGTTTAATACCCCTCAAAAACTGAGAAAAGCGTTTAAAATGTATTAATCTCTTGGCGCACATGTTATCCTACTCCAGGAGACTCATTTCTCCAGAGATAATCACCCATCATACTTTGATAAAACTTTCAATCAAAGCTATTTCACCACGTATGGGTCCAGGTCTAGAGGGGCGGCCATCTTTATTAAGAACTCTGTGATGTTTCAGGCTCAACAGATTTATAAAGATCCTAACAGTCGTTTTGTGATAGTTCAGGGTTCCATCCAGAATAAACTACTAACTTTGGCCTCAGTGTATGCCCCAAACGCCTCACAGGCTACATTCTTTAAAGATTTTTTTCAGACCCTAGATAGGTTTCACTCCCCCCATATGTTAATCGGAGGGGATTTTAATTTAGTAGCCCATTCAGGACTTGATAGAAGCCGAACATGCCCAACATCTAAGGCCTTCCCCAAATCCCTTCAACATTCCCTGAAGTCCTTTCAACTCATAGATGTTTGGAGAGCCCACAATATCGGCTCTAGGGAATATACGTTCTATTCCCACCCTCATGATAGTTACTCCCGCCTGGATTATATTTTTTGCACCCCCTCTCTGACAGTGAACTCCACTACAGCCAACATACATATTTGCCCCTGGTCGGACCATCACATTGTATCCACCCATATCTCCTGTTTAGGCCTCCCACATACAGCCAGGTCCTGGCGCCTTAATGACGCACTACTCACCGATCCTGTGATTATTGCACAGTTGCTCGAACGCCTCAAAGAATATTTTAGGCTCAATAATGTGGAGAACATTTCTCCTATCTCTCTGTGGGCAGCCCATAAGGCTGTGATGAGGGGCCACTTGATTGAAATTTCCACGACCCAAAAACGCCAAAAACAGCAGGATACTCATAAACTCACCCTAGAATTAGAACAACTATACCATAGACACACTCAGACCCCTACGCAGGAGTTGCTCCTCCAGATCACTGAAAAAAGGAGAGCCCTAGATGACATACTTTCAGGTCATATTGAGAAATCTCTTAGATGGTCTAAAGCTCGTTTCCTCCTTTATAGTAACTCTGCTTCCACGATGTTTGCGCGAAAGCTTAAACAGTCCACCCAATTGACCCACCTTTACAAATTAAAAGATCGCCATGGTAACCTCACCTCTCATCCTAAACATGTTCTACAGATCTTCTCCTCTTTCTATCAAAAACTTTTTTCTGGCCCAGACCCTTCACATCCTCCCCCCATGCAGTCCTGGCTGGATGCCCTCTCGCTTCCTCGGCTTTCGGAGGAGCAATTGGGTATCCTGAATGCCCCCTGCTCATCAGAGGAAGTTGCCTCTATCATTTCCTCTCTTAAACCCTCCAAAGCCCCAGGCCCTGATGGCTTCTCTCCCATTTACTATAAAAAATTTGCTGAATCCCTACTTCCCACACTGACTAATATGTATAATCATATACTCAAAGGAAAGTGTTTCCCGGAAGAAATGCTGCTAGCCAACATGCCCCTCATTCCCAAACCCGGCAAAGATCATACCCTCCCCCAAAATTTCCGCCCCATTTCGGTTATAAATAATGACCTTAAAATATTTGGGAGGATCTTGGCTGACAGACTGGCCAAAGTTATTACGACCTTGATATCACCTGATCAAACCGGATGTATCCCATCGAGGCAGATCACAGATAATATCCGTTTAGCCACTAATATACTACAGGACGCCCATATGAACTCAGTACTGCTTTTGAGTTTAGACATAAACAAAGCATTTGATAGTGTCCTTTGGACGTATCTGGACACAGTACTATCCAAATTTGGATTTAGCGGGGCATTTATACATGGCTTCAAAGCCCTTTACCATAACCCGAAAACCCGAATTAAGCTTCCAGGATGTAACTCAGATTATTTTTCCCTGAGGTGTGGCACTAGACAGGGGTGTCCATTATCCCCGCTTTTGTTCGTGTTGGCCATGGAGCCCCTGTCTAGATCCATCTCTAATGACCCAAACATTAAGGGCTACAGGAAAGGAGATCGGGAATTTAAACTTAGCCTCTACGCGGACGATGTACTTTTATTTATTTCAGACCCTCTACTCTCCCTCCCTAACCTCATGTCCTCCCTTGACTCCTTCTATCAATTATCGGGCCTGGGCGTCAACCCCTCCAAGTGTTCGGCTCTACCAATTCACCTCCCACAACTTTTATTGACAGCTCTTACAGATAAATTTAAATTCTCATGGAACCATATCTCCCTACAATATCTAGGTGTTAAACTAGCCCCTTCTTTGAAACAGCTATATTCATTGAATTATCCTCCAGCTTTTTCAAATGTCAAATACCTCTTAAATCAATGGTCCTCATATCGTATATCATTTTTAGGGAGAATTCAGGCAGTGAAAATGAACATCCTCCCCAAACTCCTATTCCTCTTCAGATCCCTACCCCTATATGTTTCTCGCTCAGTTCTACAGAGGATTCAAATAGATCTGCTTAGATTCATATGGCAAAACAAAAGGCCACGAATGGGACGCATACTGATGTATAGGGCCCAGAGGAGGGGAGGCTTGGGATGCCCAGATCTGTGGAAGTACTTCCTGGCATCAGGTCTTAGCCAATTGGCACAGTGGCATACCATTCCTACCTCTATACCATGGCTACAATTTGAGCAGGTCTCAGTGACTCCATACTAACTCCCCGGTCTTCTCTGGTCCCGCTCAATTTCTCCTAAAGATGTCACCACATTAAATAATATTGTAGGCCAATCACTTTATTTATGGTCTCTCTACTGTAAAAAATGTAAGTTACAATCAGACGTGCCCCTTTTATCCTCTTTTTTGGGAGAACCCTCATTCCCCCCAGCCTTTTCCTCTTATTTGCCATTCCTTAAGTGGATTGCAAAGGGCTTGGTGAGCCTCGCGTCTCTGCTGCAGAACGCCTTCTTTTGTTCCTACACTCACCTGCAGCAGACATACGATATGGGCAGATCCGAGTTTCACCAATACTTGCAAATTTGACACTTCTACTCGACACTTATGGTGGGAGGGGTGGAGGTGTCGAAAACTCCATTTGAACTCTTATGTGGAGAAGCGGCCAGGGATAAAGGGACCATCTCCGTACTTTATCGATACCTCAATGATTATAACTCCCCTCAAAAATCCATAGCAATGGTAGCATGGGAAGCAGAGATGGCCCAAGAGGTCCCTGCTGGGGATTGGCAGGACATGATAGACAACATGCACAAATGCACACGTTCTGTGTCAATTAAGGAAACGGTACTCAAACTTCACACTAGGTGGTACTACACTCCAGAGCGCCTTCATAGGATGTATCCCCTGGTCTCTGGCACATGTTTTAGAGGATGCCAGGACAGGGGTACGTTGCTACACACGTTCTGGAGTTGTAAAGCCTTAGACACCGTTTGGCACAAGACTACATCTCTCATAAGGCTTCTTTCCGGAGTATCGCTTACATTGACATGTCAAATGTGTTTGCTGTTTGCAGAGCTTCCAGATGTTCCCCTCCCCATACAAAAATTAATCCACACACTTTTTAGTGCGATTCAGTGGGCAATAGCATTGAACTGGAAGCGCCCCCACATTTCCTGGTCACAGGTGATTTCTCGTATGGAGTCCATCAGGTCTATGGAGAGAATACATCATACTCTCATAGACTCCATGCACATATTTGACCGAAAAAGGGAACATCTGGACAGCCCATCTGCTTAATAACAGACTGGAAGATCCCTCAGCACCCGCAGCTGACTCCCAATAAAGCAAATTATAATCCTATTTGTTAGAACATACCGGTAGGATACCTCCGGACCTCCATAACATATCTGATCCTTATATTAATGGAAACAACATTTTTGTTCCCTGACAGTAAACTCAATTTACTAGAAGTGCACATTTATCACAACTGTAAGCTCCCTGTTTTCTTTTTTTTTCTTTGTTGGATTGTCTTTTCATTTCCTTTTTGTTTTATTACTTCTGTTTTATGGGCTTATTTTGTACGGTTATGAGAATTATTATTTGCATTATGTGTGATATATCATTTAACTGTTTTGGGCTTTCTAGCCACCATGATTCTTGTCACTACCGTGCCTGTACACCCAGATGTTATATTTTCCTACAATAAAAACGTTTGAAAACAAAAAAGACCCATAGGTACACGTACCGTAAGAATCAAACAATGAAGTTTCAACAAATGAAAATGAGTAAATCTAATAAGGAAAAGAACAGATAGATTTACTAGCAATTCAACTTCTTCCATCGTTGATTCGTCTACACGTATTATCACATAACACAACGTTGTTGAGAGGTCCACCGATTATCATGATCACTGTGATTTTATATTTGCTGTTACCACGGCTAGGTCATAAGAGTTTAGCAGAAGCAAAGGAAGAGAAAAAGGGGAGCAAAAACAGAGCGGATGGGATCTAGTGCTTTAGAGAATATGCTATTTCATGTGCAGTCATTTTATTACAATAATGGACAGGTTAGGGTTGTTTTTATCTTGATGTTAAAGCAATTTTGCTGAATATTGTATGTGTTGCATACCTGTTATGCTGCGTACACATGAGCGGACTTTTCGACAGGACTGGTCCGACAGACCGAGCCTGGCGGACAATCCGATCGTGTGTGGATTTCATCGGACCTTCAGCGGACTTTTTCCAGTCGAAAATCTGACAGACTTTAGATTTGAAACATGCTTCAAATCTTTCCGACCGACTCGAGTCCGGTCGAAAAGTTCGGTCGTCCGTATGCTAGTCCGACGGACGAAAACCCACGCTAGGGCAGCTATTGGCTACTGGCTACGAACTTCCTTATTTTAGTCCGGTCGTACGTCATCACGTATGAATCCGTCGGACTTTGGTGTGATCGTGTGTAGGCAAGTCCGTTCGTGCAAAAGTCCGTCAGAAGTCCGTCAAAAGTCCGTTGAAAGTCCGTCGGAAAGTCCGCCCGTGTGTACGCGGCATTAGTGTTTACATTGACAACATTGTCTATTTTAACTACATAGAACAATGGGATTTTAAAAAGGTTCTTTTCATGCACTTTAAGATACAATAATAAACTTTGCTATTGTAGCACTGTCCACGTAGGGCTTGCTGAGAGTTGACTTCATAGGCCTCTCTGTAGTTACCTGCAGCTGGTTGCTAAGAGTTTCCATATTGGTTGCTAGGGGTTTACACTTATTCCCCCTCACTCCCGCTTGCTCGTTACTCAATGACCAGTCTAGGGTATTTGTGTTTTTGTATTTTATTTGGAACTTGGATGGGAGAAGGGATTAGTGGGCTACCCCAACTTGAACTATTCACAGTGGATAAGGACAACTCTCTCTTGGCCTCACCGGATTATTTGTGGAAGCATACACACTGCTTTAACCATACAGCCACATGTATAAAGTAATTAAGTCTTTTGCTCTCACTAGTAGCAGACTTGATGCACTACATTATCTTCAGGACACTCTCTAGCATCCCCTTAAATGACACCTGTCCACTGTCTCTTCTTGCTGAAGGGGGTGGCCCTCACTTGACAGACCCCAAAGACACAGATCTGTACTCACAGTAGGCAGAATCAGATCCTTGCTGGTGCCTCCCCTTCCAGTGAGCTCTGCAGGACCTTTGAGTTCAGCTCCTCCCTGACTCTTTAGGCTCTTGGGTCGACCACCCAAGGCCGCATGACAGCCTCCGCGGAGGAGAGGTCAGCCGCCCCTCTCCCTCCTTGACTCTGCTCCCCAACTCAACTAACTCTGAGCACATGTGCCCTGGGCTTTAATACAGCATGCAATGCAACACTTTTCCTCTGCCAATAGCCAGGACTGTAACAAAGCCTGTGCACTCACTTGCCAGGTCCCCTCCCACTGTCCAACATGCCTTCCTACTTTGTGGCTATCCCATTAATAGAGTTTCCTCTTTTCACCTTAATATATTGATATATGTTTATAGGTTTTGGAATTTGATATTTTATATCATTTATGACTCAAGCTGTACCCTTGTAGTAAATCTGTGTTATCACCCTGCTCCTGTTTAGCACTGCCTTACTCTAGGACAGATATGATAAATGTCCTATTGTATGTCTCACATGCACCACCTATGGGCAGCTCATTGTTTATTCTTGCAGGAAGGAGTGAGGGAATAGGGCGCTTCTGCCAAAAGTTCATCTAATAGGCTGTACCAGAGAAAACATCATAAGCAGTGTATATGGAAGCTGCAATAGCACTTGGAGCAGCACTTCATTGAGGAGAAGCATCTCTGGCATACACATAAAAAGAAACAGGAAGGCGCTTCTAAGTGCAGTATTCAACAGTGTTTTTTATTGCATCAGTGGTTAAAGACACTTACAAGATCCAGGGGTAAACAGGCATATTAGTACAATGGCCTTGATTCCTGGCTCTAACCAAAGCCTCCACAGGTAGAAGCGACCAGCAGATGCAGAAGGAGGGGGGAGCGAGCAGGCAAGATGGCCGCCATATTTCCAGAACCACAGTGGAACGCAGATATGGGAAGTGATGTCAGGCAAGGCGGAAATGCGTTTCGGAGCATGAGCAAATGGCTCCTTCAACAGACCTATGCCCCAGTGTGTTGAATCAGCTTAAAAGCGACCCAGGGGAGGAGGAAGGGAAAATAAGAAATGCTCATTGAGCGGGGGCATGCTACGGGGATACCAGTGAGCAAATCTGGTGCAAGGATTGATTCAATATTACAATTTAAAAACAAGCTAAATGTAGTTGGTGTCTTCAAATCACATAGGCCAGGGGTGTCCAAACTTTTTTCAAAGAGAGCCAGATATGATGAAGTGAACATGAGTGATCGCCAACCATTTTGCCTGACATTCTTTGAACCATTAAAATTAAATGCAAATTAACTATTTTATGCAAAGTTTATTGCAAACGGCATACTTTTCATTATGTCATATGGATGAAAATCTAAACAGGCGTTAAATCACTCTGTCTTTCATATCTAAAGGCCAGATGAAAAAAAAAATCCAGGAAGTTGAAATATTTGTCAGGCAGTGTCTTGTAGCCTCATGTAATAAACTTTGATCTTTTTTACTTTTAGCCATTTGCGCCCTTCTAGACTTTTGTCTATTGTCCTATGTCCTGAAAAAAGATGGCAAGTGCAGGTTCTCTTCAGTTGCAGCAAAGATGAATTGCCTGCCTTTGTGGCTGTATGTGGTGAAGACACAGCGCAGGGAGAAGGAAATACCGCGACGTCCGAGAGATTGAGAGAACGCCCACTGAGGATGTGCAGTCCTGTGGCGTTGAGAGATCCAGAGATCCCAGCAGTACTCAGGGATTCACTGGGGGGCACAACAGATAGATTTGCTAAATTACCTGTGGGGCCATATTAAACAGGAATACGGGCCGCAATTGGCCCGCGGGCCAGACTTTGGACATGACTGACATAGGGAATAAAAGAGGCATATTGCCTCAAAGTAAGCAATACTGACAGCGTTAATAACATAAGCCTTAAAGCGGAGTTTCACCTAAAAGTGGAACTTCCGCTCATTTGTCTCCTCTCCCCCTCTGGTGCCACAATTGGCACCTTTCGGGGGGAAGGGGGACAGGATACCAGTCTTTAACAGGTATTCTGTACCCACTTCCGGAAGTCCACGCAGTGGCCCATGACATCACCGCGGGGCTCCTCCCTCCGACCTCCACCTCCCCCTGTCGTCGGGCCAGTAGTAGAGAGGAGCAGGGTCTCGCGCATGCGCAGTAGGGTTCCCGGTGTGAAGCCAGAAAGGGTACACTGCCAGGTTCCCTTACTCGCAATGGCGGCGGCAGCACCCTACAGCTGATGGAAACATTAGCTGCGGTGCCAACATCGCTGGACTCCAGGACAGGTAAGTGTCCTATTATTAAAAGCCAGCAGCTGCAGTATGTGTAGCTGCTGGCTTTTAATTTTTTTTTTGGGCGGACCTCCACTTTAAAGGTTTAATACACATATAGATAGACATTATTATACAATTATGAAGATTGAATAACACAAGAACAGCAATTATAAGATACTTATTGTTGTTAATCTCCCACCTCCTTCTGCAGCTGCTGATCGTCTTCTCCCTGTGGTGGCTTCGGTTAGAGCCAGGAATGCCTGTTTATCCCTGGCTCTTGTAAGTGTTTTTAACTTCTTATGCAATAAAAAATACTGTTAAATACTGCAATTAGAAACATCTTCCTGTTTCTTTTTATTGTTTATTCTTGACATGCCTTTGGTGCCAGGATAAATGAACTCCCGTGTGCATGCGTGCAAGTTACGTCATCCTTGAATAGCCAATCAAGTTGGCTGAAGATGCTGAACCCAGAAGAAGACCAGGCAAAGATGTTAGTGGTATCTTCGAAGTGACGAGGGAGATCACAACCACTGACTCACTGGAGGTTACTTTGGCAGGTAAGTCTGCCATAATATTCAACATTATGGCAAAATTCCTAAGTATAATCAGCAGATTTTAGTTTGCACAGTGACCTGTGTTGCATTACAACGGTCCATTCATTTGAATTGGCTGCCAACACACCATAATCTGATCGGGACAGTAGATACGGATAACAGTTAAAAGATTGAAGAGACTGTCAGTTTGCCCTTTCCTTGTGCAGGCGTTACCTCATTAATGGCCCCCCAATGAACAGAATTATTCAGAATGTGGAAAAAGCAGCAGAGAAGATGTCAGTTGTGGTGACAAAATGGTGCCAGGTATTGTGGAGCTGTCTAATACTTGTGCCTTATGGCAAAAGCTGCCATCTCTCAACCATGCTACAGTTCCTTTTTAAAGAGAATCTGTAACAAGGTAAATCCCTTTCTCCACTCACCCACATTATAGTGTGTGGACCTTGCAAATGCCCATAAGCATTGCAGAAGAGAAGACTGCATGCTCCCCTGTACCTACGGTAGATGCCTCAGGTATTTCCAAGGACTGTGACAGACAAGCAGTGAAAGAGATTAGGAAGGTATCAGTTTATCAGAATGTACTATCTATGCAGTCCATCCACTTCCCTGATGTAATTTTTAATCAAAACCAAGTCAGACAAATCATTTAACCTATTTCCAATGTCAAAATGCCATGAATCCTTAAACAGGTTCTCACACCTATAGAAACAAAAGTATGGTAACTACCCCAGAGATGATACGGCAATGAAACTAGATGATGTAAGCCAAGAGTGTATATACACTATATTGTGAAAAGTATTGGGATGCTTGCCTTTACATGCACATGAACATTAATGGCATCCCAGTCTTATGCCCCGTACACACGGTCGGATTTTCCGATGGACAATGTCCGATCGGAGAGTGTTGTCGGAAATTCCGACCGTGTGTGGGCTCCATCGGACATTTTCCATCGGATTTTCCGACACACAAAGTTGGACAGCAGGAGATAAAATTTTCCGACAACAAAATCCGATCGCGTCAATTCCGACCGTGTGTGGCCTGTTCCGACGCACAAAGTGCCACGCATGCTCAGAAGAAATTCCGACACGGGACAGCTCGTTCTGGTAAACTTAGCATTCGCAATGGATACAGCACTTTCGTCACGCTGCAATGTTAAAAATGGTTTAATACAGCGCACTCTCTTCTTCTTTATAATGTGACAAGAATTAAGTAGTTTTGCTGCTCATATTCACACACACTTCTCACAAAGTTTTCTTTGTGTATTTTTATTGGGATTCCCTCAATATATTGTTATTAGTTGTCACATCTGACATTTTTTTTTTTTATTTTTTTTTTTGTTTTTTATTTTACGCCTTTTTTTTTCTGTAATGTTAGGATTTTTTCCAAGGCTGATCTTTGTTCAATGTTATTTTTATTTTTACTCCAGAATATTTTTGTGTGTGTTTTGTGTGTCAAGTTACCCCAACACCATTGATATCTTTTATTATTTAATCTCAAGGAGATTGTTTGTTGTTGGTGTCCCTTGTTCATTTCACATTGTATATTTGAAATGTACCTGAATCCTCACAAACCAACTGTCATTTTTGAAGTAAAACACATAGGAGAGTATAATTCAAAACAAAAATCCTTTATTAACCACTTGACGACCGCCTCACGCCGATGTACGTCGGCAGGGTGGCACGGACAGGCAAAATCACGTACATGTACGTGATTTGCCTTCCGCGGGTGGGGGGTCCGATCGGACCCCCCCCGGTGCCCGAGGCGGTCGTCTTTTGTCCAGCGGCGATCAGAGGTGAGGGGGAGACCATCCGTTCGTGGCCCCCCCCTCGCGATCGCCGCCGGCCAATCGAATCATTCCTTTGCTGCTGTATGCTAAACAGCAGCAAAGGAAATGATGTCATCTCTCCTCGGCTCGGTAATTTCCGTTCCGGCCCGAGGAGAGAAGACATGTAAGTGCACAACACTACACACACACAGTAGAACATGCCAGGCACACTAAACACCCCGATCCCCCCCCGATCGCCCCCCGATCCCCCCCCGATCACCCCCCCCCCGTCCCCGTCACAAACTGACACCAAGCAGTTTTTTTTTTTTTTTTTTTCTGATTACTGCATTGGTGTCAGTTTGTGACAGTTACAGTGTTGGGACAGTTAGTATTACCCCCCTTTAGGTCTAGGGTACCCCCCTAACCCCCCCTAATAAAGTTTTAACCCCTTGATCACCCCCTGTCACCAGTGTCACTAAGCGATCATTTTTCTGATCGCTGTATTAGTGTCGCTGGTGACGCTAGTTAGGGACGTAAATATTTAGGTTCGCCGTCAGCGTTTTATAGCATCAGGGACCCCCATATACTACCTAATAAATGTTTTAACCCCTTGATGGCCCCCTAGTTAACCCTTTCACCACTGATCACCGTATAAGTGTTACGGGTGACGCTGGTTAGTTTGTTTATTTTTTATAGTGTCAGGGCACCCGCCGTTTATTACCGAATAAAGGTTTAGCCCCCCGATCGCCCGGGGGTGATATGCGTCGCCCCAGGCAGCGTCAGATTAGCGCCAGTACCGCTAACACCCACGCACGCAGCATACACCTCCCTTAGTGGTATAGTATCTGATCGGATCAATATCTGATCCGATCAGATCAGATCTATACTAGCGTCTCCAGCAGTTTAGGGTTCCCAAAAACGCAGTGTTAGCGGGATCAGCCCAGATACCTGCTAGCACCTGCGTTTTGCCCCTCCGCCCAGCCCACCCAAGTGCAGTATCAATCGATCACTGTCACTTACAAAACACTAAACGCATAACTGCAGCGTTCGCAGAGTCAGGCCTGATCCCTGCGATCGCTAACAGTTTTTTTGGTAGTATTTTGGTGAACTGGCAAGCACCAGCCCCAGGCAGCGTCAGGTTAGCGCCAGTAGCGCTAACACCCACGCACGCAGCATACGCCTCCCTTAGTGGTATAGTATCTGTGCGGATCAATATCTGATCCGATCAGATCTATACTAGCGTCCCCAGCAGTTTAGGGTTCCCAAATACGCAGTGTTAGCGGAATCAGCCCAGATACCTGCTAGCACCTGCGTTTTGCCCCTCCGCCCGGCCCAGCCCAGCCCACCCAAGTGCAGTATCGATCGATCACTGACACTTACAAAACACTAAATGCATAACTGCAGCGTTCGCAGAGTCAGGCCTGATCCCTGCGATCGCTAACAGTTTTTTTGGTAGCGTTTTGGTGAACTGGCAAGCGCCAGCGGCCTAGTACACCCCGGTCGTAGTCAAACCAGCACTGCAGTAACACTTGGTGACGTGGCAAGTCCCATAAGTGCAGTACAAGCTGGTGAGGTGGCAAGCACAAGTAGTGTCCCGCTGCCACCAAAAAGACAAACACAGGCCCGTCGTGCCCATAATGCCCTTTCTGCTGCATTCGCCAATCCTAATTGGGAACCCACCGCTTCTGCAGCGCCCGTACTTCCCCCATTCACATCCTCAACCAAATGCAGTCGGCTGCATGAGAGGCATTGTACTAAACCGGTAAAGTATTGCAGCTTGACAAAGGTAAATAAGAAAATTACATCTCGGAACTCGGCTAAAATAGACAATTGTACCCCACTTCCAAGCAATGTTTCCTATTTCTAGTTCTGCCATCAAATATCTGTGTGCTAAGTATACCATTTTTGTTTTACATAGGGGAGAAAAGACTCGGACACCCCTCATCCCAGGAGACCACAGACCCCCCACCTCTGGAAGAAGGTGAAATACCGCAAACCCAAGAAGAAGAGCAGGAGGAAGAAGAAGACGTGGTGGAGATTGGCACCACAACAGGTGAGTGTCTGCGACCACAGGCTCAGGTAAAAGAGATGGATGGTGGCAGATTTTTGAGACCTGTTTTTGTTTTCTTTATCTCTTTTTAGGTGATCATGAAGTGAGGGATCCAGAATGCTTTACTTCTGAAAGTGCCCAGATCCTGATCGGGGAGATCATGGGGTGTAATCTCGAATTGCACAACATACAGCAACAAATCAGTGATGTTATTAAAAAAAATAATAACATCATTGATGTTTTGGGGCGAATTTAAAAGGCCACAAAATCAACTTTTTGGATTGTGGTCCAATCTTTAAATTTTTTTTGCAATGTTTTGAAAAGCCAAATTTGGAGGATGCACACAGTGTGCCAACATGTGCTATCTGACATCACGGGAGATCAATGGACGCGTTTTGGGGGTGCAACACCTTCCTCAATTATAAAGTAGCGGTGAGGAAGGGCTTGCTCCCCCAAAACACGTCCCTTGATCCCCCCTGATGGCAGATAGCACATGTTGACATTCGTAAATTGGTGTGCATCTTCCAAATTTGGCTTTTCCAGGGGTGATTTCCCCCCATCTGAACGCTATATCAAACACAGTTCCTAAATACTCATGTCTGATATAGCCTTCAGGTTTTACCTAATGTGAACTTTGTAAGTTCAAGTTTTTTGGCTTTCTTGTTGGTTTTACACAGGCCTGTTTTATCAGAAAAGGACATTTCGATTTTTGATAATGCTACAGCAAAAATTGTTATACAACAAACATGTTAGTTTGTTTTACAAACCTTTGGTAAATGCACATGTGATTGTGCAGCTATAAAAAAGTTGTTTACTCAAGAATGTGTGGATTATTGTCTCAACACTACAACACTTTTGGGGTGATGTAATTGCTGTTTTATGCAAACATGGGGGTTATTTCCTAAGGGCAAATACACTTTGCACTACAAGTGCAGTTTCAGTGCAGTTGCAAGTGCACTTGTAGTGAAATGTGTTTTTGCATTTAGGAAGTACCAGCCAACAGTGTTTTTTATAAGGTTACGCAATCACGACATTTTCTGCACTCAACACATTTCTGTCAGGGTCAGCTAAAACAAACACAAGCAGTAAATGTCCACAAAGAATTTCTTTTGGTTGTTTTTTATTTGAAAAAGGTTTCACAGATTGCCTGGCATATTGATAGCCCCCCTACCCGCAAAGAACTCCAGGTATCGTAACCGGACATCACGGGCATTCAGGGAGGGCAAGCCAGGACGGCCACTTTCAAGCGCCGTCAGTGTTGATGGATTTTGGATTCCGGCCTCAGGCCCAACTGAGCCAGCATAGTTTGCTGAATGTTTTCTTAAAAAATTATGGCGAACACAGCAGGCAAGTATTATATGGTTCAGTTTATACTCCGCCATATGGATGGGTGTCAGAAATAATCGGAACCGGCTGGCCAGGATTCCAAATGTGTTCTCCACCACTCTTCGGGCTCTGGCCAGCCGGTAATTAAAAACCCTCTGTTCCGGGGTGAGGGTCCTCATCGGGAATGGCCGCATCAGGTGGTCCCCCAGCACAAACGCTTCATCAGCAACGAACACAAATGGGAGACCTTCAACATTGTCCTCTGGAGGTGGCAAGTCCAAGCTGCCATTCTGGAGACGCCTGTAGAACTCCGTCTGGGCGATGACTCCTGCCTGGTTTGCAGTCTCCGCTCTAATTCATCCCAAAGGTGTTCTATCAGGTTGAGGTCAGGACTCTGTACGGGCCAGTCAAGTTCCTCCACCCCATACTTGCTCATCCTTGTCTTTATGGACCTTGCTTTGTGCACTGGTCCAAATCATTTGGTGGAGGGGGATTATGGTGTGGGGTGTTTTTTTTCAGGGTTTGGACATGGATCCATAGTTCCAGTGAAGTTAACTCTTAAGGCATCAGCATACTAAGACATTTTGGACAATTTCATGCTCCCAACTTTGTGGGAACAGTTTGGGGATGGCCCCTTCCTGTTCCAACATGACTGCGCACCAGTGCACAAAGCAAGGTCCATAAAGACATGGATGGGCAAGTTTGGGGTGGAGGAACTTGACTGGCCTGCACAGAGTCCTGACCTCAACCCAATAGAACACCTTCAGGCAGAATGGTCAAACATTCCCATAGACTCACTCCCAAACCTTGTGGGCAGACTTCCAAGAAGGGTTAAAGCTCTTATAGCTGCAAAGGGTGGGCCGACTCAATATTGAACCCTAAGGACTAAGACTGGGATGCCATTAAAGTTCATGTGCCTGTAAAGGCAGGCGTTACGATACTTTTGACAATATAGTGTACCTGCATGTAATATAATGAAAATAATAGGTTAATGCATTGTGAAGGTGTTCAGATACACATGTACACTGCATCCTCATGGAAAGCCCCATGTAGCTCCTGAGCATTTGGTTGGGGACCAATAGTCTATAACATAGACGCTAAATATCCTCGAGGGTCAGTCTTCATTTTCGGAGATAAGTCCCTGTCTACTTTCCATGCAATATACAGTTATATTATAGAGTTATGTGTACAGGTTTCTACATACAACCTAATAGAGGGAAAGCTGTGGACATAGAGAGAGTTGGGCACAGATAGGGTCAGTTGAAGACTGCGAAGGGAGTCTTTGACTATAATCACTACATTGAGTCTTGATGTCAGATCAGACATCTGTACAATAATGAGCCCTGTCTTTTCTTTCAATGCAATAATAATCACTGTACAGCTATTCAGCTCCTCATATAATCAATAAACAGATAAATCTATAATGTTCTATATAAAAAAACAGAAAGACCAGCCCTCATACATCATAGATATAAACTGGTGAAGAAAGGAGCAAAGGAAGAAATGTAATTGATAATCTATAAAAGAGACCTGAGAGCACTTAAAGAAAATTTCTAAGCATGGTATTTTTTTACATTGGTCCACCTTGGCCATACCTGGTCAATGCCACTGGAAACGGGAAATCACTGAAGTAGAAACCACTACTCCGGTGATCTCCACTTGCTTCCTAGTCCCTTGACGGGCAGCCAGCCTGATGCATTGTGAACACAGGAGGTCGGCCTCTCAGAATGGACGCAATTCAGACAATGCACACAAAGTATTCTCTGATTGGACACACTGGAGAGGAGGGGTGGGGCAGTGATGTCATGTAACATAATTTTTAACGTTGATGGTTTTATTTTCTTGATATTCCATCTCCTGATTGTTCTAATAATCTGCTGATTTGGTCTGTATCTGGGATCTCGGTGTGTAAAACAATCACTCAGACCTGTAAATTATCACTAATCCATAGACCAACCCCTTTACCTGAACCCTAAAACTGGCCATAGATGGATCGGAATTCATCCGGTTCAGCAGGGACTGGCTGAATTTCGAAAATTTGAGAACCTGCTCTCAAATGTTTGAGAGCAGGTTCTCAAATTTTCCGCCAACTTCACTTTGTTATCGGAAATTCCGATCGTGTGTACACAAGTCCGTTGCACAAAAGTTCACGCATGCTTGGAATCAAGTGTGTGTAAAACAATCACACAGACCTGTAAATGATCACTAATCCATAGACCAACCCCTTTACCTGAACCCTAAAACTGGCCATAGATGGATCAGAATTCATCCGGTTCAGCAGGGACTGGCTGAATTTCGATCCATGTGTGGCTAATCGGTTCGATAGAAGTTAACCCCTTCCCGCCGACCGTACGCAGATATGCGTACTCGGCTTTCGGGGGTTATACCGGGATGATGCCCGCAGCTGCAGGCATCATCCCGGTACCGTTGTTTAGAGCCGGCGATTGGCTATCCGTGTATAACAACCGATGCAGCTAAAAGTCGCTTGGCTGTTATACCGGAGCAGCGGGAGGGGACTACCCCCCTCCCGCCGCTCTTACCGGGCCTCCCGGTCGATCCGGAGGCTCGGTGACCAATCCGATGCCTCCGGCGGCTGGGGCGGGCTGGAACGAAGCTGTGGGCGGCTTTGTTCTAGCCTTCAAATTGTAAACGCAGAAGCGACGTCAGGACGTCACTTCCCGTTCACTCGGCTGCCAATGGCGCCGGTTTTTAAAAGGAACACAGTATTCAGAATCGCCGTTTTCGGCGATCTGAATGCTTTGAAGTGTAAAGGAGGGATGGGGGGTCTTTTAGACCCCCCATCCCTCCATAAAGAGTACCTGTCACCACCTATTACTGTCACAAGGGATGTTTACATTCCTTGTGACAGCAATAAAAGTCATCAAAACATTTTTTTTTAAACACAATTTCTGAATTTAAAAATAAATAAAATAAATAAGAAAAATTTTTTTTTTTAAAGCGCCCCCTTCCCCGCGAGCTCGCGCAGCAAAGAAAACGCATACGGAAGTCGCGCACGCATATGTAAACAGTGTTCAAATCACACATGTGTGGTATCGCCGAGATCGTCAGAGGGAGAGCAATAATTCTAGCACTAGACCTCCTCTGTAACTCTAACCTGGTAAGCGTAAAAAAAATTTAAAGCGTCGCATATGGTAATTCTTAGGTACCGTAGTTTGTCGCCATTCCACGAGTGCGTGCAATTAGAAAGCGTGACATGTTTGGTATCTATTTACTTGGCATAACATCATCTTTCACATTATACAAAAAAATTGGGGTAACTTTACTGTTTGGATTTTTTAAAATTCATGAAAGTGTCCCTTTTCCAAAAATTTGCGTTTAAAACACCGCTGCACAAATACCGTGTGATATAAAATATTGCAACGATCTCCATTTTATTCTCTAGATTCTCTGCTAAAAAAATATACATAATGTTTGGGGGTTCTAAGTAATTTTCTAGCAAAAAATACGGATTTTAACTTGTAAACACTCAATGCTACGATTAAAAGAAACCTTGCCTCTAAAATAGAAAGAGATAGAATGGCTTTCTAATAAAGCACAACGAGCCTTATTGGTTCTGACTATTATTTCTCATAAATATAAATCTCCCTCACCTTCCTCTGTGTTGAAATATGACTAATTCTCCACTACCTGGTTATGATGGGTAAGATATAATGAGGCACAGATTCCTCTAAAGAGACATTGTGACAATGCGCATCAGGGGTCCCTCCCAACCCACTTTTAAGCCGGTTGAGTTTTGTGCTGCCAGAGCACCTATGGATAAAGGGCCTTCTACAGAGTACAGGACCACTGAGAGCTACAAAACACCCAAATAAGCCAATGCTGGAATTCTGCCATAATAGACTTTACCCCATGCAGGTATGCTGGGGCAGCCACTGGCCTGAGTTAGGGACTAGGGATGTTAGGAAAAGACTGTTGCTAATGTTATCTGGAGTTACCAATTTTTTTAAGTAACGTTTTTGAAACTTTGTTCTCCCTGGTCTGAAGTTACTCAAGGAGTGTAATGCAAGTAACCAGCACACATAGTCTACAGCACAGGTCAGTTGAACACATTGGGGTATAAAGACAGCAGTGTAATGCCGCGTACACATGGTCGGACTTTCTGACGGGAAATGTTGGATGTGAGCTTGTTGTCGGAAAGTCCGACCGTGTGTATGCTCCATCAAACATTTGCTGTCGGAATTTCTGGCCACAAATATTTGAGATCAGGTTCTCAAATTTTCCGCCAACTTCACTTTGTTATCGGAAATTCCGATTGTGTGTACACAAGTCCGTTGCACAAAAGTTCACGCGTGCTTGGAGTCAAGCAGAAGCAGCCGCACTGGCTATTGAACTTCCTTTTTCTCGGCTCGTCGTACATCTTGTACGTTTCCGCGTTCTCACGTTCGGAATTTTGGGCCCACATTTGTGTGACCGTGTGTATGCAAGACAAGTTTGAGCCAACATCCTTCGGGAAAAAATCCACGTCGTGTGTACGGGGCATTAAAGTTGATACAGTGTGAAAACATAAGTGTTTACCAAGGGTAACACGGTTTTCTTAGTCTGTCCCAAGTGTGTACATATGGCAGGTGGGCTAACCTCTTGCAGGAGGAGTTGTTGTCGGTACTCTCTCCAAGGCAGGTCCATCTCCCATAGCAATAGGAGCAGATCAGCATCCAGAGCTCCTTAGCCTGTACACAGGTACAGAGGAGGAAGAGTTAAGTGAGTGCACGCATGGAGTCTGCGCTAGGTGCACGGTGGCACCCCATTCCATTACTGGGATTGAGGTAGTGGAGATTTGCTGGACAGGTGAAGAGGGCATTATCTCTGCTTGTATGTGGGGTGCAGCATGGTGCAGCAGCAATAACACACACAGTCCCAGTGCGATGAAAGAACTTGCATTGAAATAATGCAAAGACAGTTCACAAATAACCAGGTGGGAAGGCAGCCCAGCGGGGAGCACTCACAGGTCCAACAGCGTGTAGAGAGCAGGATTCAGCCAAACTGACAGCACCTGTTGAGAGGGGCAAAATGTGGCCTGGCCATCTTGAGCTCAAGCAGAGAGATGTCCAGAGAAGTTGCGAGCCCTATGCTTTCCCTCCTCGTCAGAAAACTTGGCGCTAGTTCTGTCCCTACCAGGCAGGGTACCTGTCCCTAGTCTACCAACTCACATAATTGAAACATATAAAAGTGACTGCAGAACAGAAAAAAAGACTGAATGGTCCATCGAGTTTAGCTGTTTTTTTTTTTTATACATGTTTTGTAATTTTATTTTGTTTTGTTTTGGGATTTTTTTCATTAACTTTTTTGTCCGAATATAGTTCTTTATTTGTCCCAAGCATGTTTGAAGCCATTTACTGCTGACTGGCTCACTACCTCTGCTGGTAGTTTATTCCAAGCATCAACTACCTTTTCAGTAAAATTATACTTTCTAAAGCCCCATACACACGACAGGACTTTGTACAAACTTTCCCTTGGATTTTTGTACAAAGGGCGTTGCCCAAAAGTTTGTCTTGCATACAGACGACAGGACTTTTCCAGCCAACTTTCACCATATCACGTGGTTTTTCAGCTCTTTACCACCACCCTTTGGTGAACTTCTGTATTGTTGTCTGATATTGTGTGAATCTCGCCACTTTTATTGGCGAGATTGACACCTTGCGAGCCGGGTTGACACTGGTGCGGGGATCCTAGTTGGATCCCCGCCAATGCCAGGCACTGTGTTTGGTATGAATCCTGAGGGGGAACGCCGCGCCAAATTTTAAATAAAAAAACGGCATGGGTTCCCCTCCAGGGGCATACCAGGCTCTTGGGTCTGGTATGGATATTAAGGGAAACCCCCTACGCCGAAAAAAATGGCGTGGGGTCCCCCCCAAATCCATACCAGACCCTTATCCGAGCACGCAGCCCGGCCGGTCAGGAAAGGGAGTGGGGACGAGCGAGCGCCCCCACCCTCCTGAGCCGTACCAGGCCGCATGCCCTCAACATAGGGGGTTGGGAGCTTTGGGGGAGGGGGGCGCCCTGCGGCCCCCCACCCCAAAGCACCTTGTCCCCATGTTGATGAAGACAAGGGCCTCTTCCCGACAACCCTGGTCGTTGGGGTCTGCGGGCGAAGGGCTTATCGGAATCAGGGAGCCCTCTTTAATAAGGGGGCCCCCAGATCCCGGCCCCCCACCCTATGTGAATGAGTATGGGGCACGCGTACCCCTACCCATTCACCTAGGGAAAAAAGTGTCAATAAATAAAACACACTACACAAGGTTTTAAAATTAATTTTTTTAGGCAGCTCCGGGGTCTTCTTTCAACTTCGGGGGTCTTCTTCCGACTTCGGGGGTCTCTCCGGCGTCTTCTCCCTCTCTCCGGTGTTGTCTCCGCGCTCTCTAGTTCTTCTCTGGTGCCTTCTTCCTTCTGCCGGGCTCCTCTGCTATCTTCTGCTCTTTTGCCGCTCTTTTGCCAGCAGAGGAGCCCGGACATCTGGATTGTCTTCTTCCCTCTTCTCTTCCAGAGATGTTGACACAACGCTCTCTCCGGCTGTAATGTTGTCTGTGCGCTCTGCTATGACTTATATAGGTGGTGACCCCGCCCCCCTATGACATCACAGTCCTGGGGCATGCTGGGACTGTGAGGTCATAAGGGGGCGTGGTCATAGTGGATGGGGGGCCGGGATCTGGGGGCCCCCTTATTAAAGGGAGCTCCCAGATTGCGATAAGCCCCTCGCCCGCAGACCCCGACAACCAACGGCCAGGGTTGTCGGGAAGAGGCCCTTGTCCTCATCAACATGGGGACAAGGTGCTTTGGGGGAGGGGGGCCGCAGGGCGGCCCCCCTCCCCCAAAGCACCCACCCCCCATGTTGAGGGCATGCGGCCTGGTACGGCTCAGGAGGGGGTGGACGCTCGCTCGTCCCCACCCCCTTTCCTGACCATCCGGGCTGTGTGCTCGGATAAGGGTCTGGTATAGATTGGGGGGGACCTCCACACAATTTTTTCGGCGTAGGGGGTTCCCCTTAAAATCCATACCAGACCGAAGGGCCTGGTATTCAGCCAGCGCGATATGTACAGTACACTGTCTCCAAGAACCAGCGCGATCGGATCGCGCTGGAAACATTCTCGCGGCTGCGTACTGTAGTTTGTACAAAAGTCCGATGCTTTTGTGTACACACGATCGGACTTTGTTCCATCGGACTTTTGTTGCGGGAAAGTTTGTCCGTTCACACAGCCAACAAAAGTCCGATGGAAACAGAAAAAGTTTGTCCGATGGAGCGTACACACGGTCGGATGTTGCTCCAAAACAGCTAATTTGCATGTTTGTTGTCAAAAAGTCCGATCGTGTGTACGGCCCTTAAGATTAGTTTTGAACTTTCTACTAGTTAGTTTGAGGTCATGTCCCCATGTTCTTGATTTTGGTTTCATAATGAAAATACTGCCCTCCTGAACCTTATTCACCCCCTTGATGTAATTAAAGGTTTAAATCATGTCTCCTCTTTCCCTTATTACCTCCAGATAGTACATCTTAAGTTTCTGAAGTTGCTCTTGATATGTTTTTCCCCCAGACCTTTTACCATTTTTGCTACCCGTCTCTGGACTCGTTCTATGTTATCAATATACTGTATTGATTATAGAGAGGTTTCCAGAATAGGACAAAGTATTCTAAATGTGGTCTCACTAAAGATCTCTATAGAGGAATCAGGACCTCCTTCCTCCTGTTGGTGAAATGTGCTCCATCCCTGGGAGCCAGTACCTTAAATAGGCTCTGCCTGACCCAAGATGGCTGCTAGTCACATGGGGCAGCAGCATGCAATTGGATCACTTCCCCAGTGACCCAGGAAACCATAGAGGAACTATGTTTCCCTTGAATTTCTCTCCAACTGCTGTGCCACTGCAGGAGAGTGCTACCTGCAGTAGAATAGGTAGACTGCCCCTGCCTACCTGCTAAATGCAACAGTAACTGTGGTGGTGTACATTAACATCAAGAGAGGTAACTAAAGTTGGCCACACAAATAAAGGTACCCCAAGTGTAAGGCAGCGACCCTGTTCAAGATGCCTAGCATAGCCCAGAAGAACCCACCCCAGGGTAGGCCTCTTATGTGAACCTTACTTGGCACCCAGCAAGGAGGGGAACATGGAGGAGGTACCACCCGCCTACTAACTACCCCTACACATTTATACTCACCTTGCCAGCGCTACCTCTCTGCTACTTCTTCTGTTGCAGCAGGTGCTGGGGGTAGGGGATGGCACCACTCTCTCTGTCATGTGGCAGTGTTTGGGTCTAGCCATTGGCTGACGCAAGTATTGTCTCAGTGGGTCAGAAGGGCCTAAGATGTCTTTGTATTACCTGTAACATTAAAGCTGAATTCCAGAAACTTAGCAAAAGGTGCAGGCCCATAGGTAACTATGTAACTATATTCTGCGGAAACAACAGTGCTCTTCTACCTACATTTCACACTGCTTTTTTATCACACTTTTTTTCCTTTTCCTTTTCCTTTTCATTCAACAGAATGTTTAAATGCATACTTACAAAGTTGATCAGGCTAAAAAGAGACATAAGTCCCTCTAGTTCAACAAATGGAAAACAAAAGGAAAATTCCATATACGAAATAATAATCCACAGTTGATCCAGAGGAAGGCAGAATAAACCAAGCAAGGCATGATTCAGTTTGCTCCTGTGGGGGAAAAAAATCCTTCCTGATCCCCCAGGAGGCAATTGGATATTCCCTGGATCAACTATCCCTGGTGTTATTACCTATAAATGTTAATGTCCAGTTATTCATCAACTCACTACCAATGTTGGAAATTTGTTCTAAGCGTGCACTATTCTTCTGGTTAAATAGTACTTTCTAAGGTTAGTATTAAACTTTTTTTCTCTTAGTTTGGGGTCATGTTCCTGTATAATTGATCTTAGCTTCACATTGAAAATACTGCTCCTCTGAACCTTTCTGCTTACAATTAGAAAAAATACTGATAAGGGACCTTACACATATAAATTATCCTGTTTGTAATTTATTCCTCGCTCTGCTGTTTTATGGATTGTCCTACTGGATGAACGATGTGTTACCGAGTCCCGGAATTCTGCGCGTCTTTGATGCAAAGTGTACTGTAAGTGCTATTATGTCATATGTATAAAGCAAAATAATACTCTAGCCTTGGCTGCCATTGCTACTCTTGTACAGGCTTCACTTGTATTTGTTCTATGAAGACTCCAGGTTGTTCAAGGCCATTTTCACAGTTCTTTTGTTTTCAACAACACAACACTATTCCTCCCCCCCCCCCTCAAAATAATGAAAAACCAAATAATAAAGAAAATATATCTGAAAAATATACAAAGAAACACTATTCTATGGATGCTGTTTTGAACATACGTGCAAATTAGCATCCGAGAAATATATCACACCATTATCACTCACGTTCTAATTGCGGCTAGGCTCCCAATAACAAAGAACTGGAATAATCCCTCATCACCCTCTCCGCAACTGGTTCACCAACTCATCAACAAACATCTCCAGATGGAACTTATGTTCACTAAAGCCAACCTGATAACTCATATGGTAACAAGGCCCATAGACAAGCCTGGAGGAATGAACCTATGCCTTATAATATTTTATTTTATTTTATTTTATCTTATGTTAGCTTTTTTTTTTTTTTTTAAAGTGTGAGTTTTCCCCCTTTTTTTTTCCTATTTCTTTTATTTTATTAGTTTTGTTTGTGTTTGTTTTAAGTTCTACAAAAAACGAGGTTATATGTGCCTAACACTAGGTAACTGTGTTATATGTACGTACATGTCTGATTTGATGTACTGTATAATTCTAGAATGGGGAAATATGTATACCCCCTTATTGTAAAACAGTTACCCATTATACTAGTCAATAAAAAAAGTTTTGATTCAAAAAAAAAAAAAAAGAACAACCTGACCTTGCCTAAACTCCAGAAAGACTGGACCCCCTGGTTCAACTATTCCAACGTAGACACCACCGCTTACTCCGCTAGCTACGCTTCTGTTACACTAAACTTGACAATATTTTCCTTACTGACTATTACCCCTTTACCTCCTTGTTGCTATGTATACAGCCAATTACTACCGCCTCTTAATCCCCCCCCCCCCCCACCCCCCACACCTGGAGCAGAATCCTGGACTACAGCATTTACATAGTTATGTATAACCTGATGATCTCGTCTTAACGAGTCTGTATTCACCATTGTTACCTTGATGGTTCTTTCTTATACTGCATTACCGATGCCTTACGATGCACTTGTAAGAAACATATGTAAAACTTTAATAAAACTTTAAGTTTAAAAAAAAATAAAAAATTGTATTCAAGAAATATATCAAATAAACAAAAACAGCACTTACGGGAAATGTTTCTATAATTAAATTGTACCAATAAAAAAACAAAACAAAATGAAATTTTAAAAAAATGAAACATTTGAAGTATTAAAGAATCAATATTTTATAGATGGTGTTTTGAAGGTACATGTAAATTAGAAATACATCAGATAAGCAAAAACAGCGCCCAAATGTCTCTATAAATAGAGTCCAACAATAAGCAAAAAGAAAAGAAAAATGAAAAAAATACATGCTATATTAACCACACATAAAAAAAATGCTCTTTTATAAATTAGGTCAATTGATGTATCTATTTCGAATGATCATTCAAGTGCTGTGTAATGCTGGAATTATGTATAGCATCACCACAACCTTGACTTCTTTTGAGCTCCCCATCAATGTACAGTGGCTTGCAAAAGTATTCGGCCCCCTTGAACTTTTCAACCTTTTGCCACATTTCAGGCTTCAAACATAAAGATATAAAATTTTTATTTTTTGTGAAGAATCACCAACAAGTGGGACACAATTGTGAAGTGGAACGAAATCTATTGGATATTTTAAACTTTTTTAGCAATTAAAAAACTGAAAAGTGGTGCGTGCAAAATTATTCGGCCCCTTTACTTTCAGTGCAGCAAACTCACTCCAGAAGTTCAGCGAGGATCTCTGAATGATCCAATGTTGTCCTAAATGACTGATGCTGATAAATAGAATCCACCTGTGTGTAATCAAGTCTCTATATAAATGCACCTGCTCTGTGATAGTCTCAGGGTTCTGTTGAAAGCGCAGAGAGCATCATGAAGACCAAGGAACACACCAGGCAGGTCCGTAATACTGTTGTGGAGAAGTTTAAAGCCGGATTTGGATACAAAAAGATTTCCCAAGCTTTAAACATCCCAAGGAGCACTGTGCAAGCGATCATTTTGAAATGGAAGGAGTATCAGACCACTGCAAATCTACCAAGACCTGGCTGTCCCTCTAAACTTTCAGCTCAGACAAGGAGAAGACTGATCAGAGATGCAGCCAAGAGGCCCATGATCACTCTGGATGAACTGCAGAGAACTACAGCTGAGGTGGGAGAGTCTGTCCATAGGACAACAATCAGTCGTACACTGCACAAATCTGCCCTTTATGGAAGAGTGGCAAGAAGAAAGCCATTTCTCAAAGATATCCATAAAAAGTCTCGTCTAAAGTTTGCCACAAGCCACCTGGGAGACACACCAAACATGTGGAAGAAGGTGCTCTGGTCCGATGAAACCAAAATCGAACTTTTGGGCCACAATGCAAAACGATATGTTTGGCGTAAAAGCAACACAGCTCATCACACTCAACACACCATCCCCACTGTCAAACATGGTGGTGGCAGCATCATGGTTTGGGCCTGCTTTTCTTCAGCAGGGACAGGGAAGATGGTTAAAATTGAGGGGAAGATGGATGCAGCCAAATACAGGACCATTCTGGATGAAAACCTGTTGGAATCTGCAAAAGACCTGAAACTGGGACGGAGATTTATCTTCCAACAAGACAATGATCCCAAACATACAGCAAAATCTACAAAGGGATGGTTCACAAATAAACGTATCCAGGTGTTAGAATGGCCAAGTCAAAGTCCAGACCTGAATCCAAACGAGAATCTGTGGAAAGAGCTGAAAACTGCTGTTCACAAACGCTCTCCATCCAACCTCACTGAGCTCGAGCTGTTTTGCAAGTAAGAATGGGCAAGAATTTCAGTCTCTCGATGTGCAAAACTGATAGGGACATACCCCAAGCGACCTGCAGCTGTAATCGCAGCAAAAGGTGGCTCTACAAAGTATTAATGCAAGGGGGCCGAATAATTTTGCACGCCCCACTTTTCATTTTTTTATTAGTTAAAAAAGTTTCAAAAATCCAAAAGATTTCGTTCCACTTCACAATTGTGTCCCACTTGTTGGTGATTCTTCACAAAAAATAAAAATGTTATATCTTTATGTTTGAAGCCTGAAATGTGGCAAAAGGTTGAAAAGTTCAAGGGGGCCGAATACTTTTGCAAGGCACTGTATATCTTCAATACAAATAAAAGAAAACATAGCATAAACACAACAACACTCAAATGTTTCTATAAAAGCATACTACCAAGAAACTAAAACAATATAAAATGAAAAAAATCCCAGTGAGGGGGAAAAAGTATTTGATCCCCTGAGTGTTGCACAAAGGAAGAGTCAATAGCCATTATGGTAGTTCATTCTGTACTGGTGGTGATGCATATTCTGTGAGAAATTAGATTTTTTTTATTAATCATTTTATTCTCTGTGATGATTATATAAATATATATTTATTTATATAGAGTTGGCTAATACAGTGAGGGAAACAAGTATTTGATCCCCTGCTGATTTTGTACGTTTGCCCACTGACAAAGATATGATTAGTCTATAATTTTAATGGTCGGTTTATTTTAACAGTGAGAGACAGAATAACAAGAAAAATATCAGAAAAAACACATTTCAAAAAAGTTATAAACTGATTTGCATTTTAATGAGTGAAATAAGTATTTGACCCTTTTGCAAAACATGACTTAGTACTTGGTGGAAAAACCCTTTTTCGCAAACACAGAGGTCAGACGTTTCTTGTAGTTGGCCACCAGGTTTGCACACATCTCAGGAGGCATTTTGTCCCACTCCTTTTTGCAGATCCTCTCCAAGTCATTTAGGTTTCGAGGCTGACGTTTGCTAACTCGAACCTTCAGCTCCCTCCACATATTTTCTATGGGATTAAGGTCTGGAGACTGGCTAGGTCACTCCAGGACCTTAATGTGTTTCTTCTTGAGCCACTCTTTTGTTGCCTTGGCCATGTGTTGTGGGTTATTGTCATGCTGGAAGACCCATCCACAACCCATTTTCAATGCCCTGGCTGAGGAAAGGAGGTTCTTACCCAAGATTTGATAGTCCCTTACCCCATCCATCGTCCCTTTGATGTGGTGAAGTTGTCCTGTCCCCCAAGCAGAAAAACACCCTCAAAGCATAATGTTTCCACTTCCATGTTTGATGGTGGGGATGGTGTTCTTGGGGTCATAGGCAGCATCCCTCCTCCTCCAAACACGGCGAGTTGAGTTGATGCCAAAGAGCTCGATTTTGGTCTCATCTGACCACAACATTTTCACCCAGTTCTCCTCTGAATCATTCAGATGTTCATTAGCAAACTTCAGACAGGCCTGTACATGTGCTTTCTTGAGCAGGGGGACCTTGTGGGCACTGCAGGATTTCAGTCCTTCACGGCGTAGTGTGTTACCAAATGTTTTCTTGGTAAGTATGGTCCCAGCTGTCTTGAGATCATTGAAAAGATTCTCCCGTGTAGTTTTGGGCTGATTCCTCACTGTTCTCATGATCATTGAAACTCCACAAGGTGAGATCTTGCATGGAGCCCCAGACCGAGGGAGATTGACAGTTATTTTGTGTTTCTTCAATTTGCGAATAGTGTTGTCACCCTCTCACCAAGCTGCTTGGCGATGGTCTTGTAGCGCATTCCAGCCTTGTGTAGGTCTACAATCTTGTCTCTGACATCCTTGGGCAGCTCTTTGGTCTTGGCCATGGTAGAGAGATTGGAATCTGATTGGTTGATTGCTTCTGTGGACAGGTGTCTTGTATACAGGTGACAAGCTGAGGTTATGAGCACTCCCTTTATTTCACTCTTTAAAATGCAAATCAATTTATAACTTTTTTGAAATGCGTTTTCTGGATATTTTTGTTGTTATTCTGTCTCTCACTGTTAAAATAAACCTACCATTAAAATGATAGACTGATCATTTCTTTGTCAGTGGCCAAACGTACAAAATCAGTAGGGGATCAAATACTATATTCCCTCACCGTATTAGCGAAATCTATATGAATAAATATATAACTCATGTAAATAATCATCTCAGAGAATAAAATGAATAAAAAAATAAATAATTAAATTTCCCCCAAAATATGCGTCACCGGTACAGAGTGAACTACCATAATGGCAATTGACTCTTCCTTTGTGTAACACTCCACGTATATCTCCATCACCTGAGTAACAAACTCAACAGAAGACTTGCAACTCCTTCACTATATGGAGTTAAGACACTCGACAACCTCTTGGTGCTTCTGACATCAGGAGCATTTGAAAGTATAATTGACAAAACACAACAAGGATAATCTAATAGCAAAATTAAATTGTTTTTAAAAATCCTGTTAAAAGCACTGAATACATAAGAGCACTCTGATATTCCACTGGCTCACAATAGCTGCAGACTTCATTCCCAGCACAAAAGCCCAATGTGTGATATTTCCATGCTAAACACTAAAAGAAATATGATACGGGAACTACATTTTTTTCTCTAGTCAGGAAGGGGTTACATTTATAATTAGCGATGGCTCGAATTTTATATCTCATGTATTTTATATTTAATATAAGTTGGTATAAATTATATGTGTTATAGAGTTGATATATGTTTTATGAATTGTATATGTTTTACACATTATTGTACATTATATATTCATTTTACATATTATTATTGATATATATTATCATTTTTAAAATGATTTGTTTAGTAAATACCATGCATTGAGTTTTTTAAGTAGGAGTTTATCCATTGGTCATAAGATTGTAAATCATGACAATGCAAATGTTAAATATGAAATGCTAGGGACAAAAAACATGGTGATACTCTTCTCCTCTGATAACCTAATTTAATCAAAATGATGAAATGCGTTGGACAGGACTTACAGGAATATGTCATCATGCATTAGTCCTCTGTGCTAGGAAGGAAGTCTGCAGCTAGTGTTGCGAGTCAGTCAAATATAAGACTACTAATTTACACTATGATACCAAAAGTATTGGGATGCCTGCCTTTACATGAACTTTAATGGCATCCCAGTCTTAGTCCATCCGGGTTCAGTATTGAGTTGGTCCACCCTTTGCAGCTATAACAGCTTCCACTCTTTTGGGAAAGCTGTCCACATGTTTAGGAGTGTGTCTATGGGAATGTTTGACCATTCTTCCAGAAGCGCATTTGTGAGATCAGGCACTGGTCTACTGACCGTAGACGTGGTGTATCTGGATTTGCAAAAGCATTTGACACAGTTCCCCATAAACGTTTACTGTAAAAAATAAGGTCCGTTGGCATGGACCATAGGGTGAGTACATGGATTGAAAACTGGCTACAAGGGCGAGTTCAGAAGGTGGTGATAAATGGGGGGTACTCGGAATGGTCAGGGGTGGGTAGTGGGGTTCCCCAGGGTTCTGTGCTGGGACCAATCCTATTTAATTTGTTCATAAACGACCTGGAGGATGGGATAAACAGTTCAATCTCTGTATTTGCAGACAATACTAAGCTAAGCAGGGCAATAACTTCTCCGCAGGATGTGGAAACCTTGCAAAAAGATCTGAACAAATTCATGGGTGGGCAACTACATGGCAAATGAGGTTCAATGTAGAAAAATGTAAAATAATGCATTTGAGTGGCAAAAATATGAATGCAATCTATACACTGGGGGGAGAACCTCTGGGGGAATCTAGGATGGAAAAGGACCTGGGGGTCCTAGTAGATGATAGGCTCAGCAATGGCATGCAATACCAAGCTGCTGCTAACAAAGCAAACAGAATATTGGCATGCATTAAAAAGGGGATCAACTCCAGAGATAAAATGATAATTCTCCCACTCTACAAGACTCTGGTCCGGTCGCACCTAGAGTATGCTGTCCAGTTCTGGGCACCAGTCCTCAGGAAGGATGTACTGGAAATGGAGCGAGTACAAAGAAGGGCAACAAAGCTAATAAAGGGTCTGGAGGATATTAGTTATGAGGAAAGGTTGCGAGCACTGAACTTATTCTCTCTGGAGAAGAGACGCTTGAGAGGGGATATGATTTGAATATACAAATACCGTACTGGTGACCCTACAATAGAAATAAAACGTTTTCGCAGAAGAGAGTTTAACAAGGCTCTTGGCCACTCATTAAAATTAGAAGAAAAGAGGTTTAACCTTAAACTACGTAGAGGGTTCTTTACTGTAAGAGCGGCAAGGATGTGGAATTCCCTTCCACAGGCGGTGGTCTCAGCGGGGAGCATCGATAGCTTCAAGAAATTATTAGATGAGCACCTGAATGACCGCAACATACAGGGATATACAATGTAATACTGACACATATGTCAATAATATGGTGCATAGGAAATCCGCCCCCTCCTATGTGCCAAACGCTGCGCTCGTGGAGTCAAAGCCTCAAATTGAGCAGCCGCTTAAAGTATTTAAATCAGTGCAAAACAATAAATGATTCACTATAAACTAGCCCCAACCAATAGTGAAATCAAATAGCAGCGCTAAATCAATTAACCTAAAAATATGTGCAAAAATTATATGTGACTAATAGTTTACACCAAACTATATCAACACAATGTGACCTGTGTTCAAAATCAATGTTCATTAAATAAATATAGAATCTCTGTGTAAACAAAGAAGATGTGTTAAAAAGGACCTATAAAGACATAGATTTTCTACAAACATATGAAGTCCAATATTCAGTGAGACGTAGTGGTGTTAATAATGATCCATAACGTGATATAGTGCAGATCTTCAATAATTCAATCTTCCACCACACCTCTGTGACTTGTGATTCCACTCCCCTTAGGTGAATAAACTCACCAGCTCCTCTTGCCTTACACTCTCGTGCTCGGCTTTAAGGCTTTATCCCACACAGAAGGGGGCAAGATGGTGACCTCCAATGATTCCCCGTTATATATCCAGAGTATAAAAGCAAAGCTCTCTCCACATGAAAAAAAGAAAGTGATCCAATAGTGCAGTAACGCAAAAAAATGTATTAAAACAACACTCTCCTCCACCATTGAACTCACATTTCTCAAAATCACATAAAGCAAAGAGGCACAGCAAACGTGGTCATCACCACAAACACTCCAACCGGTATGATCAACGTATGGTGGTCACGGTGGACCCAGGTAGTGCGATCACTGGTGACACTCTCACCCGTTCCCTGGAGCCTCCTGGAGCCGCTTCCCCACTTCCTCGTATGGCGCTCTCCGTCACAACGTCCTACGTCATGCGATTTCGATTGGAATCCCATGAGTAAGTCCTTCGTGACGAAACATGTCGGGGCGTGGCTATACGGCAATCGAAAGCGCTGTGACGGAGAGCGCAAAACGAGGAAGTGGGGAAGCGGCTCCAGGAGGCTCCAGGGAACGGGTGAGAGTGTCACCAGTGGTCGCGCTACCTGGGTCCGCCGTGACCACCATACGTTGATCATACCGGTTGGAGTGTTTGTGGTGATGACCACGTTTGCTGTGCCTCTTTGCTTGATGTGATTTTGAGAAATGTGAGTTCAATGGTGGAGGAGAGTGTTGTTTTAATAAATTTTATTGCGTTACTGCACTATTGGATCACTTTCTTTTTTTCATGTGGAGAGAGCTTTGCTTTTATACTCTGGATATATAACGGGGAATCATTGGAGGTCACCATCTTGCCCCCTTCTGTGTGGGATAAAGCCTTAAAGCCAAGCACGAGAGTGTAAGGCAAGAGGAGCTGGTGAGTTTATTCACCTAAGGGGAGTGGAATCACAAGTCACAGAGGTGTGGTGGAAGATTGAATTATTGAAGATCTGCACTATATCACGTTATGGATCATCATTAACACCACTACGTCTCACTGAATATTGGACTTCATATGTTTGTAGAAAATCTATGTCTTTATAGGTCCTTTTCAACACATCTTCTTTGTTTACACAGATTCTTTATTTATTTAATGAACATTGATTTTGAACACAGGTCACATTGTGTTGATATAGTTTGGTGTAAATTATTAGTCACATATAATTTTTGCACATATTTTTAGGTTAATTGATTTAGCGCTGCTATTTGATTTCACTATTGGTTGGGGCTAGTTTATAGTGAATCATTTATTGTTTTAATACTGACACATAATCACACATAGGTTGGACTTGATGGACTTGTGTCTTTTTTCAACCTCACCTACTATGTAACTATGTAACTATGTTGGACGAGAAGGCCTGGCTCGCAGTCTCCGCTCTAATTAATCCCAAAGGTGTTCTATCAGGTTGAGATCAGGACTCTGTGCAGGCCAGTCAAGTTACATAGTTACATAGTAGGTGAGGTTGAAAAAAGACACAAGTCCATCAAGTCCAACCTATGTGTGTGATTATGTGTCAGTATTACATTACATATCCCTGTATATTGCGGTCATTCAGTTGATTATCTAATAGTTTCTTGAAGTTATCAATGCTCCCCGCTGAGACCACCGCCTGTGGAAGGGAATTCCACATCCTTGCCGCTCTTACAGTAAAGAACCCTCTACGTAGTTTAAGGTTAAACCTCTTTTCTTCTAATTGTAATGAGTGGCCACGAGTCTTATTAAACTCTCTTCTGCGAAAAAGTTGTATCCCTATTGTGGGGTCACCAGTACAGTATTTGTAAATTGAAATCATATCCCCTCTCAAGCGTCTCTTCTCCAGAGAGAATAAGTTCAGTGCTCGCAACCTTTCCTCATAACTAAGATCCTCCAGACCCTTTATTAGCTTTGTTGCCCTTCTTTGTACTCGCTCCATTTCCAGTACGTCCCTCCTGGGGACTGGTGCCCAGAACTGGACAGCATACTCCAGGTGCGGCCGGACCAGAGTCTTGTAGAGCGGGAGAATTATCGTTTTATCTCTGCAGTTGATCCCCCTTTTAATGCATGCCAATATTCTGTTTGCTTTATTAGCAGCAGCTTGGTATTGCATGCCATTGCTGAGCCTATCATCCACTAGGACCCCCAAGTCCTTTTCCATCCTAGATTCCCCCAGAGGTTCTCCCTCCAGTGTATAGATTGCATTCATATTTTTGCCACCCAAATGCATTATTTTACATTTTTCTACATTGAACCTCATTTGCCATGTAGTCGCCCACCCCATTAATTTGTTCAGGTCTTTTTGCAAGATTTCCACATCCTGCGGAGAAGTTATTGCCCTGCTTAGCTTAGTATCGTCTGCAAATACAGAGATTGAACTGTTTATCCCATCCTCCAGGTCGTTTATGAACAAATTAAATAGGATTGGTCCCAGCACAGAACCCTGGGGGACCCCACTACCCACCCCTGACCATTCTGAGTACTCCCCATTTATCACCACCCTCTGAACACGCCCTCGTAGCCAGTTTTCAATCCATGTACTCACCCTATGGTCCATGCCAACGCACCTTATTTTGTACAGTAAACGTTTATGGGGAACTGTGTCAAATGCTTTTGCAAAATCCAGATACACCACGTCTACGGGCCTTCCTTTATCTAGATGGCAACTCACCTCCTCATAGAAGGTTAATAGATTGGTTTGGCAAGAACGATTCTTCATGAATCCATGCTGATTACTGCTAATGATATCATTCTTATTACTAAAATCTTGTATATAGTCCCTTATCATCCCCTCCAAGAGTTTACATACTATTGATGTTAGGCTAACTGGTCTGTAATTCCCAGGGATGTTTTTTGGGCCCTTTTTAAATATTGGTGCTACATTGGCTTTTCTCCAATCAGCTGGTACCATTCCAGTCAATAGACTGTCTGTAAAAATTAGGAACAACGGTCTGGCAATCACCTGACTGAGTTCCCTAAGTACCCTCGGATGCAAGCCATCTGGTCCCGGTGATTTATTAATGTTAAGTTTCTCAAGTCTAATTTTAATTCCGTCCTCTGTTAACCATGTAGGTGCTTCCTGTGTTGTGTCATGAGATAAACACTGCAGTTTTGGTTACTGAAGCCCCCCGATTCACTCGTGAACACTGAGGAGTAGGGATGAGCTTCGAGTTCGAGTCGAACTCATGTTCTACTCGAACATTGGCTGTTCGCAAGTTCGCCGAACAGCAAACAATTTGGGGTGTTCGCGGCAAATTCGAATGCCGCGGAACACCCTTTAAAAGTCTATGGGAGAAATCAAAAGTGCAAATTTTAAAGGCTTATATGCAAGTTATTGTCATAAAAAGTGTTTGGGGACCTGGGTCCTGCCCCAGGGGACATGGATCAATGCAAAAAAAAGTTTTAAAAACGGACGTTTTTTCAGGAGCAGTGATTTTAATAATGCTTAAAGTCAAACAATAAAAGTGTAATATCCCTTTAAATTTCGTACCTGGGGGGTGTCTATAGTATGCCTGTAAAGGGGCGCATGTTTCCTGTGTTTAGAACAGTCTGACAGCAAAATGACATTTTGAAGAAAAAAACACATTTAAAACTACCCGCGGCTATTGCATTGCCGACAATACACATAGAAGTTCATTGATAAAAACGGCATGGGAATTCCCCACAGGGCAACCCCGAACCAAAAAAAATAAAAAATAAATGATGTGGGAGTCCCCCTAAATTCCATACAAGGCCCTTCAGGTCTGGTATGGATATTAAGGGGAACCCCAGCCAAAATTTAAAAAAAAAATGACGTGGGGTTCCCCCTAAATTCCATACCAGACCCTTCAGGTCTGGTATGGATTTTAAGGGGAACCCCGCGCCAAAAAAAACAAAAAAAAACGGCGTGGGGTCCCCCCAAAAATCCATACCAGACCCTTATCCGAGCACGCAACCTGGCAGGCCGCAGGAAAAGAGGGGGGAGAGAGTGCGGCCCCGCCCCCTCCTGAACCGTACCAGGCCACATGCCCTCAACATTGGGAGGGTGCTTTGGGGTAGCCCCCCAAAACACCTTGTCCCCATGTTGATGAAGACAAGGGCCTCATCCCCACAACCCTGGCCGGTGGTTGTGGGGGTCTGCGGGCGGGGGGCTTATCGGAATCTGGAAGCCCCCTTTAACAAGGGGACCCCCAGATCCCGCCCCCCCTGTGTGAAATGGTAAGGGGGTACTTACCCCTACCATTTCACTAAAAAACTGTCAAAAATGACAAGAGACAGTTTTTGACAATTCCTTTATTTAAATGCTTCTTCTTTCTTCCTTCATCTTCTTCTGGTTCTTCTGGCTCTTCTGGTTCTTCCTCCGGCGTTCTCGTCCAGCATCTCCCCAGCGGCATCTTCTATCTTCTTCTCCTCGGGCCGCTCCGCACCCATGGCATGGGGGGAGGCTCCCGCTCTTCTCTTCATCTTCTTCTCCTTCTTCATCTCTTCTTCCTTCTTCTCTTCTTCATTTCTTCTCCGGGCCGCTCCGCAGCCATGCTGGCATGGAGGGAGGCTCCCGCTGTGTGACGGCGTCTCTTTGTCTGACGGTTCTTAAATAACGGGGGGCGGGGCCACCCGGTGACCCCACCCCCTCTGACGCACGGTGACTTGACGGGACTTCCCTGTGACGTCACGGGGAATGCCACAGGGAAGTCCCGTCATGTCCCGTGCGTCAGAGGGGGGCGGGGTCACCGGGTGGCCCCGCCCCCCGTTATTTAAGAACCGTCAGACGAAGAGACGCCGTCACACAGCGGGAGCCTCCCACCATGCCAGCATGGCTGCGGAGCGGCCCGGAGAAGAAATGAAGAAGAGAAGAAGGAAGAAGAGATGAAGAAGAAGAAGAAGATGAAGAAGATGAAGAGAAGAGCGGGAGCCTCCCCCCCATGCCATGGGTGCGGAGCGGCCCGAGGAGAAGAAGATAGAAGACGCCGCGGAGGAGATGCTGGACGAGAACGCCGGAGGAAGAACCAAAAGAGCCAGAAGAGCCAGAAGAAGATGAAGGAAGAAAGAAGAAGCATTTAAATAAAGGTATTGTCAAAAACTGTCTCTTGTCATTTTTAACATTTTTGACAGTTTTTTAGTGAAATGGTAGGGGTAAGTACCCCCTTACCATTTCACACAGGGGGGGGGGCCGGGATCTGGGGGTCCCCTTGTTAAAGGGGGCTTCCAGATTCCGATAAGCCCCCCGCCCGCAGACCCCCACAACCACCGGCCAGGGTTGTGGGGATGAGGCCCTTGTCTTCATCAACATGGGGACAAGGTGTTTTGGGGGGCTACCCCAAAGCACCCTCCCAATGTTGAGGGCATGTGGCCTGGTACAGTTCAGGAGGGGCCGCACTCTCGTCCCCCCCTCTTTTCCTGCGGCCTGCCAGGTTGCGTGCTCGGATAAGGGTCTGGTATGGATTTTTGGGGGGACCCCACGCCGTTTTTTTTTTTTTTTTTGGCGCGGGGTTCCCCTTAAAATCCATACCAGACCTGAAGGGTCTGGTATGGAATTTAGGGGGAACCCCACGTCATTTTTTTTTTAAAATTTTGGCTGGGGTTCCCCTTAATATCCATACCAGACCTGAAGGGCCTTGTATGGAATTTAGGGGGACTCCCACATCATTTTTTTTTTTAATTTTGGTTCGGGGTTGCCCTGTGGGGAATTCCCATGCCGTTTTTATCAATGAACTTCTATGTGTATTGTCGGCAATGCAATAGCCGCGGGTAGTTTTAAATGTGTTTTTTCCTTCAAAATGTCATTTTGCTGTCAGACTGTTCTAAACACGGGAAACATGCGCCCCTTTACAGGCATACTATAGACACCCCCCAGGTACGAAATTTAAAGGGATATTACACTTTTATTGTTTGACTTTAAGCATTATTAAAATCACTGCTCCTGAAAAAACGGCCGTTTTTAAAACTTTTTTTTGCATTGATTCATGTCCCCTGGGGCAGGACCCGGGTCCCCAAACACTTTTAATGACAATAACTTGCATATAAGCCTTTAAAATTAGCACTTTTGATTATTCATGTTCGTTTCCCATAGACTTTAACGGTGTTCGCGTGTTCGAACGAACTTTTTTCCTGTTCACATGTTCTGGTGCGAACCGAACAGGGGTGTGTTCGGCTCATCCCTACTGAGGAGAAGAATAAATTCAATACCTCTGCCATCTCCCCATCCTTTGTAACCAGATGTCCTTCCTCATTCTTTATGGGGCCAATATGGTCTGTCCTCCCTTTTTTACTGTTTACATACTTAAAGAATTTCTTGGGATTTTTTTTGCTCTCCTCCGCTATGTGTCTTTCATGTTCTATCTTAGCCATCCTAATTGCACCCTTACATTTCTTATGGCATTCTTTATAAATTCTGAATGCTGTGGATGATCCCTCAACCTTGTATTTTTTGAAGGCCTTCTCCTTTGCTTTTATATGCATTTTTACATTGGAGTTAAGCCATCCAGGATGTTTGTTCGCTCTTTTAAATTTATTACCCAATGGGATACATTGGCTAATGCCCTTATTTAATATGCTCTTAAAGCAAACCCATCTCTCCTCTGTATTCTTTGTTCCTAATATTTTATCCCAATTTATGCCTTTTAGCAAAGTTTGTAGTTTAGGGAAGTTGGCTCTTTTGAAATTCAGTGTCTTTGTGTTCCCTTCATGTCTCCTATTTGTGTGATTTATACTGAAACTAATTGACCTGTGATCGCTGTTACCTAAATTGCCCCGTATTTCCACATCTGTTATCAGGTCTGTATTGTTGGTAATCAGTAGATCTAGTAATGTTTTATTTCTAGTTGGTGCGTCTACCATCTGACCCATAAAATTGTCCTGCAAGACATTAAGGAACTGGCGAGCCTTAAATGAATGCGCGGTTCCCTCCGCCCAGTCTATGTCTGGATAATTAAAATCCCCCATTATGATAACACTTCCCATCCTTGCTGCTAATCCAATTTGTGATAGGAGATCCGTCTCCACTTCCTCCCTCAGGTTAGGGGGCCTATAGCATACTCCCAGTATTATTTTCCCCTTAGCTTCATCCCTTTGGAGCTCTACCCATAAAGATTCCACCTCCTCCCTAGCCCCCTCAGTGATGTCATCTCTCACATTCACTTGTACATTATTCTTGATATATAGGCATACCCCTCCCCCTTTTTTACCCTCTCTATCCTTGCGGTATAGGGTATACCCTTGAATGTTTGCCAGCCAATCACGAGAGCTGTTGAACCAGGTCTCTGAAATTCCCACAAAATCCAAATCCTCCTTGTACAACAGTATCTCTAGTTCACCCATCTTGTCCGCCAGGCTCCTGGCATTGGTGAACATGCCACATAGTTTAGACCGGTCGCATATTGTCCTCGTATTGGGTGTTTCAAGATTGCAACTTGGACTTGCTACTATACTCACCTTGTGTTTTTGTGCTTTGGTTAACCTACCACTAATGCCCCCAATACTACCCTCTGGAATATCTTCCGCGCTGGCTATCACTGTCTCTGGACCCTCCCCCCCATCGCCTAGTTTAAAAACCCCTCTAACTTTTTGGCCATCTTCATTCCCAGCAGATCTGCACCCTCCTCATTTAGGTGCAGTCCGTCCCTTCTATAGTACCGGTTACCGACTGAGAAGTCGGCCCAGTCCTCCAGGAACCCAAACCCCTCCTTACTACACCAGCTCTTCAGCCACTTGTTTACTTCCCTAATCTCCCTCTGCCTCTCTGGTGTGGCTCGATGTACCGGTAGTATTCCTGAGAACACTACCTTGGAGGTCCTTTTCCTCAATTTAGCTCCTAAGTCCCTAAAATCGTTCTTTAGGACACTCCATCTGCCTCTGACTTTGTCATTGGTGCCAACGTGCACCATGACAGTCGGGTCTTCCCCAGCCCCTCCCAGTAATCTGTCCACAAGATCCGTGATGTGCCGAACCCGAGCGCCCGGTAGACAACATACTGTTCGGCACTTCAGGTCTTGGTTACAGATTGCCCTCTCTGTCCTTCTAAGAATTGAGTCCCCTATCACCAGAATCTGTCTTTCCTTTCCCTTTGCTGCCCCCCCACTCTCACTGGAGGAGTTCTTCCCCTGGCAGCTAGGAGAGTCCCTCATCTCCAGCAGTGCTGGTCCCTGACTGGTTACACCAATGTCACTCAATGGAGCGTACTTATTGGGATGCTCCAGTCCTGGATCGGCCTCCCTGGCACTTCCCCCTCTACCCCTCCTGACTGTCACCCATCTACTCTTTGCTAGTGCCTGCACCTCTTTGTCTCCACCCGCCTCTGTGCTGGCCCCTGCCGGCACCTGCCGTGTACATTCCTGGCTCACCTTTAGTATGGAGGGACTTCTCAGTGCTGACAGTTGCTTCCCCAGATTCAGAACCTGGGCTTCCAGGGAAACAATGTGCTTACATTTTGCACAGCAGTATTCGCCCTCGATCGGATGATCAAGGAACGCATACATGCGGCAAGATGTACAAAGAGTCGCCTCTCCACACCCGCCGGGCATCGTACCTATTAAATTTAGTGAGGATTTGGGGATTTTACCCTGTCCAAATTACCTAACAACTAGCTTCCTGGCACTAATACTCATCCTCCATCCCAAACTCATTCATCCATATCTTTATGGACCTTGATTTGTGCACTGGTCCAAATCATTTGGTGAAGGGGGGGTTATGGTGTGGGGTTGTTTTTCAGGTGTTGGGCTTGGCCCCTTAGTTCCAGTGAGGGGAACACCTAAGGTGTCAGCATACCAAGACATTTTGGACAATTTCATGCTCCCAACTTTGTGGGAACAGTTTGGGGACAGCCCCTTTCTGTTCCAACATGACTGTGCACCAATGCACAAAGCAAGGTCCATAAAGACATGGATGAGTGATTTTGGGGTGGAGGAGCTTGACTGGCCTGCACAGAGTCCTGACCTCAACCCGATAGAACACCTTTGGGGTGAATTCGAGCGAAGACTGCAAGCCGGGCCTTTTTGTCCAACATAAGAGCCTGACCTCACGAATGATCTTCTGGAAGAATGGTCAAACATTCCCATAGACACACCCCTAAACCTTGTGGACAGCCTTCCCAGAAGAGTTAAAGCTGTTATATCTGCAAAGGGTGGGCCAACTCAATATTGCACCCTACGGACTAAGACTGGGATGCCATTGAAGTTCACATGCGTGTAAAGGCAGACATCCCAACACTTTTGGTAATATAGTGTAGATCACCCAGGGGGGAATGTTTTTTTCTAAACAAAAGTAAAGTTACTTTTTAAAAACTGATCTCGGTGAATGATGTTAAGCACTTGACCTTCATATTGTAAGGGGTCCAACTCTTCTGGTGAGATTGTTCAGGAGCTGAAGAAATACAAGGCATGTTGCACAATGGAAGAGTCAATTGACGTCATGCTAGTATACCGGTGATAGATATGGTGTGGCATGTGTTTCACATAAAGATTTCCTTTGTATGTTTTGTATTCATTGAGTGTGTATGTGAGTTTTATGTTTATTTATACATCTTTGCTTAATATAGGATTTTTTATTTTATTGTTAGACATTTTTATATAGAAATATTTGAGCGCTGTTTTTGTTCATGTTGTGTTTTCCTTTATTTGCATTGAGGATATGCATTGATGGGGGGGCCAAAAGGTGTCAAGGTTGTTGTGGCAATGCTATACATAGTTCCAGACTTACAAAGCCACTGAATCATCCCTCCAAACAGATACAACAATGAACCTCATTTATAAAAGAGCCCTAAAAGGAAAAATTCAGTTTCATTAAGAAAAATTGATATAACATGAATAATCGCCATGCTTGCCATTTTGCAACTTAATGCTTCATGTTAACCACTTAATCACCGGGTACTGCTTCAAAAAGTCACTGGTTGTTATATTGCCAAAGTGGAAAACTCCTCCAAATTATTGAGTTCAGATATTTCAGCCACACTTATTCTTTATAGGTGCATACAATCAAACCCATTAGACATTTGCAGAACAAAATCATTTTTTAATTTGGTTTCGATTTGTTACATAAATTAGTTTAGCTAAATTAGTTTAATTTGTTTTCGCTATTCGTTTTGTTTAATCAAATTCTAATCAATTCAAATTTTTCTAATTCGGTCAAATTCAACTCAATTCATCCAAATTCTGAAAATTTGAATTCCAATCTAAATCAAATTTATTCCATTCAAAATTTGAATTTTAAAATATGGTCATAATCTTTCTATTCCATTCTATTCTTTTATTTTATATTCTACTCTTTTCTTTTCTATTTCAATTTGAATTTATTCTATTTGAATTTCTGAAGAAGGTTATATTGTAATATTCTTTCTATTCTATTGTTTTATTCTATTTTATTATTTTCTATTCTATTCTATTTTAATTTCATGCTACTTGAATTTCGAATTTAAGAAGATAGTTATATTCTTTCTATTTTTATTTTCTATTCTGTTCTAATCTATTCTATTCTATTCACATTTTGGGAAATGGTTCTATGTATTCTTTTCTTTTCTATTCTATTGTTTTTTCTATTCTTTTATATTCTTTTCTATTTTATTCAAATTCTAATTTATTCTATATGAAATTCGAATTTCGGAAGAAGGTTATATTCTTTCTATTCTATTCTACTGTTTTTCTATTTTTTTTTCTATTATTTTGTATTCTAATTCGAATTTATTCTACTTGAAATTCAAATTCCAGAAGATGGTTATAGTCTATTTTATTCTTTTTTTATATTCTATTCTATACCTTTATTTTCTATTCTATTTCATTCTGTTCTTTTATTATCTATTATAATTTGTTCTATTTTATTCTAATCTTTTCTTTGCTATTCTATTCTATGCCTTTATTTTATATTCTATCCCTTTAATTTATATTCTATTTTTTTCTGTTCTATTATATTTTTTATCTATTCTATTCCTTTATTTTTTATTATACCTTATTCTCTTCAAAAACAATTCGAATTAGATTTGAAAATGATTCAGATTTTATTAGAAAACGATTCAAAGTCGTAATTCGTCCAAAATTTTGTTTCGTTATTTCAAATGAGTTTAAATTCGTTACTATAGTCATTTGTAAATTTGGATACATTCGAATATCCGAATAATGTATTCGAATTTCGATTCAGAACGAAACGAACTGCACATGTCTAATAGCCACGCAATAGCTATTGATAGGAATTAGGGTACAAAGACATTTCTCTATATGAATGCCCATAGTTTTGGAATGGGACACCCTCAAGCTCATGGAGGTGTTATGGGGAGGCCTCCACAAACTTTCGGCCACATAGTGTATTTTCTATTATGCTGGACTAATTATGCAGCTCTAACACTAATTTTTGAAGGATCCACTGCTGTTTGTGCAGAGAGGAAGGTCACAACATGGGGAATTTGGCCATCCATTCTCAACCTGCCATAGCTAGAAGACTGAAACGTGACCGTTTACACACATCATACAAAACCAGCACACAGCTGGCCCAACACTCTAGAATTTTGTTTGAAATGTTTTGTTTTCATAACGTTTGACAAATTTTCTAATGGTGAGTGGGGACAATTCAAAGTTCATTTCCGACCATATTGATGAGAAGATTTGAAGGAGCAGGATGGAAATTTTCTAAACTAAATTCTAAATGTGAATGTGATTTTTCATTCAGAATAAAATTGTACATAATTGAAAGTGTGCACCCTCTAGGCACAAAAGAAGCGTGTTTAAGATCTCTGGCATTCCATTCATGTAGCAGGTCTGGATGAAATTTTAAAGGCTTTAGAATGGAATTAGTTGACTCAATGACAGCAAGATGGAATGCTCTAGCAACTGATTTTCCAGAATTTCTGTATGTATCTTTAAATGAATCTGTACTGGTGTATAGCCAAGCTTTACCTTCTACCTCCTCGTCATGCCTACCTAATCTGAGTGATTTGTTCGTATTTATGACTGTCCAACTTTACAGCCACATATGACACAAAATACTAACCACCATTAAAGTACCGCTACCAAAATATATATGTAATAACTTGATGAAATTGTATGATTGGGTGGTTTAAAGTGCATTTCTATACCCACATCCCATTATATTAGAGCAGGGGTCTCCAAACTTTCTAAACAAAGTGTCGGTTTACTGTCCCTCAGACTTTAGATGGGCCGAAATGTGGCCATTTGGAGTAGAAAAATTCCCGATGTCAGTGGGAAAAAACATTGCCCCATCTTTGTTGTCAGTGGTAGGAATAGTGCCCTATCTTTGGTGTCAATGGGAATAATTGTGTCCCATCATTGGTGTCATTGTAACCAATTGTTGGTGTCACTGGGAGAAATTGTGCCCCATTCTTGGTGTCAGTGGGAGGAATAGTGCTTCATCGTTGGTATCAGTGGGAGTAATACTGCCTCATCATTGGTGTCCATGGATGAAATGGTGCCCCAGGGGCCAGATAAATGCAAGCAAAGGGCCACATCTGGCCCCCGGTCTGTAGTTTTGAGACCACTGTATTAGACCATAGCAACAATTGTTAAAAAAAAGTTTGACCTGTAAGTTTAAAGTTAAAGTGTAACGTTTAGTGTAAAATTATTCAGAATAGTAGTTAAAAAAGCTATCTTTTTTTTACATAAATCAAAAAGCATGTCCATATGTGCTATATCTTAAGACCATTCTAAGAATAAAAAAATGATACATATGCCATAACACAACGCTTTTATATTATAAAAGCTACCAAGTAGTAATATATTCCTGAACAGTCAGTGTTTTACTTCTATATTGTTCTGATGTTAACTATATAGTTTCCTGATCATATTTGAAATGAGATCCTCAATGCATTTCTTAGACCACGGGTCTACTTCCCACAGGAACGTGGGAGCTGGATGTTGAAATAGCACAGTGAAGCTATTTAGTTTCAACCACTTAGGGACCGGAAGGATTTTCCCCCTCAATGACCAGGCCATTTTTTGCGATACGGTACTGCTTCGCTTTAACTGATAATTGCGCGGTTTGTGCTACGCTGTACCCAAACAAAATTGACGTCCTTTTTTTCCCACGAATAGAGCTTTCTTTTGGTGGTATTTGATCACCTCTGCAGTTTTTATTTTTTGCGCTATAAACAAAAAAAGAGCAACAATTTTGAAAAAAAAAAAAAAAACAATATTTTTTACTTTTTGCTATAATAAATATCCAAAAAAAAACAAATTTCTTCATCAGTTTAGGCCAATATGTATTCTTCTACATATTTTTGGTAAAATCGCAATAAGCGTATATGGATTAATTTGGGCAAAAGTTATAGCGTCTACAAATTAGGGGATAGATTTATGGCATTTTTATTATTACGAGTATTATTACTACTATTACTAGTAATAGCGGCGTTCTGTGATTTTTAGCGGGACTGTGACATTGCGGTGGACAGATTGGACACTTTTGACACATTTTTGGGACCACTGACATTTATACAGCGATCAGTGCTATAAAAATGCACTGATTACTGTATAAATGTCACTGGCAGGGAAGGGCTTAACACTAGGGGGCGATCAAGGGGTTAAATGTGTTCCCTGGGAGGTGTTTCTAACTGTGGGGAGGTAGGACTGACTGGAGAAGGAGAGAGATCGCTGTTCCTAATCACTAGGAACAGCAGAACTGTCTCTCCTCCCCTGTCAGAATGGGGATCTGTCTGTTTACATTGACAGATCTCCGTTATGGGTCTCTGCGGAGCGATCGTGGGTGGTCCGGCGAACATCGTCCTTAAACGGTGATTTGCCCAGGAGAGCCAACCTGACGCAGTATAATGACAGCGGCTGGTCCTTAAGCGGTTAAAATTATTATAAGGCATTCATGGATGTTGTCATCCATAATTTTCCCAATAGGGAGATATCACAGTCTCATTTACTACCCAATCAAAAGTATGTCAACGGCTACTGTATGTGGATTCAAATAAAGGAAAACCACCCCAGAACCACATCCATTATATATTCCAATATGGGGATATAAAATTAGGTGGCTGGGGTGGGGGCAGTTGCAGGCACTCCTGGTATATTACCTTGTGGCCCGGGAACAAGTATACATTCTTTGGCTATTGGGTCCACTTTTCATCGAACTTATTCTTTTTTCTTTTTTGAACCAGCATTGCCAATACGTTTGAGGTGATCTGCTTCTATTAATCCCACTAGCCTTATTTTTGTTGGCCTCTTTTTGACAAGGAAAACGGGAACTCCAAAAAAGTCCTAAAAAGGTTGGCTGGGAGATATCCTAATACCTACTGTATATCATGCAATTTATGCCTAAAGGCTCTCTGAATCCATATACAGTGCTTTGAAAAAGTATTCATACCCCTTGAAATTTTCCACATTTTTCATGTTACAACCATAAATGTAAACGGATTTTATTGAGATTTTATGAGATAGACCAACACAAAGCGACACATAATTGTGAAGTGGAAGTAAAATGATAAATGGTTTTTGAATTTATTTTACAAATAAATATGTGCAAAAGTGTGGCGTGCATTTGTATTCAGCCCCCTTTACTCTGATACCCCTAACTAAAATCTAGTGGAACCAATTGCCTTCAGAAGTCACCTAATTAGTAAATAGAGTCCACCTGTGTGTGATTTAATCTCAGTATAAATACAGCTGTTCTGTGAAGCCCTCAGAGGTCTGTTAGAGAATCTTAGTGAACAAACAGAATCATGAAGGCCAAAGAATACACCAGACGGGTCAGGGATAAAGTTGTGGAGAAGTTTAAAGCAGGGTTAGATTATAAAAAAAAATCCCAAGCTTTGAACATCTCACGGAGCACTGTTCAATCCATCATCCGAAAATGGAAAGAGTATGGCACAACTGCAAACCTACCAAGACATGACCGTCCACCTAAACTGACCGGCCGGGCAAGGAGAGCATTAATCAGAGAAGCAGCCAAGAGGCCCATGGTAACTCTGGAGGAGCTGCAGAGATCCAAACCTTAGGTAGGAGAATCTGTCCACAGGACAACTATTAGTCGTGCTCTCCACAAATCTGGCCTTTATGGAAGAGTGGCAAGAAGAAAGTCATTGTTGAAAAAAAGCCATAAGAAGTCTTGTTTGCAGTTTGTGAGAAGCCAGGTGGGGGACACAGTAAACATGTGGTAGAAGGAGCTATGGTCAGATGAGACCAAAACTTAACTTTTTGGCCTAAAAGCAAAACGTTATGTGTGGCAGAAAACGAACACTGCCTAACCCTTTCCCGGCCAGTGTCATTAGTACAGTGACAGTGCATATGTTTAGCACTGATCACTATATTTGTGTCACTGGTTCCCACAAAGTGTCAGTTAGTGTCAGACTGCCCCGCTATAAGTCATTGATTGCTGCCATTACTAGTATAAAAATAAATAAATGAGTAAATAAATTCCAGTATTTATCCCATAGCTTGTCGACTCTATAACGTTTGTGTAAACCAATCAATATAAGCTTATTGGGATTTATTTCACCAAAAATGTGTAGCAGAATACATATTGGCCTGAATTTATGAAGAAATTAAATTTTTTTACATTTTTATAGTGGATGTGTCTTATAAGGGTCGGTTCACACTGGGGCAACACGACTTCAGCGCGACTTTGCACGGCGACTTCGACGCGACTTCGACGCGACTTCGACGCGACTTTAGCAAATTACAAGGCGACTTGAAGTCGCCTCCATGACAGACGACTTCGCCTGTGGCCAATCAGCTCTCTGGGAGGGAGGGGGGGAGGGAGGGGTTTTCCCTGCAAAGTCGCTGGACTTTACAGAGAGATCCGACTTGGAGGCGACTTCCATAGATTTCTATGGTACAGGTCGCCTACCAAGTCGGATCAAAGTAGTACAGGGAGTACGCTCTGAAGTCGGAGCGACTTCAGTAGCGTCTATTAAGACGCTAGCGTTCACTCCCATTCAAACTATTTCTGGGGCGACTTGGGGCGACTTGAGGGCGTACAAGTCGGATCCCAAGTCGCCCCAGTGTGAACCGACCCTAACAGAAAGTAAAAAATATCGTTTTTCAAAATTCTCGGTCTTTTTCGTTTATAGCGCAAAAAATAAAAAGTAGTGATCAAATACCACCAAAAGAAAATGCTATTTGTAGGGGGAAAAAGGACATACATTTTATTTGGGTACAGCGTTGCAAGAACGCGCAATTGTCACTTAAAGTAACGCAGTGCCAAAAAGCAAAAAAAAAAGAAAAAGCCTGGTCATAAAGGGGAGTAAATCTTCCAGAGGTCAAGTGGTTAATATCAGGACAATATAACAGTAAAACATGAACATTCAGGGATATATGTTTACTTGGTAGCTGTCATAATTCAAAATTGTTGTGTTGTGGCATATGTATCAATTTTTATTCTTAGATAGCATATATGGTTTTCTTTTTTCATTTATGTTCAAAATAAAACGATATATTTTTTAACTACTGATTTGAATAATTTTACCTTATAAAGTCCAATTTTTTTGTTACAGTTTTTGCTATCTCTACCAAACGCTGAAAGTGACAAAAATAACAGCAATCAATGTGTAAATGTTCCCATTACAGGTAAACAGCTAATCACTTAGCATATTCACTATTCAATGCCATGTATTGCGAAGAGTGACTGTTTTCTTTTTTTCTATGTTTTGGTTTTTTTTTTTTCTTTTTCGCTTTTAGATGCTATGGATTTCACACAAAGTGAAAAGGTCTACTTCATCTTAAAATGCATGGAGTTGTGTAATCCTGTTCCCTGTACATTTGTGTTATAATGTCTCTCTGTTCTTTTATCCTCCAGAATCTCTTGTTCTCTCATGTCTTCTAATGGCAGTATTCCATATTCATTTCTTTGTTGCCAATTCTGCTTTCATGCACCCTCACCCCTGTTGTTTGCCGTAGACTGTTTCTTTCAATTGTCTTCTTTTATATTGAGAAGAAGGGTTTTGTTTTTGATGCAATTTACATTTCAGTTTCAAAATGAATTGTGTCTCTTTGAAACGATTTTTTTTCCTCGCATGAACTTTTCTTTGAGGTGAATAAAGTTTAAATTAAGTTTTACTAGTGTATTTTATTTTTGTCTGTATCCACATGTAATATGGTGAAGGGAAGGTCAGGAAATGATCAGATATGATAACCACAGCATGCCAAGGATGCAGACACTGAAGGAGACCTCTCCGTGTGACGAAATGAAAGGAGAGGAGGGCAACTTGTTCCCCTACACTGCTAGCAGTTTAGTTCTAGCTGTATGAAACCAGAATGGGTAAATGGAAGAACATAATTATTTTTTATTTAAACATATCAAATATTTTATCCAAGAACAATGGGGGAAGGGAAAGGGATCATTGCTCAAGGTGGAAATGTGGATATAGAACTCTCCTCGGAACTGGAACACCAGGTGCCAGCTAAGCATAAAGACACATGAGGGAAAAAGGAAGTTCTGGACAACCGCACTCCGAAATATAGCTTTTATTAGTAAAAAGTCCAACAAATACAAGCCACAGCAAAAAATGGGACAAACGAGCTGACGCGTTTCACACTTAACAGTGCTTAGTCATAGCTCATGCTTTGACTAAGCACTGTTAAGTGTTTAATGCGTCAGCTCGTTTGTCCCATTTTTTGCTGTGGCTTGTATTTGTTAGACTTTTTACTAATAAAGGCTATATTCTGGAGTGCGGCTGTTCAGAACTTCCTTTTTGCCTCATATCAAATATTTTAATTATATCTTTTTTTATTCATGATTATTTTCATTTCAGATTAACTACATCTTTACATATTCATATTTTTAGTAAATATGTTGAATACAATATATATATATATATATATATATATATATATACATACAGTATCTCATAAAAGTGAGTACACCCCTAAACATTTTATTAGATCTTTTCATGTGACAACACTGAAGAAATTACACTTTTCTACAATGTAAAGTAGTGTTTGTACAGCTTGTAAAAAAGTGTAAGTTTGCTGTCCCCTCAAAATAAGTCAACACACAGCCATTAATGTCTAAACCACTGGCAACAAAAGTGAGTACACCCCTAAGTGAAAATGTCCAAATTGGGCCCAAAGTGTCAATATTTTGTGTGGCCACCATTATTTTCCAGCACTGCCTTAACCCTCTTCAGCATGGAGTTCACCAGAGCTTAACAGGTTGCCACTGGAGTCCTCTTCCACTCCTCCATGACGGCGTCATGGAGCTGGTGGATGTTAAGAGATCTTGCGCTCCTCCACTTTCCGTTTGAGGATGCCCCACAGATGCTCAATAGGGTTTAGGTCTGGAGACATGCTTGGCCAGTCCATCACCTTTACCCTCAGCTTCTTTAGCAAGGCAGTGGTCATCTTGAATACTGCCCTGTGGCCCAGTCTCTGAAGGGAGGGGATCATGCTCGACTTCAGTATGTTACAGTACATGTTGGCATTCATAGTTCCCTCAATGAACTGTAGCTCCCCAGTGCCGGCAGAACTCATGCAACCCCAGAACATGACACTTTCACCACCATGCTTGGCTGTAGGCAAGACACACTTGTCTCCTCACCTGGTTGCCGCCACACACGCTTGACACCATCTGAACCAAATAATAATAATATCTTGGTCTCATCAGACCACAGGAGATGGTTCCAGGAATCCATGTCCTTAGTCTGCTTGTCTTCAACAAACTGTTTGCGGGCTTTCTTGTGCATCATCTTTAGTTCCTTCTGGGACAACAGCCATGCAGACCAATTTGATGCAGTGTACAGCGTATGGTCTGAGCACTGACAGGCTGACCCCCCCCCCACCCCTTCAACCTCTGCAGCAATGCTGGCAACACTCATACGTATATTTCCCAAAGACAACCCTCGGAAATGATGCTGAGCAAGTGCACTCAGCTTCTTTGGATCGACCATGGTGAGGCCTATTCTGAGTGCAACCTGTCCTGTTAAATTGTCTAAACCACCATGGTTTTGGCCACCATGCTGCAGCTCAGTTTCAGGGTCTTGGCACCTTCTTATAGCCTAGGCCATCTTTATGTAGAACAACAATTCTTTTTTTCAGATCCTCAGAGAGTTCTTTGCCATGAGGTGCCATGTTGAACTTCCAGTATGAGATGCTAAATTTACATCCTTGCCCTACAAAATGTCATTCCTGAGGCTGGCAGGGACAAGATGAGCAGGGAGGAGGGAAGAAAAGGACTCTGGTGTACCTGCAGGAGGGGATGCCAGCACCGTGACCATGACTGGGTCAGGGAGGGTCGTGGGAGGGCAAATTTCCAGGGCTGCAACTCTGATCTGCACGTCAGTAACTGTTGTGGACAGTAAGGAGACCATGGAGTGCAGCTGGGAGATGTGAGCGGTGTGATTGAAGATGGATGTACATCGCAGGACACTTTTTTTTTTCTTTTTTAGTAAAGGAATTGTTAAAAACTGTCTTTTGTGGTTTTAAATTTTTGACACTTTTTTTGGTGAATGGGTAGGGGTACAATGTACCCAATAGCGATTCACATAGGGATCTGAGGCCCCCTTGTTAAAGGAGGCTTCCAGATTTCGATAAGCCCCCCGCCCGTAGACCCCGACAACCAATGGCCAGGGTTGTCGGGAAGAGGCTCTTGTCCCCATTAACATGGGGACAAGGTGCATTGGGGGGGACCCCAAAGCACCCTCCGTATGTTGAGCGCATGAGGCCTGGTATGGTTCAGGAGGGGGGGGGGGAATCGCTCATCCTCCCCCTATCCTGACCTCCAGGCTGCATGCTCAGAAAAAATATGTTCCCCTAATATCCATACCTTGATTTTTCAGTGAATTTTTCCCTTTAGAAATGTCATTATTGCTGCGGCACTGTTCTACAAATCGTACAGATGCGCCACTTTACAGGCAGACTAAGGGGACCCCCCAGGCACGATATTTAAATATTTAAAAGGAATCTTTCATTTTTATTGTTTCACTTTATTAAAAATCACTGCTCCTGAAAAACTTTGTTTAAAAAACTTTTTTTGCATGTCCCCTAGGGCAGTACCCAGGTCTCCATACACTTTTTATGGCAATAACTTGCATATAAGCCTTTAAAATGAGGACTTTTGATTTTTATGTTTGTGTCCCATAGACTTTAATAGGGTTTGCATGTTCGCTAGAACTTTTTGCCTGTTCGCGCTGTTCTGGTGCGAACTGAACTGGGGGGTATTTGGCCCATCCCTATTAGTAGTATCATCAATTAACATCAGCATCAGTGTGTTTTAGGTAGGATAAAAAAAAAGAAGCAAAATGCGCACTATTGTTTTGGGCTGTACTAAGGGTACATGCAAGAACTAACATACACATATGTGGTATTGCTGCAATCGTCCGGAGCAGGACAATTTATTTTGGGGTTTTTTTTGGTGGTAGGTTATGGTAGTAACAAGAAATATACAGCTAAATTTCAAAATATATATATATTTTTTTTTACTATTGAATGGAGGCGAGAGATACATTGTATCTCTCTCTCTCCTTGCAGAGAGAAACAAAAAACAACATTGTATAAAAAAAAGGAAAAAAAATAAAATAATAATAAATTAAAAAAAATAAAAAATAGCGAGATTAAGAGACAGGGTTAGTGTTTGGGTTAAGTAAGGGTCAAAGTTCAAGGTCAGGGTCAGTATATTATGGGCAGGATTTTTTTTAAAAAGCATTTTTTTAAATTAGTATCAGTGTCAGTTAGCGTCATGTTTTAGGTAGGATAAATTGAAATAAAAAAAAAACAGCAAAATGCGCACAATTGTTTTTGGGCTGTAATACGGGTACATACAACACCTAAGGATCAGAAAAGGGCTGGCAACTCTGATGCTCTTGAATAAAAGTACTTTATTGGGTTACATGGGTACATGGGTACAGGCTACTCTGACGCGTTTCGGCTAAGAAGCCTTCATCAAAGCAATGCTTTGATGAAGGCTTCTTAGCCGAAACGCGTCAGTGTAGCCTGTACCCGTGTACCCATGTAACCCAATAAAGGACTTTTATTCAAGAGCATCTGGGTTGCCAGCCCTTTTCTGATTCAAGTACTGCATTTTGAGGCCTGAATGTCCTGGCTAGAGCACCGGATCACGGTTCATAGATCATCATATTGGCAGTGGAGCTGGCGTATCATTTTGCTTCTCATACAACAACTAACATACACATATGTGGTATCACTGAGATCATCTGGAGCAGGACAATTTATTTTAGGATGTTCTTTGGTGGTAGGCTATGGTAGTAACTAGAAACATACAGCTAGATTTATAAAAACATGATTTTTTTTTATTATTGTTATTATTTTGGTCCAGTCTTCCTTTGACAATAAAAAAAAATCAGGAGATATTTCTTACCATTTATCACCAAATGAAAGCCCAAGTTGTCCTGATAAGAAAAAGGTATAATCCACCTGGATACAAAAAGCAGTTGTGATGATATGTACAGTTTCACTAACACATGTCAAAGTTGCAAAATTTGTGCTTAGGCATTAACGTTTGTTTTACCCTTAGACCCGAAGGGGTTAATATGTGTTATTCAATGTAAGAAACAGTGGCGGCCCGTAATCCCCCCCCCCATCCATGCGTCTGGCCCCCCAATCTACCGGTAGGGGTGGTTACCCTATTGAAGCACGTGATTAAAGCCACAGACTCTAAAAGACTTCAAAAAAGGGTAGGCTCTGGGCAGAGAGCACTGCGCCCCTAGCACACCCACTTGTGTGACAATACCTAATGAATATTCACCGCGATTCGGTGCGGGTGACCTGGCGACTGACCGGGGAGGGGGTGGCTGTGGGTGCATTGTTTGCCTCCCCCCCCCCTAAAAACATATACCACCAGCCACCACTGGTCAGAAACCTTTGTTAGTGACCATGTGTTAGTCTTGGTAGCCCTATCACCCAAGGCCATGACCCACGTTGGCTTTGCAGAAATCCAGCCCTGCTTGGAGCCTGTGCCTTTAAGAAAAAATCAGGCACTGCAGCTCCCACAATTTATTTTTTAGTTTTAACTTAACTAAGCCACATGCTGCATTAAAATATCTTTGATTCACTAGTATGACGTGCCATTATCTTTTAGGCAATTTCCATATCATCAGCATGACAGGATCATTCTCCTGTTCATGAGCTACAGGATAAAAAAGATAAACCCTAAAAATACAGAACATTGCAAAAGCCTCCTTTTATGTTTGAACCCGCTGACAAGTTTAGAACGAGTTGCCTTGTTCCGCTCGACAATTAAATGTAACATCTTCTATCCAGCACATTGGCAGAGCCCAGCTGTGGCCTCATTCCAGTCATGAAAAAAGATCACTCGAAGTCTTTTTTTTTTTTTTGCCGTCTTCTGTAGCATTGTAGGGGTTTGTGATAACTGTCTGAATAATGATCCATCAATGTTTCTTGACTTATTAATACATGAAGCATCACTAAACAGAGAGGGGCCTGTACAGGCGGTCCCCGAGTTACAAACATCCGACTTACAAACGACTCCTACTTACGAACGGAAGGAGACAACAGGAAGTGAGAGGAAATCTACCCCTAGGAAGGGAAATTCTCTCCTGTAATGCCGCGTACTGACGATCGAACATTCCGACGATAAAATCCTAGGATTTATTTCCGACGGATGTTGGCTCAAACTTGTCTTGCATACACACGGTCGCACAAATGTTGTCGGAAATCCCGATCGCCAAGAACGCGGTGATGTACAAGACGTACGACGAGCCAAGAAAAATGAAGTTCAATAGCCAGTGCGGCTCTTCTGCATGGTTCCAAGCATACGTGGAATTTTCTGCGTCGGAATTGTGTACACCCGATCGGAATTTACAACAACGGATTTTGTTGTCAGAAAATTTGAGATCCAGATCTCAAATTTTTGTTGTCGGAAATTCTGACAACAAATGTCGAATGGAGCCTACACATGGCCGGAATTTCCGACAAGATGCTCACATCATATATTTTTAAAGAAAAAAATTTGCGCTAGGTGAACAAGTAATCGAGTGATAAATAAGTGAAACAACCTGTAAAAGGTGTCCTGCAGCTGAACACTGTAACCCTGATAGTGGTCACAAATAAACATATAGAAAAAAGTGCAGCGCTGGATAAATATATCGTGATTAACTTAATTATAAATATTTACAAAAAATGCAAATAAATAAATATAGATACATGATCAAAAATAAATAAATAGGTGACTTTAAATTTATATCAAAAATTGTGAACAGAAAATATATATTATTAAATATTTAAATTCCTAGTGTCCATATATTGTTAAACAATAAGAAGTGATGAAATGGTGACTTCGCTACAAAGGTATATGTGTGACTTCCACCGCAATATAACTCCCGTCACCTTGAAAAGATTAAAAGCTTACCAGAAAGCCCTTTATAAAGGCATAATGATACCAACACTGAACTTCTTAGGTGCTTCCTCTAGTAGGCAAACCTCAGCCGTCATAAGGATATCCCCCTCACAGATGTCCGAGCAACGCTTCAAAGTGCTCACCTCCAGAGTGTTCACTTCATAGAGATCATATACATCCACTGGAGATCCAATGAAAGGAGACCGCTGACAGTGGTGGTGGATAGCCAAAAAGAGAGAAAGACTCCAATAGTGCAGAATGACTTAAACTTCCTTTATTTAACCACTTCAATACAGGGCACTTATACACCTTCCTGCCCAGACCAATTTTTAGCTTTCAGCGCTGTCCCAGTTTGAATGAAAATTGCGCGGTCATAGAACACTGTACCCAAACTAAATTTTTATCATTTTGTTCCCACAAATAGAGCTTTCTTTTGGTGGTATTTGATCACCTCTGGGGTTTTTATTTTTTGCTAAACAAATAAAAAAAGACCGAAAATTTTGAAAAAATAAAAGTTTTGCTTTTGTTTCTGTTAAAAAAATTTGTAAATAAGTAAGTTTTCTCTTTCACTGATGGGCACTGATAAGGCAGCACTGACAGGCACTGATACGGTGGCACTGATGAGGAGGCACCAATGAGCGGGCACTGACGGGCATGGATGATGGGCACTGATATGCGGCACTGATGGGCACTGGTAGGCGGCACTGATGTGTGGCACTGATATGCAGCACTGATGGGCATTGATAGGCAGCACTGATGGGCACTCATGGGTGGCACTGGGTGGCACTGGTTGGCACTGATGGGCACTGATAGGTGACACTGATGGGTACTGATAGGGTGGCACTGATGGGCACTGATAGGTGGCACTGCTGGGCATTGATGGGCACTGATACGTGGCACTGATACACGGCACCGATATGAGGCACTGTTTGGCAGCTGCCTGGGCACAGACTGGCACAGACTGGCAGCTGCCTGGGCACAGATTGGTATTTCCCTGGGAGTCCAGGGGGCGTACCTGGTGGTCCAGTGTGGGGGCCACCCTGGTGGTCCTGGGCGGCTTCCCTGGTGGTCCAGGGCAGGATCCAAGGGGGGGCTGTGCTGATAAACAATCAGCACAGACCCCCCCTGTCAGAAGAGCAGCCGATCGGCTCTCCTCTACCGGCTCTCCAATCACCGGCTCTTCCTGTTTACGCCGTGATCAGCAGTGATTGGACACGGCTGATCACGTGGTAAAGAGTCTCCGTCAGAGACTCTTTACCTAGATTGGAGTTGCGTGTGTCAGACTGACACACCGCAACAACGATCGCCGCGATGCGTGCCCCCGGGGGCGCGCAGCGGCTCAATATCCTGATCACATCATATGACGTCCGGTCAGGATATTGAAACCACTTTGCCGCCATCATTTTGCTATATGGCGGGCGGCAGGTGGTTAAAATTGCCGAAGGCATCCATAAAAACAAAAACCTTATCCTTGCAAGGATGTTTGAAAAAGCTCCAAATCGTATCAAACATTCCGCGAATGCGCAGTACGTGTGTGCGTGTCTACCCTACGTCCGTTTCGTCAAAAATGACATCATCACCTATTTAATTATTTTTGATCATGTATCTATATTTATTTATTTGCATTTTTTGTAAATATTTATAATTAATTAATCACGATATATTTATCCAGCGTTGCACTTTTTCCACATTGAACATTTGTTGTCGGAAATTCCGACCGTGTGTACGCGGCATAAGAGTTATTATGGGAAAAACGTGTCTCCACTGATACTTTATCACCAATCCTTGTTTCCACAACAATCAAAAATTTTCAAAATCCAATTGTCATTGGGACAGAAAGTGAGGTGAAATCTTCTGAACAGGGGCACAGACAGCAAAACAAACGTTACAGGGGTGTTAACCCTTCCCTGTGCTACTCAAAAATCTTAAAAATAGTTTTTTGGCTGGAGCTACGCTTAAAAAATGTACTTGTTCCAACTTACAAACAGATTCAACGTAAAGCACAGTTCCATCCAAAAGTGGAACTTCCGCTCATTTGTCTCCTCTCCCCCTCTGGTGCCACAATTGGCACCTTTCAGTGGGGAGGGGGGACAGTTTGACAGGTATCCTGTTCCCACTTCCAGGAGTCTGGGCCACGGCCCGTGACATCACCGTGGGGCTCCCTCCTTCTCCCCCTGTCACTGGGCCAGTAGGAGAGAGGAGCGGGGTCTCGCGCATGCGCAGTAGGGTTCCTAGCATGAAGCCGTAAGGCTACACTGCCAGGTACCCTTACTCGCAATGGCGGTGGCAGCACCCGACAGCTAATGGAAACATCATCTGCAGTGCCGACATCTCTGGACTCCAGAACAGGTAAGTGCCCTATTGTTGAAAGTCAGCAGCTGCAGTATAGTAAAATTACAGAGCCTATCTTGTTTGTAACCGCCTGTATATAGGGAATTTAGTTGTATAATGTTTTTTTCAAGCTTTTTCATCGATGCTTCATTATTCTTCTTATTCTTCCCAATCAATTTATTTCAACATTCTGAAGCATTTTTTCGGTAAAGAAACTTCTGCAAGGGTTGCTATTGAAGGTTACCTCTAATGGGCTTACAATAAATTTAATTTGTGAATCTACAATATATTGTCAAAAGTATTGGCACGCCTGCCTTTACACACACATGAACTTTAATGGCATCCCAGTCTTAGTCCGTTGGGTTCAATATTGTGTTGGCCCACCCTTTGCAGCTATAACAGCTTCAACTCTTCTGGGAAGGCTGTCCACAAGGTTTAGGAGTGTGTCTATGGGAATGTTTGACCATTCTTTTAGAAGCGCATTTGTGGGGTCAGGCACTGATGTTTGACAAGAAGGCCTGGCTCGCAGTCTCTGCTCTGTCTTTATGGGCCTTGCTTTGTGCACTGGTCCAAATCATTTGGTGGAGGGGGGATTATGATGCGGCGTTGCTTTTCAGGGGTTGGGCTTGGCCCCTTAGTTCCACTGAAGGGAAATCTTAAGGCGTCAGCATACCAAGACATTTTGGACAATATCATGCTCCCAACTTTGTGGGAACAGTTCGGGGATGGACCCTTCCTGTTCCAACATGACTGCGCACCAGTGCACAAAGCAAGGTCCATAAAGACATGGATGAGTGAGTTTGGGGTGGAGGAACTTGACTGGCCTGCACAGAGTCCTAAACTCAACCCGACAGAACACCTTTGAGATGAATTAGAGTGGACACTGTGAACCAGGCCTTCTCGTCCAACATCACTGCCTGACCTCACAAATGCGCTTCTGGAAGAATGGTCAAACATTCCCATAGAAACACACTTAACCTCGTGGATAGCCTTCCCAGAAGAGTTGAAGCTAATATTATCCAGTAAGGGGAGTGATCTGATAAAATTCTGGGGCAAAAAACAGCGTCTTGAAGCTGAGGAAGTAGTGTACGGAAAAATAAAAATAAAATCTATACGGGACATAGTAGAGTGTGTAGTTGAAAAACAGAAATAAGCCCATCGGGAGGAATATTTGTAGGACCAGGAGTCTATATGGGCAAATCCTGACATGGTACGGTGAAATCTTGTTGGTCTCATTAAGGAGGTGGCTGGGGGGCCTTGACCTGAACAATCAAGGCTAGAGTCCAGGACCATGTTGAAATCACCAAGCCGATTGCAGGTACAGCCGGATGTTGGGCCCTCATTATCTACTGCAATATTGTAGGGATCAATGGGAAACCTGACCCTGGGACGATGCACACAACTGCCTTGATGAAATTAACTTCACTTAAAGCGGAGTTCCATCCAAACATTGAACTTCTGCTTTAAGTGCTGGTGACCCCCTGACATGCCATATTTAGGATGTCATTTTTTGGGGGGTGGTACCCTGTTTTTTACAGGCACCCAGCTCCCACTTCCTCCCCTGGCGCGCGGCGCCAGAAGGAAGATCACCTCTTCCCCCTCCCTCCCTGCAATCTTCTGGGACACAACCAGTCGCCCACAGTTAGAATGCCAGCGCCGCGGAGAGGAGGGGGAGAGGAGCGAGGCTTCCTGCGCCCACATTGCTGGACCGTGGTGAGTGTCTGATTATTATAGTGACAGGTGAGTGTCTGATTATTATATGACAGCAGCCACACTTTTTGTAGCTGCTGACTTTTAAATGGGTGGAACTCCGCTTTAACCACTTGCCGACCAGCCGCCGCAGTTTTACTGCGGCAGAATGGCACGGCTGGGCGAAACGATGTTATGTAACGTTGCTTCGCCTTGTGGCCACTAGGGGCGTGTGCTGCTCGCCCCCTGAGCCGATGCGAGTGCCTGTCGAGTGTAATTGCTCGTGACACACCGAAAACCGGGATCTGTGTATGTAAAGTATGAACAGTGATCTGTCATCTCCCCTAGACAGTCCCATTCCCCCTTCAGTTAGAACACAGAGAGGGAACACAATTAACCCATTGATCGCCCCCTAGTGTTAACCCCTTTATATTGCAAAAAAAAAAAAACCCAGTGGTGATCAAATACCACCGAACGAAAGCTCTATTTATGTAAAAACAAATGATAAAAATTTAATTTGGGTATAGCATTGCGTGACCACGCAATTGCCAGTTAAAGTAACGCAGTGCCGAATAGCAAAAAATGCCCCGGTCATGGGGGGAGGTAAAATCTATCTGTCAAAAAGAAAAAAAAGAATGTATTTGTATAAAGTGTTGCATGACTGATGAATTGTCAGTTAACCTATCACAGCACTAAAAATACTCTGCTAATGAAGGGGTATTAAAGGCTGATACTCGAGTGGTTAGAGGACCATTAGGGAGGATAAAGAGGGGAGTAGGGACAAGATCACTACATGAAAGTCAGGCTTTAAATGGTAGTAAAGTCTGGGGAAAAAAAGCCTTCCCCCTGGAACTTAAGGGCATAATTTTACTAGTATGCACCATATACTAGCACATATGAAAGCCTTATCTTCAAAAGGGATCCCTCTAGAGGCGTGCTGCCACCTCTGATGGGGCTTCCATCTTCACCTGGTCTTCCTTTTGGGTTTGCAGGCTTTAACCGTTTGAATTGGCAAGCCGTGATGACGTCACACCGGTGCATGCGCACAGGAACCACGACGTCACCAGATGCTACAAGTGTGAATATTCTCTAACCGGTGCACGTTTAGGAGATATTCCTTGTACCTACAGGTAAGTTCTATTATAAGCATATCTGTAGATACATGTGACTAAACGCAGTGGCGGTCTGTGCATTGTGGGCGTACGGGCGCCACCCCCCCCCCGACACCTCCGCCGCCCCCCCCCCCCCCGACACGCTGCCCTCCCTATCCATGTGCCCGGCCCCTTTTAGGAAGCCGGACACATGAATTACTATGGTGGGGATAGGCTTATAACTTCATATAACTTCAGCTTATGAAGATTACCTCTATTTACAGTATTTGTATTTTCATCATATAATCAGCATGAATAGCTCAGGTTTATGGCAGATTGAAGAAGCTTTTTATGTCTTTCTAATTAGCCATCTGTGTGTATCATTGTTATGTTATTTTTCTGGGTAAAAATAGTCATGATTATTAATCAGGCTATGCATTGTAAACTAATAGAGGTAATGTATTGTTGATCCAACTCTTCTTTTTCCACTCAGACAAGTTCATTTGTGCCTGAATGCTCTATTCAATTTTCAGTGATTATTGGAGATTTATAAAGAAACAATTTAGACAAAACACACAGGGACCTGTCCTTGGATTGTTCTTAATGAATGTAGTTATGTATGCAATGCATTCACCATGCTGTATTTCTAGAAAGATGAGGAGCCCAGCTTTGAACCTGAGATATGTACCTGAGATTTAGGCTCAGGGGTCGCCCACCTGCCGCCACAGCCGTCCAACAACGGCGCTAGCAAGAGGAAGGCTGCATTGATAGAGGAAGAGGAATGCAGAGGGGCAGCAGACTGATTGGTCCCCACCCATTAGCATTCCTCCTGCAGACAATTGACTTGGGCGATGGCTTGGGGCCGGAATCAGGGGCCGCTATTAATGCAACCATCTCCTTGTTAGCTGCATTGTCGGGCAGCCTTGGGGGGGGGGGGAGTTAGTTATCTTGACCATGTAGCTTCCTGGTGTCCAACACATGGTCTTTCGCCCAAATGTAGTCCACTGGCCCTCTATTTGTGGTCGGTCAGCTATTGGGCACCAGTCAGATTGCAGAGTGGCAGTGGGGTGCTGGGCACTGGAACCTCTGTGTTTCGGCGACCAGAACTGAAAGAGAGACTGTGCTGTGCCGCTGTGCGCAGAGTTATCTCCGCCCACGGTACAAGTAAAGTCCCGATCCATAGAGAGAGAGTGGCACTGAAGTGTGTGATAGGTAAGTGATCAACAATGGGGTGGGAGTTAATACTTTCACTGACATAATCACCAATGCAGTAGGTGAGATGGGGGGGTTTAATACTTTCACTGCCTTGACCACCAATGCAGAGGTGGGATTATTATATTGGCCACTGACACCAATTCTGGGGGTTATGGTTCTCCAACTTCTTCAGTGTGCATTGGGCTATACTGCAAAAAGTGCAGCAGGACTAAAATTTTAAGGCGTTCAGGTGTCAAAATGCACTGCTATTGTATGGTCCACTGGAAGTGTTGGAGGCCGCACTTGAAGCCTTCTTGAATTTTTCAGTTGACCACCACTGATGTAGCTAGCCTTTGAAAGCATGTAGGAAGATGGGACAAAGTACTACATGTACTCCTGGGGATCAGAAGACTGTCATTAAAAAAAAAAAAAAAATTGGCTTCTTTTTAAAGTAACGAAGTCCACATGTTAAGGGAAAAACTGAACTATACATACAAAATCTTATGCAAAAATGAAATAGCATAAAAACAATTTTCCCTTTCAAAGATAAACCCTTCCATAAAAACAACATCCTTTAATGGTTACCATTACCAGTAATTAAAACCAAGCAGTGTTAGATGTGACTAAACAAACTGATACCATAAATATCAATCTAAAGAATATGAGCATAAAGAGAGAGGAAAGAATGGAAAAAAAGAAACAGAACAAAAGGATCATTCATAATACTGGGAAACATTCATAGCTATGATGATTTTTCTTCAAGAGAGGATACGGTCTTTCTTTATTTGTTTTGTTTGTATAGGATTCCAAAAAATGGTTCATTTTTCCTTTCAGGTGGACATCTCCATCCCTCATGAATCATTCATCCCTACGAATTTTCATACCTTTCCCTACATGTGGACATCTTCATTTCCCCTGACTCTTTCAAGCCCTGACTAAGTGCAAAAACACATCAGCGGAGTAGTCATGTCCCGCAGAATTGATGATGTAAGAGAAGTTACAGTGCTTTGCAGGGCCGTCTTTAATTTTGATTGGGCCCTGGGCAAACATTTTCTTGGGGTCCCCCCCCCCTCCATTCTGAGACATACAAAAAATAGCAGGTAGACTCAAAATCAGTTTACTGCAGCAGATCACGCAGCGATTGCAATTGTTTGCCAGAGGTTACAGCCTATCCTTACTGCTCACTGGCTGGTTTCTAGAGGTTACAACACATAATTTCTGCTTGCCGATTGGTTGCTAGAGGTTAATGTACATTATTAGCGCTCACTAATTGGTTGCTAGGGATTAAAGCAGATCACTACTGTTTGCTGATTGGTTGCTAGAGGTTAATACACATCATTATCTCTCACTGAGCAGTGGAGCAATCCCAAATAATTGAGCACGTAAAGGGGCACATTAATACACATACTACAGGAGAGTGTCAGAGAGTGCAGACATACTACAGGAGAGGTTCAGAGACTGCGGACATACTGCAGGAGACAATCAGAGACTGCGGACATACTGCAGGAGACAATCAGAGACTGCGGATATACTGCAGGAGACAATCAGAGACTGCGGACATACTACAGGAGACAATCAGAGACTGCGGACATACTGTAGGAGACAATCAGAGACTGCGGACACACTGCAGGAGACAATCAGAGACTGCGGACATACAGCAGGAGACAATCAGAGACTGTGGACATACTGCAGGAGATTACCAGAGACTGCGGACATACTGCAGGAGATTACTAGAGATTGCGGACATACTGCAGGAGACAATCAGAGACTGCGGACATACTGCAGGAGATTACTAGAGACTGTGGACATACACCAGGAGACAATTAAAGACTACGGACAATCAGAGACTGCGGACATACTGCAGGAGACAATCAGAGACTGCGGACATACTGTAGGAGACAATCAGAGACTGCGGACACACTGCAGGAGACAATCAGAGACTGTGGACATACAGCAGGAGACAATCAGAGACTGTGGACATACTGCAGGAGATTACCAGAGACTGCGGACATACTGTAGGAGATTACCAGAGACTGCGGACATACTGCAGGAGATTACCAGAGACTGCGGACATACTGCAGGAGACAATCAGAGACTGCGGACATACTGCAGGAGATTACTAGAGACTGTGGACATACACCAGGAGACAATTAAAGACTACGGACATACACCAGGAGACAATTTAAGACTACGGACATACAGCAGGAGATAATCAGAGACTGCAGACATTATACAGGAGATGGTCAGAGAACTTTCAGCTATGCACAGCTTTACAGTTAAATAACACAGCTCAGGGTTTAAACATTCAGGCATTTTATGGGTGCAAGGACATACCTGGCCAGCCAAACTAACTACATACATTCAGGTGTGTGAGCGGGGCTTCCACTCTCTGCTCTCACTACAACAGCCGGGAGCTCCACTGATGCTTTGTTGGGGGGGCCCGCATCACCCATGAATTGGGGCCCCGATGACAGCTTTGCAGAGTGCACAGAGGACACGGGTGGATCTATTCCCGCGCTAGCCAGCTGAGAGGGGCGGGGCCAGGAGCTCCACTGACGCTCTGACTCCGCCCACGTGCAGCCTGTGTACTCGGAATAGAGCGTCTGTAGTGAGAGCCAGTGATCGGAGTGGAGCTCCCGGCCCCGCCCCCGGACCTCTGTATTCACCAGCCAGTATAGAGGGGGCAGGGCCGGGAGCTCCACTGACGCTCCCACTCCGATCACTGGCTCTCACTACAGTACAAAATATTTTACAGCGCACACATACAAGATCGACATTTCCTGCAAGGCTAGTTAAAACACCTGAATATATTCAAAAAATACGGGGGTTTGGTCACACTATATGGTCATATAGTGCTAAGCCCACTTACTGCGACAAAGTACCCCGAATTAGTGGGTCCTACTCTAGTAATAGAATGGAAGATCTTTTGTCTCAACCATGGGAGATGAACTCCTCTATGCGGGAGAACTGAAGGGGATACATCCTATACACTGGTGGCCACTAAATAAGAGGTAATGAAGAGGGGGAGGGGTGCTCCAGCCCAAAAAACCTGGTCAGGGTCTATTCCAATATACAAGTACATATTTGGGGGGCACACCCTACAATGCGTTTAAATTCAAGATGGTGCTGCTAGATGGTCCTCCTTCATTACCTCTTATTTAGTGGCCACCAGTGTATAGGATGTATCCCCTTCAGTTCTCCAACATAATGGAGTTCAGCTCCCATGGTTGAGACAAAGGATCTTCCATTCTATTACTAGAGTAGGACCCACTAATTCGGGGTACTTTGTCGCAGTAAGTGGGCTTAGCACTATATGACCATATAGTGTGACCAAACCCCCGTATTTTTTGAATATGTTCAGGTGTTTTTAACTAGCCTTGCAGGAAATGTCATTCTTGTATGTGTGCGCTGTAAAATATTTTGTACTGTTTGTAGGTCTTATAGCAGCACCATCTTGAATTTAAACGCATTGTAGGGTGTGCCCCCCAAATATGTACTTGTATATTGGCTTTCACTACAGACGCTCTTTTCCGAGTATACGGGCTGCACGTAGGCGGGGTCAGAGCGTCAGTGGAGCTCCCGGCCACGCCCCCTCTCAGCTGGCTAGCGCGGAATACATCCTCCCGTGTCCTCTGTGCGCTCTGCAAAGCTGTCATCGGGGCCCCAATTCATGGCTAGCGTGGGCCCCCCAACAAATATTGGGCCCAGGGCAAGTGCCCCGTTTGCCCTGCGCTAAAGACGGCCCTAGTGTTTTGCAAAAGCATTCACACCCCCCTGGAATTTTTCGTGTTTTGTTGCCTCACAACCTGGAATTAACATGGATTGTTTGAGGATTTGCATCATTTAATTTACAGAACATGCCCACATCTTTGAAGATTTTTTTTTTTTTTTTATTGTGAACAACAAATAGGACAAAATAACAGATAAAGTCAATGTGCATAACTATTCACCCCCTAAAGTCAATACTTTGTAGAGACACCTTTTGCGGCTATCACAGCTCCAAGTCACTTTGGATAGGTCTCTATGAGCTTGCCACATCTTACCACTGGGATTTGTGCCCATTCCTCCTTGCACAACTGCTCCAGCATCTTCAAGTTGGATGGTTTGCGATTGTGAACAGCAATCTTTAAGTCTGACCGCAGATTTTCTTTTGGATTGAGGTCTGGGCTTTGACTAGGCCATTCCAACACATTTACATGTTTCCCCTTAAACCGCTCAAGTGTTGCTTTAGCGGTGTATTTTGGGTTATTTTTCCTGCTGGAAGATGAACCTCCACCCTAGTCTCAAATCACACACAGATTGGTACAGGTTTTGCTCAAGAATATCCCTGTATTTAGCACCATCCATCTTTCCCTCAACTCTGACCAGTTTCCCAGTCCAGACTGCTGAAAAACATCCCCACAGCATGATGCTGCCACCACCATGTTTCACTGTGGGGATGGTGTTCTTTGGGTGATGTGATATGTTGGGTTTGCGCCAGACATAGCTTTTTCTTTGATGGCCAAAAAGTTAAATTTTAGTCTCATCAGACCAGAGCACCTTCCTCCATACATTTTGGGAGTCTCCCACATGCCTTTTCGCAAACTCAAAATGTGCCATTTTGTCTTTTGCTGAAAGTAATAGCTTTCTTCTGGCCATAAAGCCCAACTCTATGGAGTGTACGGCTTATTGCCGTCCTATGTACAGATGCTCCAGTCTCTGCTGTGGAACTCTGCAGCTCCTCCAGGGTTACCTTAGGTCTCTGTGCTGCCTCTCTGATTAATGCCCTCCTTGCCCGGTCCATGAGTTTTGGTGTGCGGCCATCTCTTGGCAGGTTTGCTGTTGTGCCCTGTTCTTTCCATTTGGTTATGATAGATTTGATGGTGCTCCTAGAGATCATCAAAGATCTGGATATTTTTTTTATAACCTAACCCTGACTTGTACTTCTCAACAACATTGTCCCTTATTTGTTTGGAGAGTTCCTTGATCTTCATGGCAGTGTTTGGTTAGTGGTGCCTCTTGCTTAGGTGTTACAGCCTCTGGGGCCTTTCAAAAAGGTGTCTATATGTAATGACAAATCATGTGACACTTCGATTACACACAGGTGGACATCATTTCACTAATTATGTGACTTCTGAAGGTAATTGGTTGCACCAGAGATTTTTATGGGCTTCATAACAAAGGGGGTGAATACATACGCACATGCCAATTATCAGTTTTTTATTTCTGAAAAATAGTTTTATGTATATATTTTTCTAATTTTACTTCACCAACTTAGACTATTGTGTTCTTATCCATCACATATAATTCAGATTAAAAAAAACATTGAACTAAAGGCTGTAATGTAACAAAATAGGTAAAAAGCCAAGGGGGGTGAATACTTTTGCAAGGCACTGTAAGCAGTGGTTTCAATAAAGCTTGCTGAGATTGTCACGAAAAACACAGTGGGGTTTGGTCTGGACGGTTTTTGTTTGTCCGAACATGGACAAACTGGAAGGAGGAGGATCCCATATTGGGCCTGACACCTGTGACTGGTGAGTGCATGGTAGTTGCTGGGGACGGTACCATTTGCAAAGGATTGCAATGATTACTGATGCATGAGTGCTTCATTATCCAGACACAGCCAGAATGGTCCTTTTTCGTTTTGCAAAGGGTAACACTGAACACTACTGGGAGTGCACTCAAAGGATACATGTGCATTTAAACAGGACCTTTCATTCTGCATTACTAAATTCCTAATTTGTCAAAATATACAGCAATAGTATACATTTCTATAAATTGTTTTATTTATTTGGATCAAACAACAAGTCAGCATATGATCATTAACTGACCGTGTATCGGCCGAGTCAACATCAAGTACCAAAATCCACATCAACCATGTGTTTCCATAACCTGCCAATAAAAGAACACTGAATCTCTCTATGCATGATTGACAACAGTGAAAAGAGCCAGCAGCTCGACAGGTTAGAATCCAATTTTCTTTACTGAAAAAGATGTTGGGGTAAAAAGCCAGGAACAAAACAGTTGACGCGTTTCAGCCTATACATAGAAACACGTCAACTATTTTATTCCTGTTTTTTTACCCCAACTTCCTTTTTTTAATAAAGAAGATTGGATCTTAACCTGTCGAACTGCCGGCTCTTTTGACCGTTGTGTACCTATACCTTACAGAGGCTTTGATCGGGGACTGACAAGGTATTTTACCTCATTTAAAATAGGATTGCAGGGTGGTAGCACTGTCATTTTTGCTTTAGTGCTCTGTGTGTGATTCAGTTTTCTATTATTAGTGGTTGTGGTGGAATAGGTATTAACGAGGTGGGGGTGGTATTCAACATTAAAAAAAAAAAAAGCTCAGATGAGCAAGGCTGGTTGGAGTCATGTCATTCAGGCTGATCACAAGACTACTGGAACTCCTGTAGCCCACATGGCCATACTAAGTCAAAAAAGTCACTCTTATGCCGCGTACACACGAGCGGACTTTACGTCAGACTTTGCCCGGCGGACGGGATTTGGTCGGACAATTCGATCGTGTGTGGGCTCCAGCGGACTTTGTTTTCTCAAAAGTTGGACAGACTTAGATTTGAAACATGTTTTAAATCAATCCGTCGAAATCGAGTCCGGTTGAAAAGTCCGCTCGTCTGTATGCTAGTTCGACGGACAAAAAGCCACGTTAGGGCCGCTATTGGCTATGAACTTCCTTGTTTTAATCCGGTCGTACGTCATCACGTACGAATTCGACAGACTTTGGTAGATTGTGTGTAGGCAAGTCCGTTCATTCAGAAAGTCCGTCGTAAAGTCCGTCGAAAAGTCAGTCGGGCAAAGTCTGCCGTAAAGTCCGCTCGTGTGTACGCGGCATTATCCTCGCCCTTTTTTGCAGCTGCAGAGCAGGGAATGCTCTGGCTGCAGTTGATTGGGCTGCAGCGATAGGGGTGGGGGGATGGGGTGATTACTTCCTTTTGGGTTTGGTTAGAGTTCAAGCTTGGACCATACCCAAACTCATTCCTACTAGAGAAGAAGTATGAATTCAGAACTGGGCGCTTTCATGCAGAATGGGAATGATCAGAGGTTCCTGGAAGACTCTGAGATGATGTGATAAGTCCAGACCTCTGGGATGATGTCTTTGCTACACCAGGGGTGCTTTTCCTTCAGTCCAAGTGCAGCTAAAGGAGCTTATTCTGTCTTTATATCACAATCTGACTGAACTTGGTCTTAGATCTGCAGGGAAAACACTTTTTTCCATCTGAAATGTCAGCAGCAAATTGGAGAAGATTGCTTTCGGAGTGTGCCTTGTCTATTTAGCGATCCATGTTAACATTAACATTGCATTAAAGCAGAATAATCTGCATTTAAATTTACTTTGTGTCCAGAATGCTAACTGCTAAATATAACATTTAAATGTAATTACACTTTTTTTTTTTTTGAAAGTCAGGGAAGGTTAATAATCTGATTTTTCGACTTGCTGTGGATTTGCAGGCACAGCCAGGAGAATCACTTAATGCAATCAGAGAATGTGACATGAAATTTGTGGGGAACGATATGGAACGTATGACAAAATGAATGAGAATTTTATGTTCTGACCTTTACACTTTCTCTCCTTAGAGTGACGCAATTAAATTGAGTAGTAGCTGCCATATCCAACTCCCAGAGCTGGTGGTACACATGTTGCATAGAGGAGGCTGTGTTGTAATGCGTGTGTAGCATCACAATGAACTTATCACATAATGATATATATATATATATAACCCACCATGTTTCAGTGGTACTAAGAAGACAGAGACATTATGGTGACACCATATAGCACCATTCACATATTTGTTCATAAGACCTTTTCTATGATTATTATTAAAGTGGTTCCTTTAAGGGGCATCGCAGGGGGTGTGTCCTAAGCCTACATACTTGCTAATAGGTGTCCCTAGTTCCCATCTTAAAAAGTTGGGAGGTATGTGAATAGCTATATTACATGCAGATCCCAGATTCCTAGCACACCATCTCTTCTGCTGCCTTTAATATTTAAAAACACCCTGAGAGGTCTGACATATACAAGCCTAAATAACTGTCAACTGATTGCAACAAAGAGTAGCAGCTCAAAACATTACAATGTATAACCAACTTTGCCAGAATTGATTATAAAAAATCTTTTTTTTTTTTTTTTTAAGTTTTAAGATGTTTATTGAAGCAAAATGTTAAACATCAACAATTTTTTTTTCCCACGCAGGGGAAAGGAGCAACTATCAGATTTTGAACATGTAGATACATTTAAAATCGGGATTCACATGAAATCTTTGCATAGTATTGATTGACATCTGTACGTTCAATGTAGCAACAATAAAGTAAAGATTCTATATAATCTAGTTGGGTGTTCGTAACAAGAGGGCGACTGCCCCAGTGACCAGACACCCCGAAATGGGATCATGCTGTGTCTGGGCCCCGCGGGCACCGGTCCTCCGTTAGAAGGTAGTTTCCCAACAGCTTTAGAACTTTGGTGCAATGTCAAACATTTAGTTTCTAGAAAATGTCATTAAAGTTTAACAAACGCAATCTCAGCGTTAATGTCTTTGAAAAATAGTACCTTTAACATAATAACCTAAAAGGACATGAAAGACATTTGTATATTCTTGTATCTACAAGTACACCTCCCACCATTCCGATTCGGTGGGAGAGAAGGCACCAAGAAAAATTTTATTTTATTAATAAAATAATAAAAAAAGAGAAGAGAAAAAAAAAAATAAAAGAGGAAAAAGAGAAAAGAGGGAAGAAGTACGAAAGAGAGAGAGAGGGGGATGGGAGGATTGAGTGGGGGGGGGTTGCCAGGTCCTTTGAGGGGAGCCGTATTAGAGTTTCATGGAGCCGGGCAGGGAAACGTATTTAGCATACTGAGAGACGGAATTAGGGATTAGAGGGTCACTCCAATGTGATTAGCCCATGGGTCCCATATACGTTTGAATTTCTCAGTCTTGTCAAGAATGATATTAGAGATTTTCTCCTGATACATGATTCAGGAGATTTTCTGTTTGGTTATAGGAAACGAAACTTTAGGAAGTTTCCATGCCCGGGCTATTGTAATTTTGGCCCCGATAAGAATGTAGTGGATTAGAATCTGGTCATATTTAGGAATTTTGGGGATTTTTTGATTTAATAGTGCTACAGTTGGGGTTTGTGGAATCGCCAAGTCAGTATATATAAAAAATCTTTAAAGCCTTCCAGAATTGGATAAAGAAAAGTTTTACTGCTGCCCGTGATGCCGCATGTGAAGATTTACCCACACTTCCTGTGCAATCTGTTGGGCAGGAAGTGAGGGTGTGAGAGACAGCAATGAAATCTTCATTTTGGTAGAAAGAAGAAGGTTTAGAACTTCTGTCAGGCAAACATGGGTTTGTGGCTATATTAGGTCATAATGTCATGAGCATTCCCGTTCCCCTGTGTACATGCATCTATGGGGTGGGGAATGCCCAAGCCACAGTTGATAAGGTGGCAGTGGGCAGGAATGAAAGCTTCCTTATGGGTTCCGTCTGAACCAATGTTTGGACAAAATCTGAGCTCACCCGTACTCATTGGTTAGATTTCTCTCTATTCTGAAGACTACACTCAGACTTTATTGAAATGCAGCACACCATGGTTAAGGGATTCCTGGATGAAGATGAGATAAGAAACACAATGATACTACCTTTGGAAAGCTACAGTGCCTTGCAAAAGTATTCACCCACCTTGGCTTTTTACCTATTTTGTTGCATTACAGCCTTTAGTTCAATGTTTTTTTAAGTTGAATTATATGTGATGGATAAGAACACAATAGTCTAAGTCGGTGAATTAAAATTAGAAAAATATATACATAAACCTATTTTTCAGAAATAAAAAACTAATAATTGGCATGTGCGTATGTATTCACCCCCTTTGTTATGAAGCCCATAAAAAGCTCTGGTGCAACCAATTACCTTCAGGAGTCACATAATTAGTGAAATGATGTCCACCTGTGTGCAATCTAAGTGTGACATGATCTATCATTACATATACACACCTTTTTGAAAGGCCCCAGAAGCTGCAACACCTAAGCAAGAGGCACCACTAACCAAACACTGCCATGAAGATCAAGGAATTCTCCAAACAAGTAAGGGACAATGTTGTTGAGAAGTACAAGTCAGGGTTAGGTTTTAAAAAAAATATCCAGATCTTTGATGATCCCTAGGAGCACCATCAAATCTATCATAGCCAAATGGAAAGAACATGTCACAACAGCAAACCTGCCAAGAGACGGCCGCACACCAAAACTCATGGACCGGGCAAGGAGGGCATTAATCAGAGAGGCAGCACAGAGACCTAAGGTAACCATGGAGGAGCTGTAGAGTTCCACAGCAGAGACTGGAGAATCTGTACATAGGACGACAATAAGCCGTACGCTCCATAGAGTTAGGCTTTATGGCAGAGTGGCCATAAGAAAGCCATTACTTTCAGCAAAAAACAAAATAGCACATGTGGGAGACTCCCAAAATGTATGGAGGAAGGTGCTCTGGTCTGATGAGACTAAAATTGAACTTTATGGCCATCAAAGAAAACGCTATGTCTGGCGCATACCCAACACATCACATCACCCAAAGAACACCATTTCCACAGTGAAATGTGGTGGTGGCAGCATCATGCTGTGGGGATGTTTTTCACCAGTCGGGACTGGGAAACTGGTCTGGGTTGAGGGAAAGATGGATGGTGCTAAATACAGGGATATTCTTCAGCAAAACCTGTACCACTCTGTGTGTGATTTGAGGCTAGGAAAACACTGCTAAAGCAACACTTGAGTGGTTTAAGGGGAAACGTAAATGTGTTGGAATGGCCTAGTCAAAGCCCAGACCTCAATCCAATAGAAAATCTGTGGTCAGACTTAAAGATTGCTGTTCACAAGCGCAAACCATCCAACTTGAAGTTGCTGGAACAGTTGTGCAAGGAGGAATGGGCAAAAATTCCAGTGGTAAGAATTGGCAAACTCAAGAGACTTATCCAAAGCTGACTTGGAGCTGTGATAGCCGCAAAAGGTAGCTCTACAAAGTATTGACTTTAGGGGGGTGAATAGTTATGCACATTGACTTTTTCTGTTATTTTGTCCTATTTGTTGTTTGCTTCACAATTAAGAAAAAAACAAAAAAAAAAAACATCTTCAAAGTTGTGGCCATGTTCTGTAAATTAAATGATGCAAATCCTCAAACAATCCATGTTAATTCAAGGTTGTGAGGCAACAAAACACGAAAAATGCCAAGGGGGGGGTGAATACTTTTGCAAGGCACTGTACTGTACTTGACTTATTACTTTGATAATAATAAAAAAAATTTTGTTTTGTTTTTTTTTTATTTCTGTATTTCTCTTTGATGTTATATCTAATAGAAATGTACAGCGTTTTATACCAATATAACTGGTATTTTTCATATCATTGTTTCTAAACACCGTTTATACATACTTTGTACCTGATATAAATGTAGAATGTTTACTTACTGTATCTTCTCATTTACAAAATAAATCTTTATTGAGAAAAAAAAAGGAAACCTTCTGAGCCAATATTGGGACTAAGGCCGGCTATACACGGTTCGAATCAACTTGGGTACAACAAGAGATGTGAAGGCCTGGAAAAAAAATGGAAAAATTCGGAAAAAAAACTTTTTTTCCCTTTTTTTTCCTGAAGGCTTTTTTGTTTTTTTCCAAAAAATTGGAAAAATTGAAAAAAGAAAAAAAAAATTGTGAAATATTTTATTTTAACATGATAAATAAAATATTTCAAGACAGGGTGTTCACCTTAAGTTTTTAGAAGTTCCGAATTGTGATGACAGCCAAAAAAGAGTAGCTGCAGAAGCAGAGACGGATACTGACAATTTCAGCTCAGAAAATGATTCTGATTAAATGTCCATTGAAACTTAGTCCCACTCTCTTCTGAACACTTCCCCCATCTTAAATTCTTTTTCTGAGAATGGGGTTTTTATTTTTATTTAATACTGTGGAGAGGAAATATGAAAAATTGTTACTTTTGGTTTTGAAAATTGTTTTGTGGAGGCTTTTTGGCTGTTCTACATAAACTAGTAAGCAGTTCAGGAGATTGTTGCTCCCTTTGTTACAAATAAATATTATAAAAAAGTAAATTCTGTTTGTGATAATTGTTTGGCTACATTATATTTGTAATATGCTAGTTGTGATAATTTTATGCCAAGTCAAATTGTCCATAGTCATATTTTATGCTCCTAAAGTAACAGAATGACTTTCAATCTTAATAAGACAAAAAAGTGCTAATGTAGCATTTTTTTAAATTTTTCCGAAAATTTACATTTTTTCCCCAAAAAAACGGAAAAAAACGGGTTTTTTCCGAGCTTCAAAATTTCCGGAAATTTTACATCTCTAGGTACAACCAGCCTGCTGGAATCTGTTGTGATTATCTTCTCCCGGCAGGCTGCCCCCCCCCCCCACATCCCCCCCCAGTAGGAGGGATGCCCGCACCAACACGATCTTTTTTGATGGGGGAATCGAGCGAATGTCTTTCCTGGTTGCATGAAAGAAATTTGATCATTGTATGGCCGACCTAACAGGTAAAGACTGTTTTTAAGGGTTGCGGCCTAGTTTCTAATACCTTGCTCAAAGAACCCACTGTGTGATATAGAAGAAGTTGGGCACTGGCTACTTGTGTACACTAAGCTATCAATGTGGTCCTAATAATTGTGAGCATAAATTGTAATAGGAAATATCTGTCAGCAAAAGTTGTGAATATATAGTATTAAGGTAGATGCCTGTGATGATATTCTCAGCAATTCACTTAAGGCCCTCTGAACTTAACCTATGTAGGTCTACTGCCTTTCCAGAGAAGGTCCTAAAAGCATGCATCTGTGTATCGGAATATCCATCAAGATGTCTGATGTATGTCAAAACATCTTTATTAGTCTGCTGACACATTTTACCTTTGTTTCTGAGTCTTGTAGGTCCTACTTTTTTCTAAGACTTGCAGTTTCATCTACTCTAAGCTCATTTCTACCCTTTGATCCCAGATTGCCCTTGACCCTTTGAGTACAGACACTAGTAAGCATCTGACCTTACCCAAGCCTGACAGAAATGCTTTTAATTTGTCTTTTGGCCTGCTCATTCTACTACTGTCTTCTAGGCCTGCGGCATCTCAGTTTCCATCTGTATCTGTTGTAGTGACCAGCATGGGTGAACCTGTGGGTCTCAAACCTGAAGTTACCACATAGCTCAAGCTCAGCACTTAATCATTAGCAATGGCTCTAGCAATGACAAAGTACTCTTTAGTACCAGAGTCCAGGAAATCGCACACGTTGTACTAAAGACAGATATCATAACATTAAATTGTATTCTGAGGTTTATTAATTATATACTTGTCTGATAATACAATGCTACAAGGATGATCGAAATAAGAAGCATAATGCAAAAGCAATTACGTCAACACAATAGGCAGGATTCAGACACAGTCTTGTTTTGAATGACTGGATTGAAGGTAGGAATGTCATGATCTTGATCTTGACCTAATTAGGTGAAGGATTCCTGAAGGCACAAAGACAGAAATTAGACCATTGTTCTGATGAAGAAACCATTTAATAACCAGGCCGAGAACTCACAATGTGTTTCCATCTAATTTTCAGATTCAATTTTGTTTTAAAATTTTGCCAACAATACATTACTAGCAAAGGTCATTTTAATGTGAAAGACACTGTGATCTATTCTGCCTATTATTTAGACCTACATATAGAATGTCCTTCATACCCATGTGGAGAGTGTTACATAGGCACACAGGAACAATAGACGGCACAAAACCATGTATTATAGTTAAATCTTTGTTTTATGAAAAAGAACAAAGGAGGTCAAGGTACAGTTTCATCACTGCATGCAAAAATACAACGTGAGGAGTACATGACTGTGCAGGTTTACAGAATTTCAGCGGAAGCAGCAATGTCCAAAGTATAAAGTTGTAGAAGTTTGTGAAGGTCCGGTGATCCGGTAATCGAAACACTTGTATACCAAGGTACCTTTATAAACATTGTATTAAAACAAGCTCACAGCTGCTACTAGGCCACTAACCATTGATGCCCCAAGTTACAATTGAACCTTTGTTTGAACGATCAGCGCTTACGATCCTCCGTCCTTCACTCACAGATTGTACGTACGATGCCCATGTGTTATGCTGTATATACACTGTGCATTCGTGAAACTCCGCCCCTGTCCTTTGTGGGAGAGCACATGGCAGAGACAGCAATGATGAGGAAAGCCCGGAGCAAGGCAGTTCCACATCCAGGATGAGATATAAGGCCACAAATATGTCCTTTGTAGAGATGGTGGACTTCTTGAAGAGGGCCGACTATGATGGGAAGTATGGACCGTACAGAAACCCAAATGTGAGAAAGGCCAAGATCATGACTAAAGTTGTGAGAAGTCTGCACAGGAATTTTGGTGTATGACGATCCAAGGAGCAATTAAGGAAACGCTGGTCAGACCTTAAATTAAGGGAGCATGATTAGTATAGAAGGATTAGGAAAGTGCTTCAAAAAAGTATTTGTCATGTGTTCCTATTATTATTATTACTTTCGTGCTGGTTCATGTGCTTTTCTTTATCGTTGTACAGTTTAAAATGACAAGTTTGAGGTTCATGGGCACAGTAATCGTTCGTATTAAACATTGTTCGTTTGACCACTAATACAACGTTTTTGGCAGATGCAGGTTAAGTTCATTTGTTCATGCCTATTTGTATTTAAATACGTTTATTATATTGTTGTCTAAATGTGTTTGTAACTATAATGAAATGCAAACTTGATTCAGTGTAAGGAGAGGACACTCAGCAGCTGTTTTCACATCTAGACGCAGGAGCACTAGTGTGGGACACCAGAACAACCTTTTTATGGTGTCCCACGCAGGTGCTCCAGTGGATAGTAGGGGTCTCTCCATGTGTGAAACTTTAACAAAACAGCTAAGTATTCCAGCTTTTGAAAAGGAAAAAAATAATGTCTTGAGCTTGTTCTGCCAAAACAAACAATTTGACGACACTTCCAAGCAATGTTTCATATTACTATTTCTCGCCTCAAATATCTGTCTGCTAAGTATACCTTTTTTTTTATTCACATAGGGGAGAAAAGAATCGGGACATCTGAGGACACCAGGAACTCCACACCTCCTGAAGAAGGGGAACAACTCAGCACACAACCTGAGGATGTGGATTCCAAGGTTCAGGAAGTGGTCGAAATTGTGACCACAACAGGTCAGCGCCTGAGACAACAGCTTCAGGTAATAGATGTATGCCTGCATATGTATAATACATGGTATGTTTTTTTATTTTTAGGTGATGTGGATGTTGTGGAAGAAGAAACTCACTTCAACAGTGCAAGTGCACAAGTCCTCATCAGCAAAATAATGGTGTGCAATCGGGATTCAGAGAAGGTCAAGCAAAACATCAATGATGTTCAAAAAAGACTGACCAACATCATTGATGTTTTAGCCAAAATCTAAGACCACCAAAAAATGTAAATGTTGTCGTTATTGTTTTTCGTTTTTAAAATTTTTTAAAGTAATTGCAAAAAAGCCAAATTTTGAAGATGCACACAGCGTGTCAACATGTGCTATCTGCCATCATGGGATATCAATATACGCGTTTTGTGGGTGCCACCCCTTCCCCGTAACTAAAGTAGGTGAGAGGAAGGGGTTGCACCCCCGAAACACGTCCATTGATCCCTCATGATAGGAGCTAGCACATATTGACAGACTGTGACTTATTTCAAAAAAGCCAAACCACTTTGCACTGCAAGTGCAATGCAAGTGCACTTGAAAGTGCAATTGTAGGGCAAAGTGGATTGTCCTTTCTGAAATAAGGCCCAGTGTGTCAACATGTGCTAACTCACATCATGGGGGATCAATGGATGTGTTTCGGGGGTGCAACCCCTTCCTCTCACCTACTTTAGTTGCAAGGAAGGGGTTGCACCCACAAAACGCGTACATTGATGTCCCATGATGGCAGATGGCACATGTTGACACACTGTGTGTTTTGTGGCTTTATTAAAATAGATGTAGGGAAAAGACACACATTTTAGGCATGGGATCATGATGGAAATCCACATTTTGAGTCCCAATTTGTGTGCATCTTCAAAATTTGGCTTTTACAGGTGTGAGATCACCCAATCTGATGAAAGCAAAATCAACACAGTTTTGACATACTAATGTCTCATATGGCCTTCACTTTATCAAAGTTGAACTTTGTAAGTTCCTGAGTTGGAGATGTGGATGTTATGTTTTTAAACATGCCTGTTTAGCAACAAAAAAGGCTATATCTACTGTCAAACATACATTTTATACACCAAAGACGTTGGTTTGTTTAAAAACCCTTTTATGATGCACAAGTGAATGTGCTTGGAGTAAAATGTTTTATACTCAACAATGTGTGGCTTCTTCTTTAAATGCTCAATACCATTTTTTTTAGTAAGTTGGTGTAGTTACAGGGACAATGTAGTTACTTAATGGGGGTTACTTACTATATAAAGGCAAATCCACTTTGCACTACAAGTGCACTTTCAAGTGCACTTGCAGTGCACTTGTAGTGCAAAGTGGATTTGCCTTTAGTAAATAACCCCCACTGTGCTGTTAAATTAGCCAAAATCAGGCAATTTTAGGGGCTACAATCAATTAATTCATGGAGTTTAAAAGGATGACTTTTTATCATGAATGCATTACAGTACATACATTAACAACCAAAACATTGTGTGTGTGTAGCAGACCCATAGCACAACAGAACATAATAGTTAGCTGAAGAAGAGATTGTCACCTCATGTATCAAATAAGTTACGTTTGCACTATTGAAGAAAATGGCCAAAAATAAAAGGCCATTGGAGAACCTAGGAGACAGATAAGAAACACAAGCAGCAAATCAAATGAAATAAAAGTTTAGTTTTTCACAAAAAAATTATTAGAAATAGCTTTTTATAGCATATCAATTTCCCCTCTACCCACGAAATACTCCAGATAGCTTTCCTGTACTTCACAGGCGCTTTAGGGGGGCAAGCCAGGACGGCCAGCTTCAAGTGCCTTCACTATTTCTTCCGGTGAGCCGACCTCAGGCGCAACTGAAGCAAGATAGTTGGCTGCATTTTTACGCATAAAATTATGTAAAATGCAGCAGCATAAAATTATATGGTTCAGTTTGTATTCGGCCATATTTATGGCCGTTAGAAAAAGACGGAACCGGCTGGCCATTATGCCAAAGGCATTTTCCACCACTCTTCTGGCATGGGCCAGCCGGTAATTAAAAAAACCCTCTGGTCCAGTGTCAGGGTTCTCATGGGGAATGATCTCATCAAATGCTCCCCCAGCGCAAAGGCCTCATCCGCCACAAAGACAAACGGGAGGCCTGCCACGTTATCTGCTGGAGGAGGCAATCCCAAGCTGCCATTCTGAAGAGGCCTGTAAAATTCAGTCTGGGCAATGACTCCTCCACCTGACATACGGCCATTTTTCCCCGTGTCCAGATAAAGAAAATCATAAGTCATCGACACCACCGCCAACAACACAATACTACTGTACCCCTTGTAGTTGTAGTAGTAGGACCCCAAGTTGAGGGGTGGGATGATCCAGACGTGTTTCCCATCTATTTCACCACCACAGTTGGGAAAGTCCCACTGCTGGGCGAATTGGGAGGCCACAGTCTACCCATTCCTGTGGGTTTGAAGAAAACTGTGGAGTCAAACAAGAAAAAAAAAATAGTATTTTTGCACATAACATTGCAAGCAGATTAGACACAAACATTCTTGGCCAACATAAGTATAACATTTATTTAAATGAGTATTTAAAGTCAAAAGTATAAGGTCCACTTATCAGATTCCTCACCCCCTCTGATGACCCATTATAAAAATTTTAGGGTGGGGGGGAGATGTTTTGGACAGGTAACCCTCTCCACTTCATTGAGAGATGAATGGATAAATAATGTGTGTTACTTTGGCCAGCCCCTCCTTACACTATTGGCAGCTCACTGGACAGGTAAGAAGTGTCATAATCCAAAAATATGAATACACACTGTCCAAATTGAAGCACATTTTTACATTCTGCAATTACCTATCAAGATAATAGGAGAACAAAACTTTAAACAGTGCCATTTGAAAGTATTCAGGCAGGCACATGCACTACATGCTTTGGTAAATTCATCCATAAATCTGACCACAAAAGAGGTAGGTATAGTGTGTATGGGTTTGGCAAAGTCAGCAGATAGAGTATTGGTATCGGTTGACTTATCGGTTGGGGGGAGGGAGGGTTCCAATTGAGTTTTGCCCTCCCCCCCAAAAAAAACCTCTTACAAACCTGAATTTAAGACAATAACATTTGTACACATTTTAGGGGGTGTTTAGGGTAAACACTACAATGGAGCTGACAAAATACATTGTTAAGTGACTAGGCTAGGTGTGTATGGGCCCAAGATAGCATGCTGGGGAGGTTAGTGAACGCAAATATGCATGAAGGACAAAAAAGGAGCTTTAAAAGCTTACAGCATGCATTAGGACAAAGAAGACATTCACATCATATAACAATCATGGTAATTATGGAATGATTAAATAAATACAATATATTAGCAAACATTAAATACATATAATGTGATGTTAAAGGATAAAATTACCTTAATATAGTCCTTGTGCAGGACCTGAATTATGGCAGAACAGGTCTCTGAAATAATAATTCCCAGAGCCTGGGGGGAGATGCCAGTCATAAACTTAATATCCTGGAGACTTCTCCCCATCGCCAAGTACCGCAAGGGGGCGAGGAGCCTTTGCTCGGGAGTGATGGCTTGCCGCATGCAGGTGTCCTGCTTGGTAATATAGGGGGTAAGCAAAGCCAACAGACGGTGAAAAACAGGGTCCATCCAGAGATAATTCCTGAAATCGTCAGGATTATTCTCCTGGAGCTCCCACAGCAAAGGCCAACAACAGCACAAACTCTACGACGAGTACGTAGCCGTAACATGGCTAGGAAACAGTCGGCTGCTCAGAACGAACTGACAGAACGCACTGAAAATCAGAACGCACCTGAGAAGAACGATCTGAAAATCAGAAACTAGCAAACAAAAACGCAATTAAAAACAGGAACGAACTGACAACACGCACTGAAGAACAGATACGAACCGACAAGCACAAACTGAAAAGCAGAAACGAACTGAAAAGCACGAGGCTGAAAAGCGCGAATCATCTCTCACCAAACTTCTACTAACACGAGATGAACACGAGATTAGCAGAAGGAGCCCAAAGGGTGGCGCACTAGCTACTGAACTTCCTTTTTATTGGCTTGTCGTACGTGTTGTACGTCACCGTGTTCTCACGTTCGGAATTGTTGGCCAACATTTGTGTGACCGTGTGTATGCAAGACAAGTTTGAGCCAACAACCTTCGAACAAAAATCCACGGTTTTGTTGGCGGAAAGTCCGATCGTGTGTACGCGGCATAATGCCCCGTACACACGGTCGGATTTTCCGATGGAAAATGTCCGATCGGAGCGTGTTGTCGGACATTTCGACCGTGTGTGGGCTCCATCGGACATTTTCCATTGGATTTTCCGACACACAAAGTTTGAGAGCAGGCTATAAAATTTTCCGACAACAAAATCCGATCGCGTCAATTCCGACCGTGTGTGGCCACAAGGTGCCTCACATGCTCAGAAGAAATTCCGAGATGGAACAGCTCGGTCTGGTAAAATTAGCGTTCGGAATGGATACAGAACTTTCGTCACGCTGCAATGTCAAAAATAGTTTAATGCAGCGCACTCTCTTCTTCTTTATAATGTATGAAGAATGAAGTAGTTTTGCTGCTCATATTCACACAGACTTCTCACAAACTTATTTCTTTATTATTTATTGTGATTCCCTCAATATATTTAGATTTCTCACATCTGACCAAATTTTTTTGGGGTTGTTTTAAAATATTTTATGTTTTTTTCAAGGCTTTTTTTTTTTTTTTTTTGGGTTTGTTTTTTTTTTCAAGGCTGTGTTTTTATTGTTGTTTTTTGGTGTTTTACTCCATAATATTTTTGTGTGTGTTTTGTGTGTCAAGTTACCACAACATCATTGATATCTTGTATTATTTAATCTCAAGGAGATTGCTTGGTGTTGGTGTCCCTTGTTAATTTCACATTGTATTTTTGAAATGTACCAGCCTCCTCACAAACAAACTGTCCTTTTTTGAAGGAAAACACACATAGGCAAGTATAATTGAAAACCAAAATTCCTTTATTAAGGGCTCAGAACCAAACAAATAGGGAGGCAACGCTGGAGAAACAGTTGAAATTTGCGAAGCCTTTGACCCCCAGGGCAGACATCAATTCTTTTCCAGCAAAATTGGTGGCCTGAGGAGTCCATATCTAAGGGAGTACAGTCTGGTCCAGAAGTCACAGAGATCCGGAAAGCAGCAGATGACATCTGTGTCCCCAGGCTGTGGTACTACAAGAGGCTGCATATTTGGTCAGACCAGACTGAACCCAGGCCATCACTCTCTGGTCTTCCTTAGACGCTTCCTTCCACGATGTGGCTCTGGTGTTGGAGGTGTGGCAGGAGGAATGGAGTCCATGTTGCCATTTATGTTGCCATTTATCTAATAGGGAGTGAACTGCCTCATATAACGGAAGGAAATTTACCTCAAACATCCCGATCCCGGAAGAGACGATTTAAGGCATCAAATATGTCCTTTGGGGAGATGTTGGAGATGGTGGACATCCTGAAAAAGGCCGACTATGATGGGACCTTACCCCAACCCCAATGTCCGAAAGGCCAAGATCATGGCGAAAGTAGTCAAGAGTCTGCACCGGAATTTCGGGGTACGACGATCCAAGGATCAACTCAGGAAGCGGTGGTCAGACCTCAAATTAAGAGAGCATGAGCAGTACAGAAAGATCCGGAGACTGCTGCAAAAAAGTAAGTAGTTGTGCTGTGTTCATATTCTTTTTATGTTTATTACGTTTGTGCTTCTACATGTGCTTTTCTTTATTGTTAAACAGTTTAAAATGTAAACTTTCATGTTCATGGGCACATTATTCGTTCGTATCAAACATAGTTCGTTTGGCCATATGCAATTGCCATCATTTTTTGGGGCCTACTTATGTGAAAAGAATTGGGTGGTGTAGATGTGTTTGTTACTAGAATGAAATGCCAACTAGATTCTGTGTAAGGAGAGGACACTCAGCAGCAGTTTTTACATCTGGACGCAGGAGCACTAGTGTGGGACCCCAGAACACCCTTTTTATTAGGGGGCCCACACAGGTGTTCCAGTGTATACTATAGGGGTGTCTCCATCTGTGAAGCTTGTACAACACAGGTAAAGTATTGAAGCTTGACAAAGGACAATAAAAATGCTACATCTTGGAACTCTGCCAAAATAGACAATTGTACCCCACTTCCAAGCAATGTTTCATATTTATAGTTCTGCCATCAAATATCTGTGTGCTAAGTAGGGATGAGCCGAACACCCCCCTGTTCGGTTCGCACCAGAACATGCGAACAGGAAAAAAATTCGTTCGAACACGCGAACACCGTTAAAGTCTATGGGACACGAACATGAATAATCAAAAGTGCTAATTTTAAAGGCTAATATGCAAGTTATTGTCAATAAAAGTGTTTGGGGACCTGGGTCCTGCCCCAGGGGACATGAATCAATGCAAAAAAAAGTTTTAAAAACGGCCGTTTTTTCAGGAGCAGTGATTTTAATAATGCTTAAAGTCAAACAATAAAAGTGTAATATCCCTTTAAATTTCATACCTGGGGGGTGTCTATAGTATGCCTGTAAAGGGGCGCATGTTTCCCGTGTTTAGAACAGTCTGACAGCAAAATGACATTTTGAAGGAAAAAACACATTTAAAACTACCGCGGCTATTGCATTGCCGACAATACACATAGAAGTTCATTGATAAAAACGGCATGGGAATTCCCCACAGGGGAACCCCGAACCAAAAAAAAAAAAAAAAAATGATGTGGGGGTCCCCCTAAATTCCATACAAGGCCCTTCAGGTCTGGTATGGATATTAAGGGGAACCCCAGCCAAAATTTTAAAAAAAAATTGACGTGGGGTTCCCCCTAAATTCCATACCAGACCCTTCAGGTCCAGGCTACCAGGCTACCAGGCTACCCCAAAGCACCCTCCCAATGTTGAGGGCATGTGGCCTGGTACGGTTCAGGAGGGGGGGGGGGGCCGCACTCTCGTCCCCCCCTCTTTTCCTGCGGCCTGCCAGGTTGCGTGCTCGGATAAGGGTCTGGTATGGATTTTTAGGGGGAACCCCACGTCAATTTTTTTTTTAAATTTTGGCTGGGGTTCCCCTTAATATCCATACCAGACCTGAAGGGCCTTGTATGGAATTTAGGGGGACCCCCACATCATTTTTTTTTTTTATTTTGGTTCGGGGTTCCCCTGTGGGGAATTCCCATGCCGTTTTTATCAATGAACTTCTATGTGTATTGTCGGCAATGCAATAGCCGCGGGTAGTTTTAAATGAGTTTTTTCCTTCCAAATGTCATTTTGCTGTCAGACTGTTCTAAACACAGGAAACATGCGCCCCTTTACAGGCATACTATAGACACCCCCCAGGTACGAAATTTAAAGGGATATTACACTTTTATTGTTTGACTTTAAGCATTAATAAAATCACTGCTCCTGAAAAAACGTCCGTTTTTAAAACTTTTTTTTGCATTGATCCATGTCCCCTGGGGCAGGACCCGGGTCCCCAAACACTTTTTATGACAATAACTTGCATATAAGCCTTTAAAATTAGCACTTTTGATTTCTCCCATAGACTTTTAAAGGGTGTTCCGCAGCATTCGAATTTGCCGCGAACACCCCAAATTGTTCGCTGTTCGGCGAACTTGCGAACAGCCAATGTTCGAGTAGAACATGAGTTCGACTCGAACTCGAAGCTCATCCCTAGTGCTAAGTATACCTATTCTTTTTTTACATAGGGCAGTGATGGCGAACCTTGCCACTCCAGATGTTTTGAAACTTCATTTCCCATGATGCTCAACTACACTGCAGAGTGCATGAGCATCATGGGAAAATGTAGTTCCAAAACATCTGGAGTGCCAAGGTTCGCCATCACTGACATAGGGGATAAAAGACTCGGAGGACACCCCTCATCCTAGGAGACCACAGACCCCCCACCTCTGGAAGAAGGGGAAATCCCCCAAAGCCAAGCAGAGCAGGAGGAGGAAGACGTGGTGGAAATTGTCACCACATCAGGTGAGTGTCTGCGACCACAGGCTCAGGTAAGAGATGGATGCTGGCATATTTATAATACCTGTTTTTTTTTTGGTTTCTATCTTTTAGGTGATCGTGATGTTGTGGATCCAGATCCTTTCACCTCAGAAAGTGCCCAGATCCTGATTGGGGAGATCATGGGGTGTAATAGGGACTTGGAAAACAAAAAAAATAAGAACATCATTGATGTTTTAGGGAGAGTTTAAAAGCCCTCAAAATCCCTTTGTTTTTTTGGTGTGCTACAATTTTTGACCATTTTTTGACAAATATTCGAAAAGCCAAATTTTGAAGATGCACACAGTGTGTCAACATGTGCTATCTGCCATCACGGGAGATCAATGTAGGCGTTTTGGGGGTGCAACCCCTTCCTCAATAATAAAGTAGCTGTGAAGAAGGGGTTGCACCCCCAAAACACGTCCCTTGATCCCCCGTGATGGCAGGTAGCACATGTTGACATTCTTAAATTTGTGTGCATCTTCAAAATTTGGCTTTTCCTGGGGTGACTTCACCCCATCTGAACGCACTATCATACACAGTTTGTAAATACTCATGTCTGATATTGCCTTCAGGTTCTACCAAATCTCAACGCTACAACACTTTTGTGGTGCTCTAATTGCTGTTTTCTGTGACAATGGGGGTTATTTCCTGAGGGCAAATCCACTTTGCACTACAAGTGCAGTTTCAAGTGCACTTGTAGTGCAAAGTGTCTTTGCCTTTAGTAAATAACACCCAACAGTGCTTTGTAATGTTACACAATCACGCCATTTTCAGGACTCACCACAATTGTGTCAGGGTCAGCTAAAACAAACACAAGCAGTAAATGTCACCAAAGTTTTTTTTTTTTTTTAGTTTTTTATTAAAAAAATGTTTTAGACATTGTCTGGCATATTGATGGCCCCCCTACCCGCAAAGAATTCAAGGTATCTTAGCCGGACATCACGGGCACTTAGGGGGGGCAAGCCAGGATGGCCACTTTCAAGCGCCGTCAGGGTTGGTTCATTTTGAATTCCCGACTCAGGCCCAACTGAGCCAGCATAGTTGGCAGAATGTTTCCGTAAAAAGTTGTGTAGAACACAGCACGCCAGGATAATGTGATTCAGTTTGTACTCCGCCATGTGTATGGGTGTAAGAAATAGGTGGAACCGGCTGGCCATGATTCCAAACGTGTTCCCCACAACTCTTCTGCCTTTGGCCAGCCGGTAATTAAAAACCCTCTGGTCCGGGGTGAGGGTCCTCATCGGGAATGGCCGCATAAGATGGTCCCCCAGCACAAAGGCTTCATCCGCAACAAAGACGAATGGGAGTCCTTCCACATTGTCTTAGGTGGCAAGTCCAAGCTGCCATTCTGGAGACGCCTGTAGAACTCAGTCTGGGTGATGACTCCACCATCGGACATCCGGCCATTCTTCCCCACGTCCACATACAGGAACTCGTAAGTAGCCGACACCACCGCCAACATCACAATACTATTGAACCCCTTGTAGTTGTAATAGTATGACCCCGAGTTGGGTGGTGGGACGATGGACGATGGACGATGTGGACGTATTTCCCATCAATTGCCCCTCCGCAGTTAGGAAAGTCCCCCCGCTGGGCAAAGTGGGAGGCCACAGTCTGCCATTCCTGTGGCGTGGAAGGAAACTGTGGAGTCAAAACAAAATCACAAATTAGTCATTTTGCACATAAACAGGGAAAGCAGATTAGACACAAACATTCTTGGCCAACATCAAGATAACATTTTTTGTAGGTATTTTTTAAAGACCAAAGTATAAGGTTCAACTATCAGATTCCCCCCCCCCCCCTCTCATGGGCCATTTATAACATTATAAGGGGGGGGGACTCTTGGACAAGTAACCCTCTTGACTTCATTGAGAGATGAATGCCTAAATAATGGGTATTTGGCCAGCCCCTCCTTAGTTACACTATTGGCAGCCCACTGAACAGGTAAGAAGTGTCACAATACAAAAATATAAATACACATTGTACACATTTTAGCACATTTGGACATTCTGCTATTACCTATCAAGATAATATTAGAATACAAAAACCTTAAACAGTACCATTTGAAAGTATTCAGGCAGGCCCTTGCACTACATGCTTTGGGGAATTCATCCATACATCTGACCACAAAAGAGGTGGGTATAGTGTGTATGGGTTTGGCAAAGTCAGCAGATAGATGATTGAGGATAGATAGAGAATTGGTATCAGCTGACTTAGCAGTTGGGGGGAGGGAGGGTAAAAAATGATTTGGGGACCCACAAAAAAAAGCCTCTGGCACTCTGCCTGAATTTAAAGCACAAATCACATTTCAAAACATTTTAGGGGGTGTTTGGGATAAAGCACTACATAAAAATCCAGCATGCATGAGGACAAAAGGGACATTCACAGCATATTCCAATCATGGTAATTAGGGAATGAGGAAAGAAATACAATATATTAGCAAACATTAAATACAATAAAATGTGATGTTAAAGGATAAAATCTTACCTTAATATACTCCTTCTGCAGGACCTGTATGATGGCAGAACAGGTCTCTGGGATAATGATCCCCAGAGCCTGGGGGGAGATGCCTGCCGAGAACTTCAAGTCCTGCAGGCTTCTCTCCGTCGCCAAGTACCACAGGGTGGCGACTAACCTCTGCTCCGGAGTGATGGCTTGCCTCATGCAGGTATCCTGCCTGCTGATATAGGGGGTCAGCAAAGCCAACAAACGGTGAAATACGGGGTCCGTCATCCGGAGACAGTTCCTGAAATCATCAGGATTATTCTCACGGATCTCACGGAGCAAAGGCATATGACAGAACTGGTCACGCTGGAGCAACCAATTCTTGGTCCATGAACTCCTCCCCACCCTGTTCATGGACTGGGCTTGTGTCAAGGTCAGGACCCCAACACCAAGCCCCCGCACAGCACGAACTCTACGAGGAGTACGTATACGCAACATGGCTAGAAAACGGTCGGCTGCTCAGAACGAAGTAACAGAACGCACTGAAGAACAGCAAGGCCTGTGAAGAGCGACCTGAAAAACAGTAACGAACGAACAAGAACACAATGACAAGTCAAGAGTACTCGCTGCACGCACTGAAGAGCAGATACAAACCCACAAGCACAAACTGAACAGCAGAAAACGATCTGAAAACCACGAATCTGAAAAAGCGCGAATCGTCTCTCACCAAACTTTTACTAACACGAGATTAGCAGTTAGAGTCCAAAGGGTGCCGCGCTTGGTTCTGAAATGGCCTTTTATAGTCTCGTTGTACGTGGTGTACGTGACCGCGTTCTTGGCGATCGGAAATTCCAACAACTTTGTGCGACCTTGTGTACGCAAAACAAGCTTGAACCAACATCCGTCGGAAAAAATTCTAGGATTTTGTTGTCGGAATGTCCGATCAATGTCCAACTGTGTGTACGGGGCATAAGTGTGTGTGTGTGTGTTTATATATATATATATATATATATATATATATATATATATATATATATATATATATATATATATATTTATTTATATTATAATGTACATAATATTACACATAAACCGGCGAACGTTAGTAATTAATTTGTGAGTTTTAATGGAGCAGTTTCTGTGGAGTGTTGAGGGCAAAATCCAGACTGAAGGGGATCAAGAAGGTTATTCTTAATGAGGTGGTCACTCAGTTGGTTGTAGACCAGGTGTTCAAGGAGTTTGGATTTGGAGAAAAAGTGGAGCAAAGAGAAGGGTCGTAGGTTGCTAAGATTGGTGGGGTCCAAGGAAGGCTTTTTAAGGTGTGGGTTAGAGAGTGTAGGATAGAGTCTGACCGCAGTATTTGAGAGGGAACTGGGTCCAGGGGACAGTTGGTTAGGTGGGGAGTGATAATTGTACCTGTGGACATGGGGTGTTAAGTAGGGGTGGTATCTGTAGAGTGGAAACTTCATCACAAATTGAATTAATCTTATTTTTTAAATGATTGGCGATCTCCTGGGCAGTGAGTGAGTTAGTGGGAGGAGGCAGTGGAGAACGCAGTAGAGAATTAAAGGTAGAGAAGAGTTGAGGGGGACTGGATGAGAAGCAGTTTTATGAAAGTGATAAAATAGGTCTGCTTGGCAGTGTGGAGACATGAATTGTATTTTTGGAGGGCAGATTTATATTGGTTGGAGTCTTTGTGACACTTAGGGGTTGATTTACTAAAGGCAAAAAAACTGTGCACTTTGCAAGTGCAGTTGCTCCAAAGTTTAGTAAATTATCAGAAGCTTTGCTGACTTTCATCATCCAATCATGTGCAAGCAAAAATACTATTTTTTTATTTTTCTTGCATGTGATTGGGTACTCTTTGCAAAGTGAAGCTTTACCTCATTTACTAAGCTCTGGAGCAACTGCACTTGCAGTTGCCTTTAGTAAATCAACCCCTTAGTCTTATGCCAGTCTTATGCCACAGACCCTCAAGAGCACAGCAACATTTTTTGAGACTTCAGGTGTCATCTGTTTGCCAGTGTTGTGGGGGTTGGAGCCTGATTCTGTGTGTAGTGAGGGACGAGCTTGTCCAGGACGGAGGACAGGGATCTCTTGTAGACAGAAGTGGCTGGATTGGGGCAGAACAGGGTGAGATTTTGTCACAGAGGTGGTCAGTAGCAGTGGTGGCCGCTCGCACCCCTAATCCATGCGCCCACCCCTAATCTACATGCAGGGCACTGGATGCATACATTTCAATGTGTTTTTTTTTTTAAGCACATGACTAGGGCCGGAGGCTCTAACTGGATTCAAAAAGGGTGGGCACTGCACCCCGAGCAAACCCAGTTGTGTCACAATAGCGAATTAATATTCACTAATGTCTTCCTGCTTCTCCTCCCGGCCAATCAGGAAGTGGGTCCTGAGACCAGGGAGGGGGGGTGTGTCCGAATGTGAGCCACAGTGGACGGTTTGTAAAAGGAGCTCTGACCATCCTTAATTCCTCCTGCACCATCCGTGCCTCTGATCACCCAGTGAGTCTCCCTCCTTGCTCAGCATGCCTTCCTCCATCCCCTGCTTTATACCCAGTCCCAGCCAGGCCACCCATCCGCGGTGTCAATCCAGTGGCCGCCGGCTGCATACTCGTGGCCCGCCGCCATCTCCTGGCCTGGGCTCCCTGAGCTGCTTAAATCCTTATGCTCACACTTGGATGCTTGTTGCTTCATCATCCTGTTCCCAAGGCTGTCTGGGGCTGGTCGGCTGGCCTACCCCACGGATTTAGCTGCTGTTTTCCCCATCCTCGTGTGCTGCAACCATCCCTCTGATCCCACTCACTGGCTGGGTGACCTCCTCTGCTGCATTGATGAGCTCTGTTCAGGCTGCATTTCTGGGCACTTGTCAGGCTGCATTGCTGGGCACTGGTCAAGCTGCATTGATGGGAACTGATCAGGCTGCATTGATGGGCACTGGTGAGGCTGTATTGATGGGCACTGGTGAGGCTGCAATGATGGGTACTGGTGAGGCTGCAATGATGGGTACTGGTGAGGCTGCATTGATGTGGACTAGTGAGGCTGCATTGATGGGCACTGGTGAGGCTGTGCTGATGCACCAGCCGCCACTGGTCAATAGCAAAATAGAGAAGAGAAGGGTTGAAGTGGTGAAGGTTTCTACGTGTAATTGTTTTGTTTTTTTTTTTAACAGAAAAGTTTTTATTTGTCTCCAGAGGGAGAAATTTATACATACAATCAAACTTTTTGTGGCTGTACAGAACATACTTACAATTACAGTTAATAGTGCCATACATGGGATAATCAAATATCTTTGTATAAAATCGTGCATGGATCATATAACAGTTATGTTTACATCCTTTGAATACAGTCATTGTTGCTTACATTGTTGCGTAGTAATATTGTTTACTCAATCGTATTTTTGACGTATAGTTTGTGCTAGAATCATATCCGAGATCCAAGGAATCTAATTATAGGGCAGAGGAGGAGGAAAAAGAGAGAAGGGAAGTTGGAAGGGGGGAAGGGGAGGGGGTGTGGGGTGAGAAGAGAGAGAGGGGGGGAGAGTCACCAGAAGCACAATCAGGGTGTACAGGTCTTTATTGCTTAGTCCATGTCCCTCAGATCATCCCAAATTTCAAAGTTTATATAGGTAAGTTTATAGAGCGGCAGTGTGGAGTTCACCAGGGCTTTCCACTGGAAGACCATGGGAGGGTCAGGTTGCTTCCACTTAATTAAGATAGTTTTCCTAGCATAGAACGAAGTATAGAACACAAATGATCTCTTATATGTGTTAGGTGTGAGTAGGCGTGCGCACGGGGTGTGCCGGGTGTGCCTGGGCACACCCTAATCACCCCGTGCTGTCTCCAGAGATTTGCCCCAATGCTGCATCCAAGAGAGTGTGTGGCCCGCGCTGCCTGTGAAACAGTTTCACAGGCAGCAGATCGTGAGAATTGCCAGAGCTGTTCAGTGTATGAAACTGTCAGCTAATGGCACTGCAAGCAGGGAGAGACACCGGCTGTCAAAATGTCAGGGTGATGTCGGGGGTGGGCGGGACCGAACGGCCATTAAACACCAGCCAATTGGGATGGGGTCTGGGCGGGCGGCTACATTTATGTGGCCCCACCCCTCTCTGAAGCAGCTCAAACATTGGCTGGTGTTTATAGCACTTGGTCCCGCCCACCCCCGACATCGCGGCTGAGTTGTAAGTCATTACAGCTCAGCCGCGATGTCGGGGGTGGGCGGGACCAAGCGCCAACACCAGCCAATGATTGGGCTGCTTCAGAGAGGGGGCGGAGCCAGAGAAATGTAGCGGCCCGCCCAAACCCATCCTATTGGCTGGTGTTTGGTAACTTTTCAGTCCCGCCCACCACCAACATCACCGCTGACTTTTAATAGCTGGTCTCTCTCCCTGCTTGCAGTGTCATTAGCTGACAGTTTCATACACTGAACAGCTCTGGCAATTCTCACGATCTCCTGAATGTGAAACTCCTCCTCTCCCCTATCTGTGCCACCCAATGCTGCCTATCAGTGCCAACCAATGCTGCCAATCAGTGCCAACCAGTACTGCCAATCAGTGCCAGTGCTGCTTATCAGTGCCAACCAATTCTGCCTATCAGTGCCAATCAGTGCAAACCAGTGCTGCCTATCAGTGCAAACCAGTGCTGCCTATCAGTGCCAACCAATGCTGCCTATCAGTGCCAGTGCTGCTTATCAGTGCCAACCAATGCTGCCTATCAGTGCCAGTGCTGCTCATCAGTGCCAACCAATGCTGCCTATCAGTGCCAACCAGTACTGCCTATCCGTGCCAGTGCTGCTTATCAGTGCCAACCAATTCTGCCTATCAGTGCCAACCAATGCTGCCAATCAGTACCAACCAATGCTGCCAATCAGTGCCAACCAATGCTGCCAATCAGTGCCAACCAATGCTGCCTATCTGTACCAGTGCTGCTTATCAGTGCCAACCAATTCTGCCTATCAGTGCCAACCAGTGCAAACCAGTGCTGCCTATCAGTGCCAACTAATGCTGCCTATCAGTGCCAACCAATGCTGCCAATCAGTGCCAGTGCTGCTTTTCAGTGCAACCAATGCTGCCAATCAGTGCTGCCTATCTGTGCCAACCATTGCCAACCATTGCTGCTTATCAGTGCTGTCTATCATTGCCAACCAATGCTGCCTATCAGTGCCAACCAGTGCCAGTCAGTGCTGCCTATCAGTGCCAACCAATGCTGTAAATCAGTGCCAACCAATGCTGTCAATCAGTGCCAACCAATGCTGCCTATCAGTGCCAACCAATGCTGCCTATCAGTGCTGCATATCAGTGCCAATCAGTGCCCATAAGTGCTGCCCATTAGTGCTGCCAATCAGTGCCCATCAGTGCTGCATATCAGTGCCCATCAGTTCTGCCTATCAGTGCCAGTTTTGACAATTAGTGCCCATCAGTGCTGCCTATCAGTGCCACCTATCAGTGCCCATCAGTGCTGCCAGTCAGTGCCCATCAGTGCAGCCTATCAGTGCCCATCAGTGTCCATCAGTGCTGCCTATCAGTGCCAATCAGTGTCCATCAGTACTGCCAATCAGTGTCCATCGGTGCTTCCAATCAGTGATGCGAATCAGAGTCTATCAGTGCCCATAAGTGCTACCAATCAGAGCCCATCAATGATGCATATCAGTGCCCATCAGTGCCGCCTATCAGGGCCAATCAGTGCTGACAATCAGTGTCCATCAGTGCCACCCATCAGTGCCACCTATCAGTGCCAATCAGTGCTGCCTGTCTGTGCACATCAGTGCTACCAATTAGTGGCCATCAACGCTGCCAATCAGTGCAGCCTATTAGTGCTCATGAGTGCTGCCTTAACAGGGATGGTGGAAACCCCTCTACAGATAATTGTAATACAAATTAACTTCAAGTGCAACAACTTTTTAGTTGGGAGGTTCACACTTTGGAATTTTTATTTTTTAGAGTGTTACACTTAATTGTATATGTTTTAGTTACGGTTATAATGTGAATCATTGCACTTGAAGTTATTTCCCACCAGCCCTGCTAAGTACATGTCTTTATGGATCTTACTTTGTGCACTGGTGCTCAGTCATGTTGGAACAGGAAGGGGCCGTCCCCACTCTTCCGACAAAGTTGGGAGCATGAAATTGTCCAAAATGTCTTGGTATGCTGACGCCTTAAGAGTTCCCTTCACTGGAACTAAGGGGCCAAGCCCAACCCCTGAAAAACAACCCCACACCATAATCCCCCCTCCACCAAATGATTTGGACCAGTGCTCAAAGAAAGGTCCATAAAGACATGGATGAGTGAGTTTGGGGTGGAGGAACTTGACTGACCTGCACAGAGTCCTGACCTCAACCCGATAGAACACCTTTGGGATGAATTTGAGTGAGGACTGTGACCCAGGCCATCTCATCCAACATCAGTGCCTGACCCCACAAATGCCCTTCTGGAAGAATGATCAAACATCCCCATAGACACCCTCCTAAACCTTGTGGACAGTCTTCCCAGAAGAGGTGAAGCTGTTATAGCTGCAAAGGGCGGAGCCAACTCAGTATTGAACCCTCCCGACTAAGACAGGGATGTCATTAAAGTTCATGTGTGTGTAAAGGCAGGCGTCCCAATACTTTTGAATATACATACATATACACACGTATGTGTGCTTGAGCTTTCGGGTGCACACCCTAATGCAATAGGCTGCGCACGCCTATGGGTGTGACATTGTCACATACTCTTAAAAGGAGAACCATTGGGTTCATTTCTATTTGTAGACGGCCTAATGAGTTGATAATGTCTACCATTTGCGACCAAAATTGTTTTATGACAGGGCAAGACAAGACAACATGTATAAAGGTACCAAGCTCATTATTGCATTGAGGGCATCTATCTGTTTGGGTCGGGTAAATTCTAGAGAGTCTCTGCGGCGTATAGTATGCCCTGTGGAGAAATTTGAGCTGGATATACCTATTCCTCGCTGAGACCATCAGGGGAATATACTGTTGGATCCCTTCTTCCCAATCATCAGCAAGGGCAGGCAAATCCTCCTTTCACCTATCATACAGTTTGGTCCCTCCACTAGTTTCTTCGCATGATATCCTAAGATAAAAAGAGGAAAGGATGCGGTTTATGTTTTTAGAAATCAGGAATTTCTCTACCCAATGTGATTGTATGATAACCCCTTCTGGGAACTGTGTCTGCACTGTATGTTGCAAATTGTAGGTACCAGAAAAACATCTTGGAGGGAAGCTGAAAGTTAGTTTTCAGTGTATCGTAGGGGAGGATTCTACCCCCTGACATAACTTGTTGAACAACCTTAATTTCATAGCTAGCCCACAATGCCGGATCCGGAACCGTCTGTAAGTGGTTTCGTTTAGGATTGCCCCATAGTGATGTAAATGGGGAGATGGTATTGGAGTCGTTAAGTTTTACAGACATTTGCTCCCAGACTCTGACAGTTGTTCGCATGGGAGTTGTGATTTTGGGATGTGCTTTGGGGCCCCTGAACACCATGTTACTCAGTGCTGAGTATGATCCCAAAATGGCCGCTTCTAGATTAACTGAAGGGTTAGATTTTGGTTGGGAGTGCCACCACCGGACTGTAACAATAACCGCTGCCCAAGAGTACTGTTTAAAGCAGGGGAGTGCCAGGCCTCACAATGAGAGGGGGAGCTGCAGGGTGGTCTGTGCAACCCTAGGGCCATCCCTCCCCAGACAAAGGTAGTAATTATTTGGTCCGGTTTCCTGAAAAAGGAATTAGGGATAGGGATGGGGGTGTTGTGAAAGACATAGAGGAATTTAGGCAGGAATGTCATTTTAAGGAGATTAATCCTTCCTACAGGGGAAAGGGGGAGAGATTTCCAAGCTTGGCACCTAGCAGTAAGTTTATGCAGGATCGAGTATAAATTGTCTGTCAGGTATAGAGAGGGGTCTCTTTGGATCTCAATCCCTAGGTATCTAAATTTGGAGACCATAGTTAGTGGTATCTGTGGCCCTAGGGGGGGGGTAGAGTCTGGGATAGGAAAAAAGGGTCGATTTAGTCCAATTGATCCGGATGCCTGAGAAGGATCCATATCGATCAATAATTTCCAGGGCGGCTGTCAAGGACGCAGATGCGTCTGGGCGGTACAGCAATGTATCATCAGCATATAAGGAAAGTTTTTCAGTCAGTGGACCCACTTCTATCCCTTTAATTGTTGGGGAAGATCTGAGGAGGGTGGTCAGGGGTTCTATAGCTAAGGCAAATAGCCCTGGAGATAGTGGGCATCCCTGCCTAGTTCCCCTACCCAGGGAGAAGGAGGGAGAGAGCATGCCATTTGTGCGGACTCTTGCGGAGGGGTGCCTATACATTAGTTTTACCCAGGAGACAAATTTGGGATCAAAGGTAAATCTGTTAAGTACTTGCCACAGAAACTCCCACTCCATCGAGTCAAAGGCCTTCTCAGCGTCTAGGGAAGCCACGACACCCGGGGAGTCCACCCTCCCAGCTCGAGATATATTCGTGTACAAGTGACGTAAATTTATATTGGTACCTTTACCCGGTATAAATCCTGTTTATTCACCATGGACTAGGGATAGGATGACCGAGTTTAGTCTAGTTGAGAGGATTTTAGTGGTTATTTTGGCATCTACATTTAAGAGCGATATAGGGCGGTAAGAAGCACAGATCGCAGGGTCTTTATTGGCTTGGGTATTACCACGACTACTGCCTCCGACATAGAGGGAGGAAGGCACCCCTCCTCCAGCATGTTCAGAAGCAGGCCGTGGAATTTAGGGACTAGGAGTTCACTGTTAGTTTTGTAGAACTCCGCTGGGAGGCCGTCAGGGCCTGGAGTTTTTGCCGATTGCAGTGCTGCCACTGCGACCTGCACCTCTTTGACTGTGATGGGGGCGTCTAGGGTATTGCGAGCCTCATCTGAAAGCTGTGGAAATTATGATTGATCCAGAAAGTTATGTAGGCTACCAGGGGTAAAGTTAGCTCTAGATGTATAAAGGTGTTCATAATACCTAGAAAATTGAGCATTAATACCGGTAGGGTCAGGGTGTATCACCCCATTGTCATCCTTTATGTGTGCAATATGTGGTGTGGAAGAGCGCTCTTTGGCCAGCCATGTCAGCAGTCTACCCGTCTTCTTACATTGTTCAAAAATCCTCTGTGACTGAGAAAAACTGTTTTTTGGTGTTCTCAGTACTCTCAGTAAGGGGATTTCCCTGTGGAGGCATTGCATGGCATCATATGTCAGTGCATCCTTAGTGGTCACATATCTGTCCTCTAGTAATATAACCTTCTTTTATGCTTCCTCTAATGCTAGGTTTGTATCTTTCCTAACCCTCCCAATGGCTGTTTTGTATTGCCCTATAGTATATGCTTTAAAGGCATCCCAGAGCATTGTGTGTGTGTGGGGGGGGCTTCCCAGTATTGTGTTCCCAGTAGACTCCCAGATCTCCCTCAACCAGGGGGGCCACCCGCTCGTCAGTGACCCATAAGCCAGATAACCGCCATAGTGCAGATCCCGCCGGAAGGTCTGTTTGCAATGTCAATAAAAGAGGTGTATGTTCTGAGATGCCACAGGGCAGGATCTCCACCTACTGTATCCGGGAGAGCAGGGAGTCAGTGGTATAGATTAAATAAATTCTGGAGAAGGAGGCATATGTAGCCGAGTGACAGGTAAATTGTTTCTTTCCTGGGTGCCTCTGTCTCCAAACATTGGTAAACCCATAATTCTCCGCCCACTGAGATAGGGGGGAGTCACCCAGGGGTCCCACACTAAGTCTGTCCAGAGCAGGGTTAGGGGTCATGTTAAAGTCCCCGGCTAGTATTACACCTGCCAAGGGATATTGTGCTATCAGTGGGGTAAGTTTCCAGGGAACGCCAAGAGTGGCTGGGGGAGGTATATAGAGTCCCACAATCAAAAGTTCCAGTCCATCACACATAGCATGAAGGGCCACATATCTTCCCTCTGAGTCAAGGTGGAGGTCTAATAAGGTAAATCCGAGAGACTTGTGAACCATAACGCTGACACCCCTAGAGAAGGAGGAATGGGTAGAATGATAATTAGCCCCCACCCAGGGCTTCCGGAGGGCCAGCGTCCTGCTCCCCACCAAATGAGTCTACTGCAGTATACATACGTGGGGAGTGTGTTTCTTTAGATAGTTAAACACCAGTGACCGTTTAATCTTGGAGTTCAAACCGCGAACATTCCAAGACAAAATAGTCAGGGGAGTCATCATAGTGTTACTAAATATTTCAGAGGGCGACAGAGCATCATGAGCAACAGAGAGGCTATGAGCATGCGCAGAGATAACGTCACAATATGAGAACATCACCAGGAAGATCTCCTGCGCCACCTGGTGGAGAGAGATCAGAGCTGCAAACATTCCTGAGAAAAAAAACCATAAGCATAAAATTTCACAAAAAAATAATGGTGAAAAAGGCCCAACAGGGAGTAAAAAACCCATACTCCAGCAACATCCCCAACCCCCCACCCCACGCCACCCCCCAAACTTCGGTGTGCTTTCTTCTCAAAAATAATCATGACAACCGCCAATGGGGGAAATGAACAGAGGGACACCTGAGTGTCACAGTACATACAATGAGTCCTCCAGAGCTTTTTAACGGATTACCGGTCCATGCAGAATATGAGATCACCCGGAAAAGAAAAAGATTGCAGGGGTACAAAACTTAAAACCGTTGCAAACCGTTTCAGAGCTCAAAAAGTAGGTAACTTCTCTCCATGGCAGCGTATAGTGCAAAAGCAGGGGTATTAGTCAGGTGCATTGATGGGCACTGGTGAGGCTGCAATGATGGGTACTGGTGAGGCTGCATTGATGTGGACTGGTGAGGCTGCATTGATGGGCACTGGTGAGGCTGTGCTGATGCACCAGCCGCCAATGGTCAATAGCAAAATAGAGAAGAGAAGGGTTGAAGTGGTGAAGGTTTCTACGTGTAATTGTTTTTTTTGTTTTTTTTTTAACAGAAAAGTTTTTATTTGTCTCCAGAGGGAGAAATTTATACATACAATCAAACTTTTTGTGGCTGTACAGAACATACTTACAATTACAGCGAATAGTGCCATACATGGGATAATCAAATATCTTTGTATAAAATCGTGCATGGATCATATAACAGTTATGTTTACATCCTTTGAATACAGTCATTGTTGCTTACATTGGTTCGTAGTAATATTGTTTACTCAATCGTATTTTTGACGTATAGTTTGTGCTAGAATCATATCCGAGATCCAAGGAATCTAATTATAGGGCAGAGGAGGAGGAAAAAGAGAGAAGGGGAGGGGGAAGGGGGGAAGGGAGGGGGTGTGGGGTGAGAAGAGAGAGAGGGGGGGAGAGTCACCAGAAGCACAATCAGGGTGTACAGGTCTTTATTGCCTAGTCCATGTCCCTCAGATCATCCCAAATTTCTTAGGACATTTGCGGTTTATATAGGTAAGTTTATAGAGCGGCAGTGTGGAGTTCACCAGGGCTTTCCACTGGAAGACCATGGGAGGGTCAGGTTGCTTCCACTTAATTAAGATAGTTTTCCTAGCATAGAACGAAGTATAGAACACAAATGATCTCTTATATGTGTTAGGTGTGACATTGTCGCATACTCTTAAAAGGAGAACCATTGGGTTCATTTCTATTTGTAGACGGCCTAATGAGTTGATAATGTCTACCATTTGCGACCAAAATTGTTTTATGACAGGGCAAGACAAGACAACATGTATAAAGGTACCAAGCTCATTATTGCATTGAGGGCATCTATCTGTTTGGGTCGGGTAAATTCTAGAGAGTCTCTGCGGCGTATAGTATGCCCTGTGGAGAAATTTGAGCTGGATATACCTATTCCTCGCTGAGACCATCAGGGGAATATACTGTTGGATCCCTTCTTCCCAATCATCAGCAAGGGCAGGCAAATCCTCCTTTCACCTATCATACAGTTTGGTCCCTCCACTAGTTTCTTCGCATGATATCCTAAGATAAAAAGAGGAAAGGATGCGGTTTATGTTTTTAGAAATCAGGAATTTCTCTACCCAATGTGATTGTATGATAACCCCTTCTGGGAACTGTGTCTGCACTGTATGTTGCAAATTGTAGGTACCAGAAAAACATCTTGGAGGGAAGCTGAAAGTTAGTTTTCAGTGTATCGTAGGGGAGGATTCTACCCCCTGACATAACTTGTTGAACAACCTTAATTTCATAGCTAGCCCACAATGCCGGATCCGGAACCGTCTGTAAGTGGTTTCGTTTAGGATTGCCCCATAGTGATGTAAATGGGGAGATGGTATTGGAGTCGTTAAGTTTTACAGACATTTGCTCCCAGACTCTGACAGTTGTTCGCATGGGAGTTGTGATTTTGGGATGTGCTTTGGGGCCCCTGAACACCATGTTACTCAGTGCTGAGTATGATCCCAAAATGGCCGCTTTTAGATTAACTGAAGGGTTAGATTTTGGTTGGGAGTGCCACCACCGGACTGTAACAATAACCGCTGCCCAAGAGTACTGTTTAAAGCAGGGGAGTGCCAGGCCTCACAATGAGAGGGGGAGCTGCAGGGTGGTCTGTGCAACCCTAGGGCCATCCCTCCCCAGACAAAGGTAGTAATTATTTGGTCCGGTTTCCTGAAAAAGGAATTAGGGATAGGGATGGGGGTGTTGTGAAAGACATAGAGGAATTTAGGCAGGAATGTCATTTTAAGGAGATTAATCCTTCCTACAGGGGAAAGGGGGAGAGATTTCCAAGCTTGGCACCTAGCAGTAAGTTTATGCAGGATCGAGTATAAATTGTCTGTCAGGCATAGAGAGGGGTCTCTTTGGATCTCAATCCCTAGGTATCTAAATTTGGAGACCATAGTTAGTGGTATCTGTGGCCCTAGGGGGGGGGTAGAGTCTGGGATAGGAAAAAAGGGTCGATTTAGTCCAATTGATCCGGATGCCTGAGAAGGATCCATATCGATCAATAATTTCCAGGGCGGCTGTCAAGGACGCAGATGCGTCTGGGCGGTACAGCAATGTATCATCAGCATATAAGGAAAGTTTTTCAGTCAGTGGACCCACTTCTATCCCTTTAATTGTTGGGGAAGATCTGAGGAGGGTGGTCAGGGGTTCTATAGCTAAGGCAAAAAGCCCTGGAGATAGTGGGCATCCCTGCCTAGTTCCCCTACCCAGGGAGAAGGAGGGGGAGAGCATGCCATTTGTGTGGACTCTTGCGGAGGGGTGCCTATACATTAGTTTTACCCAGGAGACAAATTTGGGATCAAAGGTAAATCTGTTAAGTACTTGCCACAGAAACTCCCACTCCATCGAGTCAAAGGCCTTCTCAGCGTCTAGGGAAGCCACGACACCCGGGGAGTCCACCCTCCCAGCCCGAGATATATTCGTGTACAAGTGACGTAAATTTATATTGGTACCTTTACCCGGTATAAATCCTGTTTAATCACCATGGACTAGGGATAGGATGACCGAGTTTAGTCTAGTTGAGAGGATTTTAGTGGTTATTTTGGCATCTACATTTAAGAGCGATATAGGGCGGTAAGAAGCACAGATCGCAGGGTCTTTATTGGCTTGGGTATTACCACGACTACTGCCTCCGACATAGAGGGAGGAAGGCACCCCTCCTCCAGCATGTTCAGAAGCAGGCCGTGGAATTTAGGGACTAGGAGTTCACTGTTAGTTTTGTAGAACTCCGCTGGGAGGCCGTCAGGGCCTGGAGTTTTTGCCGATTGCAGTGCTGCCACTGCGACCTGCACCTCTTTGACTGTGATGGGGGCGTCTAGGGTATTGCGAGCCTCATCTGAAAGCTGTGGAAATTATGATTGATCCAGAAAGTTATGTAGGCTACCAGGGGTAAAGTTAGCTCTAGATGTATAAAGGTGTTCATAATACCTAGAAAATTGAGCATTAATACCGGTAGGGTCAGGGTGTATCACCCCATTGTCATCCTTTATGTGTGCAATATGTGGTGTGGAAGAGCGCTCTTTGGCCAGCCATGCCAGCAGTCTACCCGTCTTCTTACATTGTTCAAAAATTCTCTGTGACTGAGAAAAACTGTTTTTTGGTGTTCTCAGTACTCTCAGTAAGGGGATTTCCCTGTGGAGGCATTGCATGGCATCATATGTCAGTGCATCCTTAGTGGTCACTAGGGATGAGCTTCGTGTTCGAGTCGAAACCCATGTTCGACTCGAACATCGGCTGTTCGACCGTCCGTCGAATTGCGAACGATATGGGCCGTTCGCGCCAAATTCGTGTGGCGCGTCACGGCCCATAATTCACTGCGGCATCGCAGTGCATTGCTGGCTGATGATTGGCCAAGCATGCACTATGACCCGCATGCTTGGCCAATCACAGCGCCGTCAGTAGAGAGAGCTGTAATTGGCCAAAGCCAGGGTGGCTTTGGCCAATTATGGCTCAGGGGATTTAGTACACGCCCCACACTATATAAGGCCGCCTGTGCTGAGAGATAGAGAGAGAGAGAGACAGTGTCATTTGATTTGAGTTAGATAGATTAGGCAGAACAGTCAGTCAGTTAGCTGCACTTACAGTGTATTGTGTATATATATGCATCCCAGGTGTTGCATATATATATATACACTGTATTCAGTTTAGCTAGATCCGTTCCTGTTATCTTCTATCTAGACTATTTACATTTAGTGCAGTGCATCCTGCTCACAGTGTTCAGCTAGATCCGTTCCTGTTATCTTCTAGACTATTTACATTTAGTGCAGTGCGTCCTGCTCACAGTGTTCAGCTAGATCCGTTCCTGCTATTTACATTTAGTGCAGTGCGTCCTGCTCACAGTGTTCAGCTAGATCCGTTCCTGCTATTTACATTTAGTGCAGTGCGTCCTGCTCACAGTGTTCAGCTAGATCCGTTCCTGCTATTTACATTTAGTGCAGTGCGTCCTGCTCACAGTGTTCAGCTAGATCCGTTACTGCTATTTACATTTAGTGCAGTGCGTCCTGCTCACAGTGTTCAGCTAGATCCGTTCCTGTTATTTACATTTAGTGCAGTGCGTCCTGCTCACAGTGTTCAGCTAGATCCGTTCCTGCTATTTACATTTAGTGCAGTGCGTCCTGCTCACAGTGTTCAGCTAGATCCGTTCCTGTTATCTTCTAGACTATTTACATTGATTGCAGTGCGTCCTGCTCACAGTGTTCAGCTAGATCCGTTCCTGTTATCTTCCTACTGACAGGCAGGCTTGTCTGGTTACAGTATATAAAGCTACCTGAAGAAAATTACAGGTGTTCTATTTGATCCTATTAGTACCACGGTCAGGCAGCTAGACTATTTACATTTAGTGCAGTGCGTCCTGCTCACAGTGTTCAGCTAGATCCGTTCCTGTTATCTTCCTACTGACAGGCAGGCTTGTCTGGTTACAGTATATAAAGCTACCTGAAGAAAATTACAGGTGTTCTATTTGATCCTATTAGTACCACGGTCAGGCAGCTAGACTATTTACATTTAGTACAGTGCGTCCTGCTCACAGTGTTCAGCTAGATCCGTTCCTGTTATCTTCCTACTGACAGGCAGGCTTGTCTGGTTACAGTATATAAAGCTACCTGAAGAAAATTACAGGTGTTCTATTTGATCCTATTAGTACCACGGTCAGGCAGCTAGACTATTTACATTTAGTACAGTGCGTCCTGCTCACAGTGTTCAGCTAGATCCGTTCCTGTTATCTTCCTACTGACAGGCAGGCTTGTCTGGTTACAGTATATAAAGCTACCTGAAGAAAATTACAGGTGTTCTATTTGATCCTATTAGTACCACGGTCAGGCAGCTAGACTATTTACATTTAGTACAGTGCGTCCTGCTCACAGTGTTCAGCTAGATCCGTTCCTGTTATCTTCCTACTGACAGGCAGGCTTGTCTGGTTACAGTATATAAAGCTACCTGAAGAAAATTACAGGTGTTCTATTTGATCCTATTAGTACCACGGTCAGGCAGCTAGACTATTTACATTTAGTACAGTGCGTCCTGCTCACAGTGTTCAGCTAGATCCGTTCCTGTTATCTTCCTACTGACAGGCAGGCTTGTCTGGTTACAGTATATAAAGCTACCTGAAGAAAATTACAGGTGTTCTATCCCAGCTTAGTGCAGCTACAGGCCATTAGTATGTCTGGAAGGCCAAGAAGGAGAGGCAGACAGTCACAAGCCAATAAGAGAGGGAAAGCAGGCTCTGTGTCTAGTGCTGGTCGTGGAGACGGTGCATCCTCATCAGCACGTGGCCATGGGACACGCTTGGCCTTTTTTTCGGCAGCTGGCCGTGTTGAGCCGCAACATGCGGAAGACTTGGTCGAGTGGATGACCAAGCCATCCTCATCCTCCTCATCCTCTCTCACCCATGCCCAGGGTGCTTTGTCTGGCAAAGCAGCGGCCTCTTCCCTCAGCTCAATGTCATCAGTGACTCCTTCCCTAGCTCCACCATGTCCTCCTGAGGATTCCCTCGAACTGTTTGACCACAGTGTTGGGTACATGCTCCAGGAGGATGCCCAGCGTTTGGAAGGCTCTGATGATGATACTGAGCTCGATGAAGGCAGTAACATGAGCACGGACAGAGGGGGTGCCCAAGAAGGACAGCAATCTGGCAGTCATGCTCCCCCTGCTGCAGCATACTGCCAGGTTTGCTCCAGTGATGAGGAGGGAGGGGATGATGAGGTCACTGACTCAACGTGGGTGCCTGATAGGAGAGAGGAGGAGGAGGAGGAGGAGGAGGAGGCGGCACATCACCAACGAGGCAGGATGCCCTCCAGGGGCCAGCCTAAGGGCAGCACATTGACTGCATCACACCCCAAAGCTCCACATGTGCAGGGCGCTGCAGTCTCTGCGCGTTATTCAAAAAGTTCTTTGGTGTGGACCTTTTTTGAGACGAGTGCATCAGATCGCACCGCTGCTATTTGCAACATATGTCTCAAGCGTATCTCGCGTGGCCAAAACATCTCCCGCTTGGGTACCACATGCTTGACCAGACATATGTTGACCTGCCATGCAGTTCGTTGGCAAGCGTATCTAAAAGACCCACACCAAAGAACAAAGAGGATCTCTCCTTGCTCCTCATCAGCTGAGATTTCCAACCCCACTAGACCTCCAGTCCTCTCTGAGACCTGCAGTGAGAGGAATGAAGGTGTAGAATTAGGTGTGTCACAGCCAAGTACTTGTGGGCAATCTGCTTTTGGTACACCGACGTCAGATTGTACCAGGCAAATTTCCCTGCCCCAGCTGCTGCACCGCCGAAAGAAGTTTGCTCCCAGCCATCCACATGCCCAGCGGTTGAATGCTAGCTTGGCAAAATTGCTAGCACTTCAACTGCTGCCTTTTCAGTTGGTAGACTCTGCCCCCTTCCGTGAGTTTGTGGAATGTGCGGTTCCTCAGTGGCAGGTACCCAAACGCCACTTTTTCTCACGGAAGGCGATTCCGGCTCTCTACCGGCATGTGGAAGGCAATGTCCATGCCTCGCTGGACAGGGCGGTCAGCGGTAAGGTGCATATTACCGCTGACTCATGGTCCAGCAGGCATGGACAGGGACGTTACCTAAGTTTCACGGCGCATTGGGTGACTCTGCTGGCAGCTGGGAAGGATGCAGGACAAGGTGCAGTAGTGTTGGAGGTTGTTCCGCCACCACGCCTCCAAAATGCTGATTGTGACACACCTCTCTCCTCCACCCCCTCCTCTTCTTCTTCCTCCATGGCCTCTTCCTCGGAACCAGCGGTGCTCCGTAGGCGTTCAAGGGGCTACGCAAGTACGCAGGCCAAAAGATGCCATGCGGTGCTTGAGCTGGTGTGCTTGGGGGACAGGAGCCACACTGGGGCAGAGGTTCTGTCAGCTCTGCAGGGGTAGGTTCAGAGGTGGTTGACGCCACGCCAACTTAAGGCAGGAATGGTGGTTTGCGACAATGGCACCAACCTCCTCTCTGCCCTCCGACAGGGACAAATGACCCATGTGCCCTGTTTGGCTCACGTCCTTAACTTGGTGGTGCAGCGGTTCTTGGGCAGGTACCCGTGCTTACAGGATGTCCTGAGGCAGGCCAGGAAAGTCTGTGTGCATTTCCGCCGGTCATATAATGCCAGTGCTCGGCTGACGGACCTCCAAAAGGAGTTTAACCTGCCCAAGAACCGCCTAATCTGTGACATGCCCACCAGGTGGAACTCAACGTTGGCCATGCTGCAGCGGCTGCACACGCAGCAGAGGGCCATCAATGAGTACCTGTGCGACTATGGCACCAGGACAGGGTCAGGGGAGCTTGGTTTTTTTTCCCCACGCCAGTGGGCCATGATCAGGGATGCATGCACTGTCCTGTCACCATTCTAGGAGGCCACGAGGATGGTGAGCACTGACAGTGCATGCATCAGTGACACTGTCCCCCTTGTCCACCTGTTGGAGCACACGCTGCGTGGAATAATGGACAGGGCACTTGAGGCAGAACAGAGGCAGGAAGAGGAGGACTTCCTTAGCTCTCAAGGCCCCCTTTATCCAGACAGTGTTCCTGCGTGCCCGCTGATCACACAAGAAGAGGACGAGGAGGAGGAGGAGGAGGAGGAAGATTGTGTCAGTATGGAGGTGGAGCCTGGCACTCAGCATCAGCAGCAGTCTTTAAGGGATCAGTCCCAAGGAACACATGGACTTGTACGTGGCTGGGAGGAGGTGGCTGCGGACGTTGTTGTCCTTAGTGACCCAGAGGACTCCGGACCGAATGCCTCAGCAAACCTACGCTGCATGGCCTCCCTGATCCTGCAAAGCCTGCGTAAGGATCCTCGTATTCGTGGTATCAAGGAGAAGGACCAATACTGGCTAGCAACCCTCCTTGATCCACGTTACAAGGGTAAGGTTGCGGACCTTATCTTGCCATCGCAGAGGGAGCAGAGGATGAAACATCTTCGGGAGGCCTTGCAGAAAGGTCTGTGCAACGCGTTCCCAGAGACTGGGAAGTTACAAACTCCTGTTTCTGGACAACGTGTTGCTGAGGCTTCGGTCAGTCAAAGAAGGAGCGGTGGAGAAGGTGGCCGTCTGACCGATGCGTTCAGACAATTTTTTGGTCCGCAGCCCCAAGGTATGATCGGTTCCAGCAACCATCGCCAGCGTCTGTTTTACATGGTGCAGGAATACCTAGGGGCAAGATCAGACTTGGACACCTTTCCCACCGAAAATCCTCTGGGTTACTGGGTCTTGAGGATGGATCACTGGCCAGAGCTTGCACAGTATGCAATTGAGCTACTGGCCTGTCCTGCATCCAGCGTTCTTTCGGAACGCACATTCAGTGCTGCTGGAGGCGTGGTAACTGATCACAGGGTGCGTCTGTCCACCGACTCGGTCGGTGGTCGATCGGCTGACCTTCATAAAAATGAATCAGTCTTGGATCACCACCAGCTACCAAGCACCTGATGCTGATGTAACCGAATAATTTTTTTAAAATCTCAGATCCCTTCAAAGACTGCCTATGCTGATGCTGAGTGACTATCCCTGAGTAATTATCCTCTTCCTCCTCAATCATCACGCTGATAGCTTGTAAGAACATTTTTGGTTCTGGGCGCCACCAACAGTGCCTAAGGCACAATTTTTCAGCCCCTGTTTAACAGGGGCGTGTAATTACAATTTTTGATGTAATACTTTGCAGCAGGGCTCGTTCCTGCATTCCAACTAGAGTGTCTGTGAGGGGTTGCAGTGTTGTGGCACCAGCACCAGTGCCTAAGGCCCAATTTTTCTGCCCCTGTCTAACAGGGGCGTGTAATTACAATTTTTGATGCAATACTTTGCAGCAGGGCTCGTTCCTGCGTTCCAACTAGAGTGTCTGTGAGGGGTTGCAGTGTTGTGGCACCAGCACCAGTGCCTAAGGCCCAATTTTTCTGCCCCTGTCTAACAGGGGCGTGTAATTACAATTTTTGATGCAATACTTTGCAGCAGGGCTCGTTCCTGCGTTCCAACTAGAGTGTCTGTGAGGGGTTGCAGTGTTGTGGCACCAGCACCAGTGCCTAAGGCCCAATTTTTCTGCCCCTGTCTAACAGGGGCGTGTAATTACAATTTTTGAAGCAATACTTTGCAGCAGGGCTCGTTCCTGCGTTCCAACTAGAGTGTCTGTGAGGGGTTGCAGTGTTGTGGCACCAGCACCAGTGCCTAAGGCCTAATTTTTCAGCTCCTGTTCAACAGGGGCATGTAATTACAATTCTTGATCTAATATTTCACAGCAGGGCCCTGTGAGGGCTTACAGTGTTGTGGCCACAGCAACACCTAAGGCCCAAATTTCTGCTGAGTATATAGGGCAGGACCCTACTTTCAAACATCTAACTTACAAACGACTCCTACTTGCAAACGGAAGGAGACAACAGGAAGTGAGATGAAATCTACCCCTAGGAAGAGAAATTCTCTCCTGTAAGAGTTAATATGGGAAAACAATTTCTCCTTTCCACTGATGCTTTCCAATCCTTGTTCCACAAAAAAACCCAAATTTTCAAAAAACATTTTTCATTGGGACAAAAAAGTGAGGTGAAATCTTCTGAAGAGGAGGAAAGACAGCAAAACAAATGTCACAGGGGTCTTCCCTATGTTTTCCAAAAAGCTTAGAAAAGATTTTTTGGCTGGAGCTAAACACGTTAAAAATGTTCAAAATTACAAACAGATTCTACTTAACAACAAACCTACAGTCCCTGTCTTGTTTGCACCGCCTGTATACTGCTGTTCAGAGTATATAGGGCCTGGTGGCCCCACACCTTTCCTTATTTTAATTTGGGTGCGGGGTTCCCCTTAATATCCATACAAGACCCAAAGGGCCTGGTAATGGACTGGGGGGTACCCATGCCGTTTGTCTCACTGATTTTCATCCATATTGCCATGACCCGACATGACATTAAACCCGCAAGCAGTTTTAAATGAGATTTTTTCCTTTAAAAATGACATTTGGTGCAGGGACTGTTCTAAACATGGGAAACACGCGTCACTTTACAGGCATACTATAGACACCCCCCAGGTACGATATTTAAAGGAATATTTCACTTTTTTTTTTTTTACTTTAAGCATCATTAAAATCACTGCTCCCGAAAAAACGGCCGTTTTTAAAAGTTTTTTTTGCATTGATACATATCCCCTGGGGTAGGACCCGGGTCCCCAAACCCTTTTTAGGACAATACCATGCAAATTAGCCTTTAAAATGAGCACTTTTGATTTCGAACGTTCGAGTCCCATAGACGTCAATGGGGTTCTAACGTTCGTGCGAACTTTCGGTCCGTTCGCGGGTTCTGGTGCGAACCGAACCGGGGGGTGTTCGGCTCATCCCTAGTGGTCACATATCTGTCCTCTAGTAATATAACCTTCTTTTATGCTTCCTCTAATGCTAGGTTTGTATCTTTCCTAACCCTCCCAATGGCTGTTTTGTATTGCCCTATAGTATATGCTTTAAAGGCATCCCAGAGCATTGTGTGTGTGTGGGGGGGGCTTGCCAGTATTGTGTTCCCAGTAGACTCCCAGATCTCCCTCAACCAGGGGGGCCACCCGCTCGTCAGTGACCCATAAGCCAGATAACCGCCATAGTGCAGATCCCGCCGGAAGGTCTGTTTGCAATGTCAATAAAAGAGGTGTATGTTCTGAGATGCCACAGGGCAGGATCTCCACCTACTGTATCCGGGAGAGCAGGGAGTCAGTGGTATAGATTAAATAAATTCTGGAGAAGGAGGCATATGTAGCCGAGTGACAGGTAAATTGTTTCTTTCCTGGGTGCCTCTGTCTCCAAACATTGGTAAACCCATAATTCTCCGCCCACTGAGATAGGGGGGAGTCACCCAGGGGTCCCACACTAAGTCTGTCCAGAGCAGGGTTAGGGGTCATGTTAAAGTCCCCGGCTAGTATTACACCTGCCAAGGGATATTGTGCTATCAGTGGGGTAAGTTTCCAGGGAACGCCAAGAGTGGCTGGGGGAGGTATATAGAGTCCCACAATCAAAAGTTCCAGTCCATCACACATAGCATGAAGGGCCACATATCTTCCCTCTGAGTCAAGGTGGAGGTCTAATAAGGTAAATCCGAGAGACTTGTGAACCATAACGCTGACACCCCTAGAGAAGGAGGAATGGGTAGAATGATAATTAGCCCCCACCCAGGGCTTCCGGAGGGCCAGCGTCCTGCTCCCCACCAAATGAGTCTACTGCAGTATACATACGCGGGGAGTGTGTTTCTTTAGATAGTTAAACACCAGTGACCGTTTAATCTTGGAGTTCAAACCGCGAACATTCCAAGACAAAATAGTCAGGGGAGTCATCATAGTGTTACTAAATATTTCAGAGGGCGACAGAGCATCATGAGCAACAGAGAGGCTATGAGCATGCGCAGAGATAACGTCACAATATGAGAACATCACCAGGAAGATCTCCTACGCCACCTGGTGGAGAGAGATCAGAGCTGCAAACATTCCTGAGAAAAAAAAACCATAAGCATAAAATTTCACAAAAAAATAATGGTGAAAAAGGCCCAACAGGGAGTAAAAAACCCATACTCCAGCAACATCCCCAACCCCCCACCCCACGCCACCCCCCAAACTTCGGTGTGCTTTCTTCTCAAAAATAATCATGACAACCGCCAATGGGGGAAATGAACAGAGGGACACCTGAGTGTCACAGCACATACAATGAGTCCTCCAGAGCTTTTTAACGGATTACCGGTCCATGCAGAATATGAGATCACCCGGAAAAGAAAAAGATTGCAGGGGTACAAAACTTAAAACCGTTGCAAACCGTTTCAGAGCTCAAAAAGTAGGTAACTTCTCTCCATGGCAGCGTATAGTGCAAAAGCAGGGGTATTAGTCAGGTGCACGAGCAGATCAGACATGCCGGCCCCTCTCCAGGCATTAACAGAGATCCAGATCCAGACATGACTGCCTGTAGCAAGTGTCAGTAGGGGGGGGGGGACAACAGCCCGAGTACGTTTCAGTCATGCATACCAAGGAAGTCAGGTAGATAGAAAAGTGGAAAGGGTAAATCAGACATACCACATAGCTCTGGATGCTTGTTATCTTCTAGGTAAGGTCTCCAGCCAGTGTGATGCATCTTCAGGGGAAGTAAAAAATCGCACCGTTTCACCATCCTGGACACGCAGCCTGGCAGGGAATAGCATGCTATATTTGATTTTTTTATTGCACAGATTGAGCTTCACATGGTCAAAGGAGCGGTGCAACTTCTGAGTGCCCACCGAGTAGTTAGGAAACATCATCAGTTTGGCCCCTTCATTTCTCAGTTGTTCTATCTTCCTTGCCTCACGCAGAACCTGGTCCCGGGCTCTTAAAGCGGAGTTCCACACAAAAATGGAACTTCCGCTTTTCGCAACCCTCCCCCCTCCGGTGTCACATTTGGCACCTTTCAGGGGGGAGGGGGGTGCAGATACCTGTCTAAGACAGGTATTTGCACCCACTTCCGGCATAGACTCCCATGGGAGTCTATGCCTCTTCCCGTCCCCACCGCGCTGTCTGCTGGGAACACACAGCTCCCAGGAGAGAGCGGGGACCACTTGGGACGCGCAGCGCGACTCGCGCATGCGCAGTAGGGAACCGGAAGTGAAGCCGCAAACCTTCACTTCCTGATTCCCTCACCTAGGATGGCGGCGGCAGCTGCCGAGAACCGAGCGGGTTCTCGGCGTCCCCTGCCGACATCGCTGGACCCTGGGACAGGTAAGTGGCCATGTATTAAAAGTCAGCAGCTGCAGTATTTGTAGCTGCTGGCTTTTAATATTTTTTTTTTGAGCGGTGTGGGTGAACCCCCGCTTTAAATTTAGCAACTTCAGAATGAGAGTTGGAGGAGCTCTCCGGGGCCCCAAGGTAGCAGGTATTCTATGCGCCCTCTCCACCACAAAAAAGTTGGAGAATGCCGCGTGCGGGAGAAGGGTTCTTAGCAGGTGTTCCGTTGAACGCCGTGGGGTCAATTCCTTCCACCCCCTCAGGCTATCCCACTATGCGGAGATTGTTCCTTCTGTTCCAGTTCTCTGCATCCTCAGAGAAATTATTAGTTTGCAGCGTGCGGAGTGAGACTGTATGCTCCTGCAGCGTGCCTTCTGTATCCCCCACGCGGCGCTCAGCCTCTGTGAGGTGGGAGCAAAAGCTGTCCATATCCCTGCGGATTAAACTAATGTCCAGCTGCATATGTTCAACCTCACCCTTGAGGGTCGATCGGCAGGTGTTAATTGCCTGCATAAGGGCATCAAAGTTGGATTGTTCCCTCTCTGCAGGATCAGAATCATTCCCCTCAGTCTTGGACGCCATGTTGGTTGCTGTGGCGGGACGAGGGCTCCGTGCAGAGGGAATGGGAGGTACTTTATGAGACTTACGGGTGGACAGGCCACCTTTCCACTTGGTCACGCCGGTCACCGGCGCTGGCTCATCCGTTCTGGGCAGGTTAGGATCGCTGGTCTGCAGGGTAACAGGGCTATAAGTTGGAGGACGAGCCGATGGCCATCTTGGACACGCCCCCCTACGTGTAACAGTTAGGCGGTTGGAGGGAAAAGTGGCCAAAGACAGGGCGAGAGTGACATTAAAGAGGTGATGATCAGAAAGGGGGGGGGGGGCAGTAGATTCCAGCAGTTCTTAAGGAAATTGAAGAAAATAGACATATACAGTAAGCTTCCAATGATGATAGGGACAGAAAGGGAGGAGAGAGAAGAACCTGGAAGGTGCACTTAGGGTAATGGAGGATTCAAACTCCACCTCCCTTGCGTCCACTAGGTCTAGGGGAGTGAGTCCAGTGAAGGCCACCATAGGAGAGGGAAGTGGGAAAAGCAGTGTTTGGATGTGTGAAGCCAGGCTTCGGTGACAGCACGTAGATTAAAGGAGTTAGTGACAAAAAGGTCATTAACAGAGGTGAGTTTGCTGCAGACAGAGCGGTCATCCCAGAGGGCACAGGAGAAGGGGAGGCTGGTTTTGCAAAGAAGAGGAATGGCAACTAAATTGTGTAGATTGCAGCTGCTGCCAATGGGTACAGGGTGATAGGTGCATTGGGTACAGTTAAATAAACGGGACTCAGGGTTTGGGGATATATCTTCAGACGTTAGGAGAAGCAGAAGGGCGAGAGAGGTAGTATATGAGAGCATGATTTATATGAACGGACATGCCTCAGCATTCTGGGGGTTTTATTAGCATGTGGGATTAGAATTAGGAGGACGTGATGAGTGCAGTAATAAGGAGAGGGCAGAAGTGGTTGTGATATATACAGATTGTGGGGTGGAAAAGAGTGGTGAAGTAAAGAGAGTTTAAGGAGAGAGGATAGAATGCAGGTCACCTGCAGTCTGGTGTTTTGTAGAGTAGCTTACTGTAGATGTTCGCTTCATGCAATCGCTGAAGTGCAAGAGTGGAAATGCCACTTAATTAAAGAACGCCACTCTGATGGAAGAGCCCCAGCGTGCATCCCCCTGGCATGTGTCCCCCATAAAGGTGCTTTTGTTTTATACTGTGGTGGGTGTGGATGGAATTTGCCTATTAATCCATTAGGAGTTGATATCAGGCACACATCTATCACAGCAAACTTTCCACACCACAATCAAACTGCAAGAGGACCAAGAGGGCAGGGTTGTAAAGATAAAGATCAAGCCATAATTTAAGTAAGACATTTAAAAACAAAATAAACATCACCTTAATAATAATGAACAGAGTTACAGATGGATGTGGAACAGCAGTAATATAGATGTAGGTTTACCATAAAGGCATTGAGAGCAGTCAGTCTGTGTTCAGTTTAAGGTGTATGTGGAACAGCAGGAATGTAGATGAACCTTTACCATAAAGACATTGAGAGCAGTCAATCTGTATTCAGTTGAAAGGGGTTGTAAACCCTCGTGTTTTTTCACCTTAATGCATCAGGTGAAAAAAATTCTGACACTGACCAGCCCCCCCAGCCCCGCCCCCCCCCCCCCCGTTTTACTCACCTGAGCCTGTTCGACCCCATGGCGGAGACGCGCTCTACCTCTCTGCCTGTTGTCTCGGCTCTTGATTGGATAGATTGATAGCAGCACAGCCATTGGCTCACGCTGCTGTCAATCAAATCCAATAACGCGGGCGTGGGGGACCCAAGTCCAACATTCTGTGTCTATGGACGCAAAAGCCAGCCTCCATGCAGAGCGCTTCTCCTCCTAGAGGGTTTACCGATGAGGGGAGGTGCTATTAGCACCACTGGGGGGCCCAAGAAGAGGTGGATCGGGGCCACTCTGCGCAAAACAAACTGCACAGTGGAGGTAAGTATGACATGTGTGTTATTTAAAAAAAAAAAAAACAAGGGTTTACAACCCCTTTAAGGTGGATGTGGAACAGCAGTAATACAGATGCAAGTTTACTTGTGAAGGGAGAGAAGAGATATTCAGATGAGCAAGAGCAGAAGTGCCACTTAATTAAAGAACGCCACTTTATTGGAAGAACCCCAGCATGCGCCCCCCCTGGCAAACCAGTGGATCTATGTGTTGAAGTGGTTGTTATAGTGCTTTGTGCACCTTTTACACATCAGTGGAGCAGCTTTTATATCATTTTTATATAAGACATTGGCCCCAGCCTTCCAGTGTGCCAACTTAATTAAGATGAAATGTATTAGTTAAACATAAACCACACTGACTTGATTAACTTCCTGAGTTCTTTTATGTCTATGTAGTGATTTTTAGCACAATAAAATTTTCAATGAATGTATGGGCTCTGTAAAGATAAAACAAATGTCAATATATTTGTTGTCAAGTCACTAACAATCATATTTATCTGATTTATCGAGATACACAACATTACACTAATATCAATAGTACATTTCTTTAGTAGTAATAAGTACCAGGACCTCGGAATTTAGGAGAAATTGGATTCCCCATTTTCCATTTAGTAGGTATAGTCACCACCATCTCAGAATACAAGTAATTTAGACTATGCACATGGACAACAAGGTCCACTCCAATCAGTCCCTCCTCTTGAATTCTCTTCAACAGAATGCAAGGATTGGGTCTATACTATTATGCTGACAAAACCCAACTTAATTACTTTGAGTCCTTAAATGGAGATGACACATTTAAATGTGATTTTAATGTCTAAATCTATCAAATTCAGTTAGATTTAGAAACTAGATAAAATTTTGCAGTGGAGAGAACAATTTTATACTTTACCGCACGAAGATCACTGTGGTAGATTATAGGACCACACCCAAAGGATGTGCAGTAGCCCCTCAAAATAGAATCTGATCTGGTATGGAGAGTCTGAATTTGTGATGGAGAGTCGAAATGGTGATCAGATGAGTGTCATTGTGATGACCCATGTTGACTGTTGAGCGTCTCAATGTGTCTTTTCTCTCTAAACTTCCCCTTTTATGTCCAAAAATCTTATGTGCAGTTTAGACTATTTACACACATCTGATTGTATGACATTTCTATTGATTACCCTAATATTTATTTAGGTGGTGATCACACCTTTGCATTAGATGGTTCTCTAAGACCAGGAATTCCTATTTTGGGTCTCTGAAAATAAATTTGGATTTACTCAGTGGATCAATTAACCTTATCTGGGACATTATATTCTTATCCATGAGTTAATTACAGATACAGTGGGGACGGAAAGTATTCAGACCCCCTTACATGTTTCACTCTTTGTTATATTGCAGCCATTTGCTAAAATCATTTAAGTTCATTTTTTTCCTCGTTAATGTACACAGAGCACCCCATATTGACAGAAAAACACAGAATTGTTGACATTTTTGCAGATTTATTAAAAAAGAAAAACTGAAATATCACATGGTCCTAAGTATTCAGACCCTTTGCTCAGTATTTAGTAGAAGCACCCTTTTGATCTAATACAGCCATGAGTCTTTTTGGGAAAGATGCAACAAATTTTTCACACCTGGATTTGGGGATCCTCTGCCATTCCTCTTTGCAGATGCTCTCCAGTTCTGTCAGGTTGGATGGTAAACATTGGTGGACAGCCATTTTTAGGTCTCTCCAGAGATGCTCAATTGGGTTTAAGTCAGGGCTCTGGCTGGGCCATTCAAGAACAGTCACGGAGTTGTTGTGAAGCCACTCCTTCATTATTTTAGCTGTGTTCTTAGGGTCATTGTCTTGTTGGAAGGTAAACCTTCGGCCGAGTCTGAGGTCCTGAGCACTCTGGAGAAGGTTTTCGTTGAGGATATCCCTGTACTTGGCTGCATTCATCTTTCCCTCGATTGCAACCAGTTGTCCTGTCCCTGCAGCTGAAAAACACCCCCACAGCATGATGCTGCCACCACCATGCTTCACTGTTGGGACTGTATTGGACAGGTGATGAGCAGTGCCTGGTTTTCTCCACACATACCGCTTAAAATTAAGGCAAAAAGTTCTATCTTGGTCTCATCAGACCAAAACTTATTTCTCACCATCTTGGAGTCCTTCAGGTGTTTTTTAGCAAACTCCATGCGGGCTTTCATGTGTCTTTCACTGAGGAGAGGCTTCCGTCAGGCCACTCTGACATAAAGTCCCCACTGGTGGAGGGCTTCAGTGATGGTTGACTTTCTACAACTTTCTTCCAATTTCCGACTGTATCTCTAGAGCTCAGTCACAGTGATCTGTGGGTTCTTCTTTACCCCTCTTACCAAGGCTCTTCTCCCCCGATAGCTCAGTTTGGCCAGACGGCCAGCCCTAGGAAGGGTTCTGGTCATCCCAAACGTCTTCCATTTAAGGATTATGGAGGCCACTGTGCTCTTAGGAACCTTAAGTGCAGCAGAATTTTTTTTCTAACCTTGGCCAGATCTGTGCCTTGCCACAATTCTGTCTCTAAACTCTTCAGGCAGTTCCTTTGACCTCATGATTCTCATTTGCTCTGACATGCACTGTGAGCTGTAGAGGTCTTATATAGACAGGTGTGTGGATTTCCTAATCAAGTCCAATCAGTATAATCAAACACAGCTGGACTCAAATGAAGGTGTAGAACCATCTCAAGGATGATCAGAAGAAATGGACAGCACCTGAGTTAAATATATAAGTGTCACAGCAAAGGGTCTGAATACTTAGGACCATGTGATATTTCAGTTTTTCTTTTTTAATAAATCTGCAAAAATGTCAACAATTATGTGTTTTTCTGTCAATATGGGGTGCTGTGTGTACAATAATGAGGAAAAAAAATGAACTTAATGATTTTAGCAAATGGCTGCAATATAACAAAGAGTGAAAAATTTAAGGGGATCTGAATACTTTCCGTCCCCACTGTATATTCTCCTCATGATAGTATGGATGAGGTCCCCGCTGTGGATATTATTTGTGGTCTTATATCTTATATCTGATCAAGATATCAATGTTGTCGTATTATTGACCCCCAAAGGACATCTTGGTAAGTATGGTATCATAAATTTCCCTCTAATTTCTGAATCATTCATACCATTAAAACATAATTGTTTCCCTTTTTTGAGTGTTACAACAATACATATATTTGATAAAATGATTATTTATCATGATTCAGTCCTTCATATGGTATGATGCACTGTATATGAGTAAATTGGAAAGTTTTTCCCGATTCCAACAGGGTCCAGGAGGTCTCTGTTCTACCGTATTCTGGAATTGTTAATAGTCAGTCAGAATAATGGAATGAATTCAGTTCACTCTAATTTGACCCCTGTCCGGATTTTTCAATCTGCGGAGAAGTTAGAGAAATTTCACTTTGCTAACGATTTGTGGGGAGTAAACTCGGTTTGTTAGTAGTTCTGTAGACTGAGAGTAGCTGATATTATGATGAACATACACAAAAGTTTTGTTTCTTGTTGGACTACAGACATAGTGATGCATAGAATTAGGATTTCCCAAGTGATAAAACTGGTTGGTGTTTGCGTCTGCTAATGCTTTTTCCTTTAACAATGTTCATATGTTTGAATAAGTTTCAAATTAGAGAGGATTTTTTTCTTTTTTTTTTTTCTCAGGTGCTTGAATAGCATATCAAACTTTCATTGTTCACTAGAGGGTGAGGGCTGTCTTGACTCGTTTGGAGTGCAAATAAGCTTCCCAGGGGCAGCCCATACACTGATATTTTTTTTAATTCAACCAGTAGGTTCAACAAAATTTTTTTCTCATTTTCCCATCCACACATTCCATGTGGATGGGGGAATCCTTCCCGCTGTGGTATTGTATTCTGATAGAAGTTAGCCTTCCCCGCCGTCAGAATACAATGATCAGTGTTGGCGGCTATAGCCGATGGCACTGCTCATTTAGGAACAACCCAACAGGCTGGATGTACATAAGTCGATTAACAGAACGATGTGTGTACAACCAGCCTGCCCATACATGGATGGAAATTCGGCTGGTCCACACACACGCTAACTTCCTTAAAATTTGGGAACCATGGTTGATGTATGGCTTCCCTGATCTCCTTATGACAAGCGTAGGTCAGCTCTAACTGGCGTCTCGAGTGATCCCGGGTCCCTACTCTTACTTGCTCCCCCCTTACCCTACCCCTACCTTTCTTCTTTGTCTTTCCTTTCTGTTCTCTTTTTTTTTCTCTTGATGGGTTACTAAGCCCTCTTTAGTTGTCTATTGATGGCCAGGACTACTTAAAAATGGGGTTATTGGCATACTTGTCCTGGCTTCTTTTGCAAACTATGGGGTTTACCCCAAACCGCATATATGTTATATTGGGGTTTACTGTGATCATTAGGAAAGAAGGCCTTCCTGTTCTTTATGTTGCCAGTCATAACCCTTGCGTGGCGGGACTAAGTGCTTTGGTATTACTGTATGTTTTAATGATATACTTGTAATAAAACCAGAAATTTGGCTGGTTCCTGCTTAGCCGGCCAAATTTTGATCCATGTATGGCCAGCATAAGTATCTTGTAAATCAATCCCTCAGGGTCTTTCAGTTCTGAGACTGGTAAACTCTTGTAATGCTGTGTAGGTGTGAAGTTAAAGTACAGATCCCGTTGATATTCGTATAATTGATAATTTTATACCCTGACAATGGACTCTAACCCTTTCCCACTCTATCCCAAAAAAGTTTTGCCTGGACATACACTAATCTTTGGCTAACATAAGTCATGATAAGTGGGGAGGCACTGTAACATATAAGTACAGAATAACAAAAATATTCAGAAAACAACTATTCACTTTTATGGGAAAAATACTAATTAACTAAAAATCAGGACATTCAAATGAAACCATCTGCAGAGTTTAATTACTGTCATTAAAACAATCACATAAGCTGTCTATGACATTATTGTATTAATAAGCTTTGTGGGTTTTTTTTTGGTTTTAATTCCCTATCAGTAACTAATATTAATGTGGTACGGTCTCCGCACTAACCTTTTCTTAATGAACCCGTCATCACTTTGGTTAATGACTATATGTTGCGTAAGTGTGACCTGTCAACACAGGCCAAAGGTCGATGGGATTTGTCAACAATGGTTCCACTGAATAAAACTCTTCAGCTTTTTGCATTCTACTGAAATGACTTATTACAATGCAAACAAGCTAGTGCTACCACAGCAAATTAGGGAAATGAATGAACAACAAGATTGCAGACTCATAATTTTATTAAAACATGCTAATTATACAATGACATTTCTCTATCTCACTCAAAGGAGAAAAAAAAGGTAAACTTAAGTTGGATACACTTCAGGGGAAATAGCGGCAATTACCGATAGCAACCCTTGTACTGGGCATTAACGGGTGGTTATCTGTACACATCTACTAATAGTATTACCGGTAGTATTTCAACAATAAAACTTCAACTTTCCAAACTGTGGGAAACCCAGAGACTCTGATCTGCAGCAGTCCATCGATATGATAACCACAAATGGTATGCAGAGACTGCGGAATGATTTTCCCAAAAATCTCTTCAACCGTGCAACAGTTTAAGGCTGCCTATAGAGTTTGACTCTCAGCTGGTTCAGCAGAAACTGGGCGAGATTCGAACCATATAAGTGTAGCGGTATGTTCACCACTTGGTTACTAGCAATCCGCCAATCACCCTGCTACCAGACCCCTATTTATCAGTTAAGACAACGAACAGTCATTTGCACAGTTTTGTTATGTTTATTTCAGGATATAACTTGGCTCGGAGAAAGGACGATATGAGATGCCCATAGCATTTAGCACATTATCAGAGGTTATTCAGTGGCCATGGCCTTGCAAACTGGATGCACACCTTGCACCACCAGTCTCCTTCCTTTGAATAACTTCTCTGCAGACTGTTGCTCCTTCGTTTCTTGTACAAATCCCTCACTGCAAAACTACTGACTTTCTATTTCTTTGCTGCCATAGGGACAAAAAAGAATCACTCTAAATAATTTCTCCTTGCAGACCATAATGGTATTGCTTATGCGAATCAAAGAGCCAGAAGCCTATACAGCCTCTCCCCGATGGCCCAAAGAATCAGACAGCCACACAGTCTTTTGGAAGGCACTACCATTTTTCTTAACCAGGCCAGAGATACTCGGTACCTCTCCACAATGGTCTGACACATGGTAATAAGCGGACTACTGTTCTCAGCCAGTCCATGACCTTCAATGCTGCGTTCCCCGGCCACAGCATTCTCGACTACTCTTGGATAGCTTCTCCTCTTTTGTTTCTCTTGCACTGACCTTTCTTCCAAAGGATAATTCTGTATCACCGGTCACAGAACGCTGATCTACTCTCCTCCGCTTGACTGCTACTTCCTCCGTTCTGATCTTCTCCAGCATGCAAGTCTTGTGTTCCCCGGTCACAGCAGCTTGATACTTCTTAGAGTTGAAGATCTTTATCTAAGACTCCCTCCTAGCGGTTCCTCCATCCCTCCTCCAAGCTCGGTGCATCCCCATATGGGGATGCCCGGAACAGCGACTCAATACTCCATTCTCTCTGTTCCTGCTTTCCAGAACTCCTCCCTGGCAGCATGTGACCTCAGCTTATATGGGAGGCCTGCCCCCTGCCAACACCAAAGTGTAATTTTTCAGAGCTCCTCACATCAGCTGCCTGGCACTCAAACATCAGTTCCAACCCCTCTTCCAGAACAATCCTTCTGAAAGCAGGGGAGGCACCTCTGAGTCAGAGCACAGGTGGCCACATCTCCCATTACACCAAACACTCCCAGTCCCAAATCAAAACAACCAGGCCCAGCCTAAAGCACGGGCCTGGCTAAATTTACCTGTACTTGGACCCTGAGCTATAGAAAATACTAGTCTAGCACCTACCTTTAGGTAGAGGGTGCTACATAAGCTAAATGTACCCAAGTTCATTGATCAACCAACTTGGGTATAACCAGCCTGCCAGATTTTACATGCCATTATTGCTAGTGGCTGGTATAGCAGTTAGCAATAATCCAACAGGGTGGTTGTACAGAAGGTGATCGGTAGATTGACTTCTGTAAAGCCCCCATGCCCATACATGGATCGAAATTGGGCTGGTCCCTTCTGAACTGACAAATTTCAATCTGTTTATAGATGGCTGTATTCTGTATGTATCTGCCCAAATTCCCTGTTGATAGAAAAAGACATCCTAAAGGTCCATTCTCTGAAGCATTCTGCATGTGTTTATTTTTTTTTTTTAATCAGAAAATGGTGTTTTATTTCAGGTGAGGCCACATGTCACAAAAACTGAAATCAAATGATTTGCTCAGATGCAGGATAGGATAGTAGCAGTCATGCCTATAGTTGAGGAACATACGTGGTGCAGGCCAGGGTTTATAACCGATCTGCTAACATCAGAACCTTTAACCCAGAAGAAAGTCTTTGTTATGGTGCCCACTGGAGAAAGTACATTTCTGGCAAAGCTGTAGGGCCCCTACGAGATCTGAGAAAATCAATGATGTCAACTACTAGGTATACCAACCTGGAAAGAGAAAGCTCCTCCAAATATGCTATGTTAAACTAATAAAAGCCTAGAAGAATCAGGATTCTCTCTCAGCAGAAAGCATCCATAAAGTATCACCAGGGAAAGGTATACCCAACCTTAGAATCTCAGTGACTCTGTCTGATACTCATATTCAGGAGGTCAGAATTCTTTCAGAAAAGTCGAGATGTGGTTTCAGAATAACCCGGTAGATAATAATTTACCATGGCGTCGTAATGGAGCCTCATGCCAGGATGAAACCTTATCGGGTACGTAAGGCTCTGAAAAACAAACATTCTTAGAAGAGGTACAGAAAGTATTAGCCCTTGGGCTAATAGAGAAATCCAACAGTGGGCGGTCAAGTCCCATAATGCTCATCCCTAAGCCAGATAGCAGTCTGAAGTTTTGTTCAGGTACATTACCACTCTTGATCTCACTAAGGTATATTTGCAGGTTCCTTTAACAAAGAGGGCAAAGGAAAAGACAGCTTTTGTGACAAAAGATGGGCTGTACCAGTATGTGGTCCTCTCTTTTGACTTACATAGGGCTGGAGAATAATGGACCGCATTCCTATACCTCACAAAACATATGCTTTGACATATCTAGATGTTGTCATTTAGGGTCTCGATTGGAATCAGTACTGCTCTATGTCCATAGATCATAGTCTCTAGTCCATCTGGGGACTGTAAGAGGGTTGTAAAGGGGTGATAGAACAATTCCCAGTTTGGCCACTAAGTGGCACGTTTTCATTATTAATTCTGTCCAGATGGAGTATAGACAGTTCAGCTAGAGTCATGGACGAGGGGAGCCAGGGTGTAGAGTTGGCCCCCGTAGGACTGGTTCAGCAAGTGGTATTCCTCAGCTGGGGAATACTTATAGAGGTCCTGGTACCCTAGGTGGGAGTAGTAATAGGGCTAGGACAAAGTATGCCTGCCCTGAGAAAAGTACTGCCAACTGCTGCCGGAATTGGAAGAACTCACCTGCCATTCTGTTTCTCAAGTAAAGCACTGAAACAATGAAAACCTACTAAACTTATCTCTTCCTTGTGTTTGGTCTATTCTGTTCTGTTCCTTTTTCTTGATTGTCTTTGTAGAATTTTGTTTCAGTAATCATACTCCGGAGGCTCACGGTTATGGTCCTTAGGCAGCCTTGCTTATCTGTCTTTTCTTTTTTGTGCTATGTTTTTTGGCCATAGAGCCCCACTATACTATGAGGAGTGGGTAGGTTACCAGTGGTTGTATGCTAAACCTCTTTATTTGGCTGATTCCCAATCCCCTGTGTTTCTATTCTGTTCTAGGACCTGGCTCAGCCAGGCAAATGCGGGGTGAAGTGTCGTGGCACAGTAATGTACATTTGGTGGTGAATGGTACACTTTATATGCTCCCTCAGGGAGTGGGCACTAACACAAGAGGCCTGTTAGCGGCACCTAGGAATGAAACGTTATGCCAGTGTATTTTTTGGCCCTGTCTATAAGGTGGCTATGTTCCTACATACAGTGATGGAGAGTTAAAATAGTCACCCAATCCAATGAGCCCAAAAAAAAGAACATTTTTAAGGAGGCCGAGAGCAAAAGAAGGGACTTTTTTGATGGCGTCAGTAGGTTTTTTTTTAATCATTCTTTAGATTATTTTTTACAATATTTTTTTTTATTATATTTTACAATTTTATTTTTTATTACTTTTTACAATTTTTTAGGAGCCTTGTTATGTGGCTTTGGTGTATATCAAGGGTTTAAACAGACCCCTGATGTCTCACTTTTGTGACAGAGAAAGAAACTTAAAGAAAGAGATTCCCCAGTCCCTTTCTCTGCAGCCTGCAGTAAACATCAGCGCACATCAGTGAAGGATAAACATTCGAAGACAAACAGTCAGCACAAAACCTAATAACTACTAACAGCAGCTGGACACTAAAGGCAAATATAGAAACCCTTTAAGACAAAATATACTGAACAGTGCAGCGCTAAAATAATAAACAACTAAAATGATCAACGAATAAAATGATTGTCCATGGGTTCATATGCAGAAAAACACACATGTAAATAGGAAACCAGAGACGTCAGCGGTGATAAAGGGTGCTTCATGCAAAGTCTGAAGTGCTCCTTAGTCTGTGCTCACACCATTAGTTAGCCAAACTGCTTACCTTGCATAATGGACCCCTGAGCTAACAGGAAGGTCATAAGGGCATTCGCCACCACTGGTGGTTATGGTAAACTTGTAGATGGAAGCCGGGCACCTCTTTAACTCCGCAGATAAAACTTGTATATCTCCCGTGACATAAAATGCAAAAAAGATATCTAGTGCTCTCTGTATAACTTGAAGCAGGTATCATTTATTATAAAAACAGGTACTCACATAAATAGCACTTAGTCCAAGTGCTAGGATAAAAAGCATATAGTGACTGGTAACAGCAAAGATGATAAGGTGGCTGCAGTGACATCCAGGGAAGCTCCCGCACGCGTATCGTCCAATTTTATAAAAAGAAACTAAGAGAAACACATTTTTTTTCAAAATGTATGTTTTTTTTGTTTTTTTTAGCAAAAAATAAAAAAAAACAGTGGTGAATAAATACCACCAAAACAAAGCTCTATTTGTGTAAAAAAAATTATTAAAATGTCATATGGGTACAGTGTTGTGGCATGACCGCACAATTGTCATTCAAAGTGCGACAGTGCTAAAGGTTAAAATTGAACTGGGCGGGAAGGGGGTAAAATTGCCCAGTAGACAAGCACCACTGGGGTTTTTGGGGTTTTGTTTGCTTAAAAAAATGACCAACAAAAGCATTTTTCCTTGTTTCTGTTACAAAATTTTGCAAATACTCTTTTTAGCATATATTTAGGCCAAAATTGTTTTTGTAAAAATAACCCAAACAAATGATTATTATTTAGTCTGTAGGAAAGTAAAAGAGCCTACAATCTATGGTATATACTGTATATTAGACATGATGTACTGATGGCCTATCTAATTTCTTGTGGCCCTAAAATGCCAGGACAGTAAAAATATTCACCAAATTACCCATTTTTGGAAAGTAGACAGTCCAAGGTCTTTAGAAATAGGCATGGTAAGTTTAAAAAAAAAAAAACACAAGTAGTAGTAGTAATAGTAGATGTAGATCAACTCACATTTTGTAGGAATAAACAGGCATGGTATTAATAATACAGTGACGCATCCCCGAGTCCTAAGCAGTGTGGATTCCTTGCTGACAACTGTGAGATCTTCCGGCAGATGGGGGACGCCGGCTCTGGAGAGCATCCTGAGAGCGAGGCGTGGAACGCACAGGACAGCTTGCTGCGGACGGATGACGTCATCAAAGCTGGACGCATTTCGAGATTGTGCGCACTTGGCGATGTAAGCAAGTCGCGCTCCTTTTTCAGCAGATTGGAATCTCTCTACTTGTGTTTTGTTGCAGCTGAGGAATTGGTTTCTACCCTATCATGATGGCAGCCCTGGTTTGCATTTTTTGGATGCTTTTTTTCCATTTTCACCATTCCTAAATAGACGCTTTTAGCCGTTATTTTTATGGACTGACCAGACTCTATTTTTATCATTACTTCCCTTTTTTTTTTCTTTAGCAGATTTGTATCAGAATGTGTAGGATGTCTGACTTGTTTTGCTCCTATACTTGTTATATGGTAAGTTTTTTGAAGATGCAATTTTTTTGTCACAATTTTTGGGAAAATCAACAACACAAAATTAGTTTCACAATTTTTTTTTTTTACATAGTCACCAGAGCAGTACAGCATCACTATATGACTGGTGTGACGGTGATCAGGGACACTGACTGGTGACAGTATGTTAAAAAAACATACGACACTGTACTACTCTGGGGATGTGATTAAGATTTTTTTTTCCCACACACACTATGATTGCTTATAACAGTGATGATCGCTGTTATAAGCAATAATTTTTTTTTTTTTTATGAATGGCATCAATTTCATTCATTGTGTACTATTGTGAAGCTGTAATTGGCCACAGCTATCACATGGCACAGTTTCATTGGCCCTGACTGCACCATGTGATCAATGTGACCAATCATAGTGATCAACACAACGGTATACAATAAATGAAAGCCATTCATTGAGCATAACTGTCATTGCTGTAATTGTTCGCATGAAGTGCTCTAGAATTTCCGGGTAGAGGGCTGTGCTGACTTTGGACTTGATAAAACACAGTGGACCAACACCAGCAGATGACATGGCTCCCCAAATCATCACTGACTGTGGAAACTTCACACTGGGCCTCATGCAACGTAGATTCTGTGCCTCTCCACTCATCCTCCAGACTCTGGGACCTTGATTTGCAAATGAAATGCAACATTTTCCACAGTCCGTGATGATTTGGGGAGACGTGTCATCTGCTGGTGTTGGTCCAATGTGTTTTATCAAGTTCAAAGTCAGCGCAGCCCTCTACCAGGAAATTCTAGAGAACTTCATACTTCCCTCTGCTGACCAGCTTTATGGAGATGCTAATTTCATTTTCCAGCAGTACTTGGCACCTTCCCACACTGCCAAATGTACCAATACCTGGTTTAATGATCATGGCATCACTGTGCTTGATTGGCCAGCAAACTCGCCTAACCTAAACCCCATAGAGAATCTGTGGGGTATTGTCCAGAGGAAGATGAGAGCCACCAGACCTAACAATGCAGACTAGCTGAAGGCCACTATCAAAAGTATTGAGTGCATACCATACAGTACATGGACATACTTTTCAGTAAGTCAACATTTCTGTATTAATAATCCTTTTTTTTATTGATCTTATGTCATATTCAAATTTTCTGAGATACTGAATTTTGGGTTTTCACTAGCTAAGCATGTGTAACGCATCGACATAATATATATGTTTCACTTTTTTTTTAATTGAATTACTGAAATAAATTAACTTTTTGATGATATTCTAATTTTAGGAGATGCACCTGTGTGTGTGCATATGTAATATCTATCTTTCTATCTATCTATCTATCTATCTATCTATCTATCTATCTATCTATCTATCTATCTATCTATCTATCTATCTATCTATCCACACATAAAATGTACTACACCTGGGTCGAGGATCAATTCTGGTAGGACGTCATATGATGGACGTCCACCCAGGATAGGAGAGATCCCGCTTGACCGTCATTTGACAATAGGCTGGGCGGTAAGCAGGTAAGCAAGCTGCTAGCAGTCTTCAGCACTACTTGAAGCTTGTTGAAAGCCTTCTAGCAGCTTGTTTAAATTGACAATCAGCACTCCCATTAAGATCTGTGTATAACATTTTCAAAGAAAAGCTGAAGGGCACTTTAAAGGCTCAGAATAAGCTGCATCAAGATTGTCAAAAGCTTTGAAAAAGCCTGCTAAAAGTTTCATAAAGGTTTGCTGTTCACGCTCATGTGAAAACAGGCCTTTTAACCACTTCCGAACCGCCCACCGTCGTTATACGTCGGTACTTTGAAGAGGAGTATCGCTAACTGCCATAACCCCGGTATTCTCTTCTTCAGCGGGTGGTCCGCTTCAAGATAAAAGTGGTCTCTGTGGCGGATTCGCTGTTTACCGGAGCAGTCGGCAGCAGCGGAGGCGATCGGATGTTTTCCCTGTTGTGACATGGAGACGAGTGAGGGGAAGATGGCCCCCACCCATCTCCATATCACTGCAGGGTGGAAGCGGCGTCAAAATGTTACTTCCACCCGCAGCTCTTAAAGGGCCATTTTTTTTTTTTTTAATGACAATTTTTTTTTATTGAATTTTAGTGTAAATATGAGATCTGAGGTCTTTTTGACCCCAGATCTCATATTTAAGAAGTCCTGTCATGCTTTTTTTTCTATTACAAGGGATGTTTACATTCCTTGTAATAGGAATAAAAGTGACACAATTTTTTTTTAAAAGAACAGCGTAAAAATAAAAAATAAAAGGTATAATAAATAAGAAAAATTTTTTTTCAAACGTGCCCCGTCCATACGAGCTCGCGTCCATAAACAAACGCATACGCGAGTAGCGCCTGCATATGAAAATGGTGTTCAAACCACACATGTGAGGTATCGCCGCGATTGGTAGAGCGAGAGCAATAATTCTAGCCCTGGACCTCCTCTGTAACTCAAAACATGCAACCTGTAGAATTTTTTTAAACATCGCCTATGGAGATTTTTAAGGGTAAAAGTTTGTCGCCATTCCAAGAGCGGGCGCAATTTTGAAGCGTGACATGTTAGGTATCAATTTACTCGGCGTAACATTATCTTTCACTATTTAAAAAAAAATTGGGCTAACTTTACTGTTGTCTTATTTTTTAATTCAAAAACTGTATATTTTACAAAAAAGTGCTCTTGTAAGACCGCTGCGCAAATATGGTGTGACAAAAAGTATTGCAAGGACCGCCATTTTATTCTCTAGGGCGTTAGAAAAAAAATGTATAATGTTTGGGGGTTCTAAGTAATTTTCTAGCAAAAAAAACCTGTTTTTAACTTGTAAACAACAAATCTCAGAAAGAGGCTCGGTCCTTAAGTGGTTAAACAGTCCAGCACTGGAACAAAAAAAAAAAAAGACTGATTTTTGTTAGTACACCACATTTTTACCAAGGGTGATCAAGCCCAAGGGTCTTCTTTAACCATTTATTTGTAACCTACTGACTCATGTGGCCCTATTCACAGTTTCCCACTACATGTATACAAACACAATAGAGACAGAGATGGAAATAAAGGACATATGTCTATGTGTTTTCATCAGATGCTTTTAAACATACAAATCATACAAGCAGAGGTGATTATTTTAATGGAATTATTACGGAGTGCTGCCACTTCAAAGGCTGGAAACTGAAAGCCGCCAATGGGACGGAGCACTGGAGACAAAGACACAAAAGATTGTTCAAAGTCCGCGCTCACTCCTTATTCAGCGCTGCACAATGCCCATAATATGCTGAACACAATTACAAGACTGTCTAATCTTCCTCGCTGAGCGATGACAGTCTCTTGATTAGACGCAGGTCAGGGCACACTTAAGAGCAAGCAAAATTACGGAGATATACAGCTCAGCCTTCCTTGGAGATACTTAATACAGCCAATTACAAGTTCACAGCTTGCCAGGAATAGCGGGGAAATAAAATATCAAGGCAATTTGATGTATGTCCCAGTTAGAAAAAAAAGTAACGATTAACAATTATTTTGCACGTAAAAAAAAAAATAAAAAAGCAAAATAATTTTGGTTAAAAGTGTGAGGTTTAGCTTGCCTGGTCCAGCTCAGGTGGCTTTTAAAGGAAACCTGTACTAAAAAATGTAGCTTGCTATTACAGAACCTCTGCTGAAAATTGCAGTTACAGTACCTGGCTCCAGTGGACGATTTTGTGGCTAAAATATAAGTGCAACCTACTGTATATCATCCCCTACAAAGAAGTTAATAAATACTAGTGACGCACCCATACCGGTATCTGTGCCGATACCAAGCATTTGTGCAAGTATCGGTACTCATGCAAATGCTCCCGATACCGAAATTTTGCAGTGCGATTTGCATCAAAATAAAATAAATGGGCGCAAATTGCATTTCAAAGAATGGCATGTGATCAGGGATGCGGTGTGATTCCTGTCCCAATCACATCTTACAGGTGGGAGACTGCATTAGACTGACTAACTCAGTGGAGGGTCTGTGAGTGAGTGGTGGTGGGAGCGTGTTGGAGAAGTTCGCTCCTGGTGTATCTGGCCCACCTTGGCAGAAAGGTTGCAGGAGCCCTTTTGAGGGGCTTGGACTGCTACCTCTGGGTACAACCTCAAGTTCGTTTCAGCGTGTACTGGTAAGGGCAGGTAAAAGGAGCGCCCGGTATCCAACTAGAAGTGGAACACAGGTGAATATGTAGTTGTTTTATTGAAAGTCGTAAAGCATGATAAAACCAACGTGTTTTGGGAGGACAAAGACTCCCCCTTCTTCAGGGCTATAAGAGACAAAAATGAAAATGTACAGGAAAAAAATAAATTATATAAATATATATATATATATATATATATATATATATATATATATATATATATATATATATATATATAGTATCTCACAGTACACCCCTCACATTTTTGTAAATATTTTATTATACCTTTTCATGGGACAACATTGAAGAAATGACACTTTGCTACAATGTAAAGTAGTGAGTGTACAGCTTGTATAACAGTGTAAATTTGCTGTCCCCTCAAAATAACTCAACACACAGCCATTATTGTCTAAACCGCTGGCAACAAAAGTGAGTACACCCCTAAATGAAAATGTTCAAATTGGGCCCAATTAGCCATTTTCCCTCCCCGGTGTCATGTGACTCGTTAGTGTTACAAGGTCTCAGGTGTGAACGGGGAGCAGGTGTGTTAAATTTGCTGTTATCGCTCTCAATCTCTTATACTGGTCACTGGAAGTTCAACATGGCACCTCATGGCAAAGAACTCTCTGAAGATCTGAAAAAAAGAATTGTTGCTCTACATAAAGATGGCCTAGGCTATAAGAAGATTGCCAAGACCCTGAAACTGAGCTGCAGCACGGTGGACAAGACCATACAATTGGTTTAATAGGACAGGTTCCACTCAGAACAGGCCTTGCCATGGTCAACCAAAGAAGTTGAGTGCACGTGCTCAGCGTCATATTCAGAGGTTGTCTACAAACTCGCAATTATATTGTATTACTACTATTATAATTACGGTTGATCCAGGCAATTATCTGTTATTTCAGGAGGTGGACTTGCTGGTGTGTTTGGGATCATTGTCCTGCGGCATAACCCAAGTGTGCTTGAGCTTGAGGTCACAAACTGATAGCCGGACATTCTCCTTCAGGATTTTCTGGTAGAGCGCAGAATTCATACTTCCGTCAATGATGGCTAATTGTCAAGGTCCTGAAGCTGGAAAGAAGCCCGAGACCATAACACTACCACCACCATGTTTGACTGTTGGTATGAGGTTCTTTTTATGAAATGCTGTGTTAGTTTTATGCCAGATGTAACGGGACGCACACCTTCCAAAAAGTTAAACTTTTGTCTCTCAGTCTAGAGAATATTTGCCCAAAAGTCTTGGGGATAATCAAGATGTTTGTGGCAAATGTGAGATGAGCCTTTGTGTTCTTTTTAGTCAGCAGTGGCTTTGGCCTTGGAACTCTCCCATGGATGCTATTTTTGCCCAGTCTTTTATGCCGCGTACACACGGCTCGGAATTCCTGACAGAAAAAGTCCGATGAGAGCCTTTGGTCGGACATTCCGACCGCAGGTATGCCCCATCGGGCTTTTTCTGTCGGCATTTCCGATGGACTGTCTTATGTTTGTAAATGCATTTTATACGGGGAAGTGGTTTATTTTATTAAAGTTTTTCAAAAACGGGATTACGCTATGGATTTGTACTTTATTCCTTTTTGGGATGAGTCCAACAGTGTGTGATGCACTCACCCGGATTTCAGAACAACTTGGTCCGTGGAAATTCCATCTGATCAACATCCAGTGTTAATGCTCTTACCTCAGGATCTGGTAAGAGATTACTCTAGAGCAGAGGTCTCAAACTGGTGGCCCTCCAGCTGTTGCGAAACTACAAGTCCCATGAGGCATTGCAAGGCTGACAGTTACAAGCATGACTACCACAGGCAGAGGCATGATGGGACTTGTAGTTTTGCAACAGCTGGAGGGCCGCCAGTTTGAGACCACTGCTCTAGAGGGAGCGGTATCCACTCGTGGAGGTGTTGGTGACAGCTTTCCTGCATCCTTGTGGAGTTGAATGCACTCTGGATTTTAAAGACTCACTGCGGTGTCTATGTGACTATCGGACGCTTGCCACTCAATATATGAAACTGTTTGAGTGTTTGTGTTTAGAGGGTAAGTTCACCTTTACAGAAAAATCTGTAAGGTAAACTTACACAGGACCCCCTCCTTGCCCCCCCCCCCATCCTGCTGACCTGGATCATGGCAATCTCCCTTTCTGAGCCCTGGTATAGCCGCATCATGGACCTGGGGCTTAGAAATCCCGCAGCTGAATCTCCAAAACGTATCCTGTCAGGAGGGACATTTCGGCGCCATCACATGGGCCAATCAGATCCCATGTAGACTGTCCTGTCAGCGGGGAAGAAGATGTGTGAATGCCGAGGGGTTTTCTAAACCCCAGACCTTTGACGCGGTGGCTAAAGCAGGGCTCAGAACGTGGGATCGCCGCGCTCCAGATCGGCAGGAGGAGGGGGGGGGGGCTGATATTTGATATTTTTATTTCATAAATGAGTGAAAAGGTAATTTTTTTCGTCTTCTTATTCAGATATTTCACCTTTATCTGCAGGCATTGTTTGAATAAAAATCTAATGTTTGTATGATCAAATAAAAAGTCAACAATTTACTTACTTTTTTCTCATGACTGTACATATGCAATCCTGACTTTTCAGATTTTTCTAAATAGTTAGGAAACCGATGTAGATTTTTCCCATTTTGATATTACAGGGAGTCCCCAAGTTACAAACATCCGACTTATATACGACTCCTACTTACAAACGGAGGGAGACAACAGGAAGTGAGAGGAAATCTACCCCTAGGAAGGAAAATTCACTCCTGTAAGAGTTATCATGGCAAAACGTGCCTTTACTGAACATTTATTACCAATACTTGCTTCCATGACATCCCAAAATTTTCAAAATCCAATGGGCACAGGGACAGGAAATGAGGTGAAATCTTCTGAACAGGGGCACAGCCAGTAAAACATACTTCACAGGGGTGTTAACCCTTCCCTAGGCTATCCCAAAAAAGTAAAAATTATTTGTTTGGCTGGAGTTACACTTAAAAAATGTCCCTGTTCCAACTTACCTACAAATTCAACTTAAGAACAAACCTACAAAACCCATCTTGTTTGTAACCCGGGGACCGCCTGTATGGAGTATATTGTGTAGATCTGTGCTGTAAAAGTTCAATCAAATCCATTTTGATTTCAGCATGTAATACTAAAGCATGTTGTGTTCAATTCAGATGAATATGTATTGCAAAGCATTATAGTAGTTCTTTGAACCATTTAGAATCTTACCCAAGTTATTGGAAACTGTGTAAAGACGGTCCTATAAGAAGATTAAAAATTCTGAGCGCAAGTTTCAGCTTAGCCCAGAAAATCTTTTTAATGTGCTAAAATATTATAAGGGAAGACATTTGTGGTATGACCTGTGAACCCAATGCATAAGGATAGGAGCAAGTTTACAAAAGCAGCGTTAATAATAATAAAAAAAAATTATAAAAAAAAGTCCCCCTTTAAGGGGTCAAGCTGACACTTGATAAGCTTTAAAAGTAGTGTGCAAAGGATTATAGGTACTAATGTCAGTATTAAATTGGACTCTGCACCCAAATTCAAGGTCCACCCATTAACCACTTGCCAACCGCACTATAGCCAAAGGACAGCTACAGCGTGGACGGCTAGTTCTGGGAGTCCGTCATATGACGGCCTTAGATGATCGTGCCCGCCGCAGGGCGTGAGCCGCACGCTCTGTGATCACAGTGTCCAGAGGACATTGCTCTTCACCTCAATCTGTGATCTGCAATCAATGGCCCTTTATCACGTGATCAGCTGTGTCAAATCAAAGCTGATCATGGATGTAAATACTAACAGCATGAGAGAAGAGAACCGATAACCAGCTTCTCTAAAAGAGACATGTACAGGGCACTGATTATCAGTGCAGTCCCAACAGTGCCCACCAGTGCTTCTTCATCAGTGTCACCTACCAGTACCCATCAGTGCCACCTAAGTACGTTTGCTCCCTTCACAAGTTATCATGGTGAGCTCTGAAATGTCCTACGAACCTAGGCGGTACAGCCCTTCTGGACCTCAATATATACTATATTGCCTCCCAGTTATCCCATATTTTCTATTTTAATACAGAAGACAGGGACAGATACATTACTTTAGTATGCCCTAGTAGCCCTTATCCATTTATTCACTGGCTCCAAGTTAGGAGGATCGGGGGCGAATGCTATTCCACCTTTGCAAAACTTGGCAGCTCGCTATGAATTAAACGAAAACCCCTTCATTTCACACCAATACGCCTCTCTGGGGTAATTTTGCGCCTGACAGAACTTCTAAAAGGGTACCCAATTATGGGCTTTGGCTTGACAAGGGGGTCATATACCTCTCACATGTCCTTTGCAGTGATGGAGTCAAGTCATTCCAGGAACTCAGGACTGGGTTTGGGTTGCCCAAACATATGTCCTTTAGGTATCTCCAACTCTGCCATGCGATCAACACTCAGTTTGGGGACTCCATTCCCAGTCTTGATTTCCTACCCTTGGTAGAGGTGAATACTGGCCAAGATCCAAAGAAATTAATTTCTATGTTCTATAACAATTTACTGCTGACTGCTGCAACCACACGGGCCTATCAATTAAAATCAAGGCGAGTGACAGACATAGGTGAAATAGTGGATGAAGAATACGAGGAGATCTTAGACACCTGCAAACTAGTATCCCCCAAACTCTCCGATTGCCTCACTCGCCTCTACATTTTACATAGATCTTACTTAATGCCCATTCGCCTTTCTAAATACCGACCAGACCACAATCACGCATGCTCTAGATGCGGAGAACACAGGGGCACCTATTATCATCTATTATGGACTTGCCCTTGTATTCAGGGGTACTGGACACAAGTCAAATTTTTACATGATCGAATGGGCTTCCCTCTGACCCAATGTCTGTTAGTCCTCCTCTTTACTTCAGACTAGGAACACCTACATACCTTCTTACAGGAGTCACTCTTTTTGGCCAGAATGGAAATTGCAAGGGTCTGGCTCAGGGAGCTACCCCCGACAGCCCAGCAATGGATCGCATCCATCATTGCCACACTACCTTACAAAAAAGCCCTATCTACCCACAGAGGTTGCCCAAACAAGTATCACAAGATCTGGGACAGGTGGTTGGAGAATGCCTTCATATGCTTAGACGAGGACTAAATCACCTCACTAGCTCACCCCCTGGGTAATATATAATACCTTCTTTATATAGTATACGCAGGTCCTTGAGGGCTCCTTGTTGGTCCACTTTTTCTTGCATATTATCAGATGTTATTGCCAAAATTACCTGCACATTACTGCCGACATTCATGATCTACTCATATTTCCTTTAGATATGGCAAGTGTGGTGTATTCTATATCCTTACTCTGTATGAAATTGTCAACATGCATACTTTATGTAGGGTGCTTGTTGCACTATTGTTTGTAAGTCTTTCTCTTTTTATATAATAAAGAGTTTATTGTAATAAAAAAAAAAAGTGCCCAGTAGGCAAGTGGTTAAAATGTTAACAATTAATTTCTCTTACTTCCTCTCTTTTGTTTTGTTAAAGTAGCATTAATCCTAAAAGCAAACATTATATTATCAATGCTTAGAGATGATTGCTGCATTAGTTTTCTTCTTTAGGCGCTCTCTCTTATTTTCACCTGGTGATCCAGCAAGCCTATTGTTTTTCAAAGGAACACGCTGTTCTTCAGATGTAGCACTTACTGGGTTGAGACAAATCATTTACTACTGACAGGGGTCCTCAGAATGATCAGCTTTTATTTATGTAAAACCTTTATCCCAAGAGGAAAAAAAAATGTTTGCTGTACACAGTGAAGCATGGGGGTGGCAGCATCATTCTGTGGCAATGTTTTTCAGTGGCAGGGACTGGGTGACTAGTCAGGATCGAGGGAAAGATGAATGCAGCAATGTACAGAGACATCCTTGATGAAAAACCTGCTCCAGAGCACTCAGACTGGGGCGAAGGTTCATCTTCCAACAGGACAACGGCCCTAAGCACACAGCCAATATAACAAAAGAGTGGCTACGGGACAACTCTGTGAATGTCCCTGAGTGGGTCAGCCAGATCCCAGACTTGAACCCGATTGAACATCTCTGGAGAGATCTGAAAATGTGCACCAACGCTCCCCATCTAACCTGATGGAGCTTGAGAGGTCCTGCAAAGAAGAATGGGAGAAACTGCCCAAAGATAGGTTTGCCAAGCTTGTAGCATCATACTCAAAGACTTGAGGCTGTAATTGGTGTCAAAGGTGATTCAACAAAGTATTGAGCAAAGGCTGTGAATACTTATGTACATGGGATTTTTTTATAAATTTGCAAAGGTTTCAAACAAACTTCTTTCTCATTATGGGGTATTATTTGTAGAATTTTGAGGAAAATAATGAAATTACTTCATTTTGGAATAAGGCTGCAACATAAACAAAATGTAGAAAAAGTAAAGTGCTGTGAATATTTTACGGATGCACTGTACTTACCTGGCGCCCCTGCATTCCCTGCTGCTATTGCAAACATGGCAGCCCCTGCACCCCTCCAGGCGTGCATTTGCCTGGCTTGTCAATGTAGGCTTCCACAGCTGCCATGTTTGCACGGCATCCCCGGTGTCCTTACGGATGTGCATTGGCCGGGCTGGTCTGTCGGCCACTGTGGCTGCACAGAATCCCCGGCGTCCCTCCAGATGGGCAGAGGTCACATGCCAAACTCTCTGGGGCCATGGGTTAGGCACCTCCATTTTAAATAGAGTTCCCCCTATGCCAAAACACAGTATTCTACATTTAAACAACAAAATATTTTTTTTCAAAATGTTGAGCGTGGCGGACTTTGCATTGGGGTGCAAGGTCTGCTCTGACAGCTCTTTAGAATTCTGCAGTAAATGATTGTTTTTGCCAGGTTTTCACTACATACAGACTTTTAATATGTCACTCTCTGGCATCACGGCCCAATCCTTAGGCAGCACAACCCCCTTTCAGTTGACCATTTGCATGGAACACGTGCCATGTTCTGGCTTAGTAAGGACCAAAAGCATTCAGAGACTGCACAAAGAACAAGAAAGCACCAACGACCTCACGATTAGTTCTCATCAAAGCGTCTTTTATTGTATCCTCCTGAAAACCCACTTGCAAGTCTAGAAGGAGACTAAGATCAAGTAAGAGGAAGACATGGGCGGTTTTGTGTGCAAAAATGCCCAAATCCTGCAGTTATAATACTATGCTGAATTGACCAGTACACGTTCGTATGCCATTTTCCTAGACTTGTATGTTGATAATAAAGGTATATGTTACTGAATCACATAGAACATACAAGGCGTTAAAAGCATAACACCACCGTAGTGACAACGTTAACCACTTAAAGACCAGCCTCGTTTTGGATTTTAGGTGTTTACAAGTTTAAAACAGGTTTTTTTGCTAGAAAATTACTTAGAACCCCCAAACATTATATATTGTTTTTTTTTCTAACATCCTAGAGAATACAATAGCGGTCATTGCAATACTTTTTTTTGCACCGTATTTGCGCAGCGGTCTTCTAAGCGCACTTTTTTTGGAAAAAATTCACTTTTTTGAAAAAAAAAAATAAGACAACAGTAAAGTTAGCCCAATTTTTTTTTATATTGTGAAATATAATGTTACGCCAAGTAAATTGATACCCAACATGTCACGCTTCAAAATTGCGCCCGCTCGTGGAATAGCGTCAAACTTTTACCCTTAAAAATCTCCATAGGCGACGTTTAAAAAATTCTACAGATTGCATGTTTTGCGTTACAGAGGAGGTCTAGGGCTAGAATTATTGCTCTCACTCTACCGGTCGCGGCGATACCTCACATGTGTGGTTTGACCACCGTTTTCATATGCGGGCGCTACTCACGTATGCGTTCGCTTCTGCGTGCGAGCTCGTCGGGACAGGGCGCTTTAAAAAAAACTTTTTTTTTTTTTTATTATTTATTTTATTTATTTTTTCACGGTTTTTAAAAAAAAAAAAAATTTGGATCACTTTTATTCCTATTACAAGGAATGTAAACATCCCTTGTAATAGAAAAAAGCATGACAGGACCTCTTAAATATGAGATCTGGGGTCAAAAAGTCCTCAGATCTCATATTTAGACTAAAATGCAAAAAAAAAAAAAAAAAAAAAAAAAAGTCGTTTAAAAAAATGACACTAAAAAAATTTGTGCCTTTAAGAGAGTGGGCGGAGCCGTCGAATGACGTCGCTCCGGCCGTCACATGGTATGGAGACGGGTGGGGGCCATCTTGGCCTCACTTGTCTCCATACCTCAGCAGGGAAAGGACCCGATCGCCTCCGCCGTTACCGACGGCTCCGGTAAGCGGCGGAAGGCGCGGGAGAGCGGCGGGAGGGGGGGTGGCACCTCTCCCGCCGCCGATAACGGTGATCTCGCGGCGAACCCGCCGCAGAGACCACCGTTATCGTGTACAGAATCGCTCACTGTAAAGATGGATATCTCGGTTGTGGCAGCAGCTGCTGCCGTTACCGAGATATCCATCTTCAAAAAAATTACGTATATATACAGTGAGCGGGGCTTAAGTGGTTAACACTGCAAGGCAGGAGAGGAAAATCAGTCAAGTTTGTAAACATTTTTCAAACCAGGGTGTTCCATAAAGCACATGCAGACACTACAGGAAATTATCCACACTTGGAATATGAATTAGTTGGGGAATGCTGTCCTAACCTTTCATTATACTTCTATATCCAGCCACGCTCCAATCACATAGCGGATTCTATTCTTCCCCCATGGCAATCCCCTGGGATCAAAAGCCTGCGCAGACCGAAGGGATTGGCTAATGGAGATTTTCACACTTTGGCATATGTAGGGATTCGAACTATCGAACTATTGTACTGTGAAGGCTCTGATTTAGTTTATTTTCTGTTTATGCACCTTGTTGGGTGTTAAACGTTGTATCTGCTTATGATTTGCCTTTGCTAGTTTCTCCTCTCCCCACTTTGCAGAAGAAAAAAAAAAGTGCATTTGTTTTTTTTTTTTAAACCAGCAGCCTGCAAAGCTTTGTGCCCACAACCGCAATGTCAGGATTCTGCAGACTCTTCCTCCAGCTCCCTGCCTGTGCCTAGGTATAGGCTTTCAGTTGGAGAGACGAAGAAGTGTCAATGGACTACAATCGTGTCTGCGGTGGAAGATGGGACTTGTAGTTCACGCATTCACAAATCTATGTAAATGTATGATGCAGCTGCATGGGCGGAACCCTGTACAGCCACGCCAATTTCAAAAGGGACAGCGGCTGAGGGGGGAGAAGAACCCCTGCATGCTGTCTGTCAGGATCTGAGGGCTCTGGGGTTTGGGGGGGCAGTGGCGGTGCATCCATTAAGGGTGCATGGGCGCCACCCCCTCTATGAATAATGGAGAGATTCATGCACTGCATGAATCTATCAATGGCTGCCACCACCCCCTATTCAGGCACCTGAATTACAGTGGAGGGGGTGTATTTTTGAAGCACCGGATTAGAGCATAGGCTCTAATCGACTTCAAAAAAAGGTGAACTCGGAGCGCAAAGCAAAAAAAGCAAATGAATATTCGCTTTTCTAACACTGAACCAGCTCTCCGCCAATCAGGAAGTGCGGGTCTGTTACCCATTCACCTAATTAGCTGAAAGGACAGGCGCTGCTATCAGGAGGAGGGGAGGAGACTCATGGAGGACACCGCTCGCTGCTGTCTGACCCACTGCAAGGTCCCACAGCTTGCCGCCATCACCCGCTGCCTGACCCGCCACGGAGATAGGTCAAGTGCCGGTCAGCGGACAGAGACAGGGGTCACAGTGGCAACTTTAGATGGGCACAGTGGCGGCATCTGATGGGGAACAGTGGCTGCAATTGATGGGGTTTTTTTCAGTTTGTTTGCGCTCCCCAAAAATTTTGAGCACCAGCCGCTACTGGGGGGAGGGGGGTTTCAAAAGGTGTAAGGTGGAGTTGGCCTTTAGGCTGGGTTCACACTTATGAACCATTGTTTTTGTTGTGGCCTTGCAGAACGCGTGCAGAAAAATGGATGTCTGTGCACCATGGTGAGGACAAGGCGTAAAGTGTTTGTTACCTCAACATTTCATATTCCTGATATGCGACTGCTGTACCATGTACTTGTATGAGAAAGTATCTGGTTCTCTTTGTATTGCTTTCTTTGTGTGAAATCCCTGGTGTTCATGCCAGTCCCTCTGCTTTCCAATTAAAAAACTGACCACACCAAGGAGAGCACAGCATGGTCAGTTCTCTAGCTATGCTGGGAACTCATCCCGCTCGATTCCAATGATCAGACTTGTTAAACACCAAAAACCTGACACCAAAAACCTAACCCCCCCCCCTGCACAGCCTGTCACTGGGAAGCTCAGTGTAATGCTGCTTCTCCTCCCCCCAGCTCTTATGAAGCTGAGAACAGAGGAAACGTGATCACTTAAAAAAAAAAAAAAAGTATTTATAATGTTCTTTTACATCTATACAAAATTTCTTTTGCCGTTCATTTCTATTTTAAATTGAATGGCTTGTTTTACAAGGTGATCGTTTACAATCACTTTAAATATCAGCCTGTAATACCCCTTAATTACCAGGCCATTTTTCAGCGATGTGATAATTTGACCAACAATTACTCAATTGTCAAGCACACTGTACCCAAATTAGTTTTAGATAAATTCTTTTGAGACAGATAAAGGAATTTAATGGCCACTTATTTTTTTGCTATAAAAAGAGAGCAAAAAAAGACCAAAATTAAAAAAAAAAAAAAAAAAAAAAAAAAAAAAAAAATTTTCCTGTGAATATAAAAATGCCTGAATAATATGAAATCCCTCAAAAATCACCCTTTTTTGGAAATCAAACACCCCAAGGTGATCTCATTTTTTTTTTCAGAAATGAAGAATGCTGATACTGAGGGGGTCTCTCACAGACAGAGCTGGACAATGGTACACTAGATATATTAATGTACAGGACATACACAGAGGGAGGAGGCAGTGAAGGGGTTAATGTACTGGTCACAAGCAGTGGGAGGATGGAGATGAAGGGGTTAATGTTCAGATAGGCAGGATACCCACCTTTCGAGCAAGTTTTCCGCATCGTGATCAAAATGCACTGGGTTTACCTTCTGCTGCGGGTGTCAATATGATCCTAATGACACCCCAAATGCAGATCGCAAATACTGTGCGTTTGCCTGTACTAGATTGCATGGTGCAGCAGTGTGATTTCAGCCCATTCAAATGAAAATCGGCTGAAAAACCGCACCATACTGAGTTGCACAAGAACGCAAACCGCATGGTACTTAGCCACTTGGATCAGCTGGGTACAGTATGTGTGTACCTAACCATCTAATACACAGCGATGACCTGGTGCGGGGATATGCAATTAGCGGACCTCCAGCTGTTGCAGAACTACAAGTCCTATGAGGCATAGCAAGACTGACAGCCACAAGCATGACACCCAGAGGCAGAGGTATGATGGGACTTGTAGGTCTGCTAATTGCATATGCCCTGACCTGGTGGATCAGCCACCTGACGGCTGTTTATCCAGTACCAATCATAAATGGCATTGGGTAAATAAGGGGCAACTAATCCACCATTGATGGATGTACCGCTATACATCAGTGGTTAAGCAATGCAGACAGATAACGGCTTGGAGGGGCCAACAGGGTGCTGTACATAATTTCCAGAAAACACAGCACCATGACTAATAGTACTCCCAGGAGCCTTCAGCCCTAATGTAAGTAGTGGTCTGGCTCCTGTGAGGAGTTATGCAAATATCAAAATACCTTGAGGGGAGGGTGTCAGTTTGGGAGCAGTGGACGCAATTTTTTTGCGGAAAAAAAAAAAAAAATACACTTTCATTAATAAAAAAAAAACTAAACAGTAAAGTTAGCGCAATTTTTTTGTGTAATGTGAAAGATGTTACGCAGAGTAAATAGATACCTAACATTTCATGCTTTGAAATTGCGCACACTCGTGGAATGGCGACAAACTACGGTACCTAAAAATTTCCATAGGCGACGCTTTAAAAATAAAAAATAAAAAAAAACGCTTACCACATTAGAGTTACAGAGGAGGTCTTTTGCTAGAATTATTGCTCTCACTCTGATGATCACGGCGATATCTCACATGTGTCATTTGAACACAGTTTACTTATGCGGGCGCGACTTACACATGTGTTTTCTTTGCTCACTTAAAAAAAAAAAAAGTTTTATTTTTTTTACATTTTCTCTTAAAAAAAAAAAAAATGATCACTTTTATTGCTGTCACAAGGATTGTAAACAACTTGTGACAGTAATAGGTGGTGACAGGTAGTCTTTATGAAGGAATCGGGGGTCCAAAAACACCCCAATTCCCTCCTTTGCACTTAAAAGTATCCAGATCACCAAAAACGGCGATTCCGAATACTGTCAGTTTTTTTTTTTTTTTAAACTGTGCCATTGGCAACTGAGTAAACCGGAAGTGACGCCGTTTCCATGTTTACACATAGGAGACTCAATCGAAGCCGCTTCTGGCTTCGTTCCAGTCTCTCTAGCCGGCGGAAATTCCAGATCATGGCTCGGGTCTCCCGCTGGGACAGAAGGCCCGGGAAGAGCGGAAGAAGGGGATGCCCCCCACACCCCTTTGTTTGGGATAACAACCGAGCGGGTTTTAGGTAGCTATCCCGAAACAGCGGACCGCCCGCTCTAAAAAAAACAAAAAAAACAAAAATGGTACCAGGATAATGCATGCATCCTTCCGGTATAACCCCTGAAAGCCGCCAGCGCAAATGTGCACACGGTCGGCGCTAAGGGTCAAAAAAAAAAAAAAAAAAACATTTACAATATAGCCTATGCATTCCCTTATCTCAATCAATAGTTTCCTCTGGAGAATAAATTAAAGAAAACATATCCTGCCACTGCTTCTAGTGCTGACCGCTAAGCATCTCTCGACTCTTTGGCCCATGTTTACCATTTCAATTTGTATCATCAGTTCTAGGGAGAGGGTCCATAGCTTTCATCAGATTCCTAATGGGCCCGTGACCACTGGGCTTGACGATGCCGGATGACCTTCAGCCAGGAAAAGAGATAAGCTCTGACTTGTTGCAGCTTCTAATGGACACTGCGAGATGCACAGTGTGTAGTGAACCCAAAGTGAGCTATTTTATTACAGGTGCAGAGCCTGTACAACTGTGCACTGAAGGGAATTCGGGGGAGTTCAGCTTTACATGATAATTAAAAAATAAAAAATAATAATAAAAAAGAGGGAGAGGACAAATTTCAGAGCCAAATTTCAAAGGCAGTTTTCTCCACAACACCTCTGGCTACAGAGGTTAATGAGATCTTGTTTTAAAGGGACTTTAATGCTTGTTTAGAATAGATTTGACCTGTACTTTTCATAGAGTACAGTTACAGGACACAGAATACACATTACAGGACACAGAATATTTAATCTTTAACCCCGGAAGAATTTACCCCCTTCCTGACCAGAGCACTTTGTGCGATTCGGCACTGCGTCGATTTGACAATTGCGCGGTCGTGCGACGTGGCTCCCAAACAAAATGGACATCCTTTTTTTCCCCACAAATAGAGCTTTCTTTTGGTGGTATTTGATCACCTCTGCGGTTTTTATTTTTTGCGGTATAAACAAAAAAAGAGCGATAATTTTGAAAAAAAAAACATTATTTTTTACTTTTTGCTATAATAAATATCCTTAAAAAATATATGAAAAAACATTTTTTTTCCCCTTAGTTTAGGCCGATACGTACTCTTCTACATATTTTTGGTTAAAAATAAATAAAAAATCGCAATAAGCGTTTATTGATTGGTTTGCGCAAAAGTTATAGCGTCTACAAAATAGGGGATAGTTTTATTGCATTTTTATTAATAATAAATTTATGAAATTTTTTTTTTTTACTAGTAATGGCGGCGATCTGCGATTTTTATATTCTGACTGCGACAGTATGGCGGACAGATCGGACACTTGGCGCTATTTTGGGACCATTCACATTTATACAGTGATCAGTGCGATTAAAAATGCACTGATTACTGTGTAAATGTGACTGGCAGTGAAGGGGTTAACCACGAGGGGGCGCTGCAGGGGTTAAGTGTGTCCTAGGAAGTGATTCTAACTGTAGGGGGGATGGGCTAGCAGTGACACATCACTGATCACCGCTCCCTAATCGGGAGCGGTGATCAGTGACAGTGTCACTAGGCAGAAGGGGAAAATGCTTGTTTACATTATCATTTCCCCGTTCTTCCTCTCCGTGAGACGATCGCGGGTATCCCCATGGACAGAGTCCGCGGTCGGACTCACGGAGCTCTGCTGCAAGCCTCGCAAGATCAGGTACATTAACGTGATTTTGCGCAGTGGAGCCAACCTGCCGCAGTAAAACTGCGGCGGCTGGTCCGCAAACGGTTAAAGCGTTTGTTAACCCAAAAAATGAAAGGATCCTGCTCCTTTAAAGCATGTTATATGACAGTGCTTGTCCTGTGTCATTTGGCCCCCTGTAACACCTAAGAAAACCTGGCTGATATTGTCAGTTTTTCCCCACCCCTCTGTAAACTGACCACGGTGTATCATGGCTGCTGAGACCAGATACCGTGGTCAGTTTACGTACCTCTGTCATCACCAGCCTGCTATCAGCTCTCCCCTCTGTCTGTGTGTGAGCCGCCCCTCCCACCTCCTGCTGCTCTCATAACACTAACTTGTATACACCATCGGCACTGCCTCCTATTGCAATGCCCCCCTCTGTGAATGATTTATAAATATAAATGCTGTAAATACCTAATTTAAGAGCCGAGATTGCAATCACATGACCAGCCAGCTTTTCTCCTCTCCTCTTCCCCTCCAGACTGACATCAGCAGAGGAATCTCAGGCCTGCCCACTGCATCTCTCAGAGGAGGAAAGGAGAAAGCTGGCCAGTCATGTGATCGCAATCTCTGCAGTGACATTAGGTATTTGCAGCATTTATTTATTTATTTATTTTTAGAGCGGCTTCACCATTACTTTCACAATACAAAGCTACCTTCAGCACTAACAGAGCTGGTAGAGTGTCTTAACAGAGAAGAGAGGAACCCTATTCTTTAGGTTATGAGGGCTCCAAAAAGAACTTGTCTAATCCACCTGGCAATGGTGGAATGAGGTGCAGGAAGCCCCTTGTGGGAAGCCTCAGGCTGTACAAAGTGGGAATCCAAATGTCTTAAAGAGGCTGTTGCCACGAGGTAGACTCTCATCACTCCAAGACAGTGGATAGAAATCTCCTTGGGATGTTTCTGAGCAGGACATACATGGGGAGGCACAATGTCCTGGTTGAGGGGTTAGGAGGATGCTGCCTTAAAGCAGAAGTAAACCCATCCATAAACTGTTTCATTTCCGGCATGTGCCGGAAACGTAACACTCCCATTGGTTGTGCTCTCAACCATACGGTCAAATCATCCAATGGCTGGTGTCATAACTGATCACATGTGCAGCATCATGGCAGTTTTAGATTAAACAAATGCAAAGATGGCAACTCCCTTGGCTGAAAACGATGGGGGGGGGGGGGGGGTGGGAGGGTTACTTATACTTTAAGGGAGAAGAGAGGATTTTAGCTTTAGGAATACCTTGTCTTAGAGAAACACTAGAAAAGGCTTATTACAGGATAAAGTAGCCAACTAAGGCTGGCCATACATGGTTGAATTTCAAAAGAATTTTCTTTTGAAAATCATAAAATGTGTGTTTTGTGATCCGATGGTGCCACCATTGATTTCGAAATTCGGCCAAGCAAGCCTTCAAATTCACCTCAAGTTGCTACAGAAAAGAATTTTCGTGGCTGGGAATTTTCTTTTCTTGCACATACGCATTTGTTTTGCAATTACATTTCTCGCACAATTCTCCCAGCATTGATTAGAAAATCGTGAGTTTTAAAAAAAAAATTCCCAACATGTCCGATTACTCAAATTTGATTGCCGCTCGAAATTCGTCTGTTACTGCAGCCCACTAATGGTACGAAATACGAACGAAAATTCTTAAATAAGATTTTCGAAAGAAACTTCTTTCGAAATTCGACCCATGTATGGCCTGCCTAAGAGACCCTCCACGAGTAGGTGACAATGAGAAAGGCCACTTTGTGGGTAAGAACCGATAAGGAAATATCCTGAACAGGATCTAAGGGCAGCCTCTGAAGAGCCAAAACACTTCAGTTAAAGCGGGATTCTGGCCAGGAAAATATTTTTTTAAAAGTCAGCAGCTACAAAACACTGTAGCTGCTGACTTTAAATAAGTACTTACCTGTCCTGGGTGCCCGCAATGTCGGCCGCCACGAGGCCGACCCGTCCCTTGGCTCTCAGGTCCCGGCACCGCCATCCTAAGGGAAACAGGCAGTGGAGCCTTGCGGCTTCACTGCCAGTTTCCTGCAAAACACTGTAGCTGCTGACTTTAAATAAGTACTTACCTGTCCTGGGTGCCCGCAATGTCGGCCGCCACGAGGCCGACCCGTCCCTCGGCTCTCAGGTCCCGGCACCGCCATCCTAAGGGAAACAGGCAGTGGAGCCTTGCGGCTTCACTGCCAGTTTCCTGCTGCGCACGCACGAGCAGCGCAGCGCTCTGTGAATAGCCCCGTGGTTTTCTGGGAACACACACAGTTCCCAGAAGGCAACAGGGCCGCCCACTGAGGAGCAGGACACGCCGCGGAATAGGAAGAGGCAGATTAGGAAGACTGCCTAGCAACAAGGGTTCAGGTAAGTTTAAAAAAAACATTTTTCAAATTTTTTTTTACGATTTTTCATGCTATTTTTTTTATTTTAGGGTGGCCCTCCACTTTAAGATCCCACCAAATTATAAAATGTGTGAAACCTTGCACAAATGACTTAAAGTGGTTCCAAAGACAGGACATTTTTTACCTTAATGAATTCCTTGCATTGAGGTAAAAGGTCTGTTTTTGTATAGTCCCCTCACCAGGCGCTGTGCCCGTCTAAAGAGTCTCCCTCCCTGCATTCACAGGACAGAGAGGCAGCAATGGGAGCCATTGGTACCTGCTGCTGTCAATCAAATCCTGTCAGCAGAAGGCTGGACTGTCGCGCTGTGTGTATATTTGGATGCACACAGCCTGCCTAAGGAGTGAGCCCGTACGTGCGCCACCATAGGAAGCTGCTTTCTATGATGGCGTTTGGAGAAGAGAATGGGAGGCGCTAAGGGTGCCAGCAGGGGACTCCAGAACAGGAGGTTCGGGACCACTCTGTGCAACACTATTGCACAGACCAGGTAAGTATACGTTTTTTTTTTTTTTTTTATTTCTTTTTACTCTTCTGGGGAGAGAGCTGAACAGAATACAGGAAAAGGTGTGTAACAAAAGTAATAACACAATTTTATGTTTTTTACCTTCTACTTTGCTTTAATAAGAATTATCAGCATTACATGCCTGACTTACACAACACTTTAGGCCCCTTTAACATCGACGTTGTCTGTTCTATCTCAGCAGTGGATGATAGACCGATTCCCTGCTCAGTCGGACAAGAAAGGAAATTGATGTCACATATGTGAAATCTATGTCCACACCAATTTTTTTTATTTTTTATTCCGTAATGGAGGAAAAAAGGCCCCGTGTAATCTCTATAAGTGGCTGCATATAAAACTGACATGTGTCTGCCTAGATTCCCCCACATCCAATCAGTTCATAAAGACGACCTGGACACAAAAATGCATTGCGTTTGCTCCGATGCAGCTGAATGGACCTACGTTTGGACAGAAGCACATCAATTACATCCTGCTACCCCTAGGGACACACTGCAGTCAGATTTTGGCCCACCTATCAATGCCAACATGACTGGCATTGCATAATGATCAATAATTAAAAAGGGAACCTGTTGCTTTGCTCATCCCAGGCAAAGTCACAAGTTTTCCTAACAAAAAACACTCTCCTTAAGCTGCAAAGTGCTGCTCACAGTCTGTCTTGCTGTTCCTCCGGAAATACCTGGTACTTTCATGAATGGGGAGGGCATGCGCCTTTTCCCCATCCTTCCAAGGTGCAGCCCTTGTGTTGAGTCCTGAATAGCCAGGCCTGAACAGCATCATGTGGAGGAGGGGAGAGGATCCTTAACCTGTGTAAGCTCTGACATAGAACCGTCCCAGGGATTCAATTCAGGGCTCAAACATGTGAAGAGGGTGGTGGGGGGAGTGCGGCTAAGGCAAGCATTACTGTGTGGAGCTAAAATGAGATTCCCTTACAAAAAAAGATAAAAAAAAAAATCTGTAAATCCAACATTTCATATTCCTGATATGTGCCTGCTGTACCATGTACTTGTATGGAAAATTCTCCTGTTCTTTGTATTGCTTCCTTTGCATGAAATCCCTGGTGTTCTTGCCAGTCCCCTTGCTTTCCTATCAAAAACTGACCACACTAGGTATGAGAGCACAGCGTGGTCAGTTCTCTAGCTGTACGCCCACTCAGCTTCCTCTTCTCCAATGATCAGACACGCCCACTGCCCCTTCCTGCACAGCCATTCTCTGAGAAGATCAGCGTGCTGCTGTTCCTCCTTCCACAGGGAATGCGATCACTTATTAAAAAAAAAGGTGAAAAAAAAAAAGGTGAAAAAAAAAAGGTGAAAAAAAAAAGGTGAAAAAAAAAAGGTGAAAAAAAAAAGGTTCTCTGTGTTGCTTCCTTTGTGCGAAATCCCCGGTGTTCCCGTCAGTCCCCTTGCTTTCCTATCAAAAACTGACCGCGTACAAAGTGGTCAGTTTGTCTAGCTGTGCCAGCCTGCTCTCCTCTAATGATCAGACACTTCCTGACATGCCCCCCCTGCATAGCCTTTCACTGGGAAGATCAGTCTGCTGCTGTTTCTCCACTCATAGGGAATGTGATCACTTAAATAAAAGGGGGAAAAATAAAAAAAAGTATTTATAATTGTTTTTTTTTTTAATTTTATATCTATACACAAGTAATTTTGCCTTTCATTTTGATTTTAAACTGAATGGTTTCTATTGCAAGGTGACAATAAAAACTTTAAGCTGGCCATACACCGATCAAAATTCAGTCGCTTAAACAGGGAGTGGCCGAATTCAGATCAATGTGTGGCTCTTCCCGCTCTACAGAAGTCGATCAAAGGGACACGCTGAAAAAAACTTTTGTCAATCATCAAAGTGCTGATCAATAAATACTGACAGCGGCGGGTCCCACCGTCAGAAAACAGTGTCCCACCTTAGGCTACCATTGTGGTAAAGTGATCTTGTGCAAAATTTTTGTCACACCAGCCAAGCAATTTGTGAGCAGAGTGATTAAAGTGCAAGTACACCTTTAAAAGAAAAATCTGTAAGGTGAACTTACACAGGTTCCCCTCCTCGCTCGCCCCCCACCCCCCCCCCGACCTGGACCACGGCAATCTCCGGTTCTAAGCACCAGTATATCCGCGCCAGGTGTCTGGGGCTTAGAAACCCTTCTCTGCAGCCACGCGTCTTCTCCATAGCTGATAGGATGGGCTATGCGGCTGCCGATTGGTCAACGGCGCTGACCAATTAGAAAGCTCCAAAACTTCCCTCCTGACGAGGGACATTTTGGACATGCATCTCAGGGGATTTCTAAGCCTGGCGCGGATATACCGGGGCTTAGAAGCAGAGATTTTCACGGTCCAGGTCAGCGGCGGGGCGAGGAGGGGGACCTATGCAAGTTCACCTTACAGAGTTTTCTGTAAAAGGTGAACTTACCCTTTAGGGATTACAATTCACAAAAGTTGCTAATTTTACTGCCCTGTCTTACCATATATCAAATTTGAAATTAAATAGAGTTTTATTTCAAGGGACGCATATGGCACACAATACACAAGTGCACTTAATTCCAATATAGATTCCTTGACAGTGTCCACGTGGTTTTAAGCTGGCACAGCAATTAATCTCTGTAAACACAAAAAAATAAAAATAATAATAAATCGCTTTTTTGGGGATGGGGTCTTTTTTTTTTTTTTTTTTTAAGCATAGATAGGCAAAAGCTGCCTCAGCAGTGTGTTTAAACCTCCAAATTTGACCACCTAAGTAAACACATACAAGTTTGTACAGAATAGCAGCAAAAATTGGTTATGTTAAGCATGACGTCCTCGGAGGGGACCTGTGCGCAGAAATATTTCCAGTGAAATCCTGGATAGAACCTCCAAGCCTGTGTGACTTACAGATGGACTCGTAGCACATCGCGGGTGGCCACAGACCCGTTACAATTCTTGCACACAATAGAGAAACTTTTCTGCGTTTCGCCTAAGCAAGGACGACACATGAGGTGGCCGCAGGAGAGCTGGTAAACGGGCTCTGTTCTACAGTAAGTTGAAAATGTCTTCATACAGGAAGCACAGCCTTGAATCATGTCGCCTCTATTGTGTGCTGGAAATACAAAAAAAAAAAACAGAGAAAAGCGTTACTAAGAGTTCATGACAACCAACCAACAGGGCTTATCATTCAAACACAAAAACACAGAAATTATGAAAGTTATCCACAGAAAGTCACAGGAAAGGAAAGCGATTAGTCACTGCAATTATGTTCTTAAAACTGAAAACATTTGTATGTCGTTTACCATGAATCAAATAAAAAAAAAAGGGGGGGGGGTTATTGTACATTTAAAAACAAACTACATAGTTACATAGTAGGCGAGGTTAAAAAAAAAAAAAAAAAAAAAAAAAAAAAGACAAGTCCACCCTATGTGTGTGATTATATGTCAGTATTACATTGTATATTCCTGTATGTTGTTGTCATTCACGTGCTTATCTAATAGTTTCTTGAAACCATCGATGCCTCTCGCTGAGACCACATTCCACATCCTTGCCGCTCTTACAGTAAAGAACCCTCTACGTAGTTTAAAGTGGTTGTATACCTTTTTTATTTACTTTTACCTACAGGTAAGCCTATAATAAGGCTTACCTGTAGGTAAAAAAAAATCTCCTAAACCTGTACGGTTTAGGAGGAGATATTCCCCTCGCAATGAGCCGCTGACTGCAGCGGCGCATGCGCACAGGGGCTTCTCGGCTGACAGCCCGGCAAACTCCGGAGCTTGCCGGACAGAAGTCTCCCGCGTGCATGTGCGGGAGTGACGACATCGCGGCTCCGGCCACTCACAGCGCCGGAGCGGTGCATACTAGCTCATTATGCCTTTTCCCTTGCAGGTGTAGAAAAAAAAAAAAAACCAACCTCAGCAGGTATACAACCGCTTTAAGGTTAAACCTCTTTTCTTCTAATTTTATTGAGTGGCCACAAGTCTGGTTAAACTCCCTTCCGGCAAAAATGTTTTATCCCTATTGTGGGGTCACCAGAACGGTATTTGTATATTGAAATCATATCCCCTCTCAAGCGTCTCTTCTCCAGAGAGAATAAGTTCAGTGCTCGCAGCCTTTCCTCATAACTAAGATCCTCCAGACCCTTTATTAACTTTGTTGCCCTTCTTTGTACTCGCTCCATTTCCAGTACATGCTTTCTGAGGACTGGTGCCCAGAACTGGACAGCATACTCCAGGTGCAGCCAGACCAGAGTCTTGTAGAGCGGGAGAATTATCATTTTATCTCTGGAGTTGATCCCCTTTTTAATGAATGCCAATATTCTGTTTGCTTTGTTAGCAGCAGCTTGGCATTGCATGCCATTCCTGAGCTCATCTACTAGGACCCCCAGGTCCTTTTCCATCCTAGATTCCCCCAGAGGTTCACCCCCCAGTGTATAGATTGCATTCATATTTTTGCCACCCAAAAGCATTATTCTACATTGAACCTCATTTGCCATGTAGTTGCCCACCCCATTAATTTGTTCAGATCTTTTTGCAAGGTTTCCACATCCTGCGGAGTAGCAGCTTAGTATCATCCGCAAATACAGAGATTGAACTGTTTACCCCATCCTCCAGGTCGTTTATGAACAAATTAAACAGGATTGGGGGACCCCCACTACCCACCCCTGACCATTCTGAGTACTCCCCATTTATCACCACCCTCTGAACTTGCCCTTGTAGCCAGTACTCGCCCTATGGTCCATGCCAACGGACCTTATTTTGTACAGTAAACGTTTATGGGGAACTGTCTCAAATGCTTTTGCAAAATCCAGATACACCACGTCTACGGGCCTTCCTTTATCTAGATGGCAACTCACCTCCTCATAGAAGGTTAATAGATTGGTTTGGCAAGAACGATTCTTCATGAATCCATGCTGATTACTGCTAATGATACCGTTCTTATTACTAAAATCTTGTATATAGTCCCTTATCATCCCCTCCAAGAATTTACATACTATTGATGTTAGGCTAACTGGTCTGTAATTCCCAGGGATGTATTTTGGGCCCTTTTTAAATATTGGTGCTACATTTGCTTTTCTCCAATCAGCTGGTACCATTCCAGTCAGTAGACTGTCAGTAAAATTTAGGAACAACGGTCTGGCAATTACTTGACTGAGTTCCCCAAGTACCCTCGGTTGCAAGCCATCTGGCCCCGGTGATTAACTAGAGGCTGTATGACAGTTTAAGCGCTTAACGACCGCCCACCGTAGATTTACTTAAGCAAGGCGGCTTCTCTGCGCCAGATCACGTACCTGGGTACGTGATCTGACACTTCTGGGTCTTGGGCGCACGCCAATCTCAGCGGGAGCCAATCAGCAGGTCCGGCAGGCGCCGCAATATCACAGTCCCTCTATAAGGTCGCTGATCGCCGCCATTACTAGTATAAAAAAAATTTCAATTAAAAATCCACCAAGTAGTAACTCTTCACTTTGCTTCAGGAAGGTATACCCTCTCCTTCATGGGGAGGGTCTTTAGGGGCTACCACTGTCAGGATTTGGATTGCCACAGTCCTGGATCTGCAGGAGCACTCTGCGGCTACCTGCACCGCATTGCGTTACTGTACCAAGGGTGAGTGCCAAAACGCAGAGTTCAGTGTCAAAGGCAACAATACAGGCTGCCTTGAATCTTCCTATGTGGCGGTTGTTAGAAAAGTTTTCAATGTTTATTGTGTGACTATTGGAAAAACTATTAGAAAAACAATAACCCTGAGACTTTTCTTAAGATGACTTCTGAGCACATTGTTGTATTAACTTGCTGTATCGTTTGCTTTAACTAACTCCATAGTAAATTGTAGAATGATTAGGCTTAACCATATATGGTAGAACAAGAATGTACAGGAAACACTAATTGGCAAATAAAGTACCATTTTGTACCAGGCACGCTATGTGTGTTTCCTCAGCCAATAGAAGCGTTATCTCTATATTATTGTAGGTATTAGGAGGGGGGATGTTCATCTCTTTGTATGATTCTTACTGCATCTTTTGGCTTGTAAGCATCATCCATTTGTGTGACACATCTGAAATAAATTGTCTGCTTTTCAATACACCTGGAGTTCGACTGATCACAAGAGGAGAGTAATCCTAACATTTTGGTCCTTCCGAGCCTGGAACCAACAAGTGAATTTCGGGTCAGATGGTCCCGACAAAAAACTTTGGTGAGTATTGGACCTCAAAGCTCACTGAGAATTAAAAGTCCCCCCACTCAACGTTAGTGGTGAAATAGGGGCGGGGGCCTGAGACCCAGATCCACTGTCTGGTTTCGAACTTCGTGATCCAGTCCTCCTGGTGTTTGAGAGGTAAGATAATTTAACTTATTCTTAATACTCTCTAAGAGTCTTTTCTTCTCTTTCTGTGTGATTCTGGTTTAATGTGTTGTAATTGCCGACACTGGTATTGATTGTATAATATCTTAATAATACAGTGTGCGAAGACAGAGACACTTGGGAGCGTTGTCTAAGGTAAAAAATAGCGTTACCCGCAGTCCAGGACAGATAAAAAAAAGATTTGAGGTATACCGAACGTCAGAGGGTGAATGCCTGACGTCATCGTCGGAAGGTGGATTGCCCGACGATGTAAGCGCTTAAGTGATCTAGGAAGATCACAAGACTAACTTTCTTTTGTGTGTTTAGTTTCTCCTTTCTCATGGTTAACCTTTCTGTTGATGCTGTAACCTTATTGAAAAAAAAAAAAAAACAACAGTACTGCAGAGACAAGTTAATTATTTTTTGATTCTCCCTATAGTGTGGGGAGTGATGATAGTTTTACACTTCTTGTATTCCTATTGTTACCGTGGGTGGAGGGTCACTATACCAGTGTTTTATAGGTAAATGAGAGACCTGTCTGGCGTTGACAATGGGGAATAGTCTCTGAAAAATAATGTTTTGTGCCTGCTTATGAGGCTGCTGTGTTCCTAATGTGCCAAGTGGGAGACTGGAACTGCTCTTTAAGGACACAGGGCTTTATAGGGAAGTTTGGATTCAATAGTAAACTAACTGTAAAAGTGTCAGGATTTGATGGATAAATTTAAATTGTTAGGACCTAAAGATAAAAAAAGGTATGGGTTGATAATAGGAGTTTAAATAACCAGCAAAAAATCTTTCTTAACACCTCATGGTCTATGTTTGTAAGATTTGTGTTGTAGCCTGCTTGCCTATCAGTGACAGATTGGGAGCTGGCAGAGAAGCAGGAAACTTTAGAAAAGCTTAAAGAGATACTTGGTTTAATTGTCTTATGGCTTCACTCTGTAAGGCAGCCAACACCTTGCTAGCCAATGTATTAAGCAGATAAATATGTAAAATACAGGGGACATTGCACTATATGGCCCATGGGGATTGGACCGGAGCTGGCGTCTTGGATTACAGCACTGTCTCAGGTACCACTGGACAACATTGTCTGGGAGACTGTGCTACATCTGGGCCGTCTGCTCGGGGACAAACCTCGGTCGGACTCATAGGAACCAAACAGTTGGAGCTGCAACTTCAGGTAAAGGTGATCCAATAGCCATATCACTGATGGGTCTAGCAAAAGAGAATTAAACCAGATGCAAGTGTGATCTAAATGTTTAACAAATATTTGAGAAGCAGAAAAATAGCTAAGTATGACTGAGTAAAAAAAATAAATAAGTGCGAGAAATCATCACAGGGAGATTAAAGCCTGTAGTTTTTCCTCACCCCCTCCCCTCGTGTGTGAATCTCCTGTATTACGGGAGGGAGTGAATTGCTCCTCCATTTCAAATTCCTGTGTGAGAGATTGTGTCTGTAAAAAAAAGTTAACTCTTGACCAGCTATGAAAAAACAGAAGGGTTATATTGTAAATATTGAAACTGAGCATAAAAAAAAAAAAAAAAAAAAAAGAGTACACTGATAACACCAGGCTGCTTTATTATTTTAGCATGCCATGGTGTTAAAGGAAGCACATGGCAGAAATTGTTGATGGTTTTGAGGAGGTAGATGGGAGCCCAGAGAGAGGAGAGAAGGGAATATACAGACTTGATGCTTTTTCTCAGAAACAAGAAATTGCAGATTGCCTGACAGACATAGCAGAAGAGCGAGGTAGAGGATGGTGGATGACTAGTAGGGCAGCATTAACCCTTTGAGCACACAGAGGTTAATTTGTGCATCTGTAAAAATATTAGGATTTTTGGTGGGAAAGAAAGTCCAAATAATAGTCTTAAAGTAAATATTTCTTGGATATGTTACTTTTAGAACTCCCAGATTTTCAACTGTAAAGTGTTAATGATGCAATGCTGTTTATATTTAGGTACATTTATAAAATTAAAAGGCTAAGTTCTGAATTAGAATATGTGTTTGGGTTAAATAAAAAAAAAAAAAATATGTTTTGGGACCAGAGAATAAGGGGAACAATACAAAAGGGGATTCATGTTTTATTCAATTCTGCTAAAATATCGGGGTCTGAGAAAAATATTTTTATATATATTAAATCTATATGTCAAATAATGTAAATGCCACTAGGAAACATTTTATGTCTGCATACTTGGTGGACTTATGGACTTATATTTGAATAAATGAAAGAATATTGTTTTTAACAACTCCAAAGTAAGGAAAGCTTTCTTTGGTAGTTTGATCTGTGATCCTGCGCTCATTCATGTTAGATAAAGAGTATCTTTTTTCCCAGCCCCAATTCAAGTGCAGATATGACACCCCCCCCCCCCCTCCTCCTTCTACACAACTGAAGAATGAGGCGAGTTCCTTTTTATGGGGTGGGTGTCTAGTGATTACATTAATGGGTACAAAATTGAACCTTTAGAGGTATTTTAGAGTTTAGAACATTAAATTAAGGTATGAAATAATATAGACTACACAGTGTCCATTGCTTAGACAAAGAAACAATATTGGAAAACAAAAGGTTGCACAAGTTTAGATAACATTTACATGTCACCTGATTGAAAACCGGTATTGCCAAAATCCTTATTTAGGTATGCAGCAGTATTGACACATGGAGTAACACATATGTCAAACAGGGGGGTGACAGATGTTTAATAAGGTATTTACAGCCCATGGCTTCACTAACTACTAAAAAAAACTTTTTGCTCTCAATGGATTATATGTGCAAGATACAATGCTTAGGGAGGCATAAGACCACAGAAAGGGAAGTTCCCCGCACCGCAATATCCATTCCAACACATTTGCATGGATTTTATTGAATTGGACAAATGTGAAAGGAAGAAATATTGTTTGCTAATCACAGACACCCTGACCAAAATGGGTGGAGAATTCCCGACAGGAAGTGCAGATGCACAGACAGTGATAATGGACCCTTATTTGTAAATAAAACTATACAACATTTGACAGAAGTGATGGGAATTTAAGTGAAATACCATTGTGCCTATCATTCCCAATCAGCTGGATTGGTGGAAAGACATAATGGCATTCTAAAAAGTAAACTGAGGAAAGCTATGGAAGAAACAGGTAAAAATTGGATGTACTGACTACTAGTGGCTGTGACTAGTATGCATATCACACCCACAAAAGAAGGTTTAAGCCCATTTGAGATGATACATGGAAGGCCATATAAGATACCCTTACAACCAAATGAAACACCTACTGAGGAGTCTGAGCACACACTAGCAGAACACATGTCTAGGCTGTTAAGACAAAGAAGTACTAATGATTTTTGTTCTATCCTAGAAGGTCCAATTCGAGAAGATGAAAAGGTGCATGCGGGAGATTGGGTCTTAACAAAAAGTAATAAGAAAAAGCAGTGGTACTCCCCAAGGTGGGATGGTCCTTTCAAAGTCCTCCTAACTACCCCTACTGCGATAAGGATTGCAGAGTGGTCTACCTGGATTCACCAGTCCCATTGCAAAAAGGTTTTACAGGTAGAGTAGGGCCAGTTGGCTACAAGAGGTTCAGAAAGTCCGGCTACAAAAGGGGAGGTCCTGCACAAGGTGGGACTTGTCTCAAACCGGTGAAGTCTCCCCTACCCTATCCGCTGGAACTCTGTAGCTGGTTAGGATGAAAGGGACAGTAATTATCCTTGGGTTACTGGTGACTCTAGGAGAGGCGTCCATAAGAGGGGGGAGACGTTATGGAAGAGTAGAGGAACCTTTGGATTGGGAAAGAACAGGAAAAGCATTGAATCTAACCTTTATAGAGGGAATAACTAGCACCATACTGGTAGACTTCTGTCAGATTGCAGATTGTGGGGATACAACTGGGGCTAGAGGACTTCTATGGGCAGATAAATACATTTGCTGGCTCTGGGATGGGGCAGGATGTCAAGCATGGGATCAAGCCCTGTGGACCACAGCACATCAAGATTGGGGGTATAATCTACCAGGGCCTAAAAAGAGTGGAATAAAGGAAAGATTCAATTACAGAAGCGGCCAACTCCCCCTACACACATAGTAAGAAATGTAAATAATTATTGATAACATTAAAGGAGTCGAGGAAGGAAGATCAGTGGTTGTACTCTATGGGAGCATGGGTGTCAGAAACTGACCCCTCAGGCAAATTTTTCCTCAAGGTATGACCACCTAATAAAACCTGACAACAGGAAAAGGTAGATTATGGGAGTGTAGATGTGGCGCTATTTCCCTTCAAATAAAAAAAAAAAAAAAATTAAATATATATATATATAAAATATTAGGGGAGGTATGCCTCAAATAAAATGAACTGTGATACATCCTCTGTCTGTTGGTCTCAAAATGTGTTTGAAAAAAATAAAAATATATATAAGTGCCAAACATCTAAACAAATGCAACTACTTTATGTATTAAATCTCTGATGCAGTAAACCACTTTTGTGTTGCACCCCCTGGGGGCAAGAATTAAAAATAACCTATACAAGTGATAGTGTTACACCCCCTGTTGATGGATATCAGAGTGTGTGTGTTGAAGGTGCTGAACTTCAGATAGGGTGTCCAACTGGTGTGCTACACCCTCTGGAGTCCGCAAACTAAAATCTATGAACTACAATATCTGGAACTGTAGAAATGTAGTGATCTAATGCCTAGTTGGCAAAGTGATAAATATGGATGTCTGCTGTATCAAAAATCTGGTATGTGAATAAAAATCCAATTATGCCAATAGATAAACTTAAAGCAGAAGTAAAAAAAAAGGGTAATAATAATAAACAACAAAAATGTAAATGCACAATTCGCTCAGACCGGAAGTGACGCCATACTAAAATAGAAGTTCTGAGTAAAATTATAAGATTTACTAACCTAACAGTAGAAGATGCCATAGCTTTGGAGACAGGATACCAGGGAAAAAATGATTGGTTAGGATGGTTGAGGTACACGGTTAAAAAACTTAAAAAAAAAAAAAGGAAAACTGTTTAGTTTGTGCCAGAGCAAGACTACATTTAGCAACTATTCCTTTTCCTCTAGATCACAATACAGATCCAGGAGGTTTAAAATGTATGTTGTGATTGTATAATAAGAAGAGCTATAAACCTGAAACAAATTCCACCTGTCACATGTTGAGTTTGTTGTTTCCCCCAGTACAGAGACCTCAGATACCTCCAGCGGTTACTGCTTATCCGGGCAACTTTGCTTGTTTTGCCCTTCCAGGGAACTGTACCGGGGTGGATCTTGGGTCACTGCCCGATGACTATTGCAGGGAGAGGATTAACATGGGCAATGGTGACTGGGTTGAACATGACATTCAGAGAGCCGATGTCTGGTGGATGTGTGGGGATACGAAACTGTGAGCTAGGATACTGGCCAATGCCCGAGGGGATTGCGCTATGGTCCAGCTGGCTATGCCCCTGAGGATCCTGTCAGAACACCCGTGAACTAAGAGTCGCCAACGGTATTGGAGGGACACCTCTCCCATAGGGTCATTTGACTCTCGGATCTACATAGATGAGATTTGGGTTCCTCGCGGAGTGCTGGATGAGTTTAGGGCCAGGAATCAGGTGACAGCTGGGTTTGAGTCTCTTCTCTGGTGGGTGACTATAGATAAAAATGTTGACTGGATTATATGTATGTATATATAAATATACACACACACGTAAACTATACTAGGGAAGCTGTGAAGGGCCTAACAGAACAGTTGGCCACCACATCTCTAATGGCATGGCAGAACCGAATGGCCTTAGATATGGTCCTAGTTGAAAGAGGAGGGGTATACAAAATGTTTGGTAGCATGTGTTGCACCTTTATCCCTAATAATACAGCTCCTGGAGGGACCGTGACCAGAGCCTTGGAAGGACTGACTGCTCTATCGAATGAATTAGCGGAAAACTCAGGTATTAATGATCCATTAACAAACTGGCTTGAAGGATGGTTCGGTAAGTGGAGTGGACTTATCACATCATGTTTGATCTCAATTGCTGTGGCTTTGGCCATTTTGGTCACTTGCGGATGCTGCTGCATTCCCTGTATTCGAGGACTTTCACAGAAACTGATTGAAACCGCAGTCTAAAGAACGATGTATCAAACCCTTCCTACATCTGAGGAGACCTTTGTGGACATTGAAGCTCAACTTAATGACATACAGACCGAAAGTGTATAACACTGGGACTATCATCGAAATGTGTTGAGATAAAATAGTCACACAAGAGGAGGGAATGTTAGAAAAGTTTTAAATGTTTATTGTGTGACTATTGGAAAAACTATTAGAAAAACAATAACCCTGAGACTTTTCTTAAGATGACTTCTGAGCACATTGTTGTATTAACTTGCTGTATCGTTTGCTTTAACTAACTCCATAGTAAGTTGTAGAATGATTAGGCTTAACCATATATGGTAGAACAAGAATGTACAGGAAACACTAATTGGCAAATAAAGTACCATTTTGTACCAGGCACGCTATGTGTGTTTCCTCAGCCAATAGAAGCGTTATCTCTATATTATTGTAGGTATTAGGAGGGGGGATGTTCATCTCTTTGTATGATTCTTACTGCATCTTTTGGCTTGTAAGCATCATCCATTTGTGTGACACATCTGAAATAAATTGTCTGCTTTTCAATACACCTGGAGTTCGACTGATCACAAGAGGAGAGTAATCCTAACAGCGGTGGTCCGGGTATAGTTCCCCAGGGTGCTACAGAGGGGCAACAGAATAAGTAGTTACAATCGTTCTGCCACAGAAGCGTCAATGCAGCCAGGGGGAGAAGGGATTTCTCCATGTGAAGAACCAAGCGAGTCTTCAATCTGCCGGTAATATCGGAATTACAAGCCAGAAACCCGCTGTCAGCAAAAAGATGGTGTCCGTCACCTAAGGACACTAGCAAAAAACTGATTTATAGGAATGGAAGGAGTTATATGGGCCAACAACTTTGTCTGCCAGTAACCTCACCTGAAGGTGGCAGCATATAACTTCATGGTTAAAGCGGCATTACGGCCTATTTTTTTTTTATCACCACCCCCCCCCCCCATAGCAGCCCAGATCCTCTTCTTCTTGGGTCCCTCTTCACTGCTCCTGGCCCCTCCCATCAAGTGCTCCCACAGCAAGCACCTGAGTCGAGTCACAGCTCCATGTGTTCATTCAGACACGGAGCTACGGTTTGGCCCTGTCCCCCCTCTCTCCTGAATTGCCAACTGAATTTGATTGACAGCAGCGGGAGCCAATAGCGCCGCTGCTGAAGTGGTTACTTATAAGCCATTTCATTACTGAATAATGAAATTTACAAAGCCTTTAGAGCAGAGCTTGTTGTACAGAAAATTCAGATCACTGACCCAACTGTGCTATTTGGCAGAGGTGCCCGATCACAAACTCAACAAACTGACAAATCGTGTGGCAGGAAAAACGGATTGTAGCTTTGAAAAAAAAAAAAAGGATCAAATACAGCTGTTAACAATGAACAAAATGAGTAGCTGGTCGAATAACAATAACCCAAAAACAAAAACTGGCCTGTTAAAAAAAAAAAAATAAAAAGGCTAAAAACTTTTTTGTTTCCATTTTGGAGTAAGGAAGGGTTAAAATCTCTGGTAGTTTTTTTTTTTTTTTAAACATCAGGTCGTTTACTTCCTGTCCAATAACAGGAAGTGAAGGAAATCTCACCAAAGTGAGGGAATCCCTCGTTGTCAGCACAACTAGTGTCCCCATTGGAACAATTCCCTTAAATTACTGTTTCGGGGGGAGACTCAAAATGTGCAATTCTCTTTTCATTTTCAGCGATAATGGTAAACATGACAAAATAGAGGGACTAAATCTTCCCAGCAATTAATCCCTCTCCACTCTAAAAAGAATAAAATAGATATAATAAAAAGTTTTGCCCTTAGTTATACTTTAGGAAGATGAACAGACTTCTAGTGCAATGGTAAAAGAAGAGCGAGTGATATGCGGTCAGTACCGGTCACAGTGAAGCCTGCAGCACAGGACGAGCTGCTGGCACTCTCCTCATGAAATCCCTGTTGATTCTTCATAAATTTCGCAGTGTATGTGGGCATGGAGCCCAGGGCGGAGGTGAGAGCCTGGTCCAGACTTTGTGTAAGCCGCTGTTCATGCGATAGTGACTCTGTTCACAAATACAGAACAAAACAAAATCATGGAGTTGCATTCACAAGCTTTACTAGAGTACTTCACTTTTAACAGTAGGGCTGCGACTAATGACTATTTTCATAATCAATTAGCTGGCCGATTTTTTTTTTTTTTTAATCGATTAATCAAAACAATAAAGTGTGGTGTATAATTTCGTTAATATGTAAAGTTTAAAAAAAAAGGCAATTTATTCTTAAATATCTCTATGCAATGGTAAATATAAATCAACTATATGGTTAGGGAGCAAAATCTCTAATCCACTCTGAGAACAGACAGCAGAGATATACTGTATATACTATTAGGAAATATACACACTATTAGGAGATATACTGTATATACTATTAGGAAATATACACACTATTAGGAGATATACTGTATATACTATTAGAGGAGAGATACTGTATATTAGAAATATACTGTATATACTATTAGAAATATTCTGTATATACTAGGAGAGATATACTGTATATCAGAGCTTGACAAATTTGCTTGGAATCTAGGAGCCAGCTAAAAAAGTTAGGAGCCAGGTTTTTTTTAAACGACCGACAAAGCTTTATTTTCAATATAAAAAATAACTAATCTTAAATTTACACAGAAAAAGACCGCCCCGCTAGAGGCCCGAATAGCGTCACTAAAACTACGGTAAAGCGGCGCTAAAAATAGCGCCGCTTTACCGCCAACGCCCCCCGCGGCTCGGTGTGAAAGGGCTCTAAGGGTCCGATCAGGTCCGCCTGAAAAACAGACAGGCGAACCTGATCAGACAGCCCGTGTGAAAGGGGCCAAGCAGGGAGATAACAAATAAATTAATTTTAATTAGGAAAAAAATAAACAGTTTTTATATAAATATAAATAAATAAAATCTATTACGAAAAAAAAAAAAAGGCTATCCCCACATTCACTTCCTTCTCTTCTCCACTTTGGGAAGGAGATGGGCAGTGAAAACAGGCAGGTATTTCGCATTAGCATTGCATTAGCATTGCTGGTTGCAATACCAATGGCCACCACAAGATGGCGCCAGATTTCAGAAGGACTCCAGAACTACCGAAGAAGGCCGCAAAGCCGGGGCCTCAATTACCGGCCGGCGCGGCCCGACGCGATCGCACGGGGGGGGGGGGGGGTCTATGTCCGCACAGAGACAGGATACCCCCAGCTGTTCTGCCCCAGGCGCCAGGTCGCTAATTCTAGTCGCAAATGCAAATGTCGAGCCCTGCTGTATATACTATTAGAGGAGAGATATACACTATATATACACACACACTATTGGAGATATTCTGTATATACTATTAGAGGAGAGATATACACTGTATATACTATTAGAGGAGAGATATACACTGTATATACTATTAAAGGATGAATCTGGTAAATATCAGACTCAG